>JANUYF010000004.1:185681024-186281024 GCA_026167975.1 Phrynosoma blainvillii | reverse complement strand
TGGCTTGGCTGTTGTTTACTGCTATCCAGTTCCTTTGCTGACACCATTCCAATGACACAGATTCTTGATTTGATCCATTTTTTTTATTCTAGGATGCTGATACCTAATTTGTTGGAATAATTGTTTCATAACCAGAAATGGATCTGATTGATTTCAAAATTTAACTGTTTTCTTATTGCCTGTTTCAGACTATAGCACTCAAGGTTCCTCTGATCACTTTGAGTTTGCTTTTCAGTCATTAATCAGTCATTATATCTTTCTCCTTAGTTGTATTGCAAAGGCTAGCAGGGAATCACTAAACCCAGCTGAAGACAGAAAGTTGCATGCTGCAAGATCTGTTTCACTCTGCAACATGCCTGATAGTTCAGTGTGTACAGTCTGTGCACTTCTTAATGAGAGGGCTTGAAAGGGACTACTGTTCATTAACTGAAGTCCTAGATTCAAGTCAGGTCAGTTTGTTATGATAGCTCCCACTGGGAGTTTGCTCTACCTTCCAGGTAATATTTCGTGAAAAGAGCCTTCTTGATTTGGATAAATAATTGAAAACTGAAGAACATTAGAATGGTGCTCAGACATCCTGGGTTGGATTTACTCACAAGAGCAATACTTTTGCTGCCAAAAAATCTTATGCAGCATACCCTGTTCTAAATGCCACCACTTCTGATATATGAAGGATCGACCAGTGCCAGATAATACAGTGATTTGGGGTATTTTGCTCCCTGTGTCAGATTGCTGTTAAGCACTGGTATGCAGTTGGGTTGAGTGACTATTAAAAAAGAGTCTGAACACCATAGCTGGGATTTCTGTAGAAAGTAGATTGGAACAAGTTGCTCTCAGATTATTTCCATATTTCCACCACATTTCCAATGGACTATAGGGCTATTGACTTTCCTTTTAATACCCACAGTGTGTGTGTGTGTGGGGGGGGGAATCAAAAGCTGTCAAGGTATAAACTGCTTCCCCACATCACTGGTTTTATATGGCTATGGGAAATGCCATTTCTAACTTCCCAGGAGAGTAAGGGAAAATGTTTTGATTTATGTGAGATCTAGGCATCCCCTACTATTACCACTACCTATTTCTGAATGGCAAAATGCCCCCCCCCCATTTGTCAGTGAATTTCACCTCAAATGAAAGATCTGAGGTATTAGAGTGGGAGAAGCCAAGCAGCAACATTTCAGAGAATGGATCTTCACATCCTTATATATTTCTCCTGATCCACTGGGAAAACTAAAATATGAACTCAGAACACAAGCAGATCGTATCATCCTAAAATCATTCTGCTTGTAGGGTCAGCTCAAGATATTTTGGTGTCTGAGATTAGAGGTCAAGATGGCCTTTTCTTCTCCATCCCATGTGCAAAAGCTGATTCAAATGGCAACTGAATTTTACTCCAATGCCAATGATATAGTGTCTTTCACCATACCTGAAGCTAGAATATGTATTCCCAGTTTTGTCCTTCATCTAACAGCTAGATGACCATCATTACTGGTCTCTCATCCCAGCATCTCCTTCTGGTAGTGATCACCTCACTCTGCCAAATGATAAGTCAGCCCATCTGACTGGTATATGGAGTGGAGAATGAGTCCAGAAGAATATACAGAAAATGGGAATTAAAATATGTTGTAAAGAGCCAGTGCACAATTTCTTTGGAAAAGAATTTGTTTTCAAATGTTTGTAGAAGCTTGGATTAATGAAGAACTAGCCTGAAAAGAAATTACAAACAGCTTTACAAGCCAGTATTCATTGGTCTTGGTTAGGATTCTCATTTTATGCACAGCCAGCAGAGGAAAAGGACAGGATGTTAACCTTGTACAACAACCTCTACTCTGGTTTCCATTTCTTTCATGCAAATGAGAAAATGGAGGTCAGAAATAATCTACAGAGTTTGATCATTTGGTTCTGAAAATATGTTTATAACTGAAGGAGAAGCAATTGAAATTACTACAAACAAAAATATTTTTGCTGCCCTCTTTTTCTTAAGGAAAAAATAGTTACCTGCAGGGCTATCATTAAAAAGAGGTGTTATCATTGTGCATGATAAGGCTCCCTGCTGCCCTTCAGATTGCTTGGACTACAGCTCCCATAAGTACTGAAAGTTAGCTGATAGGAGTTTATTTGCTGATAAGAGTTTATGAGATTTTATGTGAATTTCAGGCCCAAATACCTGGAAGGTAACAGATTGTTGTTGCTGCACAGTGCATACATAATATATTCCATTACTTTACAGACACAAATCTCAATTCAGTGAGGGGAGATCTGGTGAAACTGGTTTTCACATACAAAACAGACTGGAGGTACAGAAATATTATTTTTCTACAAAGGAAATGCTGTATCCTGTGTAGAAAATGCTATTTTCTCTGCCACATGTAAATATTGCACAGACTAAGGAGAATATCACATTCTGTTTAAGGCAACATATCTCTGATGGGATAGAGTCACATTTAATTTTAAAAGCTAGTGTTAAAAGCCGTATGCAGCCTGGATCCCAGCCACACTTATACAGTGGCTTTTCAAAAATGGCAAGCCCCCATTTTTGAAAAGCCACTGAATAAGCAAATCTGGTATCTGGACTGCGTATGGGTTGCACTTGCCCAGCTGTGCCTGTGTGTGATAATACCGGCTTTTAAATTTAAATGTGACTGTATCCCGTTGGGGATAAGTTGCCTTAAATAGAATGCTATAATCTCCTAAGTATCAAACTATGAATATATCTGAAAACTACAGTTTCAAAAACTATAGGTTTTGAAGAGTTTCTTGCAGCAAGAACATTGTAAAATTACTTGTTGATTCATTCAAGAAGAAAAGAAACAAAGAATAGCATTCTTAGCTCTGGTTTGTAAGGAAAATCTGCCAATGCTGGACCCTACTGTCCATCAGGAAGCTCAGTGCCTACAGAACTCCAGGTCAGAGCAATTGTAGGAAGAGGAGTGGTAAAAATCAAGAGTGGATTTGTCATGCCCAAGGCAGTGTATTCCCTGGCCATTCCTGAGAAATACTGAACAGTTTTCTTTCAATGGAAGCTTGCAGGATTTCTGTGAAAAGTCATTATTAGCATGTGTGGGTCTAATCTGGACAACCTCTTACCACTGAGTTGTAAAACATTCTTGCAAATCAACATCAATTTATTTTTGAACTGAAGACTAACTATTGCAGCATATGCAGAAATGACATACACATGTGTGACTGCCTATGGCTATGTCTGAGTGCCCAGCCAACCAACAATGGATTTGGGCAGTAGTAGAGGGTTTACTATTTAGCTTCCTCTGAGGCTGAGAGAGTGTGACTTGCTCAAGGCCACTCAGTGGGTTTCCATGGCCAAACAGGCATTCAAACCATGGTCCTCATAGTCCAGCATTCAAAACACTACACCTCACTGGTGCTCTATTTGTTTAGGTAGAATGCAAGAATTGAATCCAACTTCTCTGTTTTGGGAGAGAAGAAAAAGGAAAAGGTAGCATTTAGGCTCTTCCCTTTCCAAAATGATTGGTGTGCACAGTAGTATGCCATCTGGCCTCATCCTTAACTATATCTGCATGAGGATGTGTCTACAAGGTCTGTCAGAAAAGGCAAATCTTTTACTATTTAGAAACAGGAAGAAATCAGAGTTAAGATTTTCCCTGTTTCTCCAAACCAAGAGCCTATTAATATATCAAATTGTGATTTTACTGATAAATAGGAAGCATTACAAGTGGCACTGAAAGAATGACAGGAAACCTGAAAAGCTGCAAGTTGCTCTATCACAGATCACATTCTTGGACAATGCAAAGATGATGTAATTTGAACTGAGATCATTTCTAGCAATATGTTCAATTTCATCTTTGGCCCTGATCCAGCCTAAGTTCAATGCACCCAGTCATGTGCAATGATAACTGGTCTGGGTGAAGATTTCTATCAAAAGAGTCATCCAAGCAGGTTCAATGGAGCCTGGGTCAGCCTCATAAAGCAGACATGTATTCACTCTAGTCAACTACATGCAAGACAATTTCCTCCTGTACATCCCCTTTGCTGAATCCAAGGATGGAAAAAAACATGGAAGGAAAAAGTTTTTTAATCTGTGTAATTTCATATATGACAAGGAAATCTATGACAGGTGAAAGAAAACTACAGAAGCAATTTAAAGAGGGAAAGGGGACAGCATTTATTTTTATTTTAAAACATGCTTTTGAAGGAAGAATGAATTGCTTGTTGTTAATTGCTATCAAGTTGATTTCAACTTATGGCAGCCAAATAAGTGAGAGACGGCCAAGTCACCCTATCATCAACATCCCTGCTCAAGTCTTGCAGATTCAGGGCTGTGGCATCCTTGATTGAGTCTAGCCATCTGGAATGTGGTCTTCCTCTGTTCCTTCTGCCTACTACCTTATCAAACATTATTTTATTTGCTAGTGAGTCATGTCTTCTCATGATATGTCCAGTCTCAGTTTCATCTTGTCTTCTAGGGAGAGCTCAAGTTTGATTTGCTCTAGGATCCATTTATTTGTCTTTTTAGCAGTCCATGGTATCTATGGAACTCTTCTCCTGCACCACATTTCAAATGAGTTGATTTTCTTCCTATCACTTGTTCTCACTGTCCAGCTTTCACAACCATACACAGAAACTGTAAATATGACGGCATGGACAATCCTATCTTTAGCATTCAATGATATATCTTCCACTTCAGGATCTGGTCTAGTTCCTTCATAGCTGCCCTTCCAAGTCTAGTCTTCTGCTGGTTTCTTCACTGAAGTCTTCATTCTGATTAATGACTGGACTGAAGTATGGAAAATCTTGAACTAGTTCAGTGTCTTCATAGTCTAAATTGGACTATGAAGACAATGAAATAAGACATTGAAGATATAACTTTAATGTAAATCATGTGAGGTCATTATTTTTTTGTTTTCTTGATGTCCAGTTGTAAACCTGCCTTTTCACTTTCTTCCTTGACATTCCTCTATAATTATTGTAAATCTTTGCTATTTTCTGCTAGTTGTATGTATATTTTCAACTGTTAATGTTTCTTCCTCCAATTTTCATGCCTCCTTATAAATAATAATAATAATAATAATAATAATAATAATAAATTATTTCTATCCCACCCCTCTGCAATGCAATCGGGGCGGCTTACAATCATAAAACATCACAGCAATAAAACATCAATGTCAACACCTTAACCCACCAGCCCCTTAAAAAAGTATTAAACTAATCAATTTTAAAAACATAGTAAAACAATAACAAAAAGAAAGAATATATCCAATACAGTTCCGCGGCAGCTTGGGTATTCAGTGGCAGCATAAGAAAGGGGGGGGGGGGATTATTTAAAACTTTAGGCCGGGAGAATCATTCTGGAAAGGCCTGCCAGAAGAGATCCATCTTGACAGCTTTTAAAAAGCTATCTAGAGTAGTAATAAGACGGATCTCGTCCGGCAGGCTGTTCCATAATCTGGGAGCAGTAGCGGAGAAGACCCTCTGGGAGGTTATCATCAACCTAGTTCTCAATGGCTGTAGCAGATTTCTCCCAGAGGACCTGAGTGCGTGGGGGGATCATAGGGAAGGAGGTGGTCCCGGAGATAAGTTGGAGCCAGGCCATGTAGGGCTTTAAAGGTCAAAACCAACACCTTGTACTGTGCCTGGAAACTAATGGGCAGCCAGGGGAGAGTTTTTAACACAGGTGTTACGTGTTCCCTTCTGGAAGTACCAGAAACCAATCTGGATGCCATGTTTTGAATTAATTGCAGTTTCTGAGTTTAGCACAAGGGTAGCCCCATGTACAGCGCATTGCAGAAATCCAGACGAGAGGTTACTAGCGCATGTACCACAGTCTCAAGATCCCTAACTTCCAGGAAAGGGCACAGCTGGCGTATCAGCCGGAGCTGATAACAAGCACTCCTGACTGTCACATTCACCTGATTTGTCATGTGAAGCAGCTGGTCTAGAAGCACTCCCAGATTGCAAACACAGTCCTTGAAGTGTGACTCCATCCAGGACTGGAAGTTGTATTCCCAGACCTGGTTTTGGGCCCGTAACTGTTAGTACCTCCGTTTTGTCTGGATTCAGTCTCAATCTGTTTTTCCTCATCCAGTCCATTACTGCTTTAAGACAATCATTGAGAGGAGAGACGCCATCTGAAGCCGACGACCAGGTCATGGAGAAGTATATCTGAGTGTCATCAGCATACTGATGACACCATGCTCCATGCCTCCGAATGATCTCTCCCAGCGGCTTCATATAGATGCTGAATAGCATCGGGGACAGGATGGCGCCCTGGGGGACACTACAGTTAAGCTCTATTCAAGTAGAGCAACTGTCCCTGAGCCTTACCCTCTGGGATCTGCTCGAGAGGAAAGAGCGGAACCACTGCAGAGCAGTGCTTCCAATTCCTAACCCTCTCAGGCGATCCAAGAGGATGGAGCGATCTATTGTATCAAAGGCTGCTGAGAGGTCCAAGAGCACCAACAGGGTCACGCTACCCCTGTCGATACCCAAGTGGAGGTCGTCAGCCAGCGCAACCATGGCAGTCTCAACTCCATATCCTGTCCTAAAGGCGGTTTGAAATGGATCTTCCTCCGAATCTACTCCTGCTTTATGTATAATAGTTTCAGCATGCAAGTTAAACAGATAGATGATGAAATGCAGCCTTGCCTCACTCCCTTGCCAATTGGAAACTGTTCAGTTGCTCCATATTTTTTCTCCTGAGTACAGGATATATATCTGGACACTCAAATATTGTGACACACCCTTTTCTGTAAGAGTAGTCCATAGTTTTTCATTATTTACACCAGTGATTCCCAAAGTGAGTGGTACTTTCCTCATGCAGGTGGTAGAAAGATCCAGGGGGCAATGAGGAAAAAGGCAGCAGCAGGAGAAAGTGAGGAAAAAGGAGGCTGCAACAGGGGAAAGATCAGAGATTTGGG
Organism: Phrynosoma blainvillii; assembly: GCA_026167975.1. Lineage (NCBI taxonomy): Eukaryota > Metazoa > Chordata > Lepidosauria > Squamata > Phrynosomatidae > Phrynosoma > Phrynosoma blainvillii. The sequence goes on along the minus strand of JANUYF010000004.1, from coordinate 186,274,131 downwards.
AGTAGTAATACAGTGGTGCCTGGCTGTGAAGAGCTGTGCTCCCCCTCCCCTGCACACACTGTTGGCTCTCTAACATCTGTGAAGTTTTCAAGACAGTGGCCTCAGAAAGAGATCCTCTCCTTGCCTTCTCCAAGTGGAGGAGTCAGGTGAAGTTGAGAAGCAGGAATTGCTGCTGCCAGAGGCAGTGTGTGAGAAAGCAAAGAGACTGACAAGAGCCATTGTTGGGGCAGGGGCAGGAGTGGAATGGAGTGCTCATGTACGAGGAAGCAACAGTGAGTGCCAGATCAATGTGGCGCCATCATTTGGGCATCACCTCCTCTGAACCCACCTTTCCACTCCTTCATCCGCACTCTTGCCACCTCCTTCCCTCTGCTCTGCTTTGATACTGCTCTGTTTCCTACTTTTGCATTCTGATCACCTATGATTAACAACAAGTCCTGTTTGGGAGTATGAGAAATTTCCTCCTGGAATCCACCATAGAATCTTTCAGTTTCTTCTTCTCCTTCCTCTCTAGTTGTAGCATAAACTTGGATTATGGTTATATTGATGAGTTTTCCTAAGGTCTTATTGATACGATTTGTTTATATGACTTTGCATTATATCCTTTGACTGCTTTTGCCCCACCTCTCCCCACCCATTGCTTCTTTGATTTTCATTTCCTGAATAAAACAGTGTGTAATTATCTGACTCAGAATGTCCCATTCCTGTCCACTTTAGTTCACTCACCTCAAGTATTACAATGTTTATACATTTCATTGCTTGTTTTACTATGTCTAGCTTCCCTGATTCATGTTTCTCACATTCTGTGTTCCAATAATATGAGTTGTACAGCTTTGCACTTTCCTTTCACCTTTGAGCATGTCAATAGCTGAAGGTTATTTCATCTTGAGTCTAGCTGTATCATTAGCCACAGTGGTACTCATAGGTGTCTTCTGCTGCACCACAGTAGCTCATTGAGTGTCATCCAACCTCAGAGTGCCATCACTCTTGTTTCATTTTTGATTATCTCGTTGTAGTGTTTTTGTGGTAAAAGACATTCAAAAGGGGTTTACTATGCCTCCTTCTGTGCAGTACTAGCAAGTGTTATCTATGGTGTCACTGCCATTCTCTCTGGGATATCCTCCACCAGTTTCACTGTCACTACTGCTGCTACCCAGTAGCTGTTTGGCATGTTTAATCTGGCTCCTCAGAAAAAGCCTAATTGACATGGGAGACTCTTCCATCAGCACTGCTCTCATAGTGCATCAGCATAGCCTCTTACCTCACAGGAGAATGCAATTCCATCATTGGAAAGTTAGTGTCATTGGTGGGAATTTGTACAAAGTAATATTTGTGTAGTTTTGTGTTTAAAAAAACCCACTGCTGGAACACTGAAGGATCTGGATAAATTGTGGACAGCCTTTCATATGTACATTATTATTTTTATTCCTGATTTTTTCTTTTCTTTTCCTTTTTTTCTTTTTCTTTTGTGAATTGCTTTTAATTTCTTTAAAATATAACTTTGGGCAAAAGAAAGAATATAATCCTGGACTGATGTAGGTTTTTTTTAAATGTATCAATTAAATGTGAGAAGTTTTGCTGATTCTAAGGACATCATTCACTTCAGATGTCCTGATTAGTTAAGTTAATTGTATTTTAGCTTTACAACTGACCATGAGGAAACACTGCTGCTTTCAAAACTCAAAAAAAGGAAGAGAAAGGGAAATCCATTGTCAGTTTCATATCAGCAGAGAGTTTTTCAGCATGTAGTTTGTCAGAATTTGTTGGAATCCAACTCCTATCACTTCCAGCCAACATAGTCCAGAAAAATGAAAGTTGAAGTCTGGTATCTGGGGGTCCCCAGTTTTCATATCCTTAAAGTTTTAATGAATCAGTACTACTCTTTGTCTGACTTTCCCTAATTTAAAGGGCATAACTTTATCTTCAGACCTCATTAAACATCTTACATCAAATAGGGAAAAATACTGACACATAATTAATTAATTTGCAGTGCTTTTGCCACTGTGGCTAACACCAGGATCTCTCATTTTTGAAACAAGAGTTCTGTTATGGAGTTGAAGAAAAAGCTCCATTAGCTCAGGTTGGCTACATTTTTATTATTGTCAGTCCAGACTGCTTTACAACCAATAATTCTCTCAGACTCTATACGATAGCCCCATTTTTCTAGAAGGCTGATTGTATTTGACTAGCCATTTAACCCATGCTTCATGTATAAGTGGGACTAGGGGTACTATAATATGGAAAGTTGATCATTACAGCACTTTGATAGTGCTCTTTTTACAGAGCCAAAGCAAACATTATCAAACACCACAATTATGGATTACCAGCCTAACCATTTAAACACAACATCCTGAAGTATAATATAGTTATTTGGATGCACAAAGCAGACTTTAATTTATTACAATCATATCATTATGCATATTACTAGTTAACTACACACCACCATCATAAAGAAACAAGGAAGGAGACTGGTAAATCAAAAGGACATTTTGGAAAAAGCGGTGCATGCTTGTTTCTGACTTCCTAAAATCAACATGCAGGAAAACTTTTCTTTGTAATATTATTCCAAAGTTCTTCAGGCTTCACTGATCCACTGCAATGTCAACATCGTTTTTTTCTGTATGATGGGTAATGCTGAAGGATGGATTTCAGATTCAGGGCAGCCCAAGACATTTTGTTGTCTGAGGCAAAGGACTCCACACTCCATTCCATGTATAGAGGCTTCCTGGATGGGATGTTGAGTCATACTTTAGTATTGGCAATGGGGAAGGTTCCCTAACACTTATAAGGCAGCAGGCTACTTTAGGCAAGACTGGCTGGTACCCTAAATCTTGTCCCTTAAGAGATGTGACTGGCTCAGGACAAATGGTGGGATGGCCAGTGATGTCTCCTAGCATCTAGGATTTTAGTGCAGTTGGGACTTAATACAAGTGTGTCCACTCCAAGGAGGGAAGTCATATTTGTCAGTATTCATTCCCAGGATGTAAAAGAGGGTTCCCAGTGGTTGGGAAACCCCTTCAGGAAGAGGAGGAGGAGGAGACCAGTGTGAATCCTGCACAGATTTCTCCCTGTATTTGAACATCCCGAGGTACTACCTCTAGGCAGGAAAAATGAAAATAACAAATATAGGATGGTGAAGCCTGACATGAAAACAGTACATGTGAAAAGAATATAGAGGCCTCAGTTGACCACAATCCATTGCCAAATACATTTGACCAGTGTGATGCACTGTCCAAAAAAGCCAAGGCAGTTCTGGACTGCATCAACAGGAATAGTGTCCACATCAAAGGAAGTAGCAGTACCACTCTGTTCTGCTCTGATCAGACTTTCCTTGGAATACTGTGTACAGTTCTAGGTACCACTGTTCAATAATGACATTGATGAGCTGGAATTATGTCCAGAGAAAAATGGCCTTCTTTAAATAAGGGACATCATGTAGAAAATGGAATCAGCTTGGTTTCTGCTGCCTTAGAGACTAGAACATGAATCACTGGATTTAAATTACTATAAAAGAGGTTCCACCTAAATATTAGGAAGATTTCTTTGCTGTAAGAGCCTTTGGAGATTTTAAAAAGAGGTTAGATCTCTATCTATTAAAAATGCTTTAGTTGTGTGTTCCTAGATGGCAGAGGATTGGACCAGATGATCTTTGCTGTCCCTTTCAATCCTATGATTATATGAAGTACTCTTTGTAGAAGAATGTGGATGGTGGGGGTTTCACAAAACCTTGTTTTTGGTTTCCTGTGAAAATAAAAAGGCTTACTTTTTCCTAGGCAGAATAATTGCTCCACAATACTTCATTTGGACATGCAAAGAATACTGTAGAGGGATTTGTGTTTTTTCCTGCAGCAGGGAGAAAACTAATCATCCCTCCATATCCGTGGATTCTGCAACCATAGATTCCACCATCCACAGTTTGAAAATATTTCCAAATATATTCCAAAAAACAAACATTGAATTTGCCATTTTATATAAGGGACACCATTTCACCATGCCATCGTATACAATGGAACTTGAGCATCCACAGATTTTGGTATCCAGGGAATCCTGGAACCAAACACCAGCAGATACCAACTTGCACTGTACTGTACATCCCCACATCAGAGAATGAAATAGTGGAGCATTTACACCCTTAGTCCACCTACCTGCTTTTACCTCAAGATACTCTCAAATGGATTTCAAAACCATGCCAAAATAGAGAGATGGATGGGAATCCTCCTCACGTGAATCTGTGTGGAGGAATCCACACATTGAGGCAAATTTATCCCAGACAATATGTGACAAATATGTAGTTTAATGGTTAATGCCAATTCTGAAGATTGGAAGGTTGGCAGCTTGAGGCCTGAGTGCTGCATGATGGGGTGAGCTCCTGTCACTAGTCCCAGCTTCTGCCAACTTAGCAGTTCGAAAGCATGCAATAGCAAGTAGATAAATAGGTACCACTTCAGTGGGAAGGTAATAGTGTCAAGTGCAGTCATGCTGGCCACATGACGACTGGAGTTGTCTTCAGATAACACTGGCTTTTTGACTTAGTAATGGAGCATTGCCTCCTAGAGTCAGTTACGATTAGACATTCATATCAAGGGACTATCTTTACCTTTTATACTAAACAGAAAGGATATTATAGGGTGTGTCCAAGATGTCAGAAAGAGTACCTCCTCCCTTATGAGCTGGCCCCAAATTCAAGATGCTCAGCAGAGGCTTTGTTGTGTATTCTGCCATCCTTGAGTCTAGACTGTTGAATATACATGAGAGTGTTTTGTCTGTAGGAGCATGGTAACTGTATAATTCCCTCTCAAAGGAAGTCAAACTGGCTCCATCTCTTCTGAGTTTCTGGCAGGCAGCTAAAATTGTTATTTGACCTTTTAAAATTAGCAGTGGCTGCTCTGCTTTTAACTTTTTAAAAAAATATCTGTGATTTTACGGGGTATTAAAAATAGTTTGTCCTTAAATGTGTTTTAATCATCTTTTTAGCCATTGTATTTCACCTGCTGGGGTGAGAGGTGAATTTATGAATCCATAAATAAATAGCTTTGAAAAAGAAAAAGTGCATAGGTCTGTTTTCCTGGAAAGCAGGGTTTAGAAGAAACCAATCTCAATGCCATATATCAGTTCTTCTATGTATTTTTCTTTTCCTGTGTAAAGCCCTGTATAAAGGGCTTTCTCTGTGTAAAGTTAGTCCCATCACTTATCAAGTATTTTCTGTTCAGAGCCACCATTTAAAGTGACTTTTTCTCTCTGTGTTCCCAATTGCCTTGTGCAGCACCTGTTACAAGTGTCATTTTGGCTGTTCTCAATTATCTCTTGGTATTTAGATGGTTTGTTTAGCAGAGAGAGAGAAAAAAAATAGGGACAGCTGTTTTTTAAACTCCTCACCAGTTTACTTAAGGTTGTGTCTAAATAACCAGAGACCAAAGGCCAAAAGGTCACACTACCTTTTATGATGGGAGGGTACCATCATTCCAAAAGCTGTTTTCTCCCACCCACTAAACACACATCCATTTCAATGAGAATATGATTTCAGCTGGGCAGCATTTAGACATATGGCAAACATCCCTGAAAGTAGAGAGCGAAGGGCGGGGGAATCCACACTGTGTTGGGAAATGTGGATTAAAGTCAGACAAGCTTCTCTAAATCCTATTAAATTCCATGGAAAGATTCCTCTTTACTTTCTTTGGCTTTGGGCAGCACTTAAGAGGCATGCACATTTAGAAAGAAAGTTTCCATCCCACCTGGACTTCTGTCAGAGTTGCAAAATGAAAACAGTTTATCATTGCTGGCTGAGTAAGACACCTTGGGCAACAAGCCTAACCATGGAATTATGGGAGACGCACCAGATAGCTGAGCTGAGCAAGGAGAAAGAGGCATTGCTGTGGGCAGCAGTAAATTTGACAGATCAACGTGATGGGATGAGATCATTTAGATGGGAAAAAAGCATCTACCCAAAAACAGAGAAAAAGAGAGAAAATAGGAGAGAAATGTGTCAGGAAAAACTATCTCATTGTGCATACAATATGTATGTGCAGTATTCAGAAATACAAGCTTTGGATGAAGCTACTCTACAAGGCTGCGAAGCTGTTTTTCATACTAACCTGCAAAGTTATTTTTTTTTATATTAACACTACAATGGTATGGCATTACATGGCATAGGTGTGTACTTTTGCAGCACTATATAGTACCAGGTTAGTAACCAGTGAGTTTACACTTTGGAGATGACCAGGGCTTTTAAACTGTCCTCTGATACGACTCATCTCCCCATAGGATGGTAATTCCAGCAATTCCCAGTTAGACATCCCATAGCGTGATATGAAGTGGTATATAAATGAAGCTGCTTTGCTTTGCTTTGCTTTGCATAGTAGTTTGAGCATTGGACTATGACTCTGGAGACTAGGGTTTGAATCCCCACTTGGCCATGGAAACCCACTGGGTGATCTTGGACACTTTCAGACTTAGAAAGCCTTATGATAGGTTCACCTTAGGGTTGCTATAACTCAGAAATGATGTGAAGGTACACAGCAACAACACAACAAGTAGTACCAGTTTAGCAGATTTATAATGGTTACAACATAATTTTCTTAAAGAAAATACATTGCTATTTATTGTGAAAGCTTCTGCTGGAAGAGAAAAGTCATTCTTCTGCCATAGTTGGGAATTACTCAGTGGCGTCCTTGCACTGACTGACACCCAGTGCAGGGAGGTGGGGCTTCTGGAGGCAAGACTTCCAGTGGGACTTCCAGGGGTTGGGGGTCATGCATAAAGTGGCTGTGTGGGCTGTGGAAATGGATACCGGCCACCCACCCAGGCCAGAGACCCCACCCTGAGGCCCAGAGGCCCTCCTGAGGCCTAGGAAAATGGCCAAGTAGCTGGGAGAAATGGCTGCTGCACACCTATCCAAGCTGGACACCCCACCCCGAGGCCTGTAGACCCTCCTGAGGCCTGGGAGAATAGCTGTGCGGCTGGGAGAAATGGTCACCTGCTGACCACCCTGGCTGGAACCTCTCCCCCCCCCCCCGAGGCCTGTAAAAACAGCTGTGTGGGCCAGGAAAATGGCCATGTGGCCAGGAAAACAGTTGCACACTGCCTGCCTGGGCCGGAGACTATTTTTATTAAATATAACTGAGGGGTTAAAAACGAAACTTGAAAAGGGGGAAATAGAACTGATCTTGTATATGGTGACTGCAGCACACCTAATTTATGCAAAATATTGGAAAAGACATTTGTCACCCCCTTCTGTGGTGACACCTCCCTTCTAGGGTCTCACCTGGTGCAATCCACACAGCCTGCACTCCCCAGTGATGCTAGTGGAATTACTTATTCCTTCTGTTTATCAGCACTTGCTTAGGGCCAAGCTAAACATCACACCATGCACACAGTTCACTGTACAATTAGTAGGGATATATGAGGAATCCACTCCTGCAGATGTATTATTATTATTATTATTATTATTATTATTCACATATTTTTCTGTCCTTTTTTCAACCAGCTCAGGGGAATCCACTTGGGAGGTATATTCACATGTCAGATTCACAATAATCCTGTAAGGTTGGTTAGGGTGAAAGACAGAGAATTGATTAAAGTGAAATTTAATAATTACATGTAATAACATGTAGAAACATGTGTCATAGGCTGCATCTTCACTGAAGAATTAATGCAGTTTGACACTGCTTTGACTGCTATGGTTCAATGCTAGGGAATTATGGGATTTGCAGTTTTGTGAAACATTTAGCCCTTTTTGTCAGTGAGCTCTGGTGCCAGGATTCTATAGGATGAATCCATGGCAATTAAAGTAGGGACAAAGTGCATTCATTCTGCAGTGTGGCATCAGCCTCAGTGGAGGGAGAATGTGAAGCAAAGGTTTCTATTCCAGTGGGGCAGTAAATCCATTGCAGGATTTTGTCTGAATTACAAAAAAGCATCTGAGATGCTGAACTCTACCTCACAAATAGATTTAGGGACAGTTCCATTCATGTCCAGGCTGAAACCCAGAGCAGATACACCACTTCCTCATATTCCTCATGATTTTGGAATTAACCCATTAAACCTTCCAGATCAAAGTATGTTATTCTGCCTCATGGAGTGCATTGAGTGGACGCTGTCCACCATCATCTTGAGGACCAGTGTTTTGACAAGATCATTCACACCTGGGTAAATCAGGAGGATGTCCAGATGTGGATATATCAATGCCATAAAATGACCCCAGGATGTAACACCCCCGCCAGAACAATCCTTGGCAACTCCCACTGAAGCAAGATGTCTACAGGGAAAAAAACTTGAAGGCAAACAACAATAATTACTTTATTATTTATTTATTTACTTATATCCCATCTTTCCCCAATATAGGGACTCTGGATGGTGACAACAAATATAAAAATACTGGGACATGCCTTTATTAAGGTATTATTTTTAAAAAATGTAAAAAGAATTTAGGGTTAAACTCGAGTGGACAACTACTCTTCACAATGATTTATAGACAAATATCATCACTACTTCCATAGCTATAATTGTGTTATAATTATATCCATCACTTTATATCACATAAAATCCCCCAAACTTGTGAACTCTGGGGCTCATTAAAGTGTTCCCACAAGCTTAATTGGAATAAAATGCCTCATTTTCCTTTATGGAAGACTGTCCACCTAATATGTTTCTGATTTTCTGTGTTCATCATTACCCAAGCACACCATGACTTTCCTATTAACAAGACAAATACATGTCTGTCTTTAATAACTGAGGAAGCCAGCCCTTGCAAGTGTCTACTATGAATTTGGGGATGAGATGCTGAAATGCTTGAAAGCAGAGCCCTGCACATAGCACACCAGTTCCAACCTGCCCCCCCCCCCGCCCCCCAGTTGTAGGGTTTCTGTTAGAGGGAAGGCAGAAGGAAGTTCAAACCAAGACATAGCTATCACACCTTTGATCCTTTTCTTTGTAAAGTTCATATGGCTCAAGAGAGAAAACCTCAGGCAAGTGCCCACTGTCAGTCTCCAAGATCTGATGTTTTCCCTTATTCCAGACACACTGTTGTGGAATTCAAACAAAAATCTATCAGTGATACCATTACTGGCCAACCAAGATGCACATACATTTGTTGCAAGCTTTTAAAATTTATATAGCCACATGGCCAGAAGGAAAGGGAGCCTGCCTGCAAAAGATATCCTCCCCACCATATACCATCTTAACTAAAGACTGAAACAACATGTAGGCATCTGACTAACATCTCCAATTGTTTTTATACTGTTTGGTTTGTAACATCTTTCCTGATGAAGAAGCCCATGGAGCTTCAAAAGCTTGCAACAAATATATTGTGCATTTGGCCAATAAAAGTATCACTGATGGATTTTTGTTTGAATTTGCTAAATGGCCAACACAACTACCCCTGAATGTTTACTGTTGTGGAAGAATGCAGAGACAGAGCTTTAATTTTAAGAAGAAAAAACAGAAGAATGAATGAATATAGTAACACACTGAAACATTCTATAACTGAGCAATGGTGAAATGATGCTGAGGTGTAGGTGGTTTCAGCAGGTTGTTATATATATTATTCCGCCATCTCTCTTTCCAAGAGGTTATTTACTTTTCATATCACTTGCTTTGTCAAATGGTGGGTAGTTTGGTTGTATTCCTGGCTGAGGTATGAACATACAGATGCCTGCTTGTGTCCTTCTGGTTAATGTACTGTGTGTCTGTTTACCCAAGAAGCTTAGCAGCACTTGAACAGGGCAACATGATATTTGGGATTCACAGGAAAGGAAAATGTAAATCAGGGGTGGTATGAGAGTTCATGGACTTATATTCCTTCCACCCACCCACATGGGCCACCTCCCAGGCACACCAGAAATTATGCAACATGACCTTCAGTCACTGATTTGTTTTATATTTTGGCTGATTTGGTCATTTTTAAAATTGTAGGAGGCACTGGTGGTTTCTGAGGATGTGCCAGTGAAACTGGCATGTTTGGGTGTGATTTTGTGTGATTTGGAATATAAAACCACCCCAAACCCACCCATTTTAAAAATACATTCAGTGAGGGGGGTAGGATCTGGAAAGGACATTCAAGTGTCGCACTTTGCCCATCCCCATAATACAATTTCAAAGTGGAACTGTTTTGCTGCCCTTCTGTTTGGACCCATTTTCCTGGAAAGGAATGATAAGAAATTGCATCCTTCTATCAGAGATAAGAAGATAGGATAGGGAAAGTGGTAGCTGGTTCTGCCTTCAAGCTGAGAAGTAGACTTTATAGGTTTTTGATCCCTGAAACTTTTTGATGTTGTGAATCAGCCTATACTTTTGATTCAATAAGTTGATGGGCCCATGTCTTGCATAGTCATCCATCAGTTGATACTGTCCTTTGGACATTGAGAATGCTGTAGAGATTCCACATGTATTCTGGCAAATCTTGGCAGAAAGGTAGAAGATAGCACTCAGGAACACAGTGCTTGGAACGATTGTTTATGTAGCTAACAGTGAAACAAAATAGAGATGATCTGTTACAGTGGTCTTGGTAATGTACCAAGCAAGCAGTATATTTTTTCTAATCAGAAAAGTGTGTGTGCAGGAGAGGAAAGAGACAGACAGGCTTTCATACTACACACAGTACAAACAGTATGATTCCAGTTTAACTGCCATGACTGCATTGTGTTGAATTCTGGCGTTTGTGGTTTGGTGGGGCACTAGAGATTTTTGACTGAGAACTCTAAACGTTCCTCCCTTAACTGCAGATCCTAGGATGGGCTGTAACCATGGCAGCTAACACACAATCATAGTGTTATAATTCTGTATAGCCCAGAAAGAAGAGAGAGAGAGAGAGAATGAGAGAGAGAGAGAAGTAAATTAGACTTTCATTCTACAAAGGAGGTTAGTAGCCCATTACTAGGTGCCACTCTAAACATCTCTCTTCCAAATTCTTTGGAGACTATCGCACTAGTTTATAAACCAGCTTGTGTGAGCCGGCTTAAAATTAGAAGTGGATGGCATTCTGATAGTATCACAAGCATTTAACTGCCAAAATCACCACCCAGCTGCAACCCGGCTCCATCGCTTCTCAGAGGGGCACTCTGGCAGCCATTTTTTCAAGCCGGAAAACTCCCAGCTTCGAAAAGAGGCACAAGGAGCACCCCTTGGAGCAGCGATGGAGCCGGGCTTCAGCCATGCGGCAATTTCAGTGGCTAAATGTGTGTGATACTATCAGGATGCTGTCTGCCTCTAATTTTAAGCTGGCTCAGGTAAACCGGTTTATAAACAAGTGCAATAGTCTCCTTAATCTGACTGAAGTGTTTGAAAAAAATGAAATAAATAACCTTTAAGTGTATTCAGTTGCCAGGCCGTCACTCATCAAAAAATATTGACTAATTTAAATATTTGTCTGAATTAAGTTTAAACAGCAGTCAGCTAGAAAGGTAGCATGCACACAAAAATGACATTGTGAAATGTAAAATTAGCAATAAGTTGCAAATACTAGCAAGTTGACAAAAGAAATGGCTAAAACCAAATGTAATAAAACATTGCTTATCTATCTATCTATCTATCTATCTATCTATCATCTATCTATCTATCTAATATCATTTGTATGCCACCTTTCTCCCTGTAGGGACCCAAGGGGGCTCACAGACAAAAACATTTAAAATCTCGGTAAAATTCAAAACAATTAAAATCTACACACATTTTAAAATCACATAAAATTCTAGGCTGCATCAACAGAATAATGATTAGATCAAGGGAAGTAATAGTGCCACTTTATTCTGCTTTGGTCAGGCCTTGCCTGGAATACTGTGTCCAATTTTGGGCACTACAATTCAAAAAGGATGTTGAAAAACTGGAGTGTGTCCAGAGGAGGGTGACCAGAATGGTGAAGGGTCTGGAAACCATGACCTATGATGAGAGACTTAAGCAGTTGGGTTATTTTAGCCTGGATAAGAGATGGTTAAGAGGTGATATGATAGCCTTGTTTTAATATTTGAAGGGGTGTCATATTGAGGATCAAGCAAATTTGTTTTCTGCTCCTCCAGAGAATAGAACTTGGAGCAATGGATTCAAACTTCAGGAAAAGAGATTCTACTTCAACATTAGGAGGAACTTCCTGACAGTAAGAGCTGTTCAACAGTAGAACATACTCCCTTGGAGGGTGGTGGAGTCTCCTTTTTTTGGAGGTTACTAAACAGAGGCTGGATGGCCATGTGTCAGGGATGCTTTGATTGTGAGTTCAGCAGCAGGGGGTTGGGCATGATGGCACTGGTGGTGGATTCCAACTCTATGATTCTATGATTGTCTTAAGGTCTTCAGGTATTTATTCTCCCCAATGTTGACTATAACCAAATGCACAAAATAACAACAATTATCAACTTTAGTATGTTGTACTTCTAGGGCAGCCAAGTGAAATAAGGGATGGCACTCCTTCAACTTTAATAGTAGTGCAGAAGAGAGAATTTCAACAAGCATGGATTGTATGAAAAGTAACACATGTTGAAATTCCTCTTCTAGACAAGAATTGTAGATAGAAGAACCTGGTCCTATATTTCACCTGACAATCGTAGTGCATACAGCTATGTTGTTGTTGTTGTTGTTGTTGTTGTTGTTGTTGTTGTTATGTGCCTTCAAGTCAACAACTTATGGCAACTCTAAGGCCTATTATGGGTTTTTCTGGGGTTCAGAGTGTGTGATTCACTGAAGGTCACCTAGTATGTTTCCATGGCTGAGCAGTAAATCGAATCCTGATCTTCAGAGACAGTCCAGCACTCAAACCATTACACCACACTAGATCTCACACTAGCTATAACAGAGTTTAAAATGAACTGATTAGAATCAGATAAAAGCTTATAAATTAAGGAGTTCCTTGGGATATGTGTCATATAGTTTGTTGTAACTTTCCTTCCAAAAGGGTGAGTGTGAGAATACAGCTATAGAATATTCATTGCAAAACTGTCCAAGCCTTGTCTTTACTTCCCCATCTAAGTCTTAGATTACATTTGTTTTGATACTACAAATAGTCTAGCTATGAATACGATGGAATACAGTAGACTCAATAGTATTTGAAAAGGAAATGTTTGGCATTCTTGACTGTATATTAAGATCAAATGCAGAAGTGTTGTGACATCTACAGCTTGTCTCCCCTACTTTCACCTAATGGATTGAATTCAGACAATGAAGAAATCTGTAGACTATGATTAATAAATAATATTAGGGGCTTGCCAATAACAGTTTGCTAATTTGTAACTTACCTGGTGCATGTAACCAGGAGATAAGCTGGTACTGTTCTATCATGTGGGGAAGAAGATGATAACATTGTTCTGTTTTTCCAGACTTCTGATCAGGGGCAGGCATGTGGTAAGATCTGAAGCTCACTGGAGTCAGCTGAACAAGCTTAACAACAGATATACAGAATAAATCACCATTTAACAAATGGTTGTCTGTAATCACCCAGTATTTTTTTAATTCCTGTACATCCTACTAATTTCTTATTAAGCTTCCTATTTGTTTTAAAGAAACATTTGGAAAGCAGTTGTAGGAATGCTGAGATCTGCCTGAAAATGAGACTCAATGCTGACTCAGGTTTCCTATGTCTTTGCTTACACATTGGAAAGGTGCTAGAAGCAAAAAAAAAAAAAAAAAAAAAAAAAAAAAAAAAAAAAAAAAAAGAAAAGAAAAGAAAAGAAAAGAAATTGAAAATCCATGGGTGGCTGTCTGTATTTTGTTCCTATTCACCACCAAGGTGAGTGACAACTGGAATAAGTTTGAATGAAGAGGAGGATGGCATGTTTCCCATCTAGGGGCCCTGGTGGCACAGTACTGCAGCTACAATGTTGTGAGTTTAATCCTGCAGGGTTTCAAGGTCCACTCATCCTATACTTTCGTAGGTTGGTGAAATGAGTACCTGTTGGGGGCAATTGGCTTAAATGTTGTAAACCATTTAGGGAGTGCTAGTTCACTGATAAGTGGTATAGAAATGTACTTGCTATTACTATTGTTCTGGAGGATATTTGCCTTGACATTGATTGTATTTGTCCTCCTGCTAGGGTTAACTCCTATTGCTGACTTTCCTGGCCAGAGCAAGAGATATTTTAAAAGTTATTTTAAGATTACTGTATATGTATAAATCTAGAAATTTTAGTAAAAATTGACCCAAAATGGTCAAAAATTGATCCCAAATGAGTTGACTTATCCAATGGTCAATGTAACTACTGTTTGTTGTTGTTAACTGCCCTCAAGTTGATCTCAACTCATGGTGACCCTATGGATAAGACATTTTCAAGACCCTCTGTCTTCCACTGCTCTGCTTAAATCCTGCAACTCCATACCCATGACCTCCTTAATAGAGTCCATCCATCTAGCATGTGACCTTTCTCTCTTCCTACTTCCCTCCACCTTCCCCAGCATTACAGTTTTTTCCAACGAGTCCTCTTTTCTCATGATGTGTCTGAAGTTTGCTCATCTTGGCTTCCAGGGAGGTTTCCAGTTTGATCTGCTCTACTCTTTCATCCACTCAACCTTTAGGGTGAGCACCGACAGTTGTTCCTGTTGGAATTTTGTAAATTCTTTGGCATTGTTTTATTTTGCTTCATCCTTTAGATCAGGGGTAGGCAACCTTTTTGAGCCGGGGCCGGGTTGCTGTCCCTCAGACAATTGGGGGGCCGAAGCACCAATAAATAAATAAATAAAATTTTAAAAAAATATGCATCACTATGCCAAGAACAAGTAATAACAACAATAATCAATATCATCATGGTGGGCGATGGTGGTGGTGGTGGTGGGGGGCGTTGGCGGCGGCGGTGGCAGCAGCAGGACCGGCCTGGGGCTGGTCCAAAGGCCTTGGGGGGGGGCGCATCTGGCCCCTGGGCCTTAGGTTGCCTACCCCTGCTTTAGATTCTTTGTTACATGCACCTAGGTTTTCCCCTCTACTTATCCATGGTTCATAACAAAATCCATATTTTTGCCCTTGACTTATACATGAAGTTGGCTTATAGTCGAGTATATACGGTATTACATCCTTGTATGGATGTGTAACATGCTGGACATTGTCTGGACTGCTTGCACCAGTTTTGGCCATGTGTCGCCTGAATAGGGCAGTGTCATGCCCTGCCTGGAGGATGATTCAGAGGACTCAGGGGATGAGCTGGAGCCCCTGGGACCTGAACCTGTAAGGGAGGAGCCAGGGCCCCTGGGACTTGAACCTGTAGTGGAAGAGCCAGAGGCTGGCCCTAGTTCTGCTGTAGCAGAGGCTGTGGGCCCTCCAGAGGTTCAGCAGTCAGGGCTGCCTAATGCTGTAGTCAGGGAGGAGGATCTGGGCAGTGTGCCCACCTTTAAGGAGCGTCGAGCAGAAAGAGAGGGCTTGCGAAGATCACGGAGGCTTCAGCAGAAGCGTGTTAATAATCAGACACAGCTGAAGGCCAGCTCCTTGCCTTCTTAAGAACTTGGAGCATGGGTGGTGCTTTGCCAGTGGATATCTGACTCTTCTACGGGAAAGACTTTGTCTCTGGCTCCGTGTCTCCTAGATCACCTTGACTATCCGGAAACCTTGACCTTGGACTGTTTATCGATCTGCCTATCTGATACCTCAAACCTCGGACCGTCTGACAATTCTTTTGGTAAACCCTATGGTAGAGTTACTGTGTAGTAACACTGACTTGCTGTGCTGGGGATTTTGTTTGTTTGAAGCCAGCTGTCTTATCAGCCCTTTGGCTGCTTTCCCGGACAGGCAGCACCAGAATGGGGTGATGGGCTTTTGGCCCATGCAGACAAGGCCGTAATCTAGCACTCAAACCAGTACCACATTAGCTGTTTCCTTGGCTGTTGAGAAAACACAACTGAATAAAACCTTTTTTCAGGCATCATGATATATAAAGTGGAGGCACATGGAGATGAGGCTGTATATTTTCCAAGTGTATTGTTCACTCTTGTAGGTCTGTTCACAGAGGGAGGAAAATGCACAGGCCTTTACACCTCCCTATATATAGGGCAGTGATGGCGAACCTTTTAGGGACCGAGTGCCCAAACTAAGAGGCATCCAGGCACTGGGTGTTACCTGGTGCTCGAGGGGAGATACTTCTGGGCAGGATGAGGACATCTGGGGCAGGACTTCCACCCTCTGGGGGGGTGGGACTTCTGGGGTGGGACGTCTTCCTCCCACCTTCTCAGGCCTTCAGCTGCCTGTCTGGAGAGGCAGCTGAAGGCCCAAGAGGGTGAGGGGAAAAGAAGAAAGAGGCGTGTACCTGATTCTCCTTTTTCCCCATGCCTCAGGGGCAGATGAAAGCCCAGGAAGAGGAGGAACAGGCGAGTACCTGTTTCTCCCCCTCCCTGGAGGCAGCTGAAGGTCTGGGACAACTGACAAGAGGAGGAACAGGTGCGTGCCTGTTCCTCCTCTTCCCCATCCTCTGCGCGCCAGGGAAAATGGCTTTGCTTGCCATCTTTAGCATGTGTGCCATAGGTTCACCACCATGGATATAGGGCATCCAAGACACCCATGGCTTCTCCTGCCCATTCTCATTTTTGTCCAATCCCCTTTCCAATTTGGGATGAATGACCAGAGCTCCATAGCAATCAGGGTAGGGGATATGACAGGGGTGGAGCATTTTTCATCCTCTGGATTGTTTGACTTCCAATTCCCATGAGTCATACCAAATATGGCATAGGATAAGGGACTGTGGAAGTTAGAGGCCAAAGGGTTCATTACCTCTAGAGAGGAAGGAATGGAGAAGGGAAGCCAGAGCTTTCTTCTTGTTCTTCACATCACAGTTAATGGAATTTCTGCCTTTCAACTTTTCAGTGTTTGTTCACAAGGTTAATTAAAAGTGCCTGAGCTGAGCGTGAGACTGGGAGGAACAATCCTAACCATCATTTTGCCTTTTAAAAGACTAGTGCATTTTTGCAGTCTCATTCCCACCTTCCACTCAATCTTCAGTTCTCATTTATTCTTTTTTACCCTGAGCATTGCTCACAGCTGTTGAAACAATACGTTAGTAGCACTGGATAAACAGCTAGCAAAGGCCCAGCAGTAAATTATAGAGCCCCTCTCTCTCTCTTGATATGGTTGCTGATTCTTCTTAATGGCCTAAAATCTGTAATTTTACAAATTACAAAGATTCTCCAGACAGGCAGCTGAAGGCCTGAGAAGGTAGGAGGAAGAGGTCCTCTCTGGCTGAGGAATGAATTATGCGGTCATTTTAGCTGCATTGTTATGCCAGTGATGCTTTGCATCAAATCAGGTGGAGAAATGTATGCCCCCCCTCAAGTTGTTGGACAACATCTCCTATCAGCTTTAGCCAGCCTAGCCAATGATGAGGAATGCTGTGAATGGCACAACAATCATTTATGGGAGGGCCACATGTTTATTGGCATGTTTATGGGGGGGGGCATGCATTTCTGTCAATTTGAAGGAAGGACTGAGGAAGAGGAGGCAGAGAAGTAATTGATTGAAGAATGGCTTTGAAACTATGCTTTGGAAGCTCTTAGGCTCCTCAAAAGCTTAATAGTTTTTTTTTTTCAGTGAAAGGGAATGATGTATTTAAGTCTTTAAGTCTCAAGTCATTTCTCAAGCCTCTACCTTCAAGTTGAGTCTTAAGTCGGCGAACCAACTTTTGACAGAAAAAAGGAGGTTCATTTCTTGGAGGGGAACAGCAAGTGTGTTAAGCAATGGGCTTGAGATGGGAATGAAGACTACGTAGCAGCCTGTCCCCACTGCACATCAGATCAGACTTCTAAAGCTTTTAAAAAGCTTTAGAAGTCTGATCTGATGTGCAGTGGGGACAGGCTGCTACGTAGTCTTCATCCCCATCTCAAGCCCATTTTAAAAAGCTTTAGAATGATCCGTCCACCTCAAGTCTATTGCCTAATGCATTTGCTGTTCCTCTCTGAGAAAAAACTGGGGGCAGGTCTTGCCTCCTGCTCAAAGTGAATGATGCCAGCAACTCAGTGACTAAAAACATACAAGTTGCAAGTCAAGTTCAGTCAAGTCAGTGCATCATTTATTGCCAAGTCAAGTCCAAGTCAAGCCACTGAAGTGATTTGAATCCAAGTCAATTGATTTGAGTCTAGATAACTGGTGAGAGGTATTAGTGAGATACACCTTGTTCCAACTAGGGATGTAAAGAATACAGGCGTCCCTCCCCGTTCATGGACTTGGAGTCCACAGTCTCACTCATTGTTGGAAGGCAAGTGGAGAGGGACAAAATGGTGCACGTGCTCGAGGTGTGCATGCAGCACCACATGGAGGAGTGTGCTGCATTGTAACCAATGGAAACTTCAATATTTGCATTTCTCTGGATTCACCGGGGGGGGGGGGGTTCCAGAGCAGATCCCCCATGAATTGGGATGGACACCTGTACTTATTTTCAGATCACTGATGAAAGAACTTCTGCACACATTTATGAAAAAAAGTATATTTTGTAGAAATGAAATTTCTAAGCAGGAAATCCTGAAATACAAGCAGTGGCCAAAATTACACAGAAATTCCTGCATTTTCATGCAGTGGGGAGAAAATTACTGACATTATTCATTCATGCATGCCAGAATGCAATTAGTGAAAACTTATATTCCTTGCTTATTACTACTTTACTCTTACCATGCAGCATTATTGAGGAGTACAGTATGCATTACAGGGTGCACTTTTTGAGGGAACTACCAGAGAGAAAATCTTCATTTTCTATGCACTTATCCCATATGGTGAGCTATCAGAGCTGGGACATATGTCAGAAAATGAAGTATTCTCAGGCTTTGCACAGGATCTGTTATCCCTACCAGGCCCTTCTGAACAGGATAAACTATATATATATATATATATATATATATATATATATACCCTTCCTGTTTTGGATAGAGTTCTTGCTTGAGCAAGAAGGACTCTGGGGCTTGGATGCATTTGTCTGTATTTTTGTCTCTGGCTCCTAGTGTGATTATTTGAACTATGGGTCCAAAACACACTGCAGAAATAATCCAGTTTGAGACCACCTGAACTGCCCTGGGAACTGTAGTTTTATGAGACATTTAGTCTTCTCTGTCAGAGAGCTCTGGTTCCACAGTAAACTACAATTCCCAGAATTCCCTAGCCCTGAGCCAGGGCAGTAAAAGGGGGCTCAAACTGGGTCATTTCTGCAGTGTGGTTTGGACCACAGATCAATTTATCCAGCAATCATTCCATCAGGTTGAAGAATCTCACAACATGAAGCACCTTTGCCTGAAATCTCTTGATTCCTTCTCACTCCTCCTCTTCTTTTCCTTTTGATATTTACATCACCCTGGTAATTTTTACAGCTATAGGATGGGATATAACTTTTTGTTGTTGCTATTTCTGTTGTAGTATTATTTAAAAGTACTGCTAATACTACAGTTGCCTATGGCTTATCTCCAACATATCTTTGGATCACAGGGACTGAGAGTGTGGCCCAATAGTGGTAGCCAGAACCACAATAGTGGATGACACAAGAAAAGATTACCTAATGGCAGAAAATCTGAAATTAATAGCTTTATATCAAATTTACTCAAAATTCTATTTCCTCATGATGGATAACCCATGGGGTCATACATAACCCCCTGAAAGGCAACAAGGCTACTTAGACATGTAATAGCATGCCAGATTCAGCTCCTTAGTAAATGATCTTGCACATGTTGTAAATGTCTGCCGTACTACTGTTGAAGCCAAATGACAAAACTAATTACAGCACACTGTAAAAATCTACTCAACCAAAAAGGATTAAGACATTTTAGAAATAGTGAGTATGCAATAACATGGATCCATTCCAAACACATCAGTAGATATGAGCTAGCGTTTGTGAAAAGGTGATTAATAAAGGTCAAAGGAGAAAGATCCATAGCACCTTCCTAAGGAAACTTTAGTTTATTTAGAAGCATGCAGCAGCCAAACTGGAGTCATTTCAACCAATAGTTGTGTTACGTTATGACCCCTAATCAGGCCCTCTGGCAAGCCCCCCCCCCCCCCCAGTTTAGACTGCTGTGGACAAAATTAGACATTCAGAGTGCATGAAGCTCAGAGTCTTTCATGGTTTAAAACAAAGACGGCAGTAGTTCTGTTTGTATTGAGAAATCCTGGCAGAAGATAGAAAGGTCTTCTTACAAGCAAACAAGGTAACTAGATATCTTAAGACTTCAAATTAACTCTTTACCATAGAAATGAAACTACAGTCTAGGTATAGAACAGTGTTGTAATTAGAGTGTTAAACTAGGACAAGGTTATAGTTTTGCAAACCTGGGAGGGTCCAGTGTTATGGATGGAATATGTTAAACGCCCATAGGTCTCCATTCACATTGGATGGAATATGTAAATATTCAAGGGGTTATGATAATATTGATGTTTCTCTTTCCCAGAAGAATGTCTCTCCCTCTCCCTCTCTCTATAAGCATATATCTGTATATAAATCCCACACATAGCCATGAACTAAGCCTCACAAAAATCCTCAGGGTGTACATTCTACACATGACAGAGAATTCATGAGTAAGTCTTGGTTCATACACATATCATTCAATGTGAATGGAGACCTATAGGTGTTTAACATATTCCATCCATAACACTGGACCCTCCCAGGTTTGCAAAATTATGTTTAACACTGTAATTACAACACTATAATTTCTATGCTAACATTAAGTAGTTAATGCTGTCCATATAAAATAAATGAATAATAATAATAATAATAATACATTTTATTTACAGCCCGCTTCTCCCTGTGGATTGAGGTGAGTTACAACGAATAAGAATAACAATAAAATATGATATACAGTTAAAATCTTCATTTCAAATTAAACCCCTACCCCAACCCCCTCCCAATCATAAAAAAGAAGCAAACAATAACAATAACAATATAAAACAAATAACAATATAAAATACTAATTAAAAGAGGAAAAAAATAACAAATTAGCTAAAATTAGAGGTAATTAGAGGTGAGACATCTATCTTTCTTGGGGTCTACTTCAATAAACCTTTTAAAAATATTATTATTCCACACATTTTTTTAAAAAAAAAACTTGAAAATATACTTTGCGGGGAAGTGATAAAAGAAGATATATTTAATTGTTCTGTAACACTATATATTTAACTGTAATATCACTCCAACCTTTGCTGGTACTGTTCATGTTTTATCCTAATTTAAAACAGATTTGTTGTTGCTTTTAACCATGATGGAGATGTGAGCTAGGTATATGAGACAGAAATGACTGTGCAAAATGTGAGATTTTAATACTAGACATTCCAGCTAACCCTTTGCAGACAGGAATGTGCATTTGTCTGGGCAAGCTTTAGAAAGCTAGGCTTGCTTAATATTTAGACCTGTGCCTACCAAATTCAAGAAACACATTTAGTTTAATATGCCAGGGGGGCATAATCCACCTTCCTTGCTTTACATCTGGGCCAGATAGAGTTCTTAGACTCATTTATCATGAAAAGGAAAAGATAAATATTTTCCCTTGAAAAGATTGTCTAGGAGCCATGGTGGCACAGTGGTTAAATGCTTGTACTGCAGCCATTCACTCACAAACTGCAAGGTTGCAAGTTCAATACCAGCCAAGGGCTCAAGCTTGACTCAGGCTAGCATCTTTCCAAGGTTGCTAAAATCAGTACCCAGCTTGGTGGGGGCAATTAGCTTACACATTGTAAACTGCTTAGGGAGTGCTTAAGTGCACTGATAAGTGGTATAGAAATGTACTTGCTATTGCTATTGCTAGTCATGTCTGACTGTAGGGGGAAGTGCTCATCTCTGTTACTAAGCCGAGGGAGCCATGGTTGTCAAAGACAGCTCTGTGATCATGTGATCACAGGTGGATGAAGTGTGTTGCAGTTACCAAACAGCAGAGTTGTCAGGAAAAGCTGACATCTTCTCTTGCATGCCTCCAGACTTTTCCTCTGGATCTTGATGATACTGCCTGAGTTCTCCAGCCTTTCCAGCAGTCAGGAAACACACCAGTTGTAGTCTAAGAAAACTATCTTTATTCTACAACTAGAAATATTTACAGCAGTTGTTTATTTACAAAACAAAGCTAGCAACACACCACACAGCGAAATATGAGTAGAACGTCCAAAACTCCCTCTCTCACTCTCTCTGCACACATGGACAAAGCATTTTATTGTTCCCCTAAGCTACCACCCACTTGCGTGTGCACATCCTAGATGATTGGCTGAGTCCCACTTTCCCAGACCTCCAGTCCAACCCATGTTGCTGACATCCTTCCCCATGTGACAAGCCATGCTTACGTAGTGTGTTTTGGTTAGGATGTGTCCTTTTCCCAAAACACACTAATGTTTTCTTCTTTCCAGTTCCGTTGTTATTGTTTGGTGTGACACTTGTTGTTTGTCTGCCCCAAACATGTTTTTCAAACTCTTCCCACAGGAAAATTTGCCCATACATCTTTTACATTTCAGGTCTGACTGTATGTTTCATCAAGCATTTCTCTGACAAATGTTACCTTCCCACTGAAGTGGTACCTATTTATCTACTTGCACTTTTACATGTTTTCAAACTGCTAGGTTGGCAGAAGCTGGGATAGTGATGAGACCTCACGCTGTCACACGGCACCTGGGCCTCAAACTACCGAGCTGCTGATCTCCAGTCATCATAGTCAGTGTCTTTACTGCTGAGCCACTGCATCCCACATCTATCATGTACCTCTATATATTTCCTCTTCCCAACAGAAAAGTATTCTCTCATACTTACATGCAATGACACTGGGGTTGGAGGAGGGTTGGTGAAGCTCACCACCTTTCTCCAATTCCATCACTGGAGCTGCATATGTCCTTAGATTTCTATTAAGCAAATCACATACAAATCACTGTTCATAGAGAGATGTGGAGTGCAATCCAAAGAAGAGGCATATGAATAGCGTATTTATGTGTTTTCATGTGCATGTAGTAAAGAATGAAAGCATTAACCACATTATCTGGCAGATATGCCACAAAGAACATGCACTGCTGATGAACTGCTGATGAGTTTTAAAAGCAGTATTTCCTTTCATGGTAGGAGATGTAAGCAGGTTCTGTTAAATATGCACAGTTATCCTTTCTTTGGATCATGGCCTTGGTTTTTAAGCCAGGAAAAGATTACCACATGCTCACTGAATGCACATCAGGAATTACTATCTATCTCAAAGCTTAAAAATTACTTGCCTTCAGGAGTTCATTGATGGAAAGGTAAATGTGACTGTCCAATTTTACATATAGGAAACCCAGTGCTAGGGTGTCTGTTCTTGCCATTCTGTTGAGGGAAGCCCTCTGCTGATAAGTTTCTTGGATGCCATCCTAAGTGCTATGAGTCTAGAGTAATTCTATTACTTAGTGGAGACTCTTACTTGTGGGTCTATATTGCCAGAATACTCCAGACTGCCCCTGGGGTATCCTGGACCCAAATTTTCTCTAAATTCATCTCTTACCCACTTTATTTTGCTGTGGGTTTTCAGCTCTTGCAGTAAATGATGGAGTTTGGCTTTTCACTCAATCCCTATTCATCACCTGGCAGTGCGGGTGAAATCAGAATGAGGCACCCAACCATGCTATCAACACTACATGCCTAGTTCTGACATCAGAGTGATTTGCACATACAGAGGTGGCACCAGAAAGCTTGCAGGAACCACGAATGAAGGCAGCTGCTGTTGTTGCTGCAAAGAGAGCTGAAATACACAGCAAAAGGTGAGTATTTTAATGTGGGATAGGAGGAGGAAGACCCAAATTGGGTGCAGGCATCATGAAGACAGTGTGCAACCAATTCAGGATTCAAGCAAGATGCAGTGATCTAAGAGAGAATTAGGGGTATCTTGTCTATGTAAACAAGCCCTTAGTGATCCAATCCAGTGTAGAACTTATTTCAAAAGTAGATATGAATCATGGGCAAATTTTATCTGAGGCAGAATGCTCCATGGAACAGAGTGGAGGGATCTCAGCCACAATAGTTTATATCCCATTAGGTTACTATTTGGATGGGAGACCACCAAGAAATACCAGGTGCTATGTTTCAGCAGAAGCCAATATTTCAGCAGAAGCCAATGGCAAACAAACCACTTCTGACTATTCTTTGCCCAAGAAAACCCCACAGAATGCATTGGGTTACCATAAGTTGAAAACTGACTTGAAGGTGCACACACACAATAGTAAAGAATTGAAGAACAATGGAGGGTAGTAGCAAAGTAGTTGGGCATCTCACTCTGAAAATATTGAGGAAGGAGTCCAGTGACAGCTGATCCCAACTTGACTGATGGAAGAACCCTTAATGGCTGTCTCTACCACTTTCTAGTAGCTGATGGTGCTACTTTACTCCCTTAAATCTAGCAGACCCTGCTGATGACAGGGAATGTAGCCAAGATAAAGTGGCAGACATGCCAATTATCCTGTGACTGTAATAAGGCACAAGCTGAATCCTCCAAAGCAGCTGCCCAACATAGTAATCAATATTATGGTATAACATCATATATCAAAATTATATGCTTTAGAAGAACACACATATGCTTTATTCAAACCCACATTGCAAGACTAGCCTAAGTTATTTTCTGACCCACATTATTTTGCATTGCACTGAATATCAGGAAGGGAATAAAAGAAGGACTGTCTGTATTATTTATGGTTAAAAGATGTATGTGTGTGTCTGTATCTGTGTATTTGTATACAGCATATATAACTGAAGTCAGCAAACTTGCCACTGTATTAATAGAATTCTGAGCATTCCATGTTCATTAGACAGATCAGCAACATGTCTGTTTTTGCTAAAAATGCAGAGTGTGATTTCAAGGCTATTCCCCCCCTACACACACACACACACACACACACACACACACGTGAATTCTTGATTATCTAGGAAGCAGGATGTGCTTTTTTTTTTTTTTAAACCTTTTGAAATATATCACTGAGAAGTTTCCCACAATTTCAATTACTAGACCAAATCAGGTTTATCAGGACAGTGAGCTCAGTGACAGATTTCTCTCTCTCACTCTCAAACTATATTGTCAGGCCAGAAATGGATCAGAAAATAATAAGAAGTTTCACCAGGATGACCAAAAATAACTGGGGGAGTTGTAGTCTGTAACATCTGGAGGACAAAGGGTACCCTGTTTCAGTTATAAGGCCTTGCTACTTTGCCCAAGATTTATATTTGAAAATGGGAATATTTGTTCATAGCATCGAAACCAATTATTGTTCCTCTAGTGTCCCTGAAAACAGGCTTTGTATATGGGATCAGGTCCTGGGATCATACATTTTCTCCTTTAGCAAACTGATTCCCCAAACTTGGTCCAGATGTTTTGGGCTTCAGCACATATACCATATTATATGCATTCTGAGGTTTACCAGCATATGTGTGTCCTACCTGATCTCTTTCTGGGGTAGATGGCTTGAGTGCATTTGGCTTACATGGGATGAAAAAATGCACACATGTATATCCCAAGTCATAGATTATATTCTACATTAAAACAAACACATTGTGAATGGAGTCCCCTTAACTTTCTATCATCACTGGAAGTTTATGCATCCAAATATCTGAAAGCCCCATCACTTGTAACGCAAGGCAGAAGCATAAATTAATGAAGGATTCCCCTAGCCCATATTATTTTTGTTTGTTATGGCTATTAAATTTATGAATGAAATATTAAGATTGGAATCCCATTGGTGGACTATGCTAGCAGCTGTACTTTCTTCCATTATTGTGAGGAAGGAAAGACAAAGGCCAAAATCCTAGCAGTTAATCCTAGCTTGGTCCCATCAAATTCAGTATTGAATGGTGAATCAACACATAAGTAAATTCCATGGATTCAATATGTCTGCTCTAATTGGGACAACAGTAGGATTCAGGCCAAAATCTGCAGGCTTTGAGCAGCCTAAAACACTACATGTTTCTTCCTTTCTTCAGGGCTGCTTCCATCACCATCACCATCACCTATACTGTCCTGATTAGCTGCTGTAGTTCACCAACAGGATTCAAGGCTTAATGACCTATATGGAACACTGGCATATCTCTGTATTGTTTCTCATAGGGCCTAAGCAGACTGGCGGCTGTGGGCCACCCTGGGAAGGTGCGTCGCGGGACTGAGGCATCCCCACGCCTTGATCCTGCGGCGCACCTTTGCCGTCCCTGAAAGGAGTGCTAAAATAGCGCTCCTTTCACAAGTCAGCGAAAGTGCGCCTCAAAAGCTTGCGGCGCACTTTCGCTGACTTTTCTGCCACAGTGTGTCCGAACGCTGCGGCAGGAGATTGTCCTCAGAACGCTGGCCGTGCGGAGGGCCGGCGGCTCTGAGGACGACCTCGGGAGAGGGATGGGGCGCCGAGCGTGCGGCTGCCCCTCCCCTTCCCTGCCTCCAAGACGGCTCTATTAGCCGTCTGCCGAGGCCCATTGGGTATAGAAGGCCTTGAACAATTAATCTAAATGGAAAGTTATCTGTAAAACAGGGTTGCCAGACTGTGGACTGTAGACAGCGCCTGTACCTTGAACGGTTGTATAGAAGAAGGAATTTCAGTAGGTGGTTGCTTGTCATGCTACTAAGTAACAAGCAACATCTGCTGAAACTGCTTCTTCTACATAACTGTCCAAGGCACAAGGGCCATCTCAGATTTTCACTTTGGCAACCCAAGGGGAGAAGTCAATTGCTTTCCTCCATGAGGATAGTTTTTAAGCAGTATTGGGGCATGGACCATATCTTACATTGTCAGAAGTAATTTTCAACAATGCTGTCATCTGTGTTTCCTTTTGTAGTGTTATGTTTAATATTTTGAAAGATGGCTTTCAACCAATAGTGAACTGGATCCCCATGAAAAAATATTTGTGGATGCATTTGATATTTGGTGGCTGCAATGCATTGCTATATAGCAATAGCTCCCCCCCCCCCATTATTGGCTTCGCCTACACACACTCATTACACACATACCCCTAAGCACTTAGCAGCACAAGCCACTTTAAACCAAGCTGGCTTTTCATTCCTATTAAGTTTTAGATGCATTAGTATTTCATAAAAGATAGAAAGATTGCTTTTTTCAGATGTACTGACAAAACACACAGCCAAATTACCTGTGGTGATCTACTTTCATTCTCACACCAAATATGTTATGCTGGCTAGTGGAATCTATGTTCTTTGTTAAGCAAAATAGTAAGAAAATTATCCAGCACAAAGCTTTCT
Organism: Phrynosoma blainvillii; assembly: GCA_026167975.1. Taxonomy (NCBI): domain Eukaryota; kingdom Metazoa; phylum Chordata; class Lepidosauria; order Squamata; family Phrynosomatidae; genus Phrynosoma; species Phrynosoma blainvillii. Next base: position 186,247,050 of record JANUYF010000004.1, on the reverse strand, counting down.
AATTTACATTTAAAACTCTCTGTGACTTCCTCTTACATAGATCATGCTGAATGAGGATGATGGTAGTTGTATTCCAACACATCTGGAAGTCACTCCACCAGCTGGAAGAACTCTGCCTTATGTTATCTTTTGGCTGTCATCTCCTGATACGCTCCCTTTCAGTGATTTTCATGGCTGTAACTCTATCACCTGATGAGATTTTAAATGGCTCATTTATCAGTTCTCTCTTGCTGCTCCCAATGTCTTTAACTCTATCCCTCAATGTGTACATGATGACCTCTCTTTCTCTCCTTCAAGCTGTAAAACCTTTATAAAAAATCTTTGTATTATTTTAAATTGTGTTTATTTGTAAATTGCCTCTGGAGCCTTTGTGGGCTTTGACACAATACAGAAATACTTTAAATAAATAATATCTAGCACCACTGTGCAAATTACCCTCAGCAGTTTATTTTCATGTACTTCTCACAGCTTCCCAGATGGTGGCAGCAGTACTGTGATTTATGCTGAGTTCTAATTTATAGTTTGGCATAGATCCAGACTATCTGAAAGACTGTATCTCCCAGTATGGGCATGCCTGAATTTTGGGATTGTCAGGGGTGGATTTTCTCTCAGTCCCACCATCATCCCTGGAACATTTTTATGAGGATGTGGGGAGAGAGCCTTCTCAGTGGTTGCCTCCAGATTGTGGAATACCCTCCTGTGAGAAGTTTTAATGTTAATTACCCATCTTTTAACAGCATTTTTAAAAACTCAAATCATGGGAAGGAAGGGAGGGAGGAAGGGAGGAAGGACATTAAATGGTAATATGACATCAGGGCAAATTAAAATAGCATCTTTCAGATCCTGCTACACTACCAGGGTTTGTGTGTGAGCACATGCATGAAAAGCAAGCTTCATTGTAACACTGGGTCCTGCTGAAGTTTAGAGTTTCCAGCAGGTACCCAAGATTTGTACTATGTACTGAAACAGTCCCCGCCTTTGGCTTAACTCTCATTCATAACAGTCATCATAACTCTCATCAAGAGTACGAGGAAGTATTGTAAAGTAATAATTATCACCTGGAAGTTATTATGGTATATTGATGAAATTTTATCAATGTCATCATCACCAAGTGACTTTTTCTTTTCCCAAAAATGTTTACGGGGTCACCAATTTGACGTCATTCACGAAGTAGATGAGTGATGTAAGGCGCAATCTGCAGACTTCTACAATAATGGTGTTTGTAGAGTCAAGAAACACTGGGAAAATGTGTACATCTAGATGGTGACTACATAGATAAAACTTAACAACTACAAATCAAAATAAACTTTCTGTCAATTTTTTTTAAAGATGATAACTAAAACTCTAGGATACCCCCTCATACATAGTAACCAAGCTGAATGCTGATGTATAACTTTATTTCATCGGATTCATCTCTTGCTCTGCTTGCTTTCCCTTTTCTACTCTGTCCTTCCATTCCTCTGTTATGTTCCCCACTATTGTCTCCTCCAGATAGTAAGAGTTTTGTAGTTACTGGGCTGATATGCCATGTTCATATGATTATTGCATTTGCCCACTTGCATTCTTTGGGAACATAACTTCAGAAGCATGCTGAATCCAGGAGACAAGTGAGCAGTGACATATTCAAGATTTTGTCTTGCATCTCAAAGTGTGCAGCTCCTAAATGTCAAGATCAGTTTATGGGACAAAATTCTCTCAGCTAGAATACGATATATTTTGGGTTATTTATTTTCATTGAGCTATCTAGACTTAGGGCCTTTGCAGACTGCCAGAAATAGTGCACATTAAATTGAGGCACTGCCCTGGCTCAATGCTAGGGAGTCATGGGAATTGTATTTTTTTCTGGGACATTGAGCCTTCTCTGAGAGCTCTGGTGCCACAATAAATTACAGTTCCCATGATTCCCTAGCACTGAGCCAGGGCAGTGCCTCAATTTAATGTGCACTATTTCTGGCAGTCTGCAAAGGCCCTAAGTTAGGGAGGGATGCAGATGGGTGGCCCTGGGCCACCCCGGGAAGCAGAGGATTGGGGCCGCTGCTAGCACACACACAGGCCCCGATTCTCCCATTTGCCGCCTGTTAAAAGAGTGACAAAATGCTGCTCTTATTAAAGGCAGCAAAAGGCTGCCCCAAAAGCCGCCGCGCGGCTCTTCTCTGGCCCTTCCGGCATAGTGCGTGAGGACGCTATGCATGGAGGACGTCCTGACACCACGCACTGTGCGTAAGGGCACGTGACATCAGAACGTCTTCGGGGAGGGGTTGGGGTGGCCAGCGTGCAGCTGCCCCTCCCCTTCCCTGCCTCCAACACGCCACAAAGGCCCCGTGTGCAGAGGCCCTAAGGCAACCTCCCTGAATCAAAAGGCTGAACTCCATTTTTACCAGAGTCTTGGGAGGGGTGTGTGGGTTCATATTCCAGCAGTGAGTTGGACTAAGAACACAGGGCAAGGTCAAAGCAAAGTGTCATCCTTAGCAAGTTGGAGAAATGCAGATGATGTCCAATGCAGATGATGTGTTAAGGTGAAGGAGCTTGTAGGGGACATTGAGAATTCAACAGATTGTCCCAACCTAAATTTATCAAATCCAAGGACATATACTTGAATTCTTTCATTTGGGAGTTGGCAAATTTAAGTGATTGGTGAGGTGTACACCTCCCAATCTACCTATTGTTTTTGGGATAATAATTTTACATTGCTGAACTGAATGATCAAATCAAATAATTAAATACTCTCTTGAGTCCTACACTGGGGAAAAGATGGAAAATAAATCAAGTCCAATGTACAGTCAGCTCTTCATATTGGCAGGCTACCTATCTGTGGTTTGGAGTGTGTCTGCGGCTAGCCCCACCCTACATAAGTCAATGGTGGCATGTGCATGCAGCTGCTTCAAAGTAGAAGCATGCACATCATCATCCATAAATTTATATAGACTTGAGATCCTGCAGTATTTCATATCCACAGAGGCTGAGAACCAAAGCCTCATCTAATACAGGGCCAACTGCATTTCCTTGATCCTATAATTCTGGTCCAGCTTGCAGACTAAAACACAGCTGGGCCTCAATTCTATTGATAGTCTCATCAAATTAGACTCACTGAATCTATAGAATCTGTCATGTGTTTATATGTTTGTTTATGTTGAGATATGATTATGTTCTGATTTGTAATTGGTGGGGTGATATTGCAAGGGTTGAACCAGGGGTAGGCAACCTTTCCCCTTTAAGGGCCGAGGGACTTCAGCTCCCAGAAGCCTCAGCCATGTTGGCCAATAGTCCCATGTTGGCCAATAGCTCCTGGGATTTTGGGAGCTGAAATCCTTCAGCCCTTAAAGGGGAAAGGTTGCCTACCCCTGGGTTGAACTGTCAAGACACTGCTGAAACAGTTTAACTATTAAAATTCTGTTGGGAGATGGGGAACTGTTAGAAGGTTATCATGGGAATGGGCTGGAGTATGGGGACGGAGTTTATTGGTTCAACTGCCTTTATTATGCTGTTTGTGTGTGGGGTGTGTGTGTGTGTGTATCTTCACTTCTTACCAAGAAGCCGTTCTGACAGTTGCTGCTTTTTAAATCTGCAATAAAATCCTTTTGTTTTCACATACAAAGCTTGATTGACTCAGCATTGGAAACCTGAACTGTTGGTTCTGACAGTTGCTCAGGAGCCAACTAAAGCGGAGCCTTGTTAATGCAGACATTTTTGCACCACAAGATCCCACATTCTCAACCTACCAAATGGGAGTCACCTGGGAGCAGAAGGACCTGGAATTTGTTCTGTGCTCAGAGTGTGTGGTCTGGGACCTTGGTGACCTTTGAAGGGGAGACTCTGTGACTAGGAGGGGTGAGGTATAGAATCACCAAGAGATCCTGCCTGGAAGGCCCAATCCAGTGGGCACTGGGATGGGATAGTGGTACAGGACTGGGACAACTTTTCAGAGAAGACAGTTACATCCAACTACCTGCAGCCCTGACTGAAGTGTCAGACAAGAGGAAAGTTCATGCGCTTGTCCATCAATCACAAGAGACCAGAAGGAGCAAGTCCAGCAGATGTAACAAGAAATTGCCCTGACGTATAAAACAATGCTGGGAATGATGCAGGCAGAGTAAGATGTGCGACTGAGGCTAAGGCAGCAGAGGCTGCAAGGGCCCAGCTGTCTGATCCAGTGGTGCCAGAGGGGCCATAGTCTGAAATCAGGAGTGTGGAGGTGTTGACTCCACCACCTAGCCCGAGAGACCTAGCACCTGTAACAGATACTGGCAGGTGGTAGATTTCAAGGGTTGCAGAGGGGCTAGGACAACTGACACAAGAACCAGATGGACAGCATGATCTACAGTTCAAATCAGGGGTCCCTGGGGACCTGGAAGAACCAAGCCAGCAGGTGGAGAAGCCGCAGCAGCACAGTGATCCCAAGTTCAAATTGGAGGTGTCACGACCAGAGCCAGCGAATAAAGGTGCAGAGGTGTCCATTCTGCCACCTGAGTCCAGAGAGGATCCAAAGACTGCTGGGGTAAGACATAGCCATGGTGGATGCAGAACCTGGATAGGGGAGTCTCAAGGACTGGGTGGTCTAGAGCTTGTGCCTGGAGATCCTGGAGCCAGAGAATTGTTGGAGGGACTGCCACAGCCACAGGGACAATCCAGATCCTAAGTCAGAGGACACAGAGAATGGAGGTAGCACCACTGAGAAAGCACAAGGCTCAGAGAACAGTGATTAAAGTTCCTCATGACCAGGGAAAAGGCCAAACCTTAGCATGTCTGGCAGGCTTGTGGAGGACAGATGGAGGCAGTTGCCATGCAATTCTTTTGAAAAAGAGAGGAAGGAGAAGGATTCTGAAGGTATGGGTAAAGATGGTCAGGATCCTGAGCAACTTGAAAAGGAGTCCTCTGAAAATAAAGGTGAAGGAGAAGATAAAATGGAAGAAGAAACATTGAATGAAGGAAACAAAGAGAATCCTGAGGAAAATACAGGCGTTGAAGAAAAAGAGGAATTCTCAACAGAAGACCAGAAAGAATTGCCTAAAGCAGACAGTGGAAAGGGCATCCCAGATTCCAACCAAGGCCTTAATACTCAGGAAAATGAGAATGCCATTAATCCTGACCAAGATGATCTGATGTTGTCTTCCATGACCCTGATGATGTTGAGAGATTGGAACATGAACATATGGACAAGTAGGAGACGAGAACCTGAAATGTGACACTGCTGTAGAACTGGCTGGAACTGTTTCTGAGAAGGACCAAGCGAAAGAGCAAACTGGAACTGCTGATGCAAATCAGACAGAAGGGCATGAATCTGAATTAGTGGCATGACTAGCTTCTGAGAAATAAAGCAAAACAAACAAAAAAAAAAACAAAAAAACAACGCAACATTTCCAGAGAAAACCCAGAAAAGCTGATAATGAGCGCTCAACAGGAGATCACAGTCAACATGTTCACAAGCAACTGATAACTGTGGAGTCCAGTAATGAAATGAAGTAGACTTTAGAACAGCCAGAACAAAATATGAGAGAAGCTGATGATTTTGAGCACATTAAGCAAGGAAGTGAATCTTCTGATGCACAGACCTATAAGGTTGCTAGTAAAGAACAACAAGAACCTATTATGACTGTTAATGAAGATAATGAAGAACCAGTTTCTGAAGATGTAGCTATGGAAACAGAAGCTCAAAATATTGAGGATATGAAAGCTACAGACAAAGAGTAGAAGAATCCAGAAATGAATATGTCTTCCAAATCAAGATCAGAGGAATTGGAAGTAGATGGCCAAGCTCTCAATATGGAAGAGGAGGAAGGATATGGAAAAGAGAAATCACTACCAGAAATAAAGCTAGAAATAAATAAATATTCCATTATCAAGCAACCTCCTTGCTTTTGGAGGACATGGGTGACATTGCAATTGATATTGAGGGAATTAAGATAAGTGGTGCTTCAGGCCTTTGAGGGGGAATCCCAGCTCCAAAGATTCTATCCACGTAGATGCATATGCAACATCCTCTGCTTCTTTAGAGGACGGTGCACCAAAGAGTGCAAAGGATGCTGCTAGCCCAGTCTTATTGAGGGAGAGTGAGGAAAAATCCCCCAAATCCAAAAGAAAACATAGAAAAATTCCACTTTGGATCGTCCCTTAATGAAGTCTTATTTTGGGAAATGGACAGCAGTTGAAAGACGGCTGAGATATGAGGTCAGGAGATAATGAATTTGAGATAAAAACTATTGAAGAACTGGAACAATTAGACCCGAAAATACATTGGTTACTTTATACCCAATTGAAAGAAAGATTTAAGATGGATAGTAAAACAGATAACTTTGAAGATGAATCTAAAGATTTCGTTGATATCCTAACGAGATCAGAAAAAAAGAACAAGCAAACTTTATAAAATGCTGATAGACAGAAAACAGGAAAGAGACTTGATTTCAGACAATATGATTAATGGGCTACAAATATAGGGGAAAAATTGACTTGGAAAGCTGGGAATATGCTAGAAAGAAAACAGAGAAGTTCACTAAATCTCAAGACTTAAAGGAAAATTACTGGAAAATGAAGCAAAAGTGGTACCTAACCCCAGACAAGATTAGAAAACTTTACAATACAGGCTTGAATAATTGTTGGAAATGTAAACAAAGCATCAGATCATGGTTTCACATAAGGTGGAGATGTTCCAAAATGAAAGCTTACTGGAAGAAAATTCACGATTCAATACAAGAAATCTTTAAAATTAAATATGAATTAAATCCCAAAATTTATCTATTGAATATATTAAATAAAACTGACCCGACACTGGAGAAAAAATACTGTAGAGTCCTTCTATATATGATCTCGGCAACTAGACTGTTAATAGCGCAAAGTGGAAAAAAACAAAAATTACCTATAGTGGATGAGTGGTTGTTGGAATTAGTTGAAATGAAAGATATGGACAGATTAACAGCTTTACTAAACCAAAAAGATAAGGAATGGTCACCAGTTGTAGAATATAGTAATAAAAGATGGCAATGAAAAAGCAAGTAGACCTATGGGAATGATAAGAAAATTAGGTTTTAAAAAAGGAGATAAGATTGTAATTAGATACGATGTATGGGAATGGTTACTTACTTTTTAAAAGAGAACTGCTATTAAAATATCAGAGACAGAAAAAGACTTAAAGGGAAATCAGGGAAAATAATAAATGAAGGTATTTATTGTCAAAGGAATTTTGGTTGTAATGTAGGATGATGAGCTGATTATATTTGAAACTTTGATTGTATAAATGTATTTTCAGATGTTTATATAGTATAAATAAAATATTTAAAATGCCAAAAAAACCTGCTTTGAGAATTGTCAACATGCAGAACCATGCTGTTGTGTCCTCCTTTTGGGAAGAGGATGGGAGTCTTGTCAAGTATTCTGACAGTGGGGATTAATTTGATCAATTGGCTGGGGAAAGGGTCATGGAAGACAATTTGCAGGTGGAAAATTGCAAAAGGTCACTTGGAGGGTGGAAGGATACAAAAGTCCTCACTTCACTTGGAGGATGGTATTGCTACCCAGACTGCTGAAAAGTCCTAGAGCAACATAGACAAGGCTATAAGACACCGAGTTGAAGCAACCAAGACCCTATGGAGAAAGAAAGGAACTGTTGCTATCAGGCTGCTGTTAAAATGGAGGCTGGACTAAACACTGGCTGTCATGGGAACAGGCTGGAGTATGGGGACGGAGTTTATTGGTTCAACTGCCTTTATTATGTTGTGTGTGTGTGTCATGGGGATCTTCACTTCTGACCAAGAAGCAGGTCTGACAGTTGCTATTTTTTATGTCTGCAATAAAAGCCTTTTGTTTTCACATACAAAGCTTGATTGAGCATTGGAAACCTGAACTGTTGGTTCTGACACAATTACTGAATTGTGAGTTAGCATGTCAACAGAGTCAATTGGGACAGTGGGTCCTCCCTTATTGTAGGGATCAGGCCTTAAATACCTAAAGCAAAGAGGGAATTACCTATGCTGATAACAACTCAGGACTGCTGGACTTCTCAGTAGCTTTTAATATCAGTTATTTTGCCTTTCTCAGCTGGTTGGCTATGATCAGAGCACACACTTGTATGACATGCCATCTTCTCATCCACCATTACCACCACTGCCAGTACCATGGCTATCATTATCATCATCATCATCATCATCATCATCATCATCATCATCATCTCTTTAATGGATATTTTAGAAAGATTGATGGTTGATTAGAATTGGCTTATTGTATTAAGACACGTGCCAACTACAGTAGTCCAGAGGCCATTTTTCTGCTCAAAGAGGTTGTTTCAGCAGGCCTTTGAAGATGGACTACTCAAGGGAAGTGGGCCTTGCATAATGTGTCAAACGGGAAGCACTCTATAAATATTTAAATAAATGAAAAGTTTTTATTTATTACTTATGGTTATTATTTATTTTTATTTTTATTCTACTTTTCTCTTTTCAATAAGTTATGTTTCTTTTAACTCTTTTAAGCTCCCTCAAGTCCCAGACTAGGGAAAAGGCTGAAATTAGTTAATTAATTAATTAATACCCGCCAGGATCAGCACAGTCAGAAAAGCTTGGGAGGTGGTGGACCCCAGCAAATATATCAAAAATAATGGAAAATAATACATTTAGTTTATGTTGAACAGTGTGTTGAAAAGGTGAACATCTTGTTCCAGGAGGCTTCCAGAAGAAGGCTTTGTTCCCTAGAAAAAGGGCACTCTGGGGTAACCAGAGGTGAGGGCCACAGTACCAGCCTTGGGGGATTGATATAGCCCAAGGGCTACATTTTGCCCACCTCTGCTGTAAAGGAAATTGTTGCAGTTTGACAAGCATTTTCCAGTCATTGAAAAACTCCATGTTTTTTTGTTGTTATTGAGTTACTATCATTTTAGTCTGTATACACAGCACTGCGTGATAATTTCTGGAATGGTAGTACTAAACTTTAAAGAATAAAAGAATATACATTTAAGCAGCAGCCTGTGTATGTAACATTACCACCTGGGGCTATATGTCTCAACAATCCTTTGGTGAAATGAAACAGAAGAACAAGGCAGAGACCCCTTTATTTGCGGTTTTAGTGTAGGGAGGTGGAGGGAAGTTGGTTTGGAAATGTCTTGAAAACCTTTCTCTGAATAATAACACCCAGGCCTTGTAAATATGTCTTCTCAGAATAATGGGAAAGATTCTTTGTCCAAAGTCTAAGTTCCTGCCAAATATGTTTGCAAGGGGAGAGGCTGAAGGGGGAAGTAAAGGTTTTAAATTTTTTTATGGGAATTATCATTTCGAAACTATTGGATGAGATTATGATAAAGTCAGATGACAGAAAGTATTTGGTTTGTAAACCATAGGGATTATAGTTGAGAATATTACTGTACATTTTTTCTCTTTGTTTTCTGTTATGATTTTGTTAGTCACAGTAAGTGGAAAGATTTATTTTTCACTACAGGGCTTGGCATACAGTAGCTGTTTGGCTAACTATTGGCATATGTCCCTGCACGCCTTGCCCAAAAGATGACCTATAGACTAAACAGAATATTTGGAATGTGGAACTATTGTTATTCTTAGATGAATCCAAAAATCTGAGGTTTTTTTTTAAAGCAGTTGCATTAATGTGAAGCCATCTAGATGCTCTTATTCATTTTTTCCTATTCAGTTATCTCTGTGATTTTATTTGGAAATGGGCATTGTGATTTCTGCTAACTTGCATAGTAAAATCCTGTAGGCAGCATTGTTAGTTATAAGCAGGCTCTGTTGTGTATCTCTTTCTATCAGAGAACTGGGATCCTTCAATCCCTTGTGGAAATGAAGAGCCATAATGTAAAAAGAACCTGTGTCATAGGCATAGTCTAATCCCCTCTGGGCTTTAAGGATTTTTAATTGGAGTTTGAACTAAACGTTTGTTTTTATAAAACAGTTTTAACTTCCAGATTTCCTAGAAAACACCATATGAATCCGTGGATGGTTTTTTCATGTGTGAAGTTGGACAATGTTTCTAAAAGTGGTTCTATTGGAATGTTCTCACTTGTGCCAACAATGATGAACAAAGTCAAAATGAATCTAGGGCTGAATCTACACTGCATAATTAATGCAGTTTGACCCTGCTTTAATTGCCATGGCTCAATGCTAGAGAATTCTGAGGTTTGTAGTTTTGTGAGATATTTAGCCTTCTCTGTCAGAGAGCTCTGGTGCCACAACAAACTACAAATTCCAGGATTCCACAGAATGAAGCCATGACAGTTCAAGTGGTGTCCAACTGCATGAATTATGCAGTGTGGCAGCAGCCTAAGAATACTACAGAAACTGTGTGTGTGTATATGGATGCTTTAAATAGAAAGCAGTGGTCTGGATTATGCAAGAACTGTGTGAGGCTTATTTCATTCATAATTTTGAAATATAGTTTTAGCCTCAGATTTTCCAAAGGTGACCTCCATGACTAAAAAAACTGCATGGACTATCAAAACTACAGGTGCAATCTTGAAACAGTGGTAATGAGCAAATCAGCCAGGATAGCATGTGCCGAGCTGGTGCTATCCTGCTCTGGGTCTGAACCTGGGTTGATCCCTTTGACAGTGTGGGTATGGGCAGATGTTTACATGCCCACCCAGAGCTGCACCACAGACCTGCTACCGCCATGTGCCCCTTACCCCTTTGCCATTTCTGCTACTGAGAAGACCCCCATTACTGTGTCTGTTGTGGAAATAGGGTACCTGGCTGAACCCACATGCCTTATTTCCACATCAGATGTGGAAACAATGGTCTTCTCATTTGTGGCAACAGTATCTGTATCCAGTGTGCCCAATCCCAGCCCTGGGGCTAATGACCTGTCATCCAAACAGGACAACATGATACCAGGGACAACATAAGCCTTTTGGTCCATGTGGACAGCCCTTATGGCTCCATGAACTTTAGTGTGATTGCTTAAGATAGTGATAAATTTTGCAGCGATAGGGTACCCCTTTATTACATATTCCAAAAAAAAAGGGAAAAAAAAGATTCACCACCTTACAAATCCACTCCCAAAAAAAGAGAGAAAAGGGGGAAGGAAATGAGCTATATATAACCACCACTCTCCATTAGTAGTGTTGGACAGAAGTTTTCTCCATTTCAATATGTGAAGTTTGGTGCAAGTTATTAGATTATTCTACAAACTACTAAAGGTGCTCCAGTCCCAACAGAGCAACTAGAACTGTTCAATGAAAACTGTGAAATCCCTTTGGAATTCACATTCTCTGAATTTTGCAATAGGAGTCTTTGCCAATCAAAATGAATGTGAACAAAATCTGCACATTAGGGGAAAGCTGCACACAAAAATATTAGTGGAAATAATGTTCATACTGTTCATAAATGTATTACATTAGGATGATTGCTTGCAAAATCTATATATCACATTCAATAGCATTCAGCAATATTTGAATAAGGAAAAATATGCACAGAAATGCATGCACATTTGCATGTAAATTTTCAAAAATAAAATTTTTAAACTTCAGATTGAACCAAAGTTAAGACTGCAAAAATGAGGTGAGAGCGATGACAATTGAGAGATTTATGTATCTATACTTCTCACCACACAAAGAAGGCAGAGAATAAAGGCCCATTTCTGCATCATGTATCAAAGATGGTATAAAACAGACAATTCAAGTATTTCCTTCCCTACCTCACAAGAAAAATCCAGAGACAGGTTCACACAGGTTTGTTCACAATATCTCAGGAGAAAAAGAACCCGAGGCTTCTTTGGTAAAGTAGGATCTGCAGCTTGAACAGTGTCGCAGTAGAAGAGCATAGTCTTAGAAGATCTTTTGTTTTTCCTTCTCCAACACACTGCACAACATACCTTTTTCACTGAAAGTGTGAACTGTAGAAGAGATTTAACGTTAGGTACCAGGGAAGTAATTTCATCTTTAAAGGAACGAATGAGTCATTTCAACAGTTTTCTTACTGATATAAGAGAGTCTTTGAATACAGTTTTCAGAGATTGTATTCACTTATTCTGTGAAAATTGATACATTGTGTGTTTATGTGTGTTTGTGTGTGTAGGAAATAGCATTTTGTACAAAGAAAATAACATTATGTATTTTTTGTTTTGCTTCATAGAAATTGTTGCTTTCTGCACAAAAAACCAACTACAAATTTTGAGTAGAAAAAATGTTGAACTGCAAGATTTTTGTCACTCCAGTTTTCCAATACTCAAGAAACACATATTTTGACTTTTTTCCAAATATTATCAAAGATTCTTTGATTGGATGTGAAAATCTCTTCCATGGGATGTTTGGTTGAGTCACTCTCTCCTTTCTTTTGGCCTTCAAGGTAAAGAATTTTACTCAGGGAGGCTTTTAGATAATCATTTATGTGGCAGAAACGACTTTTAATGGGGTTATATTTTTATTATTTATCTTTTACTGTGTTTTACTTTTGTCCTATTTTATTTTCACTTTGTGCTTTAACTGAATTGTTATTTATTTACTTATTTTTAGAAGCCTTTCATTCAAGTAATTTTTAAACAGTACCATGTATTTTGAAGCTTGTAAGCCACATTGGATCCTGTACAAGGATAAAGGCAGGTTAGAAATAAAATATTAAGAATAATTTCTCCAATTCATGACAATGTTGTAGCATCGGCTTTCCCACCACTTGAAGTGCCTATCTCCTTCTTCCCATCTGGCTCAGTGTTGTTTTGCTTTTATTCACATCATTCAAATCTACCAGTGTCCCTCTCCTGTAGGAAAATTGTCAAGAGATCAAGATATTATTGAAATTTGTAACCTATTATTATGGCAGTATTAAAGATAGTAGAGGGAAGACATAAATGACTATAGAATAATGACAAAAATACATTCTACTTTGGGATCCATTTTTCAAAATATTATTGTTTTTATGTGGGAGACACAGGCTTCCAAAAGACTCATGTGGATGTTCCTATACTGTTTACAGGGTTGGGGTGAGATTAGAGAAGACCACCCGTTGGCCATGAGATACAGGATGAGCATTTTTATTTGGAAATCCCAAGTGCTCTAAAATCTAAAACCTTTTAAGTGGCAAAGACTCCTATTGCAAAACCTTGAGGCTTCTATTTTGGAATAGTTTGGATTTTGCTATACACAAGTAGTATGTACCTTTATCTGCAATGCAGGAGAGAGACGTGAGGCTGGAGAGACATGTGAGAGACATCTTTCTTTCTTCTTTTCCCCAGCAGCCAGCAACCCTCGCACTAGACTCAATTTGTTCCTTACCTCAGTGTGCTTGCATCCCAGGGTGACAGTGACAGTGCAGTCATTTCCCATCATTCTTGTTATAAAGAAAGTTACTGGCAAGCTCAAAACAAGCTCCCACCCCAGTCATTATTGTTGTCCTCTTCTTTTCCCCCTACCTACATTCACTTCAAGGCTTCATTCACACCATGTTTTAAACCAATTTGCAAATCTGATTAAACTGGCTTATTTGTGCCTTGAGTTCACACTCGATTGTGATTGAGCTGAATTGGCATAAGTCCTCCTGAACTGGTTCTTTTGAAGATGGATCTTTTAGAGGTTCTTTTGAAAAGAACCAGTTTGCAAACATATTGAACTAATGTGAACACATTTCCAATCACATTAGGGTCACCCAGGGAGGGTCAATGGACAAAGGGTGGGCAAAGGGTGGGTGCAGTTCTTTGCTGGGCCACCATTCCCCCCCCCCCAGCACTACTGTGGGCTGTTGTGGGGCTATTGCCCCCATAGAAAGAATCCTGCACCATCTCAACTTCTAGCAACCCATTTCCTCAAACAGAGGGAAAGTGGAGGAGAGAGGTATCCCTCCTCAATAATGATATCCCTTCAAATATTTAAACAGGGCTATCATATCATCTCTTAACCTTCCCTTCTCCAGGCTAAACATACCCAGTTCCCTAAGTTATTCCTTATAGGGCATGGTTTCCAGACCCTTCACCATTTTAGTCGCCCTTCTCTGGACATGCTCCAGTTTTTCAACATCCTTTTCTAATTGTGGTGTCCACAACTGGACACAGTATTCCAGGTGGGGCTGACCAAAGCAGAATACAGTGACACCAAAGCAGAATACAGTGCCCTTGATCTAGATACTTTAGGGGGGTTGCAGACTGCCAGAAATAGTGTGAATTCAGTCCACTTTTAGGGTTAGGGTTAGAGTTAGGGAACCATGGGAACTGTATTTTATTGTGGCATCAGAGTTGTCTGACAGAGAAGGCTCAACGTCTCAGAAAAATAACAGTTCCCATGATTCCCTAGCATTAACCCTAACCCTAAAAGTGGACTGAATTCACACTATTTCTGGCAGTCTGCAACCCCCATACTTCTATTGATGCAGCCTAAAATCGCATTGGCATTTTTAGCTGCTGCATCACACTGTTAACTCATGTTCAACTTGTGGTCTACTAAGACTCCTAGATCCCTTTCACACATAGTTTCATTAATGCATTTCATTTTTTTTTTTTTTTTGCCCTAAGTGCAGTACCTTACATTTCTCTATGTTGAAATTCATTTTGTTAGTTTTGACCCAGCTTTCTAATCTATTAAGGTCATTTTGAATTTTCATCCTGTCCTCTGGGGTATTATCTATTCCTCCTAATTTGATGTCATCTGAAAATTTGAGAAGCATGCCCCCTATTCTTTCATCCAAGTCATTGATAAAGCTGTTGAAGAGCACTGGGCCCAGGACAGAACCCTGTGGAACCCCACTGGTCACTTCTCTCCAGGATGAAGAGGAGCCATTACTGAGCACCCTTTGGATTTGGTCAGTCAACCAATTACTAATCCACCTAACAGTTGTATTGTCTAGCCCACATTTTACAATCTTGTTTGCAAGAATATCATAGGAGACCTTGTCAAAAGCCTTACTGAAATCAAGATATGCTATGCCTACTGCATTCCCTTCATTATCAAGCTGGTAATTTTATCTAAAAAGAGAGAGTGAGAGAGAGAGAGAGAGAGAAAGAAAGAAAGAGATATCAGATTAGTGTCTATTGTGTCTTCTGTTCCATTTTCCTCAGGCTGAGCACCCTTTTCCTTTTGTGAGAAGACCGAGGCAAAGAAGGTGTTGAGTAGTTCTGCCTTTTCTCTGTCTCCTGTTAGAATTTCTCCATCTTCTCTGCACAGTGGCCCTACCATTTCCTTTTCTTTATTTTGTTATGGACATACCCAAAAAAGTCCTTTTTATTGTCCTTAATCCCTCTAGCAAGCCTGAGTTCATTCTGTGTTTTGGTTTTCCTGACTTTACCCCACATGTGCTAGCTATTTGTTTGAATTCCTCTTTAGTGATTTTGCCCCTTTTCTATTTCTTATACATCTCCCATTTAAAACATAGTTCAGTTGAAAGTTCTTTTGTTATCCAACCCAGTTTCTTGAGACACCTCCCATTTTTCCTTCTCATTGGAACAGAGACAACATAATTCTAAGGGCAAAAACCACTTGTAGCTTTTATTTAGTCATTATAATAATATAATAATAATAAAATTTTATTTATAACCCGCCCCTCTGCGCGGCAATCGGGGCGGGGTACAGCAATATTAAAATAGAACAAAGTTAAAAACATTCCATCATCCCATAGTCCCACCCTCCCATCCCCTTAAAACAGAATTAAACAAATGACCAATTAAAATACAATATTAAAAACATAATGACATTAAAGCTTCAGTGGCAGTGGTGTCTCATCCCTAGTGTCACCTGGTGCTGGAGGTGGGACTCTGGGCATGGGGCTTCTGGGAGTCACATCTTCAGACTCCCTTGGGGCCACTCCATCATTCTCATGAGGACAAAGACAGGACAGCACAAGAGGGAGGGCCCAACCAGGTGTCATTCCTCTTCTAGGTTGTCACCCATTGCAGACAGCACTCCTTGACTCTCCTAATAACACCATTGTTCAGTGATTTAATTTATAAGAAGTGAAGTCATATTAGGTAGGGGCGAAAGTTAAACTGGACTTGTTTATTCCACCCCAAAATCCCATTCCATGTTTGAGTATGTTACTGTTATAGGGTACAAAGCAAAATAAATAAATAAAAATATTGAGATAAATTTTTTTCTAACAATGATTAACTTTGTTTATGGAATTGTAAATTATGTCATCTTTCAGAATCTTAAAAGGGCATCCATGTGGAAAGGCCTTCCTGTAATCTGTAAAAATATTTCAGTTTACAAAAAAAAATTAATTGGTTAAAGGCAGATGATTAATGAACTGCAAATTAATACACAGAGGGAAGTAAGGGAAGCTTACCTCATCAAACAGGGGAGTCTTACCCCTTTCCTGTGTGTGGAAAAGATCATGTTGACAAAGAATTTACTGAAGTAAGTAAAGCTCTAAACATTTGCCTCCAGGTCCTCTCAATTCCTAATTTTTGTTGCATTTATTTGAGCTTGCCTTTGAAAAAAAATATATGCCTGAACTTGACTTTTCATTCCTCCCCTCCCCTTTTCTTGACAGTGCTGCTCTGTATCACTAATCAATCATCTTGTCAGGATGAAACATCTGTGGTTTCATCAGATTGTGTTTAGGCTGTGTTGCTTTTATCCTCAGACCCAATTCAAATAGTTATATCATAAAATAAAATGATTACAGTGGTCCTTTGAAATATGACTGTTCTGCTTTAATGTTGTTGCTATTTCTGCTCCTCATTATCTCGACAATATTGTAGCATTTTCTTGGTAAGATTTATTCAGATTTATTCAGATTTATTCAGGCTTGTAATTGCCTTCCACTTAGGTTGAGAGTGTATGACTTACCGAGGGTTACTCAGTGGGTTTCCATACCTCAGTGAGGATTTAGCCCCTGGTCTCCTAGAGATCTAATCCAACACTCAAATTATTACACCACACTAGGTGTCACATACTGTAATTGAATTATCTATTATCTTCATGTCCCCTGTTCTATGTTCCACCACTTCTTAGTCCTTTCCCAAAGGACTTTGGTAGTCTTTGTTTATGAGGCAATGCACTGTTTGCTATGGCTTATCTTTTCACTTCTTATGGATTGTGTCAGAATTGTTGTTGTTGTTCTTGGTTTGCTTAGGGTGTTTTTATTTATTTATTTATTTATTTTAAAAAAGGACCTCCAGTATGGATCACAATATATGTTACAAAACAGTAAGACAACTACCTTAAATAGATAACTCTTAAGAAAAAGGGGGAGACCTAAACACCAAGAAAACCTATCTGCATGTTCTTAGATTCAGATCAATATCATTAATGGAAGCTAACATATGATGGCTAATGGAGTGCACAAAGGAATTCCAGAAAAAAAATCAACATGTGCTTTATTATTATTATTATTATTATTATTATTATTATTATTATTATTTTATATCCCGCCTTTCTCCCAATATAAGGACTCAAGGCAGTGAACATCAGATTCAAAACAATGCAATTTAAAAACAATAAAACATTAAAATTTATAAATATAAAATTTAAAAAACAATTAAACCATTTTAAAAGTTAAAGCAGTTATGAATTAAAATAGAATATATTAAAAATACAAACCTTAACAATTAAATAGCACAACATTCCCAGCCCATATCAATTTGCAAAGGCCTGTCAGCGCAAGAATGTCTTTATCTGCTGCCAAAGGATAGCAAAGATGGAATCATCATGGCCTCTCTAAGGAGGGAGTTCCAAAGCTTGGGAGCAGCCATCGAGAAGGCCCTCTCACTTGTTCCCACCAAACAAGCCTGAGAGGGTGGAGGGACAGAGAGATGGGCCAGTCTCGATGATCACAATACACTGGTGAGCTCATACTGGGAGATGCAGTCCTTCAAAAACCTGGACTTTAGTAAAGCATTTGACTGAATAGATCATAAAAAGCTTTGCAACACTCTCAAAAACATGGGAGTGCTACCTACATTTGATAGTTCTAATGAGAAATCTTGTTTGTGGTGGTGGTCCAAAAAAATCACTGCAAATCAAATCTGGTTGAGAGGACCACACAGAAAACATTGAAATTCAGTTGAGTTGGCAACAACATCATAGAAGTTTTTCATACCAAGTAAATGAGAAAATTCAACCTAGATGATGCAGAAATAGAAATAGTTACAGAGTTCCCTTACTTTGGATAAAACATTGATCAGAATGGAGACTACAGTCAAGAAATCAGAAGAAGACTAGGCATGGGAAGGACAGCTATGAAGGAACTAGACAAGATCCTAAAGTGTAAAGATATACAACTAAGCACTAAAGTTAGAATTCTCCAAGCCATTGTATTCCCCATCACCATGTATGGATGCGACAGATGGACAGTGAAGAAAGCGGATAAAAATAAAATCAACTCATTTGAGATGTGGTGCTAGAGAAGAGTGCTGAGGATACCATGGATAACCAAAAAGACAAACAAAATGTGCAGGAATAGATCAAGCCTGAGGGGGAGATGGCTTTAAACAGTAAGGTAGGTGGGAGCATACATATGTATAGGCATGTGGGAATATGATTCCCATATGCAAACAGAAGCACTGATTAGCCCAGGTGTCTGGCCAGAAAGCCTCCTGATGTGGGAATCATGCTCCTCAAGGGAACTGATGAATGTGCAGAAAGATTATTATCATGTTTAAATTTGGCCAAAGCTTGGAAATAATATGATTAAATGGATTCAGTACCCTAATTTGTTAGACATCTTATTTTGATCATTAAATATCAGTGAAGTTAACTTTTTCAGTAGCAATTAATATTCCATCTTGTTTTGCTGCTTTGGGGTAAAGGCAGGCATCATGAGGAGCCCTAGGTGCTTGCAAGTCCCAGCATCAGTAATGGTAAGGAATTCTGGGAGTTGCAACTCAACAACTTTGGGGGGTACAAATGACTCCCATGTCTGCTTTGGGACCTTATATATTATTATTATGCGGTGGCTCAAGTGGTTAAGACACTGACTCTGTTGATTTCAAGATCGGCAGGTTGGTAGTTTGAGTCCCATCACTAGTTCCAGCTTCTGCCAACCTAGCAGTTTGAAAGCATGCGAATGCAAGTAGATAAATAGGTACCACTTCAGTGGGAAGGTAAACAGCATTCTGTACAATCATGCTGGCCACATGATCACAGAGTAGTTTCTGACAACATTGGCTCTTTGGTTTAGTAACGAAGATGAGTACCATCCCCTATAGTCGGACATGACTTGACAACCTTGTCAATCAGGAAAACTTTTACCTTTTTAATATTGTTAGTTTAGAAATGTAACAATTTAACAATTATCATTTTATTAACAATGCAATAAATCAACTTTTGGGAGTTTTTAGTGGATGAAAATCTTAAAGAAAGAGGGGGAAATGTATGCTTTAGTTCTACAGATGGTGATAAATTTAGGACTTAAATGAAAAGAATAAACCAAATGGTGTAGTAAAAATTCAGAAAAATAGTGAACAGTAGAAAATAGCAGATTAAAGGGATTTTGCTTCTGCAGAAGTGTAGACACAAAATGAAAGCTTTAGCTTATAAGATGGAATTTTCTCAAAATGGCTTCAGGGAAAATGTTTAAGAGAGAAAGGGAAAACACACCTAAGGAATATTTATTTCAAAAAAATCCATAGCATGTAATCAACAGCCAATGCAAAGAAGAGGTTTTCCCTTGATATGCATTGAGCTATAAAATCCTGACTTCTGTCTGGAAATTCAATTTTATTATGTAATATATTTTGGAGCAACTTTCCAGATACAGAGCCAAAACACAAGTGCTATAAGAAATGGAATTTTCATTACTGCAAAATCATTGCTTTTACCCTATTTCAACAACAGAAAAAATAATAAACTACAATGTATTATCTTTAAAGTTATTGTGTCATTTTCAGTTGATCTTGCCGTTCACTACATCCTTCTACCATCAGTTCCAATAGACAGCTTTGTGCCAGTCAGTTTCCTGTTATTGACAAAGTAGCCCAGCAATCATTCAACAAATGCTGAGCTTATTCAGTGTAAGGCTATATACTCCTAAAAATGAATGAAAAATTGTACACATCCCCGGTGTATGGCCAATCATTTCCATGTGTCTCAAATGGTTGTGTACCACTAAAAGTGCTAGAACCATAGAGTATTAAACATCTACCTTATAGTCCAAACAAATGTTCACAGTTTTCACATTTTTCCAGACTCTCTATTCTTAGACATAGTTTTCAAGTTCAAGCACAATTTTTTTTAAAAAATCAGTTTGATTTTCTTTTTTCTTTTACAGGTAATTGGCTCCATTTTGAACTGAGGTTTCACTCACTTCTGATGATATAATCAGAAGCATGATCAAGGGAAATCAAGATCTGTCAAGAAAAGTGCAGCACTGAGCTGCCTTTCATCAGTTAGTGGTGGCAAATTTAAGATCTGTGTTCTATTATTTTCTGGGAAGCATGGGAAATGAAGTTGTTTGTTTGTTTGCTTATTTCTATCCTGCCTTTTTCCAGACTGGGACTCAAAGTGGCTTACAAATATATATATATATAAAAAGTGAAAAATTCACAAGATCCAAAAGTTAGAATACAATTAAACAATCAGAAAAAATAAAACGAGGTAAAAACATCTATAATTAAAACACATACACACAGCACAACAATTATCAATACCCAATGCATTGTGGACAATGGGCCTTATATAATCACTCATCAAATGCTGATCGAATAGAAAAGTTATTGCTTGTCTGTGAAAACATAGTAAGGAGGATGCCAGTTTAATGTCTCTTGGATGGGAGTTCGAGAAGCTGAGGGCAGCCACTGAGAAGGTGGTCTTCCATGTTCCCACCAGATAGACCTCTGAGGAGATGGGACAGAGAGAAGGACCTACCAGCATATCTCAAAGCACAGGCTACTTCAAAAGGTAAAATACAGTCCTTTAAATAACCTAGACCTGACCCATGTAGGACTTTAAAGGTCATCAAACCAGCACTTTGAATTGTGCCCAGAAATAGACCAGCAGCCAATGGAGCTGTTGCAACAAGGGAGTTGTGTGCTCCCTTTAGCCAGCACCCATTAGTAATCTGGCTGCAGCTCTTTGGACCAGCTGAAGTTTCCAAAAACTCTTCAAAGACAGACCCAAATAGAGTACATTACAATTATTCAACCTGGATGTAACTAAGGGCTTCTACAAAGGGCTGGCCTGGAGGCAGAGATGGGGAGGGGCAGCTGCACACCAGCCACCCCTACCCCACGCCGAGGATGTCCTGACACCATACGCTGTTACACATGGCACACAGCATCAGGATGTCTTTACAGCGTAGCATTTTGAAAGCAGAAGGGGTGCTAAAGAGGTGCACACTGGCTCTTAGAGCAGCCTTTTGCCACCTGTAAAAGCAGCAGCATTTTGCCTCTCTTTTCCAGGTGGCAAAAGGGAGGATCGGGGCCACGCGGCCCAGCAGCCTCAGCCCCGATCCACCGCTTCCCAGGGCAGCTCTCCACCGCCCCTTTGGGCCCATCTACAAAGGCCTTATGGCTGCAGAAATAATGTACTTTGACAACACATTAGTTACCATGGCTGAAGGGTATGGAATTATGGGATTTGTTGGCTTGATATTGAGGGGCATCCCACAATCAGAACTTGAAAGGAAGGAGTATATAGGCCTGAAATTTATGGGCCAAATAAGGTGGCTTTCAGCCACTTTGGTGGCATGATGTTTCCATGATGCATGTCCCCAAAGTGGCCAGAAGCCACTCTGAGGCTGCACTAAATGGGGAAAAGCTGGACCTTTAAGGAGTGGAAATAATCTGTTCCTGCCAGTGACCAGTTTGGGGTTGTAGGGGCAGCATGCTTCAGGAGCAGGCCATGCAGTCACTGCAGTCCCCACCTGATGATGATCAGACCAGCCAGAAGCCACTCCTTCTGGGCCATATGCTTCATCCTATAGTTACCTTTTGTAATACTGAACAAAATTACAGGTAATGACTTATAATACATCAGGGTTGGGGAATTTATGTTCTTCCAGGTGAATTGTTACTCCTCCCTCACCACTAGCCAGTATAGCTAGTTCTGATGGTAATTGGAGTTACCAACATCTGGAGAGTTATAAATGCTTCACTTTTCTAACAGAGGACTTCACTGGCCTCTCTAAAGTGGGACATAAGGCTACTCTAAATTGGACCAAGCCCTTTCCAAACTAAGGGCCTCTGCAGATGGAACAAAGCACCGTCTTGGAGGGACAGAAGGGGATGGGCAACCACACTACGGCCACCTCAACCCCTCCCCAAGGACGTCATCAGGGCATGCGCCGTTAAGTACTGAATACATCCTCCCGGTGCAGTGTCATCACGTGCTGCGCCGGAAGAGGAGCAGAAGAGCCATGTGACGGCTCTTGGTGCGCTCTTTCTGCCAGCTCTGGAAGGACTGGCATTTTAGTGCTTCTTCCAGGGCCAGCAGAAGGGAGGATTGGGGCTGAGGTG
The DNA here is from genome assembly GCA_026167975.1 of Phrynosoma blainvillii. Taxonomy (NCBI): domain Eukaryota; kingdom Metazoa; phylum Chordata; class Lepidosauria; order Squamata; family Phrynosomatidae; genus Phrynosoma; species Phrynosoma blainvillii. The sequence goes on along the minus strand of JANUYF010000004.1, from coordinate 186,224,745 downwards.
TGGGGCCGCCTCAGCCCCAATCCTCTGCTTCCCAGGGAGGCCCATGGCTGGCCGTCTGCATCCCCCCTAAATCAGGCTTTAGGGAACCTGAGCCAATTCAGAAATGGCCAGTTCAGAACTAAAAAAATTGTTTCTGAACACCCTGTTTGGTAATCTACTGCCATCATTACTTTGCTTGGTTTGATATTAACAGATATGGTATATGAACTCTCAACTGCTACTGTATTTTATATGTATGAAAAAATGTAGTTGTATGAAGACTGCAAAATACTATCTAAAAGTATTTCTTTTTCAGAGGAAAAGTTTTGAAAGCTATTCTGGTATATTACTGAGTAACTGTTTAATATTAAATAGTTTCACATCAGTTGTGAAGTTGTCAAACTGTTGATCTTAACTTTTAAAGAACTGTGTAGTTTAGGACCCAAATAGTTGTGGGACCATATTCGCTCACATCATTCTTCTAGACCATTTAGATTGTGATCTGAGTCCTATGTCTGGGTGCTCTTGCCATCTGAAGTACCACAGCTGTTGGTGAGAGCCAAGATCATTTCCGCAATGGCTCCTCACTTTCTAGAATGGCCATACAAACCTTCATCACTGTGCTTTAGGCACTGGACAAAACACACTGATTCACTCCCAGACTTAACAACTTCTAATTTCATCATGTTTAATTCTGAATAGTTCCAGTTATACTGTCTCTTTTGATGGACTGTTATGTTTTAGCTTTGGGTTAGTTTTCTTTCATTGTTATTTTCTATTTCTTTAAAATTTGATCTTCCTGTGTGTGGGGTCTTTTTACTACTTTGTTATCTGCCCCAGAAAAGTAAATTTATGTCAAAGGTGCAGGAAATAAATTATGTAAGTGCATACATAGAAAGCAAATACTGAAGAAAAGCTTGCAATCACTTGCAATCAAATGCAGATGTCAAATAACCAGAAAATATTTGTGTGTTCTGTCAAATCTGGAGAACATTTTGCATCACAAAATAACAAAGGGGAAATCTTAGAAGAATTTGGGGGTATCAATTCATTTCAGCTGTATTCTATACTAACACTGGCAACATTAACTCCTTGCCTCTTCAGAGCATCTGCTGTCAGAATAAGGGCCTCTGCAGACGGCACAAAGCACCATCTTAGAAGCAGGGAAGGGGAAGGGCAGCAGCACAGTGGCCACCTCAACCCCTCCCTGAGGAAGTTACGCATGGCGCGCACCCTGAATATGTCATCCTGGTGCAGTATCTTCATGCACTGCACCAGAAGAGTCACAGAAGAACTGCGTGTCAGCTCTTCCAGCTCCCTTTTTGCCGCTTGAGAAAGGAGTGGCATTTTGGCACTTCTTTCCCAGGTGCCAAAAGGGGGGTTGGGGCCAAGGCGTAGGGCAGCCTCAGCCCCAATCCTTCATTTCCTGGGGTGGCCCAAGGCCGCCCGTCTGCAAAGCCCCTATCAGAAAGCAAGTATTCTGTGAGCATTCTGATGTTAACAGTTCTTAGTACTTTTCAAACTTCTGAGTCTCTCTTTTTCCTCAGCAATTTATCCTTTCTGCTAGCAGTATGCCTGTATTTGAGAGAGTAAAATATATGTTATAAATCATACACCACCATATTTTTCTTCCACTTCTAACCCCCCCCCCCCATTTATAGATGTTTACTAAAAAAAAGAGAGACTCAGAAATCTATCAAGTACTCTCTAATAATTTCCTGACTTTAAAAATCAACTTTCACATATATAATGATATTTATAGTTGCTGGCTTCTTTCTTGAGGACAAATTCAGATCATCACTTTTAAATGTGGACTGAGGGGTTTTACTCTGTTCTGAGCATGTATGGAAGTTATTTTGTTATTGTTTTAATATTTAACTTGAGTCCTGATTTACCACACAATGACAAATCTTTGGAAAGTGGATTGAACAGTGTTCAAGAGAGGCAAAACCATAGGAGTCTGGGAACTTCCCACTGAAAACTTTATCAGTTCACTGTAAACAGTGACACACTTATGTAATTCCAGACTCTGGAATCATTGGTCTTCTGAGGTTTTTATATCCATGGCCTTTAGATGACAATGTGTATTACCTCATTTACTTTAAATGTGGTAAGCCATCTCTGAGACATTTGGGCACTTTCCTTCTCATTCTATTGAATAAGACCCTGGATATCTGTCCTAAAGCCCTCCCTGATGACACCACTGGCTGTATATGTATACAATCAACAGGGAGTTTGCATTGGCTGGGTTCTTTTTTGGGGGGATAGTTGATATACAACTGCTGGACATCCAATATTCATCAGCCAAAGATTCTTTAAATCAGTTTACATAAATACTCTGCTCAACTGTGGTGGAGATTACTGGAGCCTTTGTTTCTCCATACCGCATGCTCCCCCTTGTTTTGTGTGTATAGTGTTTTTTGTCTGCAACATTTACAGCTAAAATGGCTTCTTAGAAACCACCAATAAACCTTGCAGACAGTTCATCAACTCATAGCTCACTTGGAAACTAATCAGTGGCAGCAGGTGGGGCATCTCCTTAGTGGTGAACCTCATTTGGGAATACAATGAAGCAACTTGTAGAACTTCCTTAAAAACAGACCAAGTGGATTTACACCCTCAAGAACTAACATGAAAGACAGTAGCCATCATTAAAACTAATTAGATGATGTTGTGATTACATTCTTTGTTGTTGTTGCTGGGTACCTTCAAGTCATTCCCAACCTATGGTAACCCTATCATGAAGTTTTCTTGCCAGGTTTCTTCAGAGGAGATTTGCCATTGCCATCCTTTGAGGCTAAGAGAGTGTGACTTTCTCAAGGTCTCCCAGTGGGTTTACGTGGCAGAAGAGGGGTTCAAACCCTGGCCTCAGAGTCATAGTCCAATGTTCAAACCAGCAAACATGCTGGCTCCTGAACAGATTCTACCTAAAATGAAATCTGACGAGTTGGTCATGTTGGAACATATTCCAAAAAGCAGGGAAGTAACAGAACAGCTAATCCAGGGAATCTACTGAGCATCCATCCAGGACGTTTTCTATCATTTATGTAGCTTTAACACTGCATACTCTTTGTGCAGTACATGAATCTAAGCAAACACTGCATCAAACCATTCTTAATGGTAACATAATAAAACAACATAAAATCTGTCTGCCAGGTCAATGAATTTAATAAAATAAGTTCTACAGTGCAGTGATTTAGTGGCAAATGTTAAAGTACAGTCACTCATCATGACGGGCAGGCCCTGTGATCATGTGCTCAAGGGCAATCCAAAAATACAGACGGTTGTATTGATCCATATGAACAAACCATTTGTAGCAGCTTTTACCTTAGAGTCAATGTTATGTTAATGTAGGAGAACTGTGTGCTAATGGTCCCATTGGTTTTCCAGTTGTGCAAGCAGGACCATAGTTTTAGGTGGTCCCTAGGCACACTAATGTTTGTGCAGCTGGTTGTACATCAAATTGTTATCACCACTGTTGCACATGCTTATAAATACAGCATCTATTGGGCTAGTGGAATGAAACAGTGTAGATACTGGGCTTGATCTCCACTATGAGCAAGCCTTTTATGAGATCAGTGGATTTTAATTGTCCATTCAAGACTGAGCTATCATTAGATACTCTGCACAGTAATGAGGATTGTTCAGAACACTATCATGTTACTGGTAAAATTCACCTTCTCCTACCCCTCAGCTACTGTGCAAACTGCACCTAAACTCAAGGAATGTGTAGGCCTGGAGGGCAGTGATAGAGGATGTAATGTCAAAATATCCTAGAGCTTCTACTCCTGGCTCCACTACACCATCACTCCAGTGAGGAAGTCATCCAACCCTAAAAATATTCTGACAGAAGCATGAGATATCAGGCTTTGGATGGGGAAGCCTAACAGTTCATTTCACACATTTGGTTGCTTGGCTACTATTAATCTTTATTATTCTCAGTCTTTCTCATTTTAATGCCAGATGGAAAGACTGAAAGTTAAATAGACTGTTTCATGTTGTGTTAAAGAAAATCTCTCATCCAGTTTTGAGTTAATCATCTGGCTTCAAAGCAAACAGTAGTCCACGATGCCTGACAAATGTTTGTAGAAGGATTTGTGAAGTTGTTTTTTTAAAAAAAAACAAAACAAAACACAAGCCAACTGTATCTGCAGAATTTAATTAATGTTTAAAATGCATTTAAAACATATTTTCATTTTTTTTAAAGATGTTTATATCAAATACTTTGGCCCAAGTATATAGGACCCTGTAGGATTAAAGGTATCATAGAAACTACACTTTGTACTTTGGAAAACCAGAAATTACAAATGTAGCACTCTTGGATCCTGGTCTCAGAAAAATAATATTGTCTATACCAAGCGGTTGAAAACTGTAGTCCCACCAGGTATTTTGATGTTCATTTCCCTTCAGTTTTACTCAGAATGGCCAATTCAAAGAAATCTGGAGAGCCAAAGTTTCCACACCTTTACCTTTACCCTAACCATCTTTGCAAGTATGAGTCATTGGGCCTTTACAGACTGCCAGAAATAATGCAGCTTGAGACCACTTTAACTGCCCTGGCTCAGTATTAGGGAATCATGGGAACTGTAGTTTATTGCGGCACCAGAGCTCCTTGACAGAGAAGGCTCAATGACTCAGAAAAAACTACAATTCCCATGATTCCTTAGCATTGGGCCAGGGCAGTTAAAGTGGTCTCAAGCTGCATTATTGCTAGCAGTCTGTAAAGACCCATTATATTCTTTTTCTTCATTACATGTTCCTACTTATGATTAAAAAAACCTTTTCTCAAATAATTTAAATTCTTGTCTTTTTGACTGCAGGAATTTCTGGCTGTGTGGAGTGAGTTGAAGACACTCATTTGTTATTTCACATGTTTTTAAGTGTATATGATAGAGGTGACTATACAAGAATAAAATTTGGTACACATGTTTGGCACAGCATTTTATATTTCATGTCTGTGTCTTCTCTTGATATTCACACTTATCTGGAGTCAAATGCAAAATATAGTGAATTGGATGATGCTTAGAATAAACCCACTGAAACCACCAGTATTTAATTTGTTAATGACAAAATTAAATCTTGATTGCACTGGGTTAGCTCCAAGTATCACATCTCTGGTTCCAATCCACTATAATGCGAAATTTGCTTTGAAGAATGAGATATTGGCTTAAATGTTGGTGTATCTATCCAGGAAATCATTTGACATTCAAAAAACATTTCCAGCCCATTGCAGAGGGCCAGGATGGCAGTACAATTCACCACAGTATTCCTTTAACAATAAGGATGGAATGTTCTTTCTGTACTGAACTGTGTTGGGAGGAAAAGAGCAGGAATTAATAAACAACAAATATTTCACAAATCTAGCATGCTACTTACTGTAGAGAAAAGGGCTTCTGATTGTTTATGAGGGGCTATCTTGATCCAGGATTAGTGGTCAAGTCAAGGTCAAATAACCACATGTCACCAAAGAGTAAGCCAATTCAGATCTCAGAAGCTGTCACACCTACATTAGGTCTTCTTTGGAGGAGAGCTACTCATTTGAGGAAACCTTTTACTTCCAAGGAGCACACTGGGTCTGATGAGATGTTCTCTGGAGCTGAGCCCTTCTCCCAGTATCCTTTAGCTAAGCCCATGCTTTCACTCCATGGAGGGGTGCAGACGGGTGGCACAGAGCCACCCTGGGAAATGGCGGATCGGGGCTGCGGCTACTCCACACCACAGCCCCAATTCTCCCTTTTGCCACCCCGAAAAGAGCGGCAAAATGCCTCTCCTTTCAGGGGAGGCAAAAGGGTGCCCTAAGAGCAGGTGCGCAGCTCTTCATTGCCCCTTCCGGTGCAGCGCGTCAGGATGCTGCACCGGGAGGGTGTTCTGATGCCGCGCGCCATGCATAATGGTGTGGGATTGGGGCAGCTGGTGTGTGGCAGTCCTGCCCCCTCTCTGCCTCCAGGCCGGCCCTTTGGGCCAGTATGTAGAGGCCCCATGTTTTCCTTAGGTATTGAGAATGTCCAGTGTCCTTATCTGATACTAGGGCCATGCTATCTCCATCCACAGATGTGTATCCTTGACTTGCAAGGGCAGTTGGCTTTTTTTTATCCTCAGGTTTGGGGATCTCAGACTCCTCCTCTCTGGAAGAATCTTCTAGCAGGAGAATGGTGGGAATTTCCTGAAGGTATGTATTCTTTGGCCTCTTTTTAGTCTGGAGTTAGTCTTTGAGCTTCCACAGCTTAGGGCCTCAGCAGACGGAGGCCCCGGAGCCGCCGCCAAACGGAGCGCCGCGGGGCTGCAGCCTCCGCATCCAGGCGCACCGCCGGCGACTCTAAAAGGAGCACCAAATTGGCACTCCTTTTAGATGTCAGAGAAAGTGCGCCGCAAAAGCGGCGGGCGCACTTTCTCTGACTCAAACGGCGCAGCGCATGTGGGCGCTGCGCCGTGAGGTCATCCCCAATGCGCCGGTCGTGTGGACGGCCGGCGCATCTGGGGGCGACCTCGGAGAGAGGAAGGGGCGCCGTTCGTGCGGCTGCCCCTCCTCTTCTCTGCCCAGAAGACGACTTTATTAGTCGTCTGCTTAGGGCCTGAGTCAGAGAAGCTTTGAAACAAAAGAACTGTTTTCCCTCAATGCTCAGGAACATACTTAAGCTTTCCCACTAGTCCTTTAAATGTTAAAAAAAATTCAAGGAGGATAGTATTTGCTTAGCTTTGAGTATGAGCCCTTTCTACTCCACTCTCCTTGTTCCCAGCACAATTTCATTTTTCTTCCCTTTTTTGAAGTACCAGTTAGTACTATGAGTACACTATGGTTTGGTGGCAGCTGATGACTGCATAGCAGCCTGAATTTTCAAGGAGCTGATTAAGGTTCTGAATTAATTTTGGGATTGAGTGCTAGTATCATAGGGGGGAAGCAGACCAGGGTGTCCAGGATGCCCTGGGACGGTGCGCCGCGGGACCGGACGCTGTGGCAGGACGCGGACGCTGTGGCGGGAGGTTGCCCTGGGAGCACCGGCCGTGCGGAGGGCCGGCAGCTCCGAGGGCAACCTCGGGAGGAGGAAGGGGTGCCAATCGTGCAGCTGCCCCTCCTCTTCCCTGCCTCGGAGACAACTTTATTAGTCATCTGCCGAGGCCCATAGACAGCATATTTAAACTTCAGATTGAAACTCTGAATAGATTCATTGTCTCACTGAGAGGGAAGTCGCCATCCACCACTACCATGGCTTGCAAAACTTAAACTTTGTAACTTAATTTCTAACCATAGCTGCAAACTCTGATTTGCAGCAAACCAAGCTTAGAATTTAAGTTTGGACACATATAACATGTATGATAGATGGCAGGGTGTGGAGACCACACTCCACCGGATCTCTCTCAAAGGCCAGCACAATGGATCTTTTGTAGGGCCACTGGCAGATTCATAATCAGTTGTACAATGCCCGTATCAGTAGAAAGGTGATGTAGTGCAACCACCCTGTCTCTAAATGAATATAGATTTATACTCTGTATCATGGTGTAGAATCTTGCCAATGATTTCTGTCACAATTAATATGTGACAGCAATCCTTACCAGCTGCCACCAAATCTTATGTGGAGACTATCCACCCATTAACTGAAGTGTCTTTATTAATAGATGTTCTTATTCCTTTTGATAGTGTTTTAAAATACTAGGTAGCATGTTTGATGTTATCTGTAAAGCACTTCATGCAACTCCTTGTTGAACACAAAGAAAGAACTTTATTTACATTCAGAACTTAATACTGTATCTTTCTTAGTGGATGGTACTCAAGTGTATGTTACAGTGTATGAATTACTTCACTTGTTGCAAATTTACTACTTCTCTCACTTGACTATATGTACATTTTTTTTTCCTGTCTTGGTTCACGCAGATCCTATACCAACTCCCTTAGCTGTTAACTCCTCAGGTTATTTGTTAACACTCACAATAAACACAGCTTAGCTCCCTTAGCTCAGCTCCCTTTTTATAAATCTGCTCTTCAGGCAGTTTCTAATATTTCCCAGTCTTCCTAGTTGTAAATCCCACAGGATACTGACACACTCTTTAAGGTTGGATTCCTCCTGTCCCTTCTAAAGTTCTTTTTCTGGTCTGGTAAGCCTGAATCTCATCTAGACTGAACCCCTTTATCTTAAATGTTCATTCCAGCAATTCTAAAACAACATCTTACCTCAACAGGTTCTGACACATGCTCCTTCAAATCACTGGCCCCTCCTCCTTTTATACTTGCTCATGACAGCAGCCCCCACCTTTTCCCTGCCTGATTCCTATTGGCTGCCCCGAATGTTCTATTCTGCCTGTGTTTGTCCATACAGGGATATTTTTTGGGGCAGGACAGAACAGGCATACCATGGGCGCCAGAATAATTTCCGCTGTCTTCCAGCCATAGTTACATCAGAAATGTTACTTCTGCAACCAGACCATGCCCTATGACAGCACTTTATTAATCAGATTGCTTACATATAAATACCTGGCTTCTTTTATCCCCTAACTCCTAGTCTTTGTATATTAATTTTAAACATATTACTATGGTAAGAAGGCAGAGACTATTCATTTAATAGTTAGCTTTGTTGTATCCTTAGTTTTGCTGTATTCACTGGACTTACTCACAAATGAGTTCACAGAAGAGTAATGCTAGGGGTAATGCAGTCACATGCTAGATTGTAGCCATCCTCTCTTTAGTTTATTTTCCCAGTCTTGATTTGCTTTCCATATGTGTAATTATGTAATCTTTGAGTTAGATCTGGAGTTTGTCATGTTAGAGCAGATCATTTTAAACCAATGGGATTTTAATTTGTTGTTATTGTGTGCTTTCAAGTCATTTCTGACTCATGGTGACCCAAAGGCAAACCTATCATGGCTTTTTCTTGTCAATATTTGTTCAGAGGGAGTTTGCCATTGCATTCTTCTCAGAATGTGAAAGTGTGCCTTGCCCAAGGGTACCCAGTGGTTTTCCATGCCCAAGTGCAGATTTGAACCCTAGTCTCCCAGAGTCCAGGACCAACATTCAAACCACTACACCACACTGACTCAGGACTTAAGTTACAAGTTACTAATTCTCATTCATTTCAATGTGCCTACTCTGAGTATGATAATGCCTGGATTTAGGATGTGTATCTTTATTTATGTCATGCTTACAAACAAGATCAAAGAATTCCAGTTTTGTTATTGACCAAGATTATGAGAGTTTATGCACATTTTATTGAACCCTTTCAAGTGCAATTTTCTTTAAATGTACCCATATGGTGTTAATTGTTGTAGCCTTTAAATTTGTTTAAAGTTGTTATGTTTAATATGTTTATCCTGTTTAGATTGTATATTGTTCTAATGTAGAAATCCCATGATGAATCATCCTCAAACCCATGATGAAGGATGAGATGATGATATTATTACTAGCATCATCATCATCATCATCATCACCATCATCACCACCACCACCACCACCACCACATCAGGGATTGTTTAAAAGAAAATAATAATTTATGTAAGATATGCATTGTTTTAAGCAAAATATTGATGGATAGAAACAACAAATCATTGGCCATCTGCAAACCACAATAGAAGAATTCTTTTGCTCAGTTTCTTCAGATGCTGAGCTGTAGGATCAGCAGAAAATGTTGCTGACAAGGCAAATTTCAGAAATTTCAAGTCTATCCCATCAGTATTATCAACTATTCAACTTTAATTAAAGTTGTTGTTCACTTTTAATCATGTCATACTGTGCCATGGTTTTTGTAGGGACAAGACTGCAGAAACAGTAAATTGTTATAAATTTATTTTTGTCCTTCAGAAACTTCTCTAATTAAACACACACACACACTACAAAATAAATAATGCAAATAAAGATGGTTTTCTGCTAAGGGAAGCAAATAATCAGAGAAATCCTGAGGTTTGGGTAATAAGTATTGAAATACTTTGAAATGTAACTCTGTAGTGGTTGGCTACTGACCCCTTTGCTGAACAGAGATTCCATTGGCATGAAAGCAGGTGTTTTTCCTGCTTCAGCAAACCCAAAGAACGACTGTCAAAAAGAGGCACTGAGAAGAAAGGCTAATCTAACATTCTGCTTTGGTGCATGAACTCTTGTACCTTACAAGAAGACAAATTATAATGCACCTTTCAGAAGAGATGGCCCAATTTAGAACAGATTTCTGCATTATACAGGTTACAAAATCTGCCCCAAGGGACTAACTGAAGGACTGGCTTCAAATGCTCCAAAGACTGTAGCCTTAGAAAACAATGTTGTTTGCCTCCTCTCACAAGGGATGTTCAAATAATATCTAGTGAAATAATCTTTATAGCTGCCAGTTTGCAAATCTCTTGTCTTACTCTCCTGATACGTTGTCATATGTAAGTGTATTATCAATCAAGAAAGCCCTGAATTATGCTATGCAACTTGATTCCCAGTCTTGAGGATCATCAGGAGCAAAGTTAGTCTACATTTTAAAATGTCCACAAATAAAACTACCATACTTTCACCCACATGGTAAATTTGGTTGAAGGTTAAGCTTCAACTTTGAAGCATTTATTCGAAATGCTGAAATCTATATCCAAAATAGCACCTTAGACAGCTCTTTTAAAGTTCAGACAAAATCCTAAAATAAATTCACTGATCGACTGACATGGAAGCCAACAGTTGCCATTGTATGGAAGGGACTTACTTCAAGGAAAGTTAAGACAGGATTTGGGGACAAATTCTTCTTAGTGGATTCTGGGAACTACAGTCCAAAATCTCTGTTCTCAGTCAAAGTTGACTTGCTTCTACTGACAGGGATCCCTCTGAGCTTGCTATCAGCGTCACTACACACAATAATTTTAACCCTTTATGTCACATTGTCTTTCTGGTTCTCTGTCCATTGTTTCTGAAGGAAGTAATCTGATGAGAAAAATATTTCCTCAATGAACAAAGAGAAGAATTTTGATATGATAAACAACCTAGGCTTATATAAAATTTGATGTTTTCAGTTAAAACTTAGATTTCACACTTACTTGGGAGTAAGCATCAGGATACTCAGTGTATTGCACTGCCAAACAGTAATTTCTTAAGTGTCCTTAAGGTTACTTTTCAATATGTTGCTTAGAATATTTTCCAGATAAACTGTAAGAATGGTTCCAAACTAATTGTTGGTTTCATGACTACATATTTTAAAGCACTGCAATTGAAATGATGAATGGTTACATGCTTGGACTGTACATACTGCATTTGGCATATCTATACAACTACATCGTTTTTTGAACAAAGGCCAATACTTTACCTGCACTAGCATTATGTATTTTATATGATCTAATCTATTTTTTTCCCCAAAGGTCATGAAATAATTCTCTTCTTTTTCCTCAGGAACAATTTACTGGCAAGTATATTTTGACCATTTAAGCTTGTAACACATTCCTTGGGATCTTTGTAGCATCAACCATAATTTCTCTAATTCAATTCTCTGTGGGGTGAAAATAACTTACTGCCTCATCCCAATGGAGCAAGATAGTTAGTAAAGTGTTAATCACATGGCCATGGTGTCAAATGCTGTGCTCCAATATTCTACCCAAAATAAAACAAAAACAAAAAACCATCCAGAAACTTCCAGGAGACATGATTCTCCCTTAAAGCAAGACATTTGCCTCATAATGTACTTTCCTCTCAAACTGAAAATGTTTTCTTGAAATAAAAAATGTTTTTTTTTAACAGTTAGTGGTTTATTTTGCCTGTGCCATTATACAGTACAGACATTGGTCTATTTTGGAAATAACAAGCAAACCAGTGTCCAGCCAAGGCCTTGATCACAAAAGTTTGTCAAGGGAAAAAGGAGAAAATGCTAACAATTCCATTCACTCCTATAGTGGGGGTGTGATACCAGAATAATGGCACTATCTATATTGTAGGCATTTTCTAGTTAACCAAAAGGCTTCTACCACAAGATAATTGGTACCAAGCATCTACATGTAAACACTCTTGCAACTGCCAAGTTTCTACATTGCTCTCAGATAAGGATGTTTTTCCCTGTTTCACAGGAACTGGAAGGAGCTTCCACTCCTTTGCTGGATAATTCAGCCCCCCCCCCTTTTTTTTCCAAAGAAAGTTGACTTATTAACCAGATTTCCCATTTTCTTTTTTTTAAATATGTTATTAATAGTAATATAATATCCTTAAAATAATATTTAAAAATATCTTATGCATAGTATTCTATATACAATATGTTATAAATCACATTACTTATCTATTCTTAATTAGCTATAGCAGTCCTCTGAATTCCCCCCCCCCCCCCATACCTAATTTCTTTAACATTATTTTTCAATGCTGGCCATTCCACACAATCAAAAGCTTGATAAATGTCTAATGCTATTATTCCTGCTTTTTGTTTATTCTTCCCAATTATGTTTATTTTATTCAATACTCTTCCTATTAAATTTGATATTTGTCTTCCTTGCACAAACCCACATTGATCTTTTTGAAGATATTTATGTATAATAAACTTATTCATTATTTTTGCCATTATTGCTGTTAATGTTTTAGCATCTTTATTTATAAGGGAAAAAAGTCTATATGATCTTGGATCTGTCAAATCTTTGTCTGATTTTGGAATAAATTATTATCAATAAATGGTCCCATGATGGTGGAGTCCTTTCTCCATTTAGAATTTTGTTATATAACACTTCCAATTTAGGTATTAAAATCTTTTTAAATGTTTTATAATATACTGGTCCCAACCCATCTGTTCCTGGTGATTTGACTCCTTTTAATTTTTCTATCGCTTCTATTTCTTTTTTCAAAACCAATTGTTCCATTATTTCTTTATCCTCCTCCTCTATTTTTATTTTCCAATGTTTCTCAATATATTCCTCATTTTTTTTCCATTGACTTATTCCCTGATGAATATAATTCTTTGTAATATTCTTCAAATATCTTTATCTTTTCTTTCATCATCATACATATCATCCCTATTTTAGCTTTTATTACACCAATCCTATTCATCTCTTTCTTTTTTGTGCTAATCTTGCCAACATTTTAGAATTTGTATTGCTATATTTAAAAAAAACCTCCCTCCATAAATATATCAAATTTCTCTTATCTATTTCTATTTTCTCTAATTAATTTATTTTTGCTTGTAATTCTATATAATTCCCTATTGTCTCTTTACATTACATGTTTCCCTAATACAAATCTCTCTTGCAACTGCTTTCATAGTATCCCATAACGCACCTTGAGAAACCTCTCTATTATTGATATCTCATATATTTTGCCATTCTTTCTCAATTTTACTTACTATGTCTTTATAGTTAAGTATTCTGGTGTCCAACCTCCATCTTTTTGCTTCTCTATAATCCTTTTTAAACTACAAAATCCATATTTACTAACACATGGTCTTTTATCCCTTCTATTCCTGTATTTAATACTTTTGGAATCATATTTTTGGCTACAAAAATAAAATCTATTATTGAATAATTTTTATGAATGGATGAATAATAACTATATTTCTTTTCATCTCCTTTAATCAGGCTCCATCTTTTTTTAATTCATTTCTATTCATTACCTTATTCAGGGGTGTAATATTATTAAATGTATCCCTTGTTGTTGGGTCTGATTTATCTTTCCACTTATCCATAACCATATTAAAATCTCCTGCCATTTTTTTTCTTTTTTCCCCTTTTCCTTTTTTTCCCCTTTCCCCCCTTTTTTTCTCTCTCCCCTTTGCTTTTTCTTCTTCTTCTTCTTTTTCTTCCTCTGTTTCTCTATTCAATTCTTCTTTGTCTTCTTCTTCCTCTTCCTCTCCTACTGTTCTCTCTTTTTCCTCTTCCTCCTCGCTTAAACTATTCTCACTATCTACTAGGTCTCTTTCTCCATGTTCTTCTTCCTGCTCTGGGGATTCCTTTTTCTTTCTTCTTCTAAATATACGTACTCTCTCAGAGTAAGAACTTGCACCTCCAACCGCTCCCTCTACCGCTTCATTATAGTTTGTATTATCCTTCCTTCCTGCTTTCTCCTTCTCCTGCTGTCTAGTTTTAGAGCGAGTTGTTACTTGGAGTTCATGATTTTCTCTTATCACTCCTGGAAATTTTTTTCTCCAATTCTTTTGCCTTTTCAATCGTATCAATCTTATATCTCTTCTGTCTCCAAGTTAACGACAATCCTTCTATCCGTTCCCACCTGTACTCAATTCTCTTTTTCCTTAGAAATTGCGTAAAAGATTTATATTTTTGTCTTCCCAACATAATTGCAGGGGGAACGTCCTTGAAAATTTTCAATTCTAAATTATCAACTGTAAAAATTGTATTATAGCTTTTCTGAATTATTAGTTCTCTTGTTGTTGGGTCTGATTTATCTTTCCACTTATCCATAACCATATTAAAATCTCCTGCCATAATTGTATAATCTCTCTGTATATCCTCCATTTCCTTAAATACTTTTTCATTAAATTATTTTTATTTTTCATTTGGAGCATACACATTGACCAACAAATACTTTTCTCTCCCCATTGTTCCTTGTATAAGTACAAATCTTCCTTTTTCATCTTTCCTAACTTTTAACACATTAAAGCCACATCTTTTAGATATTATGGTTGCTACCGCTCTTGCTTTTGGGTACCTTATGCTTTTTCATAAGTAGCAACCCAATTCAGTTTAAGTTCATTTGTCCCTTGCTTGATGCATTTCCTGTAAAAAAAAATGCTTTCTCTTTCTTCAACAATAATTCTATCCTCTTTCTTTTGATTACAGACCATAATCCATTCATGTTTAATGCTGTTATCCTTACTTTATTAACCATATTACTTTTCTAAATCTTCTAAATTGGCTCTTCAGTGTGATGCCCCTACACCCATCCTTTCCCTCTTTCCCTCCCTTCCTTTGCCCCTGCCCACATATACATTTCTACCTCCATCCTTCCCCAAGGTATCCAACCTTGCTCATGGCTTTCACTAGCCCTGGGAGGGGGAGAAAAAGCCACAATTCCCAGTGCATAATCATTTTTTTCCTCCTGATTGTTTATTAATTATCTCTTCTATTATGTCATTCTCCCCCAGAGTTTTTTATTTTTTTTATTTTTATTGTCTTTGACCTTATCTTCTATGGTTCCTTGGCTCCACCAGTTGCACCCTTGCTGATATTTTCTTCTTGCTGCTCCAGATTTAATTGTTTCATCAGATCCATTCCTTGTTCCAGTGAATAGATCTTATACTGTTTCCCTTTCCACTGACTTTTTTTTTTTTAAAAAAAGGGGGGGGATAACCCCAACTGTATCTTATTTCATTTTGGTGGGAGCAGTACTGCAATGCATGGTTTGACTTCTCTTCTTCAATTGATAGTATCTGGGCAAAGATTATTATAGATTTCAATCATAGTGTCCCCATATTTCATTGATCTTGAAAGTTTCCTGATTTCTTGCATTAAAAGTTCTTTCTTATAAAACTTGTTACTCTCAATATTATGTCTCTGGCAACCAGGCCTCTTTTTAGAGGCATTGCTTTATGCAGATGTTCCACATCCTATTCTTCCCAAATAATCTGAGGAACCATACTTTGCAGCCTCTTCAGAATTTGTTTCTTCAAGGTCCTCGGTGTTTCATTCACCATCTCAGGAACCCACGGATACAAAGGTTGTTTCTTCTATTGCATTCCTGCAGATTTTCATTCTAATTGGTCCAGTCTTGATTAATGTTCCAGAGTTATCTTCTGTTGAACCTTTTGTTCTTGCAATAAGCTTATTTTTCCCACTCTTTCAATTTCTTTTTTAATAATCTGAATAGATTTATTCATTTCATCCATAATTGTATTAGTTATTGTCTTTGATAGTGTTCCATTATTTTTAATAACTGTCTCTTTAAAAGCTTCATTGCTTTTGACTTGATTTTCTATTAACACCTGCAAGAACCATGTTTTCATTTCATTCTTTTTGGTATCTTCATTATCTGACTGGGTGCCTAGAGCTTTAGGCTTAGCTCTTGCTTTTTGCATTGTGCCAGTAGATCCAGATTTCTCTTTTTGCATTTCTTCATTACGGCCTCAAACTTCTCTTGTGAGTTTACTCTTCTTAAGCATGCATATGCTTTATCTGATGGATGTCCAGATTATCTCTTCCAACTTAAAACTGTTTCACTTCTTTTTTATGACTTTTGGTCGTCTGCCAACGTCTGTACACTAATTAATATATCTGTGTTGAAATATTATCTCACAAAGAAAATGCTATTGTCTGTGCGAAACAGCCATGTTGAATTTTGTGCAGAATAAATCCTGAATTGCAAATAGCCTTTAAAAACTACGTAGTATGTTAATAATTTCTCACAGCAGTAAGAAAGTTGCTGAAATTATTCGTTGCTACCTTGAAAAATAAATTTAATTAAAAATTACATTTCTACTGTATTTTAACTAGTTAACAGATCATTGAGTAGAAAGCATAGAATAAAGTTCTGCCAGGTGTAACTAAAAATCTCATCCCTTGCCCTTTTAGCTATGGTTACTCCCACAAGATGGCTATTTACTGACTGGTGAAGAGCAGAGGAGCTGTATAATTGGGAGAGGGATTGAAAGAGGAGATATTGTGTAGTTCTTCCTGAACTATAGGCCTAAGCAGACTGCCAGAAATAGGGCACATTAAATTGAGGCACTGCCCTGGCTCAGTGCTAGGGAATCATGGGAACTGTATTTTTTTCTGGGACATTGAGCCTTCTCTGTGAGAGAGGTCTGGTGCCACAATAAATTACAGTTCCCATGATTCCCTAGCTCTGAGCCAGGGCAGTGTCTCAATTTAATGTGCACTATTTCTGGCAGTCTGCTTAGGCCCTATATGACTATAAGGTCTAAAAACATTTGCTTTTTGAGTTTTATAGGCACTTAGATTTTTACATTTTGTACAGTTGATGCACAATATCTAGGAAGACTGCTGTGTTTCAGCCAGCATGAGATAATTTTACTGTATTCTTTTGTTTGATTAAAAAAAATCAATGTGCTTTGTTGTTGTTTGCCTACAAGTCATTTCTGACTTATGGTGACCCTAAGGTAAACATCTCATGGGGTTTTCTGTGGCAGAGTGTGCGACTTGTCTCAGGTCACCCAATGGTTACCACCACTTCTCCCTAAGCTGCTCCATGATTAACAGGAGCATTTCAGAATTGGAAACCTTTGATGGAGGCTTTGACCTGAAAGAGACAGGCCAAACATAATGGTAAGGGAGACCACAGGGATCATGGCAACTGCATGTGCCCAGTGCCAATCTGGGACACTGCCATGGCCCTAAACTGGGCCACCGGAAGGATTCTACCTCCTCCTTCTTGGCCTTTGTTTCAGTCCATATTCGGGGCATGCATCATGTAAACAGCTTGCCCCCAATATGCCTGAAGCCACGTCATTTTGCCTGTGTGTTTCAGGCCTTAGAGGCACAAGGTAAGGCCTAAGCAGTGAATGATGCACAGAAGCTATTGTCTGGGGATATTTTTTTTTCTGCCTTTAGTCATTCATTCTTCATTTAGTTGTTTTTTCTGATCTAGTTACCTTTTTTCATAGCATATGGTTTAGGATTTCCTTGTCTTTTTAATTAAATATGCTTATTAATTTTTACCTAGCATTACAGTAACAATATATTGCATATATGCATAACTTCGCTTCTGCTCCTTCCCATTCCCTCCCCTTCCCACATCTATAGTCCACATAAAGAGACAACATCTTTACATATAAGAAAAAGGAAAAAAGAAAGAAAGAAACCAGACAAATGCTTCCCAACTGTTGAGAGATCAGCATACCATATATGCTCGACCATTAATCGATCTCATATGTATGTCAAGGGTAGGTTTGGGGGTCAAAATTATGGATTTTTATATGACCCATGGATATATATAAGTCGAGAGTATAACTTAAGGGCATGTAACAAAGGATGTAAAGGATGGAGCAAACGAAAACAATGTCAGAGAACTTGCAAAATTCCAGCAGGCATAAATGTTTGTGTGCACCCTAAAGGCTAGATGAATGGGATAGTAGAGGGAGTGCTTCCAGGATAGATTACACTCTTGCCTTTCACCAGGGGATGG
Source organism: Phrynosoma blainvillii (assembly GCA_026167975.1). Taxonomy (NCBI): domain Eukaryota; kingdom Metazoa; phylum Chordata; class Lepidosauria; order Squamata; family Phrynosomatidae; genus Phrynosoma; species Phrynosoma blainvillii. The sequence goes on along the minus strand of JANUYF010000004.1, from coordinate 186,206,759 downwards.
TTCCTTTAAAAAAAAAAAGAGTTAAGGTACGGAATTTACATTGACCCATGGATAAGTCAACTCAGTTTTTCTGAGTAATTTTTGACTAAAATGTCTAGACTTATACATGAGTATATACACTAAGTTATTTCATAACAAAATACCTTTATAAAAACTCAAAAAACAGAAAATGCACTTGATTATTAACGTTAATTATTCTTTTTTATTAGTTTGTTTAATGTTCTATTTAATTTATGTATTTCTTTAATTTTGTTCTTAAGTACATTAAAAGTATTCACTTATCAAAAAATGGCAAATGGCTAGGGGTATATATATTTAAAAGAAAAAGCAGTTAATCAATAGAACCACTAGAGGAGTTCAAGCCAAGGCTGATACCATAGCTTTGGACTGCAGTATTTAGAAAGGAGACTGGACAAGATGTCATACAGCTTCCTTCAAGTTTTAAGATTCAATGCCAGTAAAAGATTATTCAATTTCATATAATTTTCTGGCCATAGTGAGCATGCAAAAACATTTTTAAAAAATCTCCACTATTGACATGCAGATCTTAGCAAAGAAAAATTAAAGAGAAAAAAAGGAAACACTGTCAATTTTCTTTAAGACAGAAGAAAGTAGATTGGTAACAATTATGTTACTATTTAAGCTCCTTTAGATCTCAAGGAAAACCTAGGTTATGTGATCTTCTAAAATGGTATGGGTGTGCATTTGTGTGTGTGTGTGTGTGTGTGTGTGTGTGTGTGTGTGTGTGTATGCACACCATCCCTGCTGGCCATGTCATCCATGTATTCAGCATCTGTTCTTTTTTTTCTTTTTTTTAGTCTCCACACTGATAGTTGGTGGTCTAAATGTAAACCAAACAATCAAGTACACAGGATTGGTGGGAAAATATGGACCCTTCGGCTTGATGAGAACTGGTTATTTTACATAGCATATTTCATGAATGTTATTGTGCAAATCATTGGTGAAAGAAGGAACCTTAGAGGATAATTGGGATCTCAACTGAATAGTTAGGGGGGATGCAGACAGGCGGCCCTGGGCCGCCTCGGGAAGCAGAGGATTGGGGCCGCTGCTAGCACACACAGCAGCCCCGATTCTCCCGTTTGCCGCCTCTTCAAAGAGTGGCAAAATGCCACTCCTATTAGAGGAGGCAAAAGGCCACCCCAAGAGCTGCCTCGCAGCTCTTCTCTGCCTCTTCCAGCGTAGCGCGTGAGTACACTACGTGGGGAGGTTGTCCTGACACCGTATGCTGTGCATAAGGGCATGTGGCGTCAGGATGTCTTCAGGGAGGGGTTGGGGTGGCTGGCATGTGGCTGCCCCTCCCCTTCCCTGCCTCCAACATGTCTGCAGAGGCCCTTAGTTAACAATTTTTTTTTTTAAATGTATGTGTGATTCTCGGTCTGTCTTCCATCACCCCCCACACTGCCATTCAATAAATTGTTGCCTGGTTAGTTGTGATCTCACCTCCGCTTCACTTTCCTGTTGTGTGAAGAGATTTTCTTACCTAACTACCTATCTCCTGTGTGTGTGTGTGTGTGTGTGTGTGTGTGTAATTTCTTTTACTGTCATGCTATGGTCACTCTCTCTTTGACCTTGATGTCATTTACCCACTGCCTAAAAGGACTGAGAGAGAGGTGGAATCAAGGGATGGGGAGAGAAAGAGAGAGAGATCCAAATACTTCAACTGCTTTGTGCTTTCATTATACTTAGAGAAGTGTGAAAACTCATTCTTGGCTGTGAAAGACATGCTATGTCAAAAAGGAGATAGCCATTTTTCAACAATGGATATTGGCCATTGCTTAATTTAAAACACACACACACACACACACACACACAAATGCTATATGTGATCCACTCTATTCATCTTGACCAATTCTTTTTTCAGCTAGGCGACAGCTAGGTGTAGAGCTGCTGTGACTTTTATTCTGAATTTTAAAGGAACTATCCAAATGTTGAACCTTTGTGGGAATAATGTCCAACATCTTTGCTTGTTCCTTAAAATTAGTCTAAAAGACAGTTTGGAGTCAGGGTAGGATTCATCTTACATGGTGACCACCAGCTGACACCGGTGGTGGATCAAAGCCTCCCCTGATCATTTTAATCCTCCATGTCATATAGGTCCCTGGGGGTCTTTAATCCTCATGTTTTGCTCCTTCTGCTTCCAGTTCTGTATTTCAGCCTACATCTAGTTTATTATTCTATTTCCAGCAAGAAGGAAGGAAAGAATTTGATGGATTAAATGTTCCATGGAAAAATATTTTCTTATGCCTCAGATTGCTGAATTTCTGTATGTTACTCTATCTACATAGGCTTTTCAGTCTTTCATTGAACCCATAGAGAGTCCCACTGCCACAGCATCATTCCTGATGTATGAATATTTTATTCTTTTCTCCCCCTCTGCCCCAACCTAAGGAATTTGAATTTTCTGTGGTTTTCTCCCAATTCATACTTGAACATTTAAAAAAAAAATATTGCTGTACTATATAGGCATTAACAGCCTGTCTCTGACATAGCTGGGTCCCTAAGAAATACTCTTGAGATCTGTCTCAGTTTAGATCTAGTTCATGTTTTGATAAGCTAGCTGTATAGTGAATGGCCATGTCTTTAACAAGTAGCTGTTTCAATCTTTGACACTTTGTTCTGAAGGGGAACATTTGCCTGTCTTTCTCTACTCACATTCCTTGTTGAGCTGTAACAATTTATTGCTTCATCTATGCCTGCATAATGCACACTCATCTCATTGGTAACAGCTGGAAGTGCTACTTATCTTCAACCACTAAAAACAACACCATAGTGAAATGCTAGCAGAAGAAGCCATGACTAAACAATACATAATTCTAGCCTTGTCAAGATCCATGTTCTTATCAATAGTTTGGGAGGGGTGGGTTGAAAAGCTGAGGAACAAATATTGTATGCCATGATTTTGGTCATTCCAGAATCCATCCAGACTAAAAAAATTTAGGTGAGCTTTTGTGATACACAGCACAAAGAAACAGTCAATGTGGTGTGATGCACTGGGTATTGATTCTGAGTTGCATTTCAACCTAAGTTATGAAGTTCAGTTATGACTTTGACCTACTTGCTGTCTCTCAGCTTACTGCACAGGGTTGTGAAAATGAAATGGGAGCAAGGTGGACCATGTGTATTGTCCTGATGTACTTGGAAGGAGTGAAAAATAAGGGCAAGACACAGTCAAGTACCAGCATACAGTAATAGCGAACACCCACCACTTTCATATATTATGTACAAAAATATCACAAATGTATGCAAACTATCACAAGAAATGGTCTTTAGATTACTCTTATATTTAAAAAAGGCCAAATTTAGTAATCCAGAATCAAGAAATTCTGTATTTTGATTTGTCAATTGCAATCAACCTCTGGTTTCTGTCATTTTCATAAGTATTCATACACAGATCCATTCTGTCCCATCTGCACCAGTCTGAAATTTTTAAAAAAGTGAAATCCACATTTATTTTATATGAAATTGTTCCTAATGCATATTTTTGTATGCAACTTTTCCTAATGTCCCTATGCTTGTATTCGTTTCTGAGCCAAGAACTGCACTGTAAAAACTAAAGAAACCCATAATCAGAAGGATCATTTATGTTCCAGCCTGAATAAGTCCATGAGATGAGAATTAGGTCAATTCTTAAAAAAATCTGGACCAAAGGAAAGTATCCCAAATCCCTAGTCACAAGGGAAGGCAGTGCTATACAAATGAAGGCCTTGTTCCAACAAATGCTGGAGATGAACTGAAGCCTCATGTGTCTTCCCATCCATTTTACTCCTTCCCATATTCCACCGGCTGCCTGCATCCTTAAAATGGTGGTTCTTGACCTTTGCTTCTCCACACATTTTGAACAAAGGTTGAGAACCACTGCTTTAAGGAATCAGACATTTCAGCCAGTGTGGTGGAATTTGTGTGGTGGTAGACAGGTTGGGGATATAAAGCAGATCTCAAGTTCACCTCAGCATTTTATATGGCTTTGTATTTTTAAAAAAATCCTGTTGATGGTTTCAAATTTTGTGAACTACCTATGAATTTTCTTGTTCATGGAAAGCAGTATCATAATGGCTTTTAAGTAAGCAAGTCAAGTTATTGTGTGTGTGTGTGTGTGCGTGTGTGTTTACATGTGAGGGCTCAGTTGTAGTTCTACCTCTTGTGTTTTTTCAGCATATGGTGGAAGGGGTATTGCGTGAATATAAGGTAAAAATGCATTTGTAATAGCATTATACAGATACCAGTTGGGAATATAGTTGCACAATGAGACATATTTTTAAAAGGTCTCATAGCATCTGTTTTTACGGCATCTTAAAATGTGTCCTGTAACTAGGTGCATCTGAGAACAGTGAGGGAAAGCAAGCATTTCTGGCAACCTGATGAACACTGAGAAATTCAGAACTCAAGAGACAAAACTAGCCAGACCATAATGGAGACCTTAGAGCTAGCCAAGTTACTGTGGGTCCCAAGAAGTCCTGTAAAACTGTAGCATATACAGTTGTATAGTGATCACCAATTAGCAATCTTGCAATAGCTTTCAGAATCCTGCAGTTTTGTACCATTTTGTACTATTTGTTTTTAGAGGGCAGCTGCACTTGATATCCAACAGGGTCACTTCAGATATAATTTTCTTAAGATGACAACATGCCAAAATATGGTTCAAGGACACTTCTGAGAGACAGCTGAGCATTAGCTAACCACAACCTGCATGAAGGATGAGCACAGCTGGTTCCTAGAAATGGCCAAAATCCTATATAACTGAGCAGCTAAAAGTAACAATAGATTGGTATGTGGGAGCCAAGAGGGTGTAGCCAATGCTGTAAATAATCCATAATATATATAATTTACATGAAGCCAGAAGGTTGATGGAATCAGGCCTCTAGCCAGTGGAAAATCTGCTTTACTGCTGAAATGTTGTCCATCTTTAGTTACTACTATAAACATACACTCTCACACACGTATTGTCATTAGATGCTCTTCGGAACAATGTAGCAGCCAGGGCCCAAATCCCAGTAGCTAGGTCAAATTCAGCTGGTATAATAGGCAGGATGTGTTCTACTTAACAGGGATACCAATTTAGATATCAGTAACAGAGGGCCAAAGAGGAAATGACTACATGTTCAGCAATGTTTAACAGCTTGCTTTTGGATATATTCATCCATGAATTGCAAAAGATATGTGTATATTGAGAGCATCTACTATTAATGTTTAATTCCTCTTCATAACTATATGAACTGTTAGAGCTAATGTTAATTGAATGAATAATGGGCAGAACTAGTGGACACTGTGTACAGTCATCATACCTCATAACGGTCAGGAACCTGTTGCTTTGACAGACACCTCAGTTATGTCCTGATATCCTTTGAATAAATTTGCACAAGGAGGTATACTGTACCTCCCCATACAGTGCCATTGCTTCCAATGTGCAGGAATAACCAGGGAATGTCTGAACATGCTCCCAGCTACTGATCAGGTGCAAGTACATTATAACTGCCCTGAGCAACCATCTCCACTGGGGGTACATGGAATTTTTCTGTCAGGTGTGTAACAACAGGTGGAAGGCCAAACCTGCTAGCTGAGAGAGCAGAGCCACACTGGAAGTCCTCTGGCTGTTTTTATGTACTTGCGAGGAAAGTGAAGGCAAAGGAACCTCTTCCAACAGCAATACAAATGCACTGCTGAGGACTTACACCAGGGGTCCCCAAACTATGGCCTGCAGGCTGAACCCAGCCTGTTGAGGCCTTTCAACCAGCCCGTGGCTGGTCCTGCTGCCGCTGCCACCACGCGTGCACGCAATGCGGGGTGCTATTTTGGAACACAAAATGGCACCCCGTGTCGTGTGCGCATGCACACTACTCTGGTGCTGTTTTGTGTTCCAAAATGGCACGCAGAGTAGTGCGCATGCGCGCATGACACCGGGTGCATCCACACGACTCCGGCTGCCATTTTGGAACACAAAATGGTGCCCGCGTAGTGCGCATGCGCGTGCACACACCTCCGGCTGCAATTTTTTTTTCTTTGGCCCTCCAAAGATCTGGGGGACAGCAAACCGGCCCCCGGCTGAAAAAGTGTGGGGACCCTGACTTACACTCTACTGGCATCCTTGCTGGATTGGCTAATGTGTTCATGAAGAGAAACTGGTGAACATTTCATGTGCATACTTACCAGTAGGACTTGGAGAATAGGCATATATCAATAGTACAGTACTTTTAATATTCACTATGTGTTAGATGTTATTTCCCAGCCCTGTCTGGAGTTGCTAATAGATAAACATGGGACCTGCAGAGCATGTGTTTCTATGGACCTACACAGAATACTTGGAGCTGGACTTCTGAAACCCTCTATAAAGCTTCTGCCTTTCAAGAATTAAGTGATGGGTTTCTTAGTCATTTTGAAAGCATTATCAGTCATTGGCCAGCATCCTGTTAGTGAAATGTGTGGGTAAATGCAGCTTGCATGTTTTGGATTGGTGCACAGGATGTGCGCCTCTTTTTTGGATGAGTGCTTGGACAAAACACCTGAAGGATTTATAAAGGTGGGACAGCAAGTACACACAAATTAAAGTTGCCTCTTCCACCCTACATTTGACCTAAATTAGTTTGGGGGTGAAAATTTGAATGTTCTGGCTTCTGTAACCTCCCAAGATACAAAACAAATAATACCATGGAATTTTTCAAGGCTAGTTTTCTGCCCATTCCTAACTTGGTTTATTGATACTCAACATTCATATTTAGAAATTGAAAACTGTAAGCAGCTTTTTAAACCAGAATGGTCCTCTCTTTGTTGTTTTTCTGCTGACCTCAGAGAAGTATTTAAAACAGAAAGTTTTAAAAGAATGTCCTCAGGATGCTGTATTATTTTAAAGTGTATGGTTCTCAAGTGCTCTTATCTTGTTAAATTGTATTCTTTTTTTAAACAAATGGTCTTTTAAAATATTGCAATATTTTTAATTCCATTTTAATTGCCACTTTTGTAAAATTTTAATTGTACTGTTTTAGACTGTAAGCCACTTTGAGTCTCAATTTTTTTGAGAGGGGAAGCTGGATACAACAACAACAACAACAACAACAACAACAACAACAACAAAACAATCAGCTCACATTCCAGCAGATTTGGGACTACAAGATGACATAAACTGAGTTTTGCCCAGAGAAAGAGCTGCCTATCCAAAATACAATCCATAACAGTTTATGCTATTAGCAGAAAGCAGTTATACAATGAACCAGAACTGTTTGAAAAAAAAACATTGTCATAACAGTCTTTACTTAATGCACATCCTAGTAGGCCCAGAAATTTTCAAATGCTTTGCAGGTTTCCCAGGCTTTCCCAAGGATTTTGATTCTTTGATGTTCCTCTCTGTATCCAACTGGATTCATACCAGTCTTATAAAACTCCTTGCAAATTTAACAATCTTGGAAATTTACCAAAATTTGGCATGGGATGCACACCACCCCATTCATATTTTTATTTACAAGCCCAGATGTTGACTAATGTAGTTGCCTACTCATGCTCACATTCTCCTTTCCTCACTCTCTTTTCACATGATGCAATACAGGCCGAAGTTCACTCAAAGAAAAAGGATCTGAGCTGCACATTCAAAGACAGGGCCATGTTAGTCTGGAAAATCAATTGCAAAGGAATTTTGTAGCACCTTTAAGATTAACTGAAAGAAGAAACTGCTCCATGAGCTGTAGTAGGCTAGAGTCTACTTCCTCAGCTGCACATGATCATATTATAGATAAGAATCAGGAAGTGTTTGCTACTGCTACTACTACTGCTGATGCTTGAGGAGGCAGAGTTCAGTCTTATAGGGCCTCGGCAGACGACTAAAAGAGTCGTCTTCCGGGCAGAGAAGAGGAGGGGCAGCCGCACGAGCGGCACCCCTTCCTCTCCCCGAGGTCGCCCCCAGAAGCGCCGGCCGTCCGCACGGCCGGCGCACCGGGGATGACCTCACGGCGCAGCGTCCACATGCGCTGCGCCGTTTGAGCCAGGGAAAGTGCGCCCGCCGCTTTTAGGGCGCACTTTCCCTTACATCTAAAAGGAGCGCCAATTTGGTGCTCCTTTTAGATGCGCCGCAGGAGCGCCGCGGTCCGGAGGCTGAACTCCGGCGGCGCTCTGACCCGCGGCGTCTCCGGGGCCTCCGTCTGCTGAGGCCCATAGACATTTCATGTTTTCATGTCTTGAAAGAGAGTTTGGTGTGATTTTCTGTTGGTCAGTAGGTTTGTGCTTAGAACTTTTAGCTTGAGGAATGATATGCACCATTTATAAGGAAAAGTAGATTCTCAGATCAGAAGTTAAATATTGGAGAAAACCCAGCAAAGCCTCCGGTGACCAGTCTATTGCAGCCCTAGAATTCACATATAACACAATTGTGAATTTAACCATGCTTTCATTCTGTAGACCATGGGGTGAAACAAATGGCTGGGAAGGAGTGGCCAGAGTCCACCGTGGGCATGATTGATTCAGGACCATGATGACTGCATGGCCCGCTTTGAAAGTGGGCTGCTGCTGCTGCTGCTGGCCCTAAGCTGCACCTCCAGGAGCCAGAATATCCTCCCTCCTTTTTGCTCTGGTATAAAGGACTGGAGCATGGCTTCAGTGTGGCTTCTGGCTGTGTTGGAGGCATGCGTCGTATAAACTATCCATCTTCAATGCAGCCAAAAGCTGCTTCTTTTAGCCCACTGGTTCTGGGCTCCTAGCAGCTTTTGCTCTCCTATCCATCTGGATGGTTTTCATTTCCAATGGATAGAAAGTAACTGGTGGGGGAAGATCAACACAAATTGTGGAAGTTTTTTTTTTCAATCTGAGTGACTCTCCTGCTTTCATGACCAAACAAAATCCATGAGGTAGGCTAAAGAATGACTTCACTACAGAGGTACTGGTGCCTGAAGGCTTCCATGTAAGTGGGAGGTTGAATCTATTTTTGGATTTTAGTGTGAACATTGAAGGAGTTATTTAAGGTATTAAGCCTATTTTGGGGAGATGATTAAAGATCGTGGATAGCTGTGTTTAGTTCAAACTAAAACATGTGAACACACCACTGTACTGACATGGAAACCACCAGCTGCCTCTTACAGTTTGACTAGTATGGTTCAGTTTAGTAAAAATGGAAGTTGAGTGTCTCTCCATTCTCTACTGCTCAGTTTAATAATTATATATTAATAAGAAGTCAGAAAGAAGAAATAGACTGATGGATAGAAAAATAGACATAAACATGTGGCACCATTCTATTTATTGAGATAGGGTTTCCCTTCTTCATGGTTTAGAAAAAAGTTGTTTATTGATCACCTGGAAATTAGGGCTAATGAAGACAGATGTTTTCAACATCTCCAGTGAGAATGTATACTGTGATTCATTGCAAACACATTGATTCCAAGTATTTTTGTCTGTTTAACAGATTGTTTATGTGCTTCCTTGTGGGATCAACAATTAATAAATGCAGACTAGGGAGAAATATATGCACTTGTATTACCACATTCCTTGTCCAACATGTCATTACTCACTTTAGCATTCAAAATGATGGGATAATAACATGTACATATTCAGATAAAGACAACCAAGGAACTCAGAGTGGAAAAGCTAACAGAGGAAACTTCTGTCCTATGCACATAATTTTAGTATTCTAGTAAGATGAAAATGTTTTCAGAACTGTAAGTGGTCCAAATATTCTATAGCTAGAGATTCAGTGAAGAAATTCATATGTAAGAAATGTTTTTGGAATAGCAAATTTTACAACTAATGAAAGCTGTCAATGGCCCTTTTCCAGACAAATGGACATGTTTCTGTTGGAGTGCCATCATTCAATAAAGTTGATACCAATATGTTGGGATATTGGAAAATACTCCCAGAGAAATAAAACTAGACTGAGTTTAAGTGTGAACAAAATAAATAAATAAAATTTTAAATTTTTTTGACATAATAGTCCTTATACAAAAACAGCATTTGTAGTCTCTGAGAAAGGGTGATGATGTAGTTTTAATACTTTGGTTATCTAAAGGAATATGTCCTCCAGTTGTAAAATCTTCGACTTAGTTGATCAGCTGGGTGAGTGGCCCAGGGCCTGCTCTCTCCTCTCCTCTCCCTCACTCTCATCATTGCTATGTGCTGTACTTATCCTTGGGACAGGGGAGCGATCACGGTGGCTACTGGTCCTGGAAGATGTAGTGCTCCAATGTGAAGTACGAGATTCTGGCCTGCTGGTGGAAGATGTAGAGGTGCAGGACAGTGCTCTTATGGCAGAGATGTCCATAGCCCTCTGACTGCAGGATGTCTCATCTGAGTCGGGGTGTTCCTCCTGGTCACCTAAAAGTGACAAGGAATGGGGTCATCTCTTCCCTGTGGCCACCCTAGTGCTGTCCCCTGCACCCTTTCCCAGGGCCTTTGGCTCATCTTACCTTGAGGGGGCACAAGCTCCTGGGCTCATTCTCCCTCAGAGATGTCCTCCATGGCTTCTGCTCTGGCTGGCTGGCCTACTGGGACCCTCACGACATCACTGCTGGTGCATATTCTGCTGGGACATATCCTGCCGTCCCTGGCGAGGAAGGCATGGAGTTCCTTGTAGAAGGGCATGGAAGAGGGACCCAGTCCACTTTTGGCCTTGTGATCCCTAAACTTTTTGTAATCAGACCTGAGATTTTCGGTCTTCCAACGACACTCCTCCCAGGTGCATTGGTGGCCCTTGGCCCTCATGGCTGCTGCCAACTCCTTAAATGTTTCTGCATTCAAGAAGGAATTTCTCAATTTGTCCAAAATGCGTGGCTGCAACCACAGAGCTATGAGGTCGGCTGTCTCCGCATGGGTCCACGAGGTCCCTCTTCCTTTTTTTGGCTCTCCGCTTGTGGATGGCTGTGCCGTTGTTCCTGCTGTGGACAAAAGCAGCTCTGAAGTGGACAGCTGTAGAGGTCCTGCACAGACAGAAGTATAAGTTGCCCTGGGAAAATGGTGCTGGAATGTGTGTGGGGTCCAGCTTAAAAGTGAATCTTTCCCCTTTATCTCCTTAACATAATGTAACATCCGGTAGCAACAGTTTCACCTTCCTGCTCTGGCGCATGCGCACTGTGAAAATTAGGGTTAGCGCTAGGGTTCTGAAACAGACACACCTGCGGCAGTTTGCCCACACCTGAACCCTAAAAGCGCTTTAATTTGAGGCTTTTTTCAATGAGTGTATGCTCCCCAAGGGCAGCTCTAAATGCAGCACACCTGTACACGTGCATTCACACCGGCAGCTTCTGTGCTCAGGTGCCTTTATTTCTGCCGAACCTCTGTCGCTGCATCCTGATGTCCCGTTGAAAGTGCGCATGTTTCGGGAAGGAGCGGAAAAAAGCGGCTCCTTTTTGAAGCACACTTTCACTAGAAAGGTCAAGTAGGGAGAGCTTTTTCGGCATGCATCATGTAAAAACTGTGCCCTCAGGTCAACCCCCCAAAAATCCTATTAGCCCATCTGCATCCCCAAATAGACTCCAACCATACATGGAGAGAGAAATCCCAGAGATCCAAATGGGGTTCAGGAAAGGAAGAGGCACAAGGGACCACATTGCAAATATACAATGGCTAATAGAGTGCACCAGGGAATTCCTCCCCCCCCCCCCAAAAAAAACCAGCATGTGCTTTATAGACTATAGCAAAGCCTTTGACTGCATAGATCATGAAAGGATATGGAATGCCCTTAAAGACATGGGAGTACCAAGATATCTGATAGTCCTGATGAGGAATCTGTACTCAGGACAAGAAGCTACTGTCAGAACAGATCACAGAGAAACAGAATGGTTCCCAATTGGCAAGGGGGGCAGACAAGCCTGTTACATTTCACCCTACTGTTTAATTTGTATGCAGAACATATTATAAGAAAAGCAAGCTTGGACACAAAAGGAGGAAGAGTGAAAATAAGCGGAAGGAATATCAACAGTCTAGGATATGCTGATGACACCATAATACTAGCTGAAAACCTCACAGACTTGGAAGACCTACTAAGGAAGATCAAAGAAAAAATTGCAAAGGCAGGCTTGATTTTGAACATAAAGAAAACAAAAATAACGACCACCGAGGACCTTCACAACTTCAATTTAGACACTGAAGAAATAGAAATAGTAAAAGAAGTCCCCTACCTGGGATCAAACATTGATAGAAATGGGGACTGCAGTCAGGAAATCAGAATAAGACTAAGAATGGGGAGGGCAGCCATGAAAGAACTAGAAAAGATTCTAAAATGCAAAGATACAAAAGTTAGAATCATACAAACTATTGTATTCCCTATTACCATGTATGGATGTGAGAGCTGGACAGTTAAGAAAGATGATAGGAAGAAAATCAATTCATTTGAGATGTGGTGTTGGAGAAGAGTGCTGAGTATCCCATGGACAGTCAAAAGGACAAACAAATGAGTCCTAGATCAAGCTGGAAACCTCCCTGAAAGCCAAAATGACTAAACTGTGGCTGTCGTACTTTGGATACATCATGAGAAGAGATTACTCACTGGAAAAGACAATAATGCTGGGAAAAGTGGAGGGAAGTAGGAAGAGAGGAAGCCACACACTTAGGCAACCTTTCCCCTTTAAGGGCCGAGGGACTTCAGCTCCCAGAATCCCACGAACTATTGGCCAACATGGGACTATTGGCCAACATGGCTGAGGCTTCTGGGAGCTGAAGTCCCTCGGCCCTTAAAGGGGAAAGGTTGCCCACCCCTGCACTAGATGGAAGGACTTTATTAAGGAGGTCACGGGAATGGGGCAGCAGGAATTAAGCGGAGCAGTGGAGGAGAGAGAGTCTTGGAGATCTCTCATCCATAGGGTCACCATGAGTCGAGATTGACTCGAGGGCGGTTAACAACAAATAAGAGTTAGGTTAGTTTCAAAATACATCAAAGGTCTGCCTTTTGGGAAAATTTCCTCCAACATAGACCTGTATCTTTGAAACAAAATCCCTAGACAGTTATTGTCCTTTTTTGTTGTGCAATGCATGGCACTGCTTAGAATTCATAGTGGTATTACTGGTGAATAGTGTGACTTAAAAAAGAAAAGAAAAAGAAAGCAAGTCTGGACCCTTTGCATGAAGCATTACCTTCCAGGAGACTGTTTCAGAAGTGGCCTTGAGTTTCAGTGAAGAGGACAGTTGACAACTCAGCCATGGTTAAACCTCTTTACATAAAAGTGTGCAGATTTGTCCCAGCACCTCAATCCTGAGTAGCTGTAAATTCCAGTTAGGAATACAGTTGGGAAAATGCAGTTTTGTTAATTTTAAAGCTAAGATTCTCAGTATTGAAACTCTATGGTATTGAATAAAATATTGAAACACTACCCCATAGCACTTGTAGTGCAGAGCCCTTACTTATGAGACTATCCCTCTACACTCTTAAAATGGGGCTAAGTCATTTTAACTGCTTTGACTGCCTCCTGTTGTATTCTGGAACTTGTAGTTTTGGAAGAGGCATTTAGAATATTCAGCCAGAGAGCCTTTAAGCCTCATGGAACTACAAACCCAAAATGCAACAGAGCTGTTAAAGCAAACTAGGTCCGTTTTAAGAGTGTGGTGCAATAAGCTCACTCATCTTCACTTAACCTTCCTGATAAGCAAGTTCGCTGGACTTTGACATCATATTTCTAGCATACAATATGAGTGCTCAAAGTGCTGCCTATGGCAGCTTCCTTATCAATCAGGTTTGTAATAATTAATCATTCAAAGTCCCCTTCCTGGGTGGACAAATCTGTCACTTTTGCTGTCTCCCACATATGAACTTTTTGAATCACAGATTCTTCCCCTCCTGCTTGTATCCAAAGATATTTGTGAAAATCTGATGTTATCAAAAACAAACCAAATAAAATGTTCAGCCTACAGGGACACTGAAAAGGTCAAGGATCTAATCTACATTGTAGAAATAGTGCAGTTTGACATTGCTTTAATTGTCATGACTCATTTGTAGTTTACTGTGACACCAGAGCTCTCTGACAGAGAAGGCTAAATATCTCACAAAACTACAAATCCCAGAACTCCATAGTTTTAAGCTATGGCAGTTAAAGCAGTGTAAAACTGCATTATTTCTGCAATGCAGATTAGATCAAGGTGACATCCTTGTTCAAGATGGTGGATGATTTTGTAGTTACTGGATAAATTAAGCAAGAAGGTGAGGTTTTGATAAGAAATATAGACATCACGATGATAAGCCATTTTGCAAGCATATACTGGAAAGTAGCATAAAAATTAAGATGGGAAAGTCATCCCAAAATTATGCTACATATAGCACCAGGGTTGCCATCTTAGGTAGATTTAATTGAAAGCAAGTTCAGCCAGCACAGTGGGAATTTAGGCCTAGTTAAAAATATATAATATTTCAGTACAAATGATATTTCCTATGAGCTGAGGTGCAAGGCTTAAGAAGAGGAGGGTTGTACGGAACAGGAGGTTGTGTCAGGCATCCTGAAAACCCTGAGTTCCATCACCTGGGCAAGGCTTCTGACAGATGAAACCCAACAGAGGTCTGAAGGAGAAAACAAGTAATTCTTGGAAGGTTTGAGAGATGGAACCCAACATAAAGGCTTTCTGTTCATGTAAGGGGTAGAGCTTTAAAAAAATGTTAGTCAGTAGGGCCTTTCCCTTTGCTTTCCTGGCAACTAGCCCAAAAGCAAAAAAAAACAAAAAAACAAAAAAAAAAAAAACCACTAGCCAAGCCTTTTTTTTTTTTTGCCTAGTCAATTGCTAACTCAAAAGGGCATTATTTATTATGCTTCATTAAGGCAGAGTGGGCACCTTCTAGAGAACCTGATACTGTAAATATTTAGTGCAAAGATTTTTTTTTTTTTTTAAGAGCAGATTTCTGTTTGTACCATGTTGGATAATTTTCTTTTACATTTGCTTTAGAAGCAGCCTTCCTCCTTCTTGAATAAACATAGGGTCATGGCAACTATGTTGAGTTTTATTTGGCCTGAATGGCATTTGCTGTAGTAGAAACATACATAGCTTCTTTGACACATTACAGAAAAATAGTAAATTGAATTACTTTCCTCTTAGACTAAGGGTGACTTTTGTAAGACGAGGAGTATATTTTTTGAACAATAACAACACTGAAGTAAGAAGGCCCCCTCTCAAAGATGGACAGACTATATTCAGGGAACAAGCATACTCCAGAGTAGAACCACAATCAAACCAGAACCTCTCTTCCTGATGGTACTGCTATAGTAAGTCTGAAGCCAGACCAGAGTAAACTACTGAGTCAAGGTAAACACTTCTCCTCCTAGACACATTATTAAAGAACAGTGTGCTCTTTCTGAAGAAAGATGGCCATTCTGGATTTGAATGATGTAGACAATATCTGTCAGAAGCTGAGGTTATTGTGACAATAGTCCCAACACTCCTGAGTCTTGAGGTAGTTTTAATCCAGTTTGAACCTGTCCAAAACTTGGAAAAAGAGAATGTTAAGGAAAATGTTTTGGCTCATTCCCCAGAGTTTTTAAGGGGGAGAGTGGGATACAGATGAATGAAATAAATAATGGAGACTGAGCAAATATATGAGAGAATGGGAAGCATTAAAAGTAAGCTTTGCTATCAAAGAGTTTCCACTTTTACTTCATTTCTTTGACTTAAATAGCTTGAAAATATAACCTAAAATAGCTAACATGTTAGTAACTACTTATGACATTTCTATAATGTGTTAAAATTAGTTGAAGTACTTGGTCTGCTGTATTAACAAGTAATGCTATTTTTAATCAATCTATATACACTGAAGAAATCTTTTAAAATGGGGAGATGTTTGGAAATAGCAAAAACAACACCTCAAAATGAACCTTAAAAATAAAGGCCAGAATCCTGTTTGTAAACAAACTTACATTTTCAGGAGTTTCCAAACAAGATGGAATGTAGCCTTCCCTGAGGGATGCATTGATGATGTCCCTAAGGAGCAGCCTCAATGCATCCCCTCCCTGGATGGCCAGCCAAGATGGGCAAGGATTGAGAGGGCAAGTCATCTTCCTCACACTTCCAAGGAGCTTGTCCACATCATTGGTACTTACAGATTGAAATTGATCCAGTATAATTTCGCTAACGGAGTTGCTGGGGACCTCCTCTATTGATTCTGTTACAACATTGGCATCTAAGTCAGCTCTTATCTGAGAGATTTTATCTGTGAAGAAGTTGTTAAATGTATCACAGCAGGCTGTTGTTGGGTTAAGTAGTGGGTTCTGCCGAGGTGGACCCTGCATCAGTTCCCCTACCACCTTAAACAGTTCTGCTGGATGTGACTCTGCCGACCCAATATGTGCAGAGCAGAAAGATCTCTGAGATGCACGTATTGCCTCTCAATAGGAATGAAGAAAGTTACTATGATGAGTCTTGTCAGATAACAATCGAGTTCTCTGCCAGATGCACTTCAGTTGTTGTCCAACCCGCTTCCCTTTCCTAAGCTCATCTGTATACCAAGGCTTTCGGTTAGAAGCGGGGTGAAAAGGATGCTTGGGAGCGATTGTGTCAATAGCCTTGGTAAGATTGGTGTTCCAAGTATTAACCAAAGCTTTGACAGAATCACTGGCATTCCTAACCATTAAACCCTCTAAGGCTTTCTGGAATCCAACTGGCTCCATCAGCCTTTGAAGGTGGACCATTCTAATAGGTCTACCACCCCCAGACAGGCAAAGAGTGGTTGTCAATTCAACCTTGATCAGGAAATGATCCATCCATGACAATACGGAGATATTTATCATCTCTGCTCATGGATATTCCTGTTCCATACTGAAGACCGCATTGAGGGTATGACCCGCACAATTACTGGGCCAACCACAAGTTGGGATAGGCCCATGTTTATCATGGATTCCATGAACTCCCAAGCTGTACCTGTTAAGCTTGAAAGACTGGTCTTGAGTGGAATGTTGAAGTCACCCAAAACTAAAAGTCTGGGAGACTCCAACAACTCTGAGACCAGTTGTGTCAGCTCGGTTAGGGAGTCTGCTACACAACAGGGTGGCCAGTATACTAGCAGAATCCCCAAACTATCCCTGGTCCTCAGGCTCAGGTACATACACTCGAAGTGGGCTGTGTTCCGGACAGGTATCCTGATCAAGGTAAGGTTATTTTTGTGAACCAAAGCCACTCCGCCTCCCCGCCCACTTCCCCTTACCTGCTCACTGTCATAGTACCCGGCCGGGAGGGCCTGCGACCACGTAGTAGCGCTATCCTCTCCTAGCCAGGTCTCTGTGAAACAAGCCAGGTCGGCATCCTCATCTACGAGGAGATCATGTACAATATGGGTCTTGTTTTTGACCGACCTGGCATTGCAAAGGAGCAAGGTAAGGTTCTGTGGAATGGTTGGTACGCTATCCAGACCATTCCAGGGAACAGAGTGAACTGAAGGCAGGATAGCTTTTAAACATCAATCCTTCCTTCTTTTGTAACAACTCTTCACTCTGTTGCCACCATTCCTTCCCTTCCCCCATACAACTTCGATTCCCACTCCCAGATCATACCCAGCCCCTATATAAAATGGAGATGATAAAAGATCCAAATTAAATTCCCAACCTACATTCTCATGGCCATTTCATAACAAAGGGCTTTAAAGGCCAGCTCAAGGGGGAGGGCTCTTTGCTATTAAAGTGGGAAGAGGGGGGCTAAGAGGGTCTTTCCAGTCTTAATTATCCACCCAATCTTTGGCAACACTGACACTGTTGTTATTAATGGTGGAAGGCTGAATGGATCAGATGGAAACTCCACATTGCTCCACAGGAGGTGGTGTTGCTTGTGCAGCTCCTAGGCCTCCACCCAACTTCTCTGCAGCCCCACCGCTGCTGTGCCACCGTGCTGCTGGAGAGGGTGTTTCTGGGCAGGCATTTATACCTGCCCTGGCTCTCCATAGCCTCGCTGCTGCTGCAACCGCCACTATGCCGCTAAGGTGGTGTTGCTTAGGTGGCTCCTGTGCCTTCACCTGACCTCTCTGTGGCCCCGCCACTGCTGCAGCCACCCCGCACTGCTGGAGAGGGTGTTTCTTGGCAGGCTTTTATACCCACCCTGGCTGTCTACAGGCTCGCTGCTGTCGCAACTGCCACTGTACCACTGAGGTGGTGTTGCTTGGGAGGCTCCTGGGTCTCCACCTGACCTCTTTGCGGCCCCACCACTGCCACTGCTGCTGTGCTGCTGGATAGGGTGTTTCTTGTTGGAATATGGATGGGATATGCAGTCAAAGTGGAAATGTACAGATGTGTGAAAAATCTCTTTTGAAAAACATTTCTAAGCAAACAAAGAGGATTCAGCCTGTAGATAGTTTGAAACCAAAACAATCTCACACTGAACAGAATTAACATGGACATTGAGCCTGGGAAAGCAGGATGACCTAACCTGAAATACCTTAGACTGCTTGGGCAGTATGCAAATGTGTATGTGCCAGCAAATTTCAGAAAGAAAAATGAGCCCAAGTGGTGGAGGTTGATGTTTGTGAGATATTCTGGGAATAGCTACAGGTTTCATCTTGGTGGTGGGGAGCAACAACAACAACAGAGCTGGAGGCAGAGCCAGAGGAGCTCCCTCCTCCCCTCCAGAAGTGGTGGCGGAGGAGGTAAAAACCACCCTCCCAACCAGCTTCCCTTCCGGCAGCACAGCAGCAACAACAGCGGTGGTGGTGGTGGTGGTAAAAACCGCCCGCCCAACCAGCCTCCCTTCTGGCAGTACAGCAGCAACAACAGCAGCAGAGCTGGAGGCAGAGCCAGAGGAGCTCCCTCCTCCCCTCCAGAAGTGGTGGCAGTAGTGGTGGAGGTAAAAACCGCCTGCCCAATCAGCCTCCCTCCCGGCAGCACAGCAGCAACAACAGCACCAGAACCAGAAGAGGCCACAGAGGTGGCTAGTGGCAGCAGTGGAGCCCAGAAAAACTGGGGGGGGGGCATATTAGAGCCCAACTACCACCACCCATGTATAGAGATTGTGTATGGGTGGAGATTAAGATGCCCTGGCTGCACTCCCTGGGGCACTCTGAGTTGTGCACTCTGGGGTTTATAAGGCAACTAATTAGATGGAATGCAATGGAGGAGAGCTGGCAGAGGAATCTCTGGGAGTGGCAATTGAGGTAGTACAGGGCAGAGAACAGAGTGGAATCCTGTTACAAAAGAAGGTGGGTTTGATGTTTAAAAGCGATCCCGCCTTCAGGCCACTCTTACCAACCTTACCATGGAACCTCACCTTGCTTCTTTGTAATACAAGGTCGGTGAAAAATAAATCCCATATCATCCATGACCTTCTCATGGATGAAGAAGCCGACCTGGCATGTTTTACAGAAACCTGGCTTGGGGAGGACAGTGCCATCACTTGGAATCAAGCTCTCCCAGCCAGGTATTCTGTGTATGAGCAAGTAAGGGAAAGTGGGTGGGTGGTGGTGGCTCTGGTTCATAAAGATAACCTCTCCTTGACCAGGATACCTATCCGGAAAACAGATCACTTTGAGAGTATGTACTTAAGCCTGAAAACCAGGGATAATATAGGGATTCTGTTGGTATACCATCCACCCTGTTGTCTAACAGATTCCCTAACTGAGCTGACTCAACTGGTCTCAGAGTTGCTGCTGGAGTCACCCAGACTTTTAGTTCTGGGTGACTTCAACATCCCACTCGAGACCAGTTTAACAGATGTGGCTCAACAGTTCATGAATTCCATGACAGACATGGGCCTATCCCACTTGGTTTTTGGGCTTACGCACTTGGCAGGTCATACTCTTGATGCGGTCTTTAATATGGAACAGGCATATCCATGGGCGGAGGAAATAAATACCTCCTCACTCTCATGGATGGATCATTTCCTGGTCAAGGTTGGACTGAGAGCCACTGTCCATCCCACCGGGGGTGGAGGGCCTATTAAAATGGTCTGCCCTCGGAGGCTAATGGAGCTAATTGGATTCCAGAAAGCTTTGGAGTGGTAAAGCTGACGACCCTGTTGAAGCTCTGGTGAATACTTGGAACACCAATCTTACCAGAGCTATTGACGTGATCGTTCCCAAGCGTCCTTTCCAACCCACTCCAAACCGTCATCCCTGGTTCACAGAGGAACTTAGGAAAATGAAGCAGGTTGGACAACTACTAGAGTGTATCTGACAGAAAAGTCGACTCTTATCTGATAAGACTCATCATAGGACCTTTCTTCATTCCTATCGAGAGGCAATACGTGCAGCGAATAATTCGTTCTTTTCTGCACGTATTGCATCTGCGGAATCTCATCCAGCGGAACTGTTTAGGGTGGTAGGGGAACTGATGCAGGCTCCACTTGTGCAGAACCCTTTACTTAACCCGACAACAACCTGCTGTGACACTTTCAACAACTATTTCGCAGATAAAATCTCTCAGATAAGAGCTGACTTAGACACCGGGATTATAACAGAAGTGACTGATGAGGTGTCCAGTAAACCTGTTTGTGAGATTAGACTAGATTGGTTTGAGTCATTGAGTACGATGACGTAGACAAGATCCTTGGAAAAGTGAGGAAGACGATGTACTCCCTCGATCCCTGCCCATATTGACTGGTCATCCAGGGGGGTGATGCCTTGTTGGCTTTTCTTAAGAAGGTCATCAATGCATCCTTTAGGGAAGGAATTGTTCCATCAAATCTAAAAGAGGCAGTCATCAGACCACTCCTGAAGAAATCTTCCCTGGACCCCCTGGATCTGAAAAATTATAGACCAGTCTCACATTTACCATTCTTAAGCAAGGTGATCGAGTGAGCCATTGCCTTTCAACTCCAAGCAATCTTGGATGAAGCCGATTTTCTAGATCCATTTCAAACTGGCTTCAGACCTGGATATGGGGTGGAGATGGCCATGGTCACTCTGGTAGATGACCTACGCCTTAGCACTGACAGGGGTAGCCTGACCCAGTTGGTGCTTTTGGACCTCTCAGAGGCTTTCGATACAATAGACCACAGCATCCTCTTGGAGCTCCTGAGATAGTTGGGAGTAGGAGGCACTGCTCTTCAGTGGTTCCGCTCTTTCCTCTCAGGCAGGTTCCAGAGGGTGTCACTCGGGGACAGCTGCTCCACAAAAACAGAGCTAAAATCTGGCATTTCTCAGGGCGCTATCCTGTCCCCATTGTTGTTCAACATTTATATGAAGCTGCTGGGAGAGATCATCAGGAGACATGGAGTGGGGTGTTATCAATATACTGATGACACCCAAATATTCTGCTCCATGTCTCGGTTAGCTGTCATGACAGCAGATGGCGGTTCTCCCCTCAATCAATGTCTTGAAGCGGTAATGGACTGGATGAGGAAAAACCAACTCAAGCTGAATCTGGACAAAACAGAGGTACTTACAGTAGAGGCCCCAAAACCAGGTATTGGGTTGCGGCCTCCAGTCCTGGATGGGGTCACACTCTCTGTTAAGGACTGTGTTTGCAGTCTGGGGGTGCTCCTAGACTCGTCAATTTACATGACAGATCAGGTGAATGTGACAGTCAGGAGCGCCTGTTATCAGCTCTGGCTGATACACCAGCTGCACCCTTTCCTGGAAGTAAGGGACCTAGAAACTGTAGTACACGCACTGGTAACCTCATGACTCGACTTCTGCAATGCACTCTACATGGGGCTACCCTTATACCTAACTCAGAAACTGCAATTAGTACAAAAAAGGCTGATCACTGGAACATCCAGGAGTGATCATATCACACCAATTTTAAGATCTCTCCACTGGCTGCCTATTGGTTTCTGAGCACAGTATAAGGTGTTGTTGATGACCTTTAAAGCCCTACATGGCCTGGGTCAAACTTACCTTGAGGATCGCCTTCTTCCATATAATTCGCCCCATACCTTCAGGTCCTCTGGGAGGAAGCTTCTTCAACCGATAAGAACTAGACTGACGGCAACCTCCCAGAGGACATTTTCCACCACCGCTCCCAACTCTGGAACACCTTGCCAGGAGAGATCCATCAGATAACCAACTTAGATGGTTTTTAAAAAGCCATCAAGACGGATCTCTTTTGACAGGCCTACCCAAAATAAAATCACTTCCAAGCTAGGTCTCTCCTTGTTAGACACCCTCCTTTCCATTATTTTGCTCGCCCCAGAGTGCCTACTGTTTTAATTGTCTATTGTTTTAAACTGTTTTAATTGAGATTTATATTTAATGTATTTTTAATGGGGGGCATTATGTTTATTGTCGGGGTTTGTATCTGTTTTAGCTGAAAGCCGCCTTGATTGCTACAGCAAAAGACAGGCTACAAATAAATTATTATTATTATTATTATTATTATTATTATTATTATTATTATTTTGCTATCCAGAAGTGCCAACTTTGAAAAACATTCGGGTTGGGAGAGGTTGCATTCCAACAAAGAAGTTTTTCTTAAGTTGGGGCAATTGGAAATGAGTACCAGAAATGGAGGGGTGGTAAAACAAGAATCAATATCCTCAAACACTGAGTTTAGCACATCAGATCAGTCAACACAAACATGTCCAACAACAACTAGAATGTCTGAGACAAAGAGACACAAAGATAGAGAACTTCACACAAGTTCTGACACTGAAGATGAGAGAGGTAGGACTAGGACATTTATGCCTAGAAGAATGCAATTAGTGAGAAAACCTCCAGATCATTTTGTAGTACAGGAAGCTAGAGCTTGTACAGTGGTGGCTGATGAGCCTGAGAGTTTCAAGGATTTGCAGAGTTTTCCTGATGAGGAAAGAGAGAAATGGTTTTCTGCTATGGAGCAGGAGCACATGTCTTTGGTAAACAAGGAAGTGTTTGAAATTGTTGAAAGACCTAAGAATCACAAAGTGATAGGGTACAAATGGGTTTACAAGAGAAAAGAGATGCCAGATGGTAGCCAGAGATACAAGGCTAGGCTGGTGGCAAAAGGTTTTGCTCAGCAGAGGTTTGATAACTTTGACAAAACATTTTCTCCTACAGCTACGCCTGAGAGCCTGAGATTGGTTTTGGCTTTAGCAGCAAGGAGGGGTCAATTGGTGCAACATTTTGCTTTTGCTTCCCTCATTGCCCCTTCTTTGGAATCCAGGTGTGGTTTCCCCTCATCTACTAGCCCCAAGATGGAATTCACAAGGACTCTTTTAAGAAAGAGGCCAAATGGGTGCTAGACCCATAGATATGCTCTATTGAGCGAATAGTGAAAAGTTAGAGAGGTGGCTTATCCATAAGGGAAGCAATCCATGGGAAATGGATAAACCCATTAGAGACTCTCAATGCAAGGAAAGGTTGTTTTTTGGTCCATCCAAGGATACTTTGGTGGGATGCAGACTGTGGTCAACGCTACAGGGAGTTATAAGTATAATTCAGGACTTCAATGACACAATCAAAAAGCAAGCCTCTGAGTTAGAGGGCTTGAAAAGGAAAAATGAGTATTTGGTGGCAGAGAACTTAGATTTTTTCCAATGCCACCCAAGAGACCATGGCTAGGGCTGCAGAAGCATCTGTAAAAGAAGGGACCCTGAAACATAAATTGGCCATGGTGCAGCAGAAACTGTCCCATGCCCAAGCACTGTAGCCAGCGCTGGGTTGGTCCTCCCCAGAAATGCCCCAAAACCATAGGCAAGAGAGCCATCCTCCACCAGCTGCTAACTGGATGGCTGGCCTGAAACTGACACCTTTAGGGGCCCCACAACTCCATTTCTAATCATTCTGTGCCAATCTGGACAGTTAGATCTGAAGCTGCAGTTTGGACTGCCGGTTCAGAACAGATATGGAGAAGGAGTAAGATGTGGGTAACACATGAAAATGGAGTAGTGATAAAACAGGTTTGCTCCCTAGACTATAGGTTTGGGACTAGAGGATCCACATCAGACTCACAGGTTGGTGGAGGGACCCCAGAGATCATCCATCTCAACCCCTGAAATAAGCAAAATAGGGTCCTAAAAAAAGGGGCCCGGGAAAGAAAATTGACATCATCCATCCTGCAATTGCAGCCACATCAGAAAACCTCCTGATTGGTCCAATATAACAAGGATAGAAACCTCATTTGGACTGCCCTTAAAGAAAGAAGAGCCAAAATCGCCTAATTTGATGGAAAATCTTTCAAGGTACTGTTAGAAGCTCTGAGGTTAGCCCACACCAATCCAGGGGATAAGAAGGGATCAAACCCTGAGCCAGGACACACTGTCTCGGCCTCAGCTTCCCCATCCCTCACTATTTGACAAAGAACACAGGCTCCAAAAGTTAGCTCCTGTGAGAGAGTCCCAAAGACTGCCCTTTACGAAACATAGAGTCCTGCAGACACCCCTAAAGAATCTGCAGAAAATCTTGATAGAGATTGTTAGGATTTTAAAAGACAGAAGCTTTCCCCCTTAAATAAGTCTAATTTGGCATAAGACTGCAGCCTCATGGAATACTTGGCTGCTAAAACCAGAAAACCTGATCATGGGCAGAAAAGATTACAAAGCCCATCATTTTAGTTATATATGGTCAGTGTTGCAAAAAACCTTTGTTTTCCCTTTTTGTGGCTTACACCACCTTGATATGATTTCAGAGTTTTCTGGTAGGAAAGATGAGTTTCCTTCCCCTCTTTATAAAAATTTGTGCCCCCGTGTTTTAAAATTAGGAATAAAAAACTGTGTCCTACATTCTCTGATTTTAAAATTGGCTGTTTTTTGGGGGAAATGAAAGACTGTTTGATCTCCCTTTCTCCCCACTGTTGGGCTCCTATTTAGTAGTCTGTGTTACCTTTTTCTTCATATTTCATTTTTCTTCTTTTTGTGCCCATGAGGCGAGTGGATATGATCAATCTGAGAGTTTCCAAATTGGCTGCTGACTGATACTATAGAAAATAATGAGAGGAAATAGTCCAAAAATGAAGTTGTTTGTATGATATTGTTTAAATCTGGGGAGAGAAAAGACTTCCTTCCCTTCTTGTTTGGCTTCTTTGTCCTTTGCTTATTCCCTGTTGTCAGCACTCTGCACATGCCCAGAGGCCACGCAGAACTCAAATCCTGGAGTTGCATTTTGTTGGAAGTACTGCTTTGGGCCTGTGACAACCTAAGAGTTGTTGTGTTGATTTAAAGAGAATCAAAGATCTTTAGAAGTAGGAACAGCTCCTGACAGCATTGTAAGGCATTTGTAAAATAGTAGAGTTTTGTTGGAATTTTAAGAAATAGGAGTTTCTATTTTCTTTTCCTGACTCAGATCTCTTGTTACTATTGTTTTGGTATTATAGTACAGCATTAGTGTGATCCATTCTGTATGTAAGTCTTGCAAATAAAGAGAGCCTAGCCTTTTGTTAAGTTAAACATCTGTACTTAGTGGTTGGTTCTTGGAGGAACACAGTTTTCCAATACAGCCGGAGTTCTATGTGTCATTTTTTCCATGTGGCTGGCTCTTGCCTGCCTGAGTCACCAGCTTAGAAGAGAACAGGAAAAGGATTCTTTGTTCACTGAGAGGGTGATTTAAATAACATTGGCCAAGAGTAATTGAGGCTTGTCCATTAAAATCACCAGCTATCACCATGGTCAAATGGGAATTGCAGATCCCCATTTTCCTTAAGCATAATGTAAGTTTAAAGCAGTGTACACTCTTTTGCACCTAGGAATTGTTTGTTTGTTTGTTTGTTTTTGGGACCTTTGATGTAGACTTGAGAGGGGGAAAGACAGCCCCCATTTTCTTTTCTGAGCTAGCAATTCTGTTTTTCTTGGTCCTTTGTGTAAAATAGCCTAGGTTCATGTGAGTTTGAATTTCATGTTCCTGAGAACCCTTGTGTATTCCCATTTTCAGCTAGTGGTTCTTTTCCTCTGTTCTCTGTGAGCATGTAGTTTTTTTCTGAGCCTCCCCTATCAACACAGTCTATCTGAATAGATTCCCTTTTCCTTTCTTCTGTATATTTCCTGTCCTCTATAATTATACAGGACAAAACATCTATTGAGACAAGTTGGGTATAATTTGAGAAAAATTGGATTGGCTGTGTTCTTGAAAACTTTCTGTCTCATGGCTTTGTACTATTTTCCTTGGCAATGAGAGTTTGCTGCCATTTTGCTTCACAAGTGCCCCCACAGTTTCTCCCCCAAATACTGTCAGGGTTTTGAAAAATACATGTGGTTTATCAGGCTTTAACTACTTATGATTGTTGGCATTAGAATTTATGCTTTGTGTTCCTTTAGTTTTGGCCAAGCACATGATACTTTGCTTGTGTTCAGAGGCCACTCCTTTTTCCATTGATAACTACAAGCCTTCTAAACTTGGATTCAGACTAAAACCAGTTCTTGTGCTTAAGGCTGTGTGATTTTTCAGTTGCTGTTTCCTGTTTCTGCTTTTGCTATCTTTACATGCTCAGAGGCTAAAACCATTCTATCTGTGGGACTCTTGTCCATAGATCGTAGCATGGGAAATTCGTGCTTTTGCAGAGTGCATTTAATTGACTGTTTCGGCAAGGAGTTTTATTTACATGAAATGATAAAAGACTATGCTGTGGATTCCCCCTATTAAATAGATTCCAGCACTATACAGGGTTTCCACATTGAAGATGAACTGGCTGTGACAAAATGGTTTTGTCAACTCAGTAATCTGAGTGAGTCTGCCACTGAGCATGAGCTACTGCACATGGCCTCCAATCTGATCACTATAATTTTGTGCTTACAAGTAGCCAAAGTTCTGGGGTGTATAAGTCTCTTATGTTGGGTACACAAGCAAGTGAATAACCTACATACCATCAATACTTACCTCTCTCCTGGGCTCCAGGCTCACACTGTAACTCACTCCTATGGCCAGAAAAAAAAAGGAGAGATTTCTTTCTACTGATAATTCTGTCCTTTAAACCATGTGGGAAGGTTGGAGAGTTTTGGCTTTTCCTTCCCCCACCCAAAGAGGTAGAATTGTCAGCCTTGGAAGTAATGCTCTGTGCAGATGTGAGACACAGGCCCTGAAGAGGATGCAAATTGAAAGATTGCAGCAGCTTATCAGCAAGCAATGTATCACTCTCATGAGAATGGTACACTGCCTTGCCGAGGCTGACCCATTAAGCCTAAAGGCCAGGATTGGCGCTAAAGTAGCACCTCCAAGGCTAACGATTCTGCCTGGATGCAGACCTCCTCATGGAAGGAGCAGCAAGATAATTTTTGACAATTTTTCCTGGTATCCCATTAATTTTAATGACATTTAAAGTTATGGTAACCCCCCCCCCCAACTGAGACCGCCCCACATTTGGACTCCAGTAATCAGATAACTTACAGATACTGGGGTCTCCAATGACAAAGGTCCCTAATTTGGCCAATTTAGAGGGCGTTTTGTCCAAAATTTGGCTAATTTACATAAATCTCTCAGCATTCATGGCCAAATCAGGAAGCAAGACTGACCAGGCCAAAATGGGTTCTGCCTGCCTCTTGAAGGCCTAGAGCCTCTTTTCCTTTTAAACCTCAACTCATCAAACTTTTTAAAAATATGCTGACACATACAGGTTGGGACTCTTCTGCAATCCAAACTCCCATGCAGCACATTAGCCTTTCCATTGCATACATCAATGCTCAGGCTGCTGTGGCCACTACCAGCCCCACACTTGGATCTCTCCTTCTGTCTTTCTTGTCATGGCTTTCTCTCAGATTTCAGCCTAAATATACAGACTGGGTGCCTTAATTGCCGGATGGTGGCCCCCAACTTATGACTAATGTGCCCTATGCACTAATGACTCTTCGAGGGGAGGCTTCTGTTTTCTCCTTGTCCAAATCCCCCAGGCTTGTCTAAAAAAAAAAAAAAAAGAGTTAAAGTCATATCCCTTTCCTTCTATTTCTTTCTATTCCCCATATATATAGTTTGTCTGTCTGTCATTTATGTGGATCCTGACACTTCAGACTCAAGGGGAAATGATGTCTTCCTGATGTCCTCTGCACCTACAACACTGTTCAGCCCCACAGTGATGGCCTCCCCTGATTGCAGCTGTCTCTGCCCACTGACTGCAGACCACAGCTGCACAACCAAGGCACAATCCAGACTTTCTTTCCAGTAGTCCTCAATGGTCTTCCATGTTCCCAAATTGCTGTGCCCATGCCTGGATCATGTTCCTGGGATGACAACAACCCAGCTCTGGTGTTCCAAGTTGCCATCTTCATAATTTAGGTTCTGTCCATTCTAGTGGCTAGTCAGAACTTGCTTGTGGCTTTCACCTGTCATTCATTATACAATCTCAACAGTGTCATTGGACTATCCTGGACTATCCTGAACAATCCATTATGCCATTCAACAACAATACCTTAAAGACTTTACACCTTTTCTTATGCTACTTTTGATATGGTTTTGAGCTGTAAACTTGATTAATGTGTTTTGATTTACTTTATATGGTTATAATGTGCTTTGATTATTGAATCATGTGGTATGATTGTGAATGAACAGGTTCCAGTGACATTCAGAGACCAACCAAAGTAGGTTTCACTGACAAGGATATATTCCCAGAGCCCCAGTTTAGATTTCTCAATTTAGATTTCAATATTTTGGCAAAGATAATTCAGAAACCATCCCAGTCTTGTGCCCACTTTTCTTTCAGGCTTCCAAAAGGTGGGGATTGTTATGATTTTCCAGACGTCTTTCATTTTTGATACAAAATGTGGTGAGGGTCACCCCTTTCATAACTCAAAATGCACGCTTCATGAGCTCTTAAGCATAAGGTCATGTAGGCAGTTTAGAAGTTGCAAAAAGGGCTGAGTCTCACATACGTCTCAGGAAGACTAGGCAATGTAACACAGGATGATTGTCACCTAAAGATTTACACTCCAATTCTCACCTTGCAAGCCTCCACTCTGGGTGATCACTTCATGCAAATGTGGACCCTTTGATGTAGGACACCTGGACTTTGCCCTAGGCTAGATTTCTTCTATAAAAGACCCAAATTTCCTTTTTTTTCCATGGGCTTGTTGGTTTCCAGGCTGATTCCACATTACTCTGAACTCCACTAGACCTGACATGCCGCTGCCCCTCTGAGCTCAGAATAGCCAAGTTACATGTTCCAGCCTTCAAACCACATCTGTTGGAGCAACCTTGCTGTTGGTAATTATTGCTGTAAGTGAAGTCTCTTCTGTTCCAATCAAACACCTTTATTTCCAAGCTCTTGTGTGTGAGAGAGACAGTGTGCATTTTGCATATGTGTTATTCCTCTTAATAAAATATAATTCACAGGAGAATTCTGCCCTGCTATCCATTGTCTCAGCACCTCTGTATACAAGTGGGATAGACCACTTGGGCTGCTTGTAGCTCAGCTATTTAATTGATCTATAATTAATATTCCCCTAGATCTCAGGGATGCAGTGGCTCAAGTGGTTAAGATGCTGACTCTGTTGATTGCAAGATTGGCAGATTGGCAGTTCGAGGCCCAGGTGCTTCATGATGGAGTGAGCTCTTGTCCCTAGTACCAGCCTCTGCCAACCTAGCAGTTCAGAACATGCAAATGCAAGTAGATAAATAGGTACCACTTTGGTGGGAAGGTAAACAGTGTTCTGTGCAATCATGCTGGCCACATGATCACAGAGTAGTCTCTGACAACGCTGGTTCTTTGGCTTTGTAATGGAGATGAGCACTGCCCCCTATGGTCGGACACGACTTGACAACCTTGTCAACAGGGAATATCTTTACATTACTTTTACTAGATCTCATAGTTATACATATTCCAAATGAACAGTCTCATCAAAAGTTCTAGGGAGATAGGACTGAGTAATGTCAATTCAGTTGGAATCATAGTCAGAATGAGTCCTTAGAATTGCCTTCCTTTTCTTATTTACTTTGTATGACAAATTTCTATGATGTTGCCAATACAACTGAATTTTATTGTTTTCTGTGTGGTCTTCTCAACCTTTTCTAGATTTGATTTGCAGGGTTTTTTCTCACTACTACCACAAACAACAACAATGCTTCACATACTATTGTAGAAAATGGGGAAATGACACAGTGAACCATCCCACTGAACTTCTGGTAGTGGAGTTATCTTAGGATCCAAGAAATAGAGCTTTGGCTTCCCTTCTACAAAAGTGAAACCAAGATCACAACTTTTAACTTCACTGAATTTTAACAAGATCACTTTCAGCATGAATGTTACCCCAAGGTCAGGCCCCTGATCACCACTCTCAATTTTGATACCAATTTAATATTAAAAGGGACACTGAGATGGGTAGCCTGAAAGGCAACTCCAGTGCATAGACTTGACCATATCATATTTGGAAATCCAGTTGGTTGTAGCATTGGAGGAAGCAAGAGCACCCACCATAATAACATCATGCAAAGACATCAGCATAATTCCTATGTCTATAGGGTGGATGATGATGGGATTCTAGCTGAAGAAAGTGGTTGTGCATACAACGGACAAAGTACTCTTCTCTAGTAGAAGGAGTTTTGCTTTGTTTGAGATATTCATGCTAATTGTCCAAAAAGGATGTTGTGCATTCAAGACAAAAGACTCTTCTCCAATAGTAGAATTTTCCTGTGTCTGTGATACATGCCAATTGTCCGAACATTTCCTCAGTTTCCCAGCCATTCTTCTCCCTTGGGAAAACCATTTAGTAATGAGGTAATCCATTTGTCCTGAAATGGCTGCCCTAGGACATGTTTTTGAGTATAGATACCACTATCTAGGCACTAGCAATTTGATCTAGTCTGAAGCAGGACAGAATCTCTGTTCAACTTCTACTAGATTTCTCAATAAACCAGCCACTCCATTTACTGTGGTGGTTATTGAGCCATCTCCATTCCACTTCAAATCGATACAGTATTATCATTAGCAAGGCCTCCACTTTTCACTTTCTCCCACCTTTGCTTCATTAGTTCTTGTGCATGTGCGTGTGTGTGCATGTGAGTGTTTGGATTATTTTACTAATAAACTACAAAACATATTTGGAATTGCCTCTGGAGTCCTAAGTGATTTGGAACCAATGTGCAAAGGGAAAGATCCCCAGGCTGAACATTGCCCCAGGCAAGTTATATTTTTATTTGAGCTATTAAAATTCACCTAAAATATATTAATTTGTGGGTGCCCTTTTTGGGTAACATGAAAGTATTGCAACATCTATAACCATTACTGCTACACAGTGACAGAAACAAAATGTCATTGGATTCAACAGTCTCATCAAAAGTAGCTTTCTGCACTGGAGGAGAATCACTGCATAAAAAAATACACTTCATCTTGAGTGATTGCACTAATGCAAACAAAGCAATGCATGTATTTTAAAATGGAAATCACCAGAAATATATACAATCAAAAATAAATGCACAGTATGGTTTAATCAATGGCATATATTTATCTTAATTAATAAGGAAAGCATATGTAAATATGGTAAAAGAAAAGCATACAGAGAAAATCCATTCAGAGGAAGGCAAGAAAACCAAGATTGAGATTTTGACATTCTTACTGTTAAATTACTTTACACATCCTGAATAGAGCAAGAAAACCATGAAAGAAAGTGTTTGCCTTCTCTTCTTCAATTAACATTTGTGTGCATGCAAGGACATCTCCATTCTGAAGTATGTTGTGACATTTATCCTTCTGGCTGAATAATCAAAAGATTTCTTATAAATACACCCTATTCAGGACTGCAAGTTATGTCTCCAAATATTGGTTTTGGCTTCTTTTTTTCTTTCTACTCCATTTTAAATCATTTTCTGTTAGACCAAACTCATACAGCCATGCCCTCTTTTCCTTGCTCAAAGTTTTGGCTATGGTCTTCCAGTGGTGATTCATTTAAACCAGTAGATATGGTTTATGGGAATGATGTAGGCAGAGTAGCAAAATGACATCACACTGAGGGAATGGAATGGTTGGTACTAGCAAGTCCAACATGTCTCAGATGCTAGTTTAATGCAATTCTTTCCCTTGGCTTAACGAAGGTTTTAGCAAAGGTTTTAGCAAACTACAACAGCCACAACAGATTGTGATAAGCTTAAAAAGAGAGCAAGTTGCTACTGCTGTTATTGTTTAGGGTTATTATTATGGTGGCATACATATAATTATACCAATTAGGAGGAGGAGAAGGAGGAAGAGCAGCAACAGCAGAAAGAAATTGGTATATGATTAGGACAACTGTATTTATAATTAGTTAGGTAACATATAAAATAAATCGTAAAACATAACAGAATGGTTATAAAAGGAAAATACCGCTGGATCTGGACTGTCATAGAATGGAAATCTTCAAAATGGATGATACCATAAGCGATAGAAAGGAGGCCATTTCTGTCCAATACCTTCCTGTCTGCACCCCCTGAAAATCTGTTCTCAAGGGAAGGGGGACTTTTTACCATAGTATATAAATCAGTGTTCTGACATTCCCACCAATAGATAGGTTTTGCTGAATCCTAGTTCCTTGACCCAATAGAGGGAGTCATTATGCTTCTGCAGGGTCATTGATCATGAGACCTTCAGCATCCTGTAGTAACTAAATTATCCTCTCTTCCCTGTGGTCTTTCCTGGTCCCTGTTAGGACACACAACTTTTTATTCTAAGACTGTAGCAAAACCTAAATTCCAAAATGTGTTTTCCTCAAAATAACATGAATATAGTGTGAGACACTATTTTGTGGAAGAATAAGTAAAGAGGGGGAGATGATATCAATCAGCAACATGATCATCTTCTGGTTTCAGTGCTTAGCTGGGAAACATTGGAGAGGGGAACTAGTGGGTGGGAAAGAGTTAAGCACACTTTTGCTAAGCCACCATTTTGCTCCTGCAGTGGTTTGCACACATTAAAGTAAAAGAGAAATATGGAAGTTTGAACCATCCCTGATAGCCCTCCCTCTGCCCTGCTGTTTGGAATGTGCTAAGTATTGGGCAATGCCCACTGACTTGTGGTAGATGATTACCAATCCAGCTGAGCCTCTCATTGCCCCATGTGGGCAATGGTCATAAAAAGGGCACATAACCACATCTGCATTTCAACAGAAAAAAGGTCTGTCTTCCAGTTCACAATCATTGCGGTGATTGAAAGGCTGATTGCTGGTGCTTCACCTCCTATTTCTTCCTGTGACAAAAATTGCCAGGAGTAGGAGAGGCAAATATACCTTACATTAAAGAAAAGCATGCTGAAAAATAAGGAAGATTATACCTATTTAGGGTTAAATGTGAGCCACCTAGCAAATAGCAATATCTGTTGCCAAGCAATTTGTATAGTCACTGACAGCTTTTATACTTCAGATTCTTAGTAAAGAGAAAAGTGGTAATCCATATTCATTACAATCATCATCAGCTACCACATTAAGCCTCAGTTTTGATGCTGTTTTATATTATGCCTTTTAAGGTTGTCAATGCAGTAAACCGAAGGGCTGGAACTTGTTCTCAGGAAGAATGTTATTCCTCAGTAGATCTTGGGACGGTAATTATTTGGACTACCACTCCTAGAATTACCCAGTAAGAATGGCCACTGGCAAGTTTTTCTAAGCCCTCCTTACCCACTCAACATCTTTAGTTCATACAGGGAAACATCTATTGTGAGTGAATGTATATACAACTTTCTGTGGATTTTGTCATCATATCATGGGATATGCTATTTTATTTTATATTGCAGTCTTTCTCTCCCAAATACACGGATGTGCCTTCCTCTCATTATGGCATGTGTTCTTTTGGGAACCCACAAATGACTAGCTGAAGAAACCCAACATATCCTCCTCCTAACCCAGTGATTTCCTAGAGCAGCATTCCCTTTTCCACAAGAATAGCTCATCCCGTTGTGCTTAGATATGAATACATTGAGAAATACATGCTTCACACATACACACATTAACATAACAGCCTTTTCTGCCAAAGAATGCTGGAGCTTCATAATACTACAAATCCCAGGGTTTTGTAGGATGGAGCCAGGGCAGTTAAAGTGGTGTCAAATTGCATTATTTCTACAATGTACAAATACCTCTAGATGCACCTCTAGATGCACCAACTCTGTACCTTGAATTTTCATGAATTTCACCTCTTCAGATTTGTCATTTTAATATGAGAAAAGAAATGGAGGAGAGGGCTGAGGCCCTTCCTTCCTTCCTTGGCCTCAAAAGAGAAATGTTAACAGGGCTAGAATCTCATTCTGTAATGGGTCAACATAAGTAGGTTCCTTTTTCTTATTTTTTAATATATTTTTTTGCTTATATTTGGGAATGTAGTCTAAAGGATCATGATATCAAGCACCTGGAAGAAGTAATATGGAAGGGCAGCAATATAAATAAATACAGTCATAATTTCTGATTTGTGGGGGATACATTCTGGACACACACGTGAATCGGAAAAACTGCAAATATCCAAGCCCCATTGGATATAATAGCCATGTGCTCTTGCGCATGGCCCTGTGTGCACACCACAGGTGCACGTGCCATTTTGTACCTCCTGGCTTCGCGTCCATGGAAATTCAAGACTATGAATGGGAAGTCCGCGAACTAGGAGGGACGACTGTACACATTTAGAGCCCTGGTGGTGCAGTGGTTAAATGCTGGTAATGCAGGCAAAACATTGAGAGATCCTGCAGGGTTCCAGGTTGACTCAACCCTCTATCTTTTTGTATGAGATTCTTGGGGGCAATTAGATAACACATCGTAAACCTCTTACAGAGTGTTCAGCACTATAAAGTGGTATAGAAATGTAAGTGCTATTGCTATTGCTAAAGCCTGCATTTGAAGTGATACAATGCTAGTTCTCTTGGTGGTGTTCGATCTGTGATAACTCACTTCCACTAAGCTGTTCAAGGCAACTTATACAATAACACAACTACAATAGATTATGATAAAATACAACAATACAATCAAAATTTAAAGAAATAACCTGTAAAATTAAGATGATTAAAATGCAACTCCTGTTAAAAAAAAAAAAAAAACTCTGACAATCAATTGCATTGTATTTAAAAGCTCCCATATGGACCAAAGACCTTTCCAAAGCAAGGTCTTTACTTGCTAGCACAATGTCATTAAACACAATGCTTATCAGGCATCCCTTGGGGAAAGAGTTTTTGATGTAAGTAGTCAGTCACTGATGTTTAAGATCATGATTAAATGATCTGCAAGTAATTGCAAAGCAGCTCCTGAGCTAGACATGTGGACTTTAACACATCTCTTACTTCATTGATAATTTGAATTTTATAAGTGATCTTGGTCCTGTTTGTTTTCTCCAAACATTAGTGTGGATGGCCAGGATAGAGCAAAGCAAGAT
Organism: Phrynosoma blainvillii; assembly: GCA_026167975.1. Classification (NCBI taxonomy): domain Eukaryota; kingdom Metazoa; phylum Chordata; class Lepidosauria; order Squamata; family Phrynosomatidae; genus Phrynosoma; species Phrynosoma blainvillii. The sequence goes on along the minus strand of JANUYF010000004.1, from coordinate 186,171,733 downwards.
TACTCTTTTCTTTTTCTTCCCCCACCCCTATAGTTCCCAGTATCTCCCAGCCAGCATCTTGAGAGTTATAGTGAAAGAAGCAATTTTCCCAATCTCAGATCCAGAGCTGAGCAAAAGGCCAATGCAGATGGAATTGCTGGAATATATAGCAGCTTGACTATACAGCTGGCTGACCATAAAATCACCATGCAGATGCTTCCTTAGAATCTAAGGTTATAATCTGCTATCCAGGCTGATCCCACTCCTCCATCTCATCTGGAAGCAGTTCAGAGAACGATGTTTCAGCATTCAGCTCCAGTAATGACAAGTCTTGGTGTCTAACACCATGCTAGATGCTTGTTTGTGGTTACTGTTGTAAGCATAAAAAATAGGAATAAATAAAAAATAGTCTTATACCTTTTGTCAGTGCTCCAATTTGCAATATGTAATCTGGAATTTATTTAAAATTATTCTTCCCTCTTACAGGTTTAATATTTAGTAACTAACAATTTAAGGCCTGTGGAAGGGCTAAACAGTAATTCTTGGTCTGAGGAGATGTATTGTTATGTACACATGAGTTATGACCCTCCTCTGGTACTAAAAGCACAAGCTCCCTGTATATTCTTGTGAAATTCTGGGCTGGAGACTCAGTCACAAACATCTCATATTCCTACCTCAGGAACATCCTGGTTGAATTAGAATTAGGAGTGTCATTCCTCACAAAGTTTCTTCTTGAAGGAAGAAACAAGTAAGTTTAATAATTGTATTTCCACTATGAGGGTATCTTTGAAGACCACTCAGTTTTGCAATTCAGGACTCTGTAAAATTTGCATGTAGATGATTTGTATAGAAAGCAACATAATTTTCTTTGCACAGGAAATGGCTTTCTCAATGCAGAAAAATAAAATTTCTATTATGCAAAAATATCATTTCCTGTATAGAAGAAGCTGTTTCCCAGCAGAAAATCCTATTGTAAATTTGGTAAATTTGTGCAGAATTAGTCCCTAATGACACTATTTTCTGCACAGCAAAACAGCTTATCTGTACTGAAAATAATATTTCTGCATAAGAATATGATTTTCTGTATAAAAAATGGTATTGCCTCTCCAAAACAACCCCATGCCAATTTTGCTCAGAATAAGTCCTAAACTGTGAAGACTGACAATTCAATTCAAGTGTCTTTCTGTCAAGGAGTTCATGAGAAAAGAAAAATATGGTTTTTGAAAAATTTTCAAATATTTACAAATATTATTTCCACCCCCTTGTTAGGACCCTTGGATCTTATCTGGCAGACTGATACACTATTCCTACCATGATGTTTGATTATATTGTTCTAAACCTTGGAAAATTAGAATTGTATGCAGTGGATCACCTAGAAGTCGGGTCATGGATGGTTTTAGTTGGGGATCCTGGGAGATCATTCCGCCGGTCAGGGCTGATCCTAGCCTTAAGCTTGGTAATGTGGTTGCTTCAGTTGGCACTTGCTGGGTGGTAGAAATAGTAAGAATATTTGACAATATTCAAAATATGGTCAAAATGTTATGGAACCCAAATAAAAAGAAACCCAGTCTTACAAGAATGTATACAGTTTGAGAGTTATACCACATAAAATTTACATGTGGTGGTTTTGTGCACAAAATTTTTTGGATATGAAGTAGCATTTTTGTGCAGAAAATAATGTTCCTGCACTGAAATATTTCTGCTGTTTTTGTTGTTGTTAACTGCCTTTGTGTCGATCTCGAGTCATGACGACCCTGTGGATGAGACATCTCCAGCCGCCCCCACCCCCATCCTCTACTGTTCTGCCCATCTCCTGCAAACTCATATTTTTTTGCATGTGGCTTTCTTCTCTTTCTACTTCCCTCCACCTTTCCTAACATTGTCTTTTTCAATGATTCATGCCTTCTCATGATGTGTTCAAAGTACAACAATGTAAGTCTTGTCATCTTGGCTTCTAGGGAAATCTCTGGCTTGATCTGTTCTAGGACCCATTTGTTTGTCCTTTTGGCTGTCCATGAAATGCTCAGCACTCTTCTCCAGCACCACATCTCGAATGCATTGATTTTCCTCCTATCTTCTTTCTTGACTGTCCAGCTCTCACATCCATACATGGTAATAGGAAATATGATGGCTTATATGATTCTGACTTTTGTGCTGGGTTGTATGTCTTTGCATTTTAGGATCTTTTCTAGTTCTTTTATAGCCACCCTCCCCATTTTTAATCTTCTCCTGATTTCCTGGCTGTAGTCCCCATTCCAATCAATGTTTGATCCCAGATATGAGAACTGTTTTACTATTTCTATTTCCTCATTGTCTAGTCTGAATGTGTGTAAGTTCTCTGTGGTCACTATTTTTGTTTTCTTTATGTTCAATAGTAACCCTGCCTTTGCACTTTCTTCTTTGATCTTCCTTAGTAGGTGTTCCAGGTCTGTGAGGTTTTCTGCTCCAGAAAATGCCATTGTTGGAAATATATTATGTGTAAAATTTCACATTGTTCTTTTGCACAGAAAAGAGCATCTTTTGCATAGAAAATAGTATTTGTGTGGAGAGATATTGCATGTGCAGAAAATGTTGTTTCCTGAAAATGTTGAAGAAGAAAGCAACCATGTGTGAATTTTGCACAGATTAAGTATTGCACTGTAAATAATCATCAAAAACCTTATGATTTTTAAAGATTTGCCCACAATGGGAAGAAAATCAAGATGTTATAAGTGAGGGCTGTGTCCAGTACTGCCTGCACTGGGTTCCCAAGCTAGATCTTTGCCTTCAGATGCAGTAGAGTGCAGTAGATTGAGTTGAAGAAAGACCATCTGAAGGCAGGTTTTTCAGGTCAACATGATCCTATTTCCTGAGAGTTCAGAGACAAAATGTGACTGAGAGGTGGCTTGTTATATCATATGGATTGCTAGAATTCAAAGATATAGCCATGTTAGTCTTTAGAATCTGAATGTCATGATATCTTGTAGCGCCTTTGAGATTAACTGAAAAAAAGAAGTTGGCAGCATGAGCATCAGTAGACTTAAGTCTATAACAACAACAACAACCCATGTATAAATTTTGAGCAGAATAAGTACCCTACTACATCTTCTGTGTAGAAAAAAGCATTTTCTGTATACATTATTTTGTGCAGGAAATGCTGTTTCCTGGTCTCTGTGCAAAAATACCATGTGCAAAGTTTGACCAGATTAAGTCTTTGAAATGTGAATAGTCATCAAAAACTGCAGTTTCTGAGTACTTTCTCACAGTGGGAAGAAATTTGTTAAAATGACTTGTTGCTTTCTTTGAAAAAGCAATTATCGAAGAAATATGGCTTAGGTCCAGGCTATCTGGACCTGTGTGGAGTGTATATATAAACCTACCTGAATTATTAGATCATAGGAAAGGCCTTTTTCTCAGACCCACCACTTCAACATGAACAGTTGCTGGGAATACAACAGAGGATTTTCTCAGTGACTGCCTCTCAGGAAAGCGCCCTCTCTTTTCTGATCTTCCATCATCAGGTGAAGATTTTATTTTTATTATTCAGACAGGCTTTTAAAGTAAAGGCTGTATTATAAACTGTATTTTTGTTTGTTAGTTTTGAGAAATCTTTTTATAAATGTTATATGGTTAATAGTTTAAATAAGTTTAAATTTTGATCTTCCCCACAGTTGTTAATTGTATTTTTTTTTTAATGTGGAAGCTGTCTTGAGTCCCAAACAAAGTTAATCAGTATCTACATCCTAGTCTGGAGCTAAAGGGAAATTTCAATGAGGGATTTCCCAACTCATTACTAAAATTTGGTTGCTATGCCACTCTAACGATCAACAGGCAGGTTTTTCCTATTTTCTTTATTAATAGCCCCATGAGCATTCTTAGCAACATTACTTAGGATCCTGGAACATACATCTTGGATCTAGCAGTGCCACCACACTTCAGACAGCAAAATGTTTGGGGCAGACTCTGCAGTTAAAAATACTTTCCATATACAATAATGTTTGCTATGTCCCTGACATAGTTACAAGCTTTCTGTGTCTGACAAGCTGGAACCACATATTTTCTAAATTATAGGCACTCTTTCTCTTTAGCCTTCTCATCTAAGCATCCCGGGTGTCCTTAGCAAATTTAAATAGTTTGCAGTCCTATGCTTTAGACCATTTATACTGGTCAGAGTCCAGAAGAATTTTAAGCACTGACTCAGTCATACACCAACTAATATTTTCACAGTTGGATAAACTGTGTTCCATGAACACACTGATAGTTCTCGTAACAAATGCACCTTATTTTCAGTATTACCAGAACATACTTATTCCTGAATTCCATCCTGGATGCCTGTGGCTTATATGTTATGCAGACATTTGCTGAACGCACTGTCAATGAAACCTTTCTGATAACTCCAACCCAAAGTACTAGCCTATGTGGAATGCAAAGGTGCTGCTAAACAACCATACAAATGGAAGTGAAGGGAAAGAGAAATTTCAATTAAATGGTTGCATTGTTTGATTGTGTGTTTTCCAGGTCAAAACTAGGGCAGTCTGAAAAATTGGGACAGTCTTCAAACAGCCTAAAAAAGAGGACCTAACTCTGGTCTTAAAGAGCAGAAATCCAGTTCTTTCCCCCCCCCCCTTCTCCCTAGAAAGATCTCACAATTACATCTTTTAATAGAGAAACAACATGACTGTGGGTGCCAATGGTGGAAATCATTTGTTTGTTTGTTTCTAACATTTTTATACCACCTTTTAATTTTTTTAAAAAATATCCAAGTTAGCACACAACAGAATGATTGTTGAATGCAAAGTGGTAAAACATGCAATTTGCCTTGACAAAAATGCTGTATTAATTCTCTTTAAGAAATATGTTTGATGATAGTGTGTTCCTAAACTGTCACTATCAGCATATCATCAGGGCCAGTCCTACTATTAGGCAGAGGGACTGGCCATCTCTAGGGGTAGATGGTGGAAGCAGCAGTCTAAATGTCCTGTTTCATCTGAACCCTGTCCCCCTTTGCTAGGGACAGAGCTGTTCAGCCCACCCAACCTTGGGTGTTCCTTGTTTTCTCCCACCACAAACTGGCCAGTGGTCTCAAATGTGGTGGCAGATGCCATTCCAGTGTAACCCTGTTCTGTGCTTTAAGCTCAGTCCTCTCAAGAACTGCACAAATGCTCTGAACTATTCTTAATTTTAATCATTTAAGAGCATACTTGCAGTTTTATAAAGAAAAACTTTCAAAGGCTTTTTGGGGATGTAATGTTACACTATGTTAGGTTGGGGTCTAACTGCCTATCTAAACAGCTTTTGGACACAGGCTGAGGTGGGGACACTTATCTTTGTCCCAAGCAGCAAAATATTGTGGGGTCACTTTGCATATCTCCTTGACATAGTCTGAAGGTGTAAGAAGTAGTTACATTGCTGAAGCTTCTTAGATTTGAGGTGTGAGCTTGTTAGATTTGGGGTTTCATCAGTGCCTGGATGAGAGACTGCCTGGGGAATGCTCATATATAGCCACAAATTCAATGATAGGAAACAATGTGAGATACACACATACAGAGAGAGAGAGAGAATCATTTATTCATTTGAATATAGGTGCCAGAAATTAAGACCTCAAGGCTGATCATGGGAGATTACCTCCTTTAAGTGGGTATGTCCAAAACGTAATACAAGATAACCCTCTGTCTTTGACTGGAATTTGCATCCTTTTCAATGAAATTCTAAAAGGAGATGAGCCTCTCAAAAATCTCATAAACAGTGCATTTCGTTTTTTGAAAATACTTGCACAATATAAATTGAGAATTCCACATATAACATAAACAATTTTAGGTATAATATCTATTTTAATCACATTTATCTTACCCCACAGACTCAGCTGTAAGCTCACCAATCTCTCTAAATCATGTGCTATAACTTTTATCAATTTATTCATATTAAGATTAATAATCTGCGATAAACCCTATAGACAATTATACCCAAATAAGTGGAATGTTGGCAGTATCGAAACTGCCATGCTTTAAATATGCCACAGTCCATCTTGTCTCCCACTGGCAATGTTTCTGACTTGGACCAGTTAAGTGAATACCTAGCTATTTTACCAAAATTATTAACCAATTGTATCAAAACAGGGATTGATTGCTGGGGCTTTGAAACTGACAATAAAGATCATCTGTAAACGATTATATGTTTTTAAATTCTAAACCAATATGCACAAATTGATTGATTCTTGATTTTGTCTAATAGAACATGCTAAGATGTCCAAGTCCAAAAGGAATATCAAAAAAGAGATCCCTTCCTTATACCCCATTTCAACATAAAATGAATGATGTTACACATAGTGCTGCTGATATCAAAAATATAAATGACCTCCAGATGAACTCTGGCAGGGGACATAGAGGCAAAAAGTCATCCACGCCCAAGGCATGGGCCAATCACCCTTAATCCTCAATGTATACATAGCCCCCAGATAGTCTAGGAGAGTTGCAGATGGAATTATCTGATGGAATCATCCAAACCATCAGAAGGTGTAATGTTTGCATTGTGCCTACTGATCACCCCCCCCCCCCCAGGATATTGGCCTTTTGGATTACATAATATAACCCTATACATCTGGGTGTCCTCTTTGCAATTATCACCTTTCACCTCAGGCCCAGTTTGGCCCTATAAAAACCCCAGACTTTGGCCAGTCAGTGTGCTATCTTCCTGGTCTAAATGACTCCACATCACTCTGACCTCTGAAGCTAGTCACCGGCATTTCTGCTCAAACCCATGCTGCGGAGCAGACTTGACTCCATATCCACTCTTCCCATCCGGACCCCAAAGGCAAGCCTAGTCTATTGGTGAGTATTTCCCTAGTGAAGCCTATATTCTATCCCCATGCTACCCTCTATTTTTCCTGAGCCTGTATGAGTGTGTGAGTGTGTGTTATTGTGTGACTTTGCCTTATAATAAAACAAAGATATTCATTGAAAGCATCTGTCTCAGCCCCATTTCTGGGACTTCCCTGGTCTTCTCAGTATACACATTGGGAAGACAGTTCTGCAGGGCATAGTAGCCAGCCTGTCTCGCAATATTGGGCTAATCATAAATTCCCCGTAACAGGCCCTTGGCTACAATGAGAAAAAAACTATTGGTCATAACCTATGCTCTTGGCAATGAATATAAAATATTTATCCATTTCAAAAATATTTTAGAAAACCCCAAATTAGCCAATACTGTAAAAATAAATGGCCAGTAAATTTTATCAAAGGCTTTCTCAGCTTCTAAAAAAATAATGGCTTCCTGATCCGTTCTATCAGAGTTTAGAGCAGTGGTTCCCAAACTTTGGTCCTCCAGATGTTTTGGACTTCAGCTCCCAGAATTCCTTACTGTTTACAAAGCCAGCTGGGACATCTGGGAACTGAAGTCCGAAACACCTGAGGATCAAAGTTTGGGAACCACTGGTTTAAAACAATCAAGTCCACAACCAATTGAATATTTTTGCCTCCCTGCCTGTTTTTGGTAAATCCTGCTTCATCAGGATTTACCAAGGATGAAATAATATTTTGTAATCTATTAGCTAAAATAGCTGTCAATATTTTGATACTGACATTAAGTAAGAATATAGGATGCCTCACATTTATTTTTAAAAGCATGCAGGATAACTAAATGCTTTATAATATATATATATATATATATATATATATATATATATATATATTTAAAAGGGCTGACAGAATAAAAAAACAGAAGATGAGTGGGGAAAGCTGGAAAGAAAAGTGAGACAAGAACAAGAGAGGAATGAGAAAAATCTTGTGGAGTGGAATCTAGATAATTTAAACATGAGCAATATAGTACATTGCTAAAAGGGGGAAAGGACTCACGCCACTTTAAAAGTATTCAATGCCCCTCTTTTTTTTTTTTTTTTTTTAAAAAGTACAACTTTCTTTTTCTGTCATGGATTACTATCCATGGATAGCTAAGTTCGTGCAAGGCCAGATTTAAAAAAGAACTGGATGGAAATACAATCCTCATATTTGCTCAGCTTGTCATTCCAAAAGCCACAAACATTATGAAGAAGCACACATCTCTATTCATCTCCTAACCACAAAGGAACGTGCCGAAACTGGTATCATAATACCACCAATTAGGGTTTCTTCCCATGAAATGTATTATGCAAAACCAGTAAACATTTATTTTGGCCAAAACTAAAAAAAAGACACTGGATTTAAAGTGCAGAGACAGCCACCATTATATTTACTTATTTGACTTCTATCCCCACCTTTAAACTAATACTCAAGACGCTAACAAAAATGGAACAAAGATATAATGCAGAATTATAATTAAAATGTACAAATGCTTAAGTTAAAAGGCAACAATTTGTTGACTTCTATCCCCACCTTTAAACTAATACTCAAGACACTAACAAAAATGTAACAAAGATATAATGCAGAATTATAATTAAAATGTACAAATGCTTAAGTTAAAAATGCATGGAAGGTCTACTTTTGTTGCTGCTGCTGCTGTTTTCAAATTGTTGCCTTTTACAAATTTGCATTGTTGCTTTATTATTACAGTTTAATCTACTATGCACACCACTTTAAAATCCTTTGGGCTACAAAAATATAGAAAAGAAATTACTTCCTTAGAGATAAATTGTATCTCCTGCTGATGGCTGGAGGACAATTAGTATTGGCAACTGGTGGCTTCTATACATTTCAAGTGTAAAAATTACCATACTTTGTATAACTGGCAATACAGTTATTTGTGGAATTTGTAATTTGTATCTTTTTGTAAAACAAAAATAATAATCAATAGCAAGAACAATTAAAGCAACAACCAGTGCATTTTGTTTAAGTGCCAGATGATGCTAACTCATTTCTCTTCTTTAAAAATAATGTTTCAAGCTCTCACTGAATGTAACAAAGTGATCTGGCCAGCCTGACTGAAGGCCTGAGGAGAAACCAATGTCAAAAGGGACCCTCTTTGTTAATCCAACAGGCTAAGCAGACCAGCAAAAAGAGCCAGCATTTCAGCAGCTTGGGGGCATGGCGACTGCCCACCACCTGCCCCAACTCTGCCCCTGAACCAGCATTGCACCGTCTGCCCGACCAGACAGCAGGCAGCATGGGAATGGTCTTGTGGTGTAGCAATTACATGCCATGTGCCACAGGAGCAGAGAAAAGCCGTGGCAATGGTGAAAGGGGATTGAGGAAGAACACAGCCTTATTGGCAGAGGCAAACTGGACTTGTAAAGTGAAGGAAAAGAGAGAACCTGGAGAGGAGAAGAAGAGAGATTGAGAATTTGGGAGTTGATTGAAGCTTGCAATTGTCACATACATAGCTATCATATTGTGTTTTTTGACAGGCTAACAAACTACAACTTGCAGAGGTAGGCTCACACATCACAACAAACAAGATTTTAAAAAATTACATTACAAGTATTGGAAATTCTGGAAGGTACTTGGAACTTTCTACCCCTACTGGTGGACTTGTATTAAGGCAAGGAAATATTGGAGTCAGGTTCATAGTATATTACTAAAAATCTTAGGGAAAGAGTTTTAAAATGAAACCAAAATTTTGCTTTTTGGCTACAGTGGCAAATTGGGAAAATAATTTGGTAAAATTCTGTATTACATAGTTGCCTTATCAAGAATTATGTATGCCCACAAATGGAAGAAAGACAATATTCTCAATGAGGGAAAATGGCTATTGAAATTATACGATTCAATAGAAATGGACAAGCTAACCCAATTAATTAAAGACAAAACATTAGAAATTTTTAATAAAGAATGGAGACCAGTACTAAAATTTCTGGAAGAAGGATGAGGAACATTGGTGGCTTTGGGACTTAAAGATATATAAGCAGACAGCTTTCAGTGTTGTAGAACTGAATTGATTTATTCTAGAAGTGGAAAAGGAAATTATAATATTAATGTATATGTAATGTAATACACATATGTATTATATATATATATATATATATATATATATATATATATATATATATATATATATATGTCTGAATAAGAAAAGTGAAACAAATGAGTTTTAATAATATACAAAAAATTAAGATAGTCATAAGAAAAGTGGTAAATGGACAATTTTGATAAAAGAAGTTTGGTGTACATAGTGAGGTATGTGAGAAGGTGAGAGTAAGTGATCAAATAGATAAGAGGAAGGGAGAGAAGAAATAAGGTAAAGAGCATAGAAAAGAAGGTATAGGATGATGAAGAAGGGAAGAGAGGAGATGGAGTTTTTAGAATGTGGAGTATGCAAGTGAGAGATTTGAGATGGATGTTTTATTACTGTTTAAAATAGTAATAATATATACATAATGTAATTGTTTAGGTGTGCTGGTATTAGATGACTGTATGCACATGTAAAATAGCATGTTTTGTCAATATAATTTGTTATAAAATAATAATAAATTATATCATGAGTGATTATGATGTGTAAATGTGGTTATTGTATGCCTTCTTACTAAAAGTTCCTTTCTTACTGTTCACCCACACTGTATTCTATCCTTGTTCATACAAGGGTTCAGGTTTATCAGTTTAAATACAGGGGATTGGCAAGGTATAATATTTATTTGTTTATATAACACTGGAAGACCTCTTGGGTAATAAGGAGTTACTTTCCTAAGCCTTCAGGAATGGGCAAAGTTAATCGGTTTGTCCATCTATCTATCCATCCAGGAAATTAAGCAGGATAATTTTAAGACAATTTCATATTTGTACAAGAGAACAAGTTCCCAAGCATAAGTTATGGAAACTTTTCCAGTCTGAAGAAGAATGAATGAACTCCTCATTTCATTTTAATCCTAAAGGAAAAGGATAATTTGTAATCCTTTTAGATTTTGGAATTTGGATTTCACAAGTTTGACTAAAGTAGCCTTTTAGCACCTCTTAAGACTCTTGAAAAAGGAATGGATATTTCCTCAAGAATCGGCACATTTGTGAGACTGATGAGGAGTTTGGGGAGAATAAAATGCACACAAAGCAATGCAAAAACATTATAATGCAAAATGAGAAAAAATAAACCCAAGAAAATAACTTTAAAAGTGCACAAATTTCAATGTGGCACCAAATGTCATAGCATATCACAGTTTTCAGCTATGTACCAGTAAGTGAATTTTTTCATGCATAAATCCAAACTGAAAGTGTGGTGGAAGCCAAACATTCTCAGTAATAGTGACCCTGCATCTTTATTTCTAACAAGGAAAAACCACCATGTGGAGATTTGTCTAGAATAAATCCTTAAAACACCCTTAAAACAAAGCTTTCTTCACATAAATGTCATTCATAGGACTCCTATTATTTGTTTGTGCCTGGTGGCTGCCCCCCCGCCCCCAAAAAACCCAACATGTCCTCTAGGGTGGGGAGGCTGATAGCTCTGATGTCAGCAAAGTAGTAAATACATTGTGAGATTTATTCCAAACGTTAAAGGTAATGAACCTATTTCAGAAGCAGGATTCAGAACCTTGGATAGCCCATTTAAAATCTGAACTAACATTCAGAGCACATTTGCCATGCCTTTGACACTAACACCAGTTCCCATTGTTGCTTGGTATGGCCCATTGTTGCTGGGTACATATTAGTATGATAATGCATATGAGTAGAGCCTTCTCCATGGATTTAGGAATCATGATCACATAGGATTTCCACTCATCAAAAGAGTCATTATGCTTGCACATAGGGACACAATTAGAATATCACAATCACAAATGCATAACCATCAGGAAATGGAGCCAGTAAAAGTAAAAGCAACCCACTTTTCAACAATGTCAAAGGAGATTACTTGTCTACATCTATTATTATATCTCTAACCTTTTGCCCATCTGAGTCTATTCTTTTGTATTTGGTCAGAGTCTTCATATGCCAAAAAACAAAACAAAAACCCAGTGCATATATGTAAGAGGTGGAATCAATTCAAACCAAAGCATTTTGTTAAGGGTCTGACCTAGTCTTACTGAGAGCTTGGAAGCATTGTGTTTTAATTATGATTTCTAGAATTCCTCACCTCCATGCTAGCTGGGAAATGAATTTTTTTAAAAAAAAAGCAGGCTGAGATCCTTCTTCAGAGGCTAGGATTCATAACTTTACAATGATGGAGCTATGTCACTGATCATGACACCACCATGCTAGTGAATTGCAACAATATACTATTGCACAATGGAGGCTCCTATTGCAGAGTGGGACATATTGTGCATTGGGACATGTTGAACTTCAGGACACGTTGGGCATTGGGTCACATTATACATTGGGACATGTGTATTGGGACTGTTGCACAACTGGCACACTGCTGGTTTTGTTGGTGCAATGGTCCCAATGATCTGGCTACATCTCCCCTCCCCTCCTGAAAATACAATGTTGCAAAATGTTGCAATTCAACTTTACATCATTGTTAGTTGGTTTATGATGATGTAACTTCCCAAAGGATAACACCCTTAATATTTCCAATTTCTTCCTAAAGGCATAGCAGCACCCATGCACATATTGCAAAATGGTTCCTCTCTCTAACTTGCGATGTGAACATAGTTGTGTGCATGTAGGCAGAGTGATGAGACACTGCAAGAAACCCAACCTTTTGAATTATCTCTTATGTCCCCAACCATTCCTATTGTCCTGCATTGACAGTAAGGGTAGTCAGTCAGGCGAACATCATCCATGCATGTGTATCAATGCAGGGAAAAGAAAACAACCTTCTGTTGAGTTCTATGGGGGTTCTACAGTTACAGGTTCTGTACTCACACTTAGATTAGATTATGCCCTAGCTTTTTGTGGACTAGTATATTTGCTCATCTGATTTGTAATATAAAAATAGAATCACACTATTACACAAAAATGTGCATTATATTCAATGGGATATATTTGGGTTGAGTGCATGTGAACCCAGAGCACATCTGTGTCTTCTAGATTTCTGACAATAACAGCAAACAAAGCATGCTCTTGAGAGATGTATAAAATGAGGTGAATTAATCATATGTTCATATGTATAAAAGGGGTAACAGGATAATATATTGATCTTTCAGCTTCATCCACCAGTTGTCAAACATTGCAAGTTATTGAAGTAGTTGAACATTCTACAGACACCAAGAGGAAAGAGCAGTACTGGTGGTAAAAATACTGTCAAAATTCTTTCCAGGTAGAATACTTTCTATGCAAACATCATTTCATGTTGGAAAAATTTGCAGGAGGACATGGAGAAGAGTGTGACGGAGCAAATTTCATTTCAATCACTTAAAAAATCCTGAGATAATAGGTTTCTTATTTCAACATAAAATTCCAACACCCAGATGTAGTATTTTCTTTTTTGCAAGTTAAGAAGGAAAAGAAAATTAGAAGGGATTCAGCTTTCCCACTGGGCAGGAAATCCATTTTGATCTGTCCTACCAATGCCTCTCTTCAAAGAGATGAGCCAACTTCAAGTGATTTGTATGACCAGAAAAATCCCACAAAATGGCTATAAGTAGGCTGTAAATGAATGGTATATTAAAAAGGAATTGCAGGAGTTTCTTGTTGTCTCAGCAAAATATAGAAACCTTAAAATCACCACTGTGCACTGCAGTGTGTGGGTGTGGGTGTATGTACAGAATGAAATGAGATCACTGTAATATTTAATTATATTGATGTAAATATTCAGTACTTCAAAGGAGAAATAGTGACTTTGGCAAATAATATCTCACATTCTATAAACTTGTGTATTGGCAATCAAGGGCTTAGTGTTATACACACACAAACACACACACACCAACTGCTCTGGTGTGATGCTATTGATATTAGAGTGGTATTTTGCTAGTGTAACAGGCAGTTATAGAGACAGAAATCTTAAATATTGAAATAAGCAACTAATTTTCCATCATCCTTTTTAAAGGACTTTTTTGTGGGGGGTAAACTATGAAGGGTTATTAAGTGTTTATTTTTAAGAGTCAATGTTGTTTTGTATAAAAGTTAATATGAACAGTTAGGATAAACTTTTTTTTTTTGCTTTGCTGAATATAAAGTTATTCAGCATAAAAATGGTCTGACAAAGACTTAATACTTAACATTTGTGCATTTTCTCCTCAACACATTTGCAGATGTTATTTTACAGTGCAGCTTTTATTTGTTTCCTTCTCATGATTCAACTGACAGGATTGACTAATAAGTAATGTGACGCAGGAAGAATTCAGAAAAGGACTAAAATCTGCAAATAGTTTCTGTCCAATTTTGGAAAACAATAAATGTCTCAATAGCCTTCTCAAAGTCAGCATTTTCCTTAAGTGTTCATTAATAATGGCAGCATATGAAATAAATTGAAAGCACATAATGTTCTAATGCCATTCCACAAAATAGATACATTTCACAATTGCTGGCCAGGGACAAAGAGGCAATGAATTCTATGGAGGAAGTACAGTTCATGCCTAGCTAGGATATTTCATGTGGTGGAAAGAAGACACATGTCCCATGCTCTTTCCATTCAGTTGCACCAAAAATAAATATGTGAATTGGGCATTCCACATAAATGCCTGTTCATGCAATTCTTTGTGCTATAAAAGTTGCGCACAGACTCATCATTCCTAGGAACTTCCTTTAACACAATATTGAGGAACATGCAACTTTCAGAAGACCATAGAATCATAGAGTTGTAATAGACCACAAGGGCCATCCAGTCCAATCCCCTGCCATGAAGGAAATCACAATCAAAGCATCCTCAACAGATGGCTATCTAGCCTCTGTTTAAAGACCTCCAAGGAAGGAGACTCCACCACACTCTGAGGAGTGTGTTCCACTATTGAACAGCTCTGTCAAGAAGTTCCTCCTAATGTTGAGGTGGAACCTCTTTTCCTTTAGCTTGCATCCATTGTTCCATGTTCCAGTTTCTGGAGCAGTAAAAAACAAGCTTGCTCCATCTTCAATGTGACATCCCTTCAAATACTTAAATAGGGCTATCATATCACCTCTTAACCATCTCTTCTCCAGGCTAAACATACCCAGCTCCCTAACTCTTTCTTCATAAGGCATGGTTTCCAGACCCTTTACCATTTTGGTCACCCTCCTCTGGACATGCTCCAATTTGTCAACACCCTTTTTGAATTGTGGTGCCCCGAAATGGACACAGTCTTCCAGTCAAATGTTGGACTACAACCACTATCATCATTCACCATTAGCTTTAGTGCTGAGGATTGATGGGAGCTATAGTCCAATGACATCTGGAGGGCCACACCCATTCCACATCTCAGTGCAGAATGTCTGTTCCATATGTACTGAACAAAGGAGACAGATGTTCATCCAGTCAACTTTCATGAATGTATTGCTGCCAAGATAAAAACATGTTTTCCAAATGACTAAATGATGATCCATACTAGAGTATCTGGAAAATGGTGTAAATGTACATACAAGCAGTAGTCTACATCCCGAGATTTAATTTGGTGGATTCAGCCATTGCTACGTATAGTTCCCTACTAGAAAAGGTAGGAACCAGGAAGATGAAACTTGGGGCCCAGTCATGTCACACAATTATAGAACTATGTTTTTAATTTAACTACCATAGCACATTCAATGGAATCCTGTGGTTTGTATTATTTAATTAATTAATTAATTTAATTTATATGCCACCTTTTTCCCTGGAGGGACCCAAGGCAGCTCAAGATAAAACATTTAAAATATCAATAAAATTCAAAACAATTAAAACATCTACATTCAGTATAAAATCACATAAAATATACAAAAGTTAAAAACAAACTGAAAACCCACCTGCTCCATAAAACCATCCTGCTATGCATTATATATAAAATATCTGCCTGCATAAAAATGTTTTTACTTGCTGGTGAAAGGCCAGCAGGGAGGGGGCCGGCCTAGCCTCCTGAGGAAGGGCATTCCAGAGGGTGGGAGCAGCCACTAAGAAAGCTTGTAGTTTAGGGAGACACTAGAGCTCTGTGACTGAGAATTCTAAACACCCTTCCCCACCTCCATATCCCTTATTCGGTAAGGCTAAACTATAAAAATTAAAGAGGAATGATTGCACCATATTTTCATGGTGTGAATGGTGCCCCTAGTTGATTGGTTTCTCTGGTGATATTTGAGCATGCTTCTGCAACAATGTCAAGCAATGACAATATTAAGGAGGATCAAGAAGAAAGTGGTAACTTATAAATGGTGAGGAAGAGCTACATGGGCAGCTCAATTATTCCACACATTAGAAGCATCCCACCTAAGTGTCTTCTCTCCTTGGCCTGCTTAACCAAATAAGATGAAAAGCAAGATATGGAAAGGCAATGTAGGTGCAATGTTGTTTGTGACTCAGACCCAAAACACATGGGTCAAAAAGTGCAGCTTCCAGCCACTTTGAAAGTGTGGCATGCAAATGATGCACACCCTCAAAGCCAGCCATAAAAGGAGCAGTGAAAAGCTGCTTCTTGCTGGTGACCCATTTAGGATTGTGGCAGTAGCTGGCTTCGGGACCACAGTGTCTGTTTGCCACAGTTGTGGGATGATCAGGGGCTGATAAGGACTGTAGGGGCCAGAGGCCGGTCCAAGCTGCTAGTCTGTTTGGTCCCTCAGATTCAGATGTTATAGTTCCCTGTGTATGCATCATGCATATACATATGGATTGTGTGAAAGAGAATGTCTGAGCTGGTTGTTGTGTGTGAGGCAACTGATGTGTATATATAAAGTGAGATATACCGTATATACTCACCTATAAGTCGAAACATTTATGCCTCAAAATGGACTCCAAAATCCTGGGTCAACTTATATTTGGGTCATTATGGTAATACTGCCCAGTCCAGGATCTTTGCAAGGGCTTTTGGTGAACGGAGGGGGGGGGGAAAGAGAAGAGAGATCAGAGTTCTGCATTTTATTTTCCTTGCCAGACTGGGATCTTTGCAAGGCTTTTGGCGAAGGGAGAAGGGAGAAAGAGAGATCAGAGGTCTACATTTTATTTTCCATGCCCAGACCAAGATCGTTGCAAGGCCTTTGGGTGAAGGGAGGAGAGAGAAAGAGAGATCAGAGATCTGCATTTTATTTTTCTTGCCTAGACCAGGATCTTTTCTAGAGCTTTTGGCAAAGGAGAGAGGAGAGAGGAAGAGAAAGAGAGATCAGATGTCTGCATTTTATTGTTCCTTGCCCAGACTGGGAACTTTGCAAAAGCTTTGTTACATGCTCCCAAGTTTTCCCCTCGGCTTATCAACGGGTCATATCAAGATGCATGATTTTGGTCCCAAAACCTCCCCATCGACTTATACACGAGAGTGACTTATACACAAATATATACGGTAGTATTTTTATGGTCATACTTCATTTATATGCAATTCCTGGAACCTTTGAGTATATGATTCAACCTATACACTCTGGATGTGCTGACTTTCTTGAGTTATCTGCTTTTATGTACGGCAGGTTGTGTAAAATATGTGCCATGGACTGCATACAGCCCTAAAGGTGGATTTAGGGCCTCCTAACCCCTCCCATTTTTTTTAAATGTGTGTAATCTATACCCCCAGGAGACATGAAAGACCATTTTATTTCACACACACACACACACACACACACAAAAGAAAGAAGAAAAGAAAAGGGAGAGAAGAACAAACAATATCTGCTGTAATTAATCCCCTCTCCCTGAGGATGGAAAGGATATTCAAAAATATTCAAAAAAGTGGTTGAAAAACATATTTTTTGAGTGTTGACAAACCCTGATGAAAAGAATCCTGTACTGATGAGAATTTTTAAAGTAAAGATCTATACTTGATTGGCTTTGTCTTGTGTAAACAACTGCATTGTCCTCTGCTGCTCAGACCATCTAAGGGCCAAAACAGATGACCCTCTAAAACCAGGCAACTTTGGAGTACAGTGTTTATATGCCACACACTCCGATGATGTCTAAAGGCCGGGTGGCTGCCCAGATGTGGGTGGCTTCAAGATGCTTCGGTGGCACAGTGTTTACACACTGCACACCGCCAGAGCATCT
The DNA here is from genome assembly GCA_026167975.1 of Phrynosoma blainvillii. Taxonomy (NCBI): domain Eukaryota; kingdom Metazoa; phylum Chordata; class Lepidosauria; order Squamata; family Phrynosomatidae; genus Phrynosoma; species Phrynosoma blainvillii. Next base: position 186,153,862 of record JANUYF010000004.1, on the reverse strand, counting down.
TGAAGCTGCCTTGAGGCTGCGGCAGGGCTGGGAAAGGCAGCTCTTTCCCAGCCCAAATACAAGCATATCGGTGTGTGTTTGTCATGGCCCCTATCTGTCTTCAGCAGGGGCGGCCTTTTGGGCTGTCTATTCTGGCCCTAAGACTCATTAGTCATTAGGCACACTCACCTCTGCCCTTTGCAAACAGATGTTTTTGTTTTTTGAATCCTCCATAGAACAACAATGAGGTCATGTTTTCTCCACTCAAAGGCATTCCCTTCATTTTAAGAGACAGCCCAAGTTAAAAAGAAGTTAAATACAGAGAAATGGAGAGTATTTGGAGCTTATTTCTTGTCCCTCTTGTCTTGAGTCAAGCCTCCTGGGCTGCAGCTGGGGAGTGGGATGGAGACAAAGATTATTGCATGCTAAATCGTTGCCAAATTGCCAGTAGCCATCAGCCCAGGTACCAGCCAGACTCAGTCAGTGCTTTTTAGAAACCAGAAAGCATTCTGATTTCTAAAAAGCATTGGCTGAGCCCAGCTGGGACCCAGGCTGATGGCGGCCAGTGATTCGGCATTGATTTAGCATACGATAATCCCCTCTTCCATCCCATCTCCCAAGCAATAAGCTCCTCTCTCTGAGACCTGCTTCCCACCTCTGCTCTCTTCAGTTAGACTCTTCTTCATATTTAAGGATGAGAAAATCCATTTATGTGTTTTAACCTGTAGTACTGGAGGTTTAGTTGCACCACGCTAGCTCCTCTTATCTGGTTAGGAGTAATTTCCATGCCATTTCCTCCTTCTTTAACTTTGAGAAACAGCTTGCATATAGGCTGTTATGTTGGTTTCTACTGCCATCTTTTTCTCTCATAAATAAATAATTGTTTTTGCTGCAAAATCCATTTGTCCTTCTATCTCATTCTCACTTGGAGTCATCTTGGTTGATTGACCATTTTCAGACCTTCAGGCTGAAAGGTCCTGCAGACAGTGCCTGTAGAAGTCCCCCCCTCCAAAACCACTGCACTGCTCTTAACACAAGCCTGTGTCTGCAAGGCAGGCTTGTGGATGATAAAGTGATTTGGAAGTCTCTCATTCATTGAGTCACTAGGGCCTTTACAGACTGCCAGAAATAATGCAGCTTGAGGCCACTTTAACTGTCCTGGCTCAGTGCTAAGGAATCATGGGAACTGTAGTATATTGTAGCACCAAAACTCTCTGACAGAGAAGGCTCAAAGTCTCAGAAAAAAACTACAATTCCCATGATTCCCTAGCAGGACAGTTAAAGTGGCCTCAAGCTGCATTATTTCTGGCAGTATGTAAAGGCCCTATGAGTCAAAGTTGACTTCACAGAAGTTAACAAAAACTAACCCTCAAGAAGAAACTTAGTGAAGAATTACATCCCTACCTCCTCACTGACATTTCCTTTTCCTTATGTGTAGTGTCTTATTAGGATTGTAAACCTGAAGTCAAAGAATTCTCAGATTAACAATTTGTAAGCATTCTTGGAGCCTTTTTGATTGAAAAGTAGGATATGGATACTCTAAATCAGGGGTAGGCAACCTTTCCCCTTTAAGGGCTGAGGGACTTCAGCTCCCAGAATCCCAGGAGCTATTGGCCAACATGGCTGAGGCTTCTGGAAGCTGAAGTCCCTCGGCCCTTAAAGGGGAAAGGTTGCCTACCCCTGCTCTAAATAAAGAAAGAAATAATAAAGAAAAACATTAAATGAGTGTGAACAATGTGGTTTGTGTATATCAGTATGACAAAATCTTCATTCCTACCAAATCCACCACCAATTCCTGGCCAGTTTGTCATTTTGATTGGACAGTAAGATCTCCAAATATAGGAGAGAAGCATCACTTTCCATTAACATCAGCACCAGCACCAGCACCAGTCAGTCAGCCTGCCTGCCTATCTGCCTGCCTGCCTGCCTTCATGTGATGGGTTCCAAGACAGCTCATGATATAAGATAAAGCTACATTAAATACAGTTGAAATAATGAATGGTTTAAGTTAAAACCTGATCAAACATATTATCATGATGACATATCAATTTAAAATTGTTTTAAAGGGCCATTAAAATATAGTAATATGTTAAAAATATAACACTCAAATTAAGAGTTCTTTTGCAAGAGAATTAAAAGATCCTCTGCAAGAGACACTTAACTTTCAAAGGCCTGGCTAAATACAAAGGTTTTCACCTGTCAGTGGAAAGACAGCAGAGAGGAGTCAACCTAGCTTCTCTATGGAGCAGCCACTAAAACAGCTCTGGCCTGTATCCTACCTAACTTGTTTGTGATTGTGGTGGGACCAAGAGGAAACCTATCTGCCAGTATCTTAAACTGATACACGCTCATATTGCAGATACAGTCTTTCACGTAATCTAGACCCAAACTATATAGAGCAGGGGTAGGCAACCTTTCCCCTTTAAGGGCCAAGGGACTTCAGCTCCCAGAAGCCTCAGCCATGTTGGCCAATAGTCCCATGTAGGCCAATAGCTCCTGGGATTCTGGGAGCTGAAGTCCCTCAGCCCTTAAAGGGGAAAGGTTGCCTACCCCTGGTATAGAGCTTCATGGATCATCACAAATAGCACTTTGATTTGTGCCTGCAAATAAACTAGTAGCCAGTGAAGCTGTTCCAACAGAGAAGTTATATGTTTTGTGTAACCAACCCTGGTCAGCAGTTTGGCTTTGAGTCGATCTCAACCCATGGCAATACTATGGATGAGACATGTCCAAGACCCTCTGGCCTCCACTGCTCTGCTTAATTCCTGCAGACCCATACCCATGACCTCCTTAATAGAGTCAATCCATCTAGCATATGGTCTTCTCTTCCTCCCTCCCTCCACCTTTCCCAGCATTATTGTCTTTTCCAGTCAGTCCTCCCTTCTCTTGATATGTCTGAAGTACAACACCCTCAGTTTGATCATCTTGACTTCCAGGGAGGTTTCCGGCATGATTTGCTCTAGGACCCATTTGTTTGTCTTTTTAGCTGTCCATGGATTCCTCAACACTTTTCTCCAGAACCACATCTCAAATGAATTTATTTTCTTCCTATCATCTTTCTTAATTGTCCAGCTCTCACATCCATACATAGTAACAGGGAATACGATACCTTGTATGATTCTAACCTTTGTGCTGAGCTATATATCTTTGCATTTTAGGATCTTTTCTAGTTCTTTCATAGCCACCCTCTGCATTCTTAATCTTCTTCTGATTTCCTGACTGCAGTCCCCATTTCTGTCAATATTTGATCCCAGATATGAGAACTCTTTATTCCTATTTCCTCATTGTCTAGTTTGAATGTCTGTAAGTTCTCTGTGGTCATTATTTTTGTTTTCTTTATGTTCAACATTAAGCCTGCCTTTGCACTTTCTTATTTGATCTTCCTTAGTAGGTATTTCAGGTCTGTGAGGTTTTCTGCTAGTACTATGGTGCCATCAGCATATCTTAGGACCTTATCAAACGCTGGCCATGAAGCAAAGAAAAAGCGAAGAAAAACAGAAGTAGAAATAAATTCGGTTCCGTAGCGAAATCGCCCTTTTGGCCATTTCGCAACAAGGCTCCCTTCTCTCCCGTCACAAAAAGCCGGGAGGAAAGGCAGCCATGGGAACCGGGGAGGAGGAGGAGGGCTGGAGGACTGGAGAAGGGAAGGCAGCCCATGGAGAGAGAGAGATCGCCTCCCTCTTCCCTCTTCCCTCTTCCTCTCCTCCTCTTCTTTCCAATCCGGTTTGCCTTTTGCCAAGGCAATCGCTTCCCCTCGCTGGGATTTTCGCCCTGCCCACCAATTCGCCTTGCCCACCAATTCGCAATGAATGCGAAGGCTCCCTAGGTACATCCTCTACAAAGCGAATGTCAAAATCTCCCTGCTCCTGACGGATTAGCTCCGTATTCTGCCGAGTTCTGGGGCAGCGTCGTGTGTAGACACGGGGAACAATACGGATTAGCTCCGTGTTCTGGGGCAGCGTCGTGTGTAGACACGGGGGAACAATACGGATTAGCTCCGTGTTCTGGGGCAGCGTCATGTGTAAACACGGGGGAATAATATGTATTAGCTGTGGATGCCCTTTGGATTAGCTTTGCTTCAGACCCCATGTGATAAGGTCCTTTGATTGTTGATATTCCTTCCTCCTATTTTTCCTCCTCCTTCTTTTGTGTCCAAGCTTGCTTTTCTTATAATATGTTCTGCATACAAATTGAACAGTAGGGTGAAAGTATGCAACCTTGTCTGACCCCTTTGTCAATTGGGAACCATTCTCTGTGTTCTGTTCTGACAGTAGCCTCTTGTCCTGAGTACAGATTCCTCATCAGGACTATTACATGCGGTTGGCACTCCCATGTCTTTAAGGGCATTCCATAGCCTTTCATGATCTATGCAGTCAAAGGCTTTGCTATAGTCTATAAAGTACATGCTGTTTTTTTTTTTTGGGGGGGGATTCCCTGGTGCATGCCATTCGCCATCATATGTTTGCAATATGGTCCCAGTGCCTCTTCCTTTCCTGAACCCGCTTGAACCTCTGGGATTTCTCTCTCCATGTATGGCTGGAATCTATGTTGCATAATTTTGAGCATAATTTTGCCTGCATGGGAGATCAGTCCTATGGTTCTATAGTTGCTGCAGTCTTTTGTATCACCTTTTTTATGGATGGGGATGGTTGTTGTAAACAAGCACATGCTTCTAATGTACTGGCCATCATTTTGTTTTCCATATATGTTGACATATGTTGGTTAGCACTAGAACTGACTCTGACAATGTTGATTGCAGCAGTTCAATTGGAATATCATCTGTTCTTGGTGGTCCATCTCCCTCGTTATTTCTCATATTACCGTTTCCACCTTGTTTTTTATAATTTGGGGTTCATCTTCATATGGCTTTTCATTCCATGTGTCATCTCTTTTGTATCATTCTTCTGTGTATTACATCCAATGTCTTTTTATTCCATCCTGTTTATTCCATCCTGTTCCATCCTGTTCTTGAATTGTGTTATTTTTGTTGTCATAGAGCGTCCCGGTCCTTGGTTTGAATTTTCCTTTGATTTTCTGGATCTTGTAAAATAGATCTCTTGTTCTTCCCTTTTTGTTTGTTGTCTTCTCTTTCTCTGCATTAGTTGTAGTAATTTTCTTTATCTTTATGCACAAGCCATTGTACTGTTGCATTCATGTACCTGCTGCCATTTCCAAACTTTTTTCAAAGGCAAGAGTTCTTTTGTTCTTGTTGTTGATTTGGATGGTATATCTCATTGGCCAGGGACATGCATGCACACCAAATGAACCTTAAATGAACAAAACAGTTTTGGCACTATTCATTTCCAAACACAGAGCAGATTTATTTCCTAATGTATCAGACTATTTTCAGATCCTAACCAGGTGTTGGAATTCTTTAAACTGACAGTGGCAACCTTAGGTGAGGTGACTGAATCAGGCCTGATATTTTATGAAAAGCTCTTTGCTACATTTTTCTTCAACCTGTCTTTATTAATCCTAGTAACAAATTAGTTGCTGATGTAAGACATATGTTTAGAATTATATGCTCATATATCTGCTATGTTGCCATCTTTTTTGCAAGCTCAAGCTGAACATTACTATCAAGTTTCTTATTCATTATAAATGTTACAGAGAATACCATCTCTCTGTTCTGCCACCTTCCTCTCCTAAAAAGAATACAAATGAGAAAATAATATAAATGGCAAAGTTTGATTCTTTCTTTTTTGAATATATGCTTAGAACTGTAGTCTCTTAATAGCAATACTTTGCAGTGGTAATACATAGCTCCAATGCGTAATCCTTGAACAAAATTATAAAGTGCCCTTGTTCTTATTTCATATCTCTGCTCTCCAAACTGGGAGATAGTTTCTAAAGGAACCATGACTAGTTCAGTCATAATTCCTTTTAGTGTAGTAGACAGTTAACTGGAATGGAAAAGAAAAACCTCAGCATTCCCTTGTTCAAAATTACAATTCCTACAGTCTCATACTGGCAGGAGCATCTGGGAATGAAGTCTAAAATATATAGACAGCCAATAATTACCCACATTTCTGAGTTAAAAGGGTTAAGAAGTAGGTTCCTGGCAAAATCTTTTATTATCTAGTTATAAAGTTATAACTAAATATGTATAAATAATGTTAGATCCTGTTAAACAGTAGCAGAAGGGCAATCAAAAGGCATACTCCCTGTATAATTGTATCTTGATTTCATCATATATAGCCACCTCAATTGCTTTGCAGAGGGGTGGGGTATAAATACATTTCATTATTATTTATTATTATTATATGGGGTGGTGTTATTACTGGTATAAGAAGCTATTTTAATACTTTTGAATAACAAGAAAGTAAAAGTTATTTTAAAATTTTAGCTATAACAGTAACTATATACATCTTGGAACTATGGAGTTTACAACACTAGCCACTTTCCCACTGCAATCATGCTATTCTAAAAATACCAATTTAGTATCATTTCTTATCACACTTTCCCTCACAATAGTGCCTTGGTAATCCAAGGTTGTGTGATCTTTTTTTCCACACTGCCAAATGTTGCATTACAGGAAGAAGGGTAGGAAAGAATGGTCATGGTTGCCAACTGCCTCCCAAAGCCAGCTGCTGTGTGGATGGGCACACAGCAAGTTGGCTTCTGGAAGCTGTTTGCAGCTACAATCACTGCAAGGGGAAGGGGGAGATGACCAGAATCATGCCCACTCACATCATGTGACTGCCTGAGAAACAGAACTACAGGAGAAGGAACCAATCACATGAAGGCAATAATGGAATAACAGTAAGGAGATTATCGCATGGCAAAATAAAGTGTCCCTTCCTGACAGGATAAGATCATGTTATGAGCTGCAAACAGATGTTATCACACACTAAAACACCAAATATGGCACAGGGTGACTACAACCCATCTCCCAGCTGTGCTTAGCCAGCTGATTTTCTAGAACGAGAAGCTTCTATACTTGAAAATTGGTAGGCTAAGTGCAGCTGGGAGACGGGTTGTAGTCACCCTGTGACACATTCAGCATTTTAGTGTGCAATAACATCTGGTTGCAACCCATAATGCGACCTTATCCCATTTGGGAAAGGACACTTTATTCTGCCTTGTGATAATCTCCTGAGCCTATTGATGGATTTTACCTGTCAATGAAAAGGAGCACTGCACTGACAAATGGAATGCAAGGCAGCAATAGGATGGACACGACACTGCATGATAAGTATTGGCCAAATATGTTTTTAAAAACTTCCACTTTTATAGCCTTGTATGATAAAGTCCTGTAACAAACTAATGACTTCTTAAGTATGGCTTTTAGGACAGAAAACACTTGGAAGTGGTGGCGAAATTTTGGTGATATTCTCTAATCAAAAGTGGGTTATATATTATAAATTCACTGTAATTCCTGGTTAAAAGACATTCATTACTTGATAACTTTAGCAATTCATTACATGCATCTAGAGAATACACAACCATGTCTCACAGCTATAAAAATATGTCAGCTATAAATGTCTCACAGCTATGGAAAAATTAAGGACAATGTCTGTGTGTCTGACTCTCTATAGCACCTATAACCCATTGAGATGTATTTCAAAATTTGACAAAGTGTTTTTGGTTGCCATCCAAGTTTGAGCTTCAAATGTGAAGTCAAAAAAGGTGAAATGCAAAGGGGGAATTCCTAGAAGCTAAAAGGGAACCCTTGAAATTTAGAAAATCATGGCAGGCATCTAAAAAATTGACCATGTATTTTGGTTGTCATCCATGTTCCAGTGGCCACTTTCAAGTTCAAAATCCAAAGGAGGGCTTCCAAAATAAAAAGCGGGCTCCTGCCATATTGGAACATCATGGTCGCTCCTCCATCATTTAACAATGTTTTTGGTTGCTGTCCAAATTTCCATAGCTAGTTTACAGTAAAAATTCCAGACATAAGCAAAATGGAGGGGGGGGGGCTACCATAAATCACCAGGAAATAATTTTACTGGATTAGGTTCTTGAAGTAGGGGAGAAATAATATTGAGGTACTGTAGGTTTGATTTCTGAGGTTTAAAAAAAGGTGTGGGAAAATGACTGGGTATTCTCTGGGATGCAGCAGTTCAGAATCAAACCATGTGGTGGGAATTTGTGGAGTATTAACTATAGACCCAGACAGCAATGGACATAATTCAGTGAGAAAACAAAACAGGGATCTGTGTGACTGAGGCTAAGATTTCTACGGTCAGAGGAGGGAAAAGTGTGGAGATAGAAGAAAGCCAAGACACTGCTGCTGAGCCTTGAGGCTCCACCGGCATCAATATCGGCATGGCGGTGAAGGCTCGATTCCTCTCACCCCCCTGGAGAGTCACCTGGCCCTGGCAGAACCTTGAAGCCTCACTGGCATTGAAATCAGCGCAGCAGTGGAGGTTGATCCCTCCCGCCCCCCTGGAGAGTCACCCGGCCCCGGCAGAGCCTTGAGGCCTCACCGGCATCAATATTGGTGTGGTGGTGGAGGCTTGATCCCTCCCACCCCCCTGGAGAGTCACCTGGCCCTGGCAGAGCCTTGAAGCCTCACTGGCATTGAAATCGGCACAGCGGTGGAGGTTGATCCCTCCCGCCCCCCTGGAGAGTCACCCGGCCCCGGCAGAGCCTTGAGGCCTCACCGGCATCAATATTGGTGCAGTGGTGGAGGCTTGATCCCTCCCGCCCCCCTGGAGAGTCACCTGGCCCCGGCAGAGCCTTGAGGTCTCACCGGCATTGGCATTGGCGCGGCGATGGAGGTTCAATCCCTCCTGCCTTCCTGGAGAGTCATTTAACCTCAGCAGAGTCCTGAGGCCCCACTGGCATCAGTAGCGGCGTGGTGGTGGAGGCTTGATACCTCCCGCCCCCTTGAGAACCACTCGGCCTCGAAATTTTAGTTGGGCCTTTTAATAAATTGGCAGGACTTTAGATATATTTAATAATATTTTATTATTATGGCATTTGAATCCACATCTGCTCCAAAAGGAGGAATTCATAAAGAAAATGAAGGAAGAAATAAAGTACTATTTCTTCAAAAATACTACTGATGAAATTAAAATGAAAACAGTATGGGATGCCAGTAAAGCAGTGATGAGAGGAACTCTTATTCAGAAAGAAAAGGAAATGAAGAAAAGAGCACAAGATGAAGTGAAAAAATTGACTGAAGAAATACAAAAGAAAGAGAAAGAACTCCAAGAACAACCTAAAAGAAAAGAACTGAAAAACCAACTTAAAATAGTACAAGTCAAACTGGATGCATTATTGACAAAAGAAGTTGAGAAAAAGTTAACATATCTTAAACAAAAAGACTTTGAATTTGCAAATAAGACTGGGAGATGGCTGGCGAATAGATTGAAAAAAGAAAAAGAAAAGAAATTAATTCAAAAAATAGTTGATAAAGAAGCAACTATAACTAATCAAGAAGGGATCAAAAATATTTACAAAATATTATGCTAAACTATATAAGGACTCAAACCCTGAAATGGATCGGAAGACTGTATTAGGTAAAGCATTGACGAGTTGGAATGTAAAAACAATCTTGATGACAGACAAAGAAATGTTGAATGCTCCGTTTACTACTGTTGAGGTAGAGCAAACAATTAGAAGTCAAAAAATAAACAAAACACCTGGACCAGATGGCTTTACAGCAGAATATTATAAAACATTTGAGAAGGAATTAGTAATACCACTTAAAAAATTATTTAATAAAATGAAAGAACAAGGAATACCAGAATCTTGGGAAGAGGCTAACATTACTCTTATACTGAAGGAAGGCAAAGATAAACTGAAAGTAGAGAATTATAGACCGATTTTATTATTAAATGTGGATTATAAAATCTTTATGACAATATTAGCTTCAAGGTTAAAGAATATTTTTTAAAAATTAATACATGAAGATCAAGCAGGAGTTTTGCCATCACGATATATGAAAGAAAATATTCGGACTGTATTAAATGCAATTGAATATTATGAGAAAAATAATGAGAAAAAAGTTGCGATGATCTTTCTTGATGCAGAAAAGGCCTTTGATAAGGTAAAATGGGACTTTATGTTGGATGTGATAAAAAAATGGACATGGGAGAAAACTTTTATGAATGGATAAGTAATATTTATAAAAAGCAGAGTGCAAAACTGATAATTAATGGAGAGAGAAGTTTAAAATTTGACATTCAAAAAGGTACTAGGCAAGGATGTCCACTATCTCCATTGTTGTTCATTATGGTATTGGAATTGTTAAATGACAAAATTAGACAAGACATGCATATAAAAGGATTAAAGATGCATGATTAAAGGACAACATTACAAGTTAAAAGCTTTTGCAGATGATGTGGTAATATTTATGAAAGAACCATTAAGTTCGATAGAGAAACTTCAAGAAATTTTGTTGGACTTTGAAAAAGCTTCTGGTATAAAAATAAAGAAAAGACAGTAATGCTTACAAAGAATATGACAAAAGAAGAAGAGACTGAACTACAGACTTTATCAGGATTCAAAGTGGAGAGGAAAATTAGATATTTGGGAATTTGGATTACAAAGAGGAATGCTGATTTATTTGAAAATAACTATGAAAGAACATGGAAGAAAATTAAAGAAGATCTTAATAAATGGACAAATTTAAATCTATTGTTGTTGAGAAAAATAGAGACAATTAAAATGATGGTATTACCAAAGATGAACTTTTTGTTTCAAAACATTCCAGTACTTTTAATTGATAAACCATTTGTACAATGGAAGAAAGATCTTGTAAAATTCATCTGGTCAGGCAAAAAAACCTAGAATAAAGTGGAAGACATTGATTGATAAGAAGAAAAATGGAGGTTGTAATCTACCAGATTTAAAGACTTATTATTATGCAAACGCATTAACTTGGATCACGGATTGGGCAAAATTAGAAAATGACAGAATTCTTGCTTTAGAAGAATTTAATCTGAGATTTGGTTGGCACACATATATGTGGTACAACAAGACAAAAGTGCAAGAGTTTGAGCACCACTATGTAAGAAGATCTCTAATAAGGATTTGGCGGCAATGTAAGGAAATTTTTTACAGAAAATTACCCTTATGGGTGTCACCACAAGAAGCTTTTTTTGGAAGATGGCGAGAAGTATCTAAATGGTTGAGATATCGAGAAATTGTGAGCAAAACAAGAAGTGGATTTTATGAATTAAAGCCTTTAGAGAATCTGAAAGAATTAGATAAAAATCTACATTGGTTTTCATACAGACAGCTAATGGACAGATTCAAAGCAGATTATAAAAAAAATGGGATTTGAAGAGACAGACAGTTCATTAGATAAAGTGATTAAGCAAAATGGGAAAAGACTAACTTCCAAATATTATGAGATTTTACAGGAAAGAGATTTGAAACAAGACTTAGTAAAAGATACGATGATTAGATGGGCTAAAGATATCAGCAGGGACATTGATTAAGAAAGTTGGGAATGGGCAAGAAAGAAGACACAAAAATTTACTCAATGCCAAGACTTGAAAGAAAACTATTTAAAAATGGAGCAACGTTGGCATCTTACTCCAGTGAAATTAGCAAAAGTTTATAAGAATGGTAATAATAAATGTTGGAAGTGTAACCAAACTACAGGATGTTGGTTACACGTATGGCGGAACTGTGACAAAGGGGGGTTGCAGACTGCCAGAAATAGTGCGAATTGAGTCCACTTTTAGGGTTAGGGTTAGTGCTAGGGAATCATGGGAATTGTTTTTGTTTTGAGACATTGAGCCTTCTCTGTCAGAGAGCTCTGGTACCACAATAAAATACAGTTCCCATGATTCTCTAACCCTAACCCTAACCCTAAAAGTGGACTCAATTTGCACTATTTCTGGCAGTCCGCAACCCCCCAAAGTTAGGAAATATTGAATAATTGTTCATAAGGTAATCTGTGAAATACTTAAAATAAGATATGACATGATACCAGAAATGTATCTGTTGAACATGACAAATAAGATCCCAGAAAAAATGGAAAGGAAATATGGGAGAATATTATTATATATGATAACTTCAGCTTGGATCACACTAGCAAAAAAATGGAAACAAACAGAAGTGCCCTCAACCAGTGAGTAGTTTACAAGGCTTATTGAAATGATGAGTATGGATATACTCACAGCTAGACTGAACAAACAAAATGTAGAGAGTATTGAATAAGACTGGATCCCGATATTACAATACTGTAAAAGAGAAAACTTAATTGAGTAGAGATACAAACTGATGGGAAACTGTAAATTATTAAATGACTTAATAATAGGTGAATAATGACTACTAAAGTTCAAGATAGTTAAAGCTGTTGTTATAACACACAGTGGATTTAATATTTAAAACTGCTTGTATATGAAGACAATGAGTGAACATTGAAGTAAGGTTGAGTACAAACTGGAGATACCTTGGAAGTCAATTGTAAATATTTATATATGATTATTGAAAAAGAAATTAATATGTCAATTTGATAGATATGTTTGAATAATACATGTTAATAATATATATATATATATTTTAAAAAAAGACACTGTTGCTGACATTCCTGAGGTTACCAAAAAAAAAAAAAAAAGGAGAGGAACACTTGAGATGGCTCTCTGAGGTATGGCTCCTAAGATTCCTGAGGAAGGCAAAGGGGGGGGGGGGGGGACAAGAAATTGTTATCACAATCCTGCTATGATTTTTCAGCTAAGAAAAGGATGGATAGGTGGGAATGGGCTCTTAGGTTGCTACCACACTGCACTATGAATGCAGTTTGACAACATTTTAACTGCCATAGCTCCTTTGTATGAAATCTTGGGATTTATAGTTTGTTGTGCTCCCAGAAGACGAAATATCTCACAAAACTATGAATCCCAGAATTCCAAAGTATTGAGACATGGCAATTAATTCTACACTACAGATGCAGACCCAGGTCTTGTTTGCTCATTTCCCCCATCCCATTCCTATGTCTTCCAGTTCAAATGACTCATGTCCCAAATTCTGGTTCTGGCATTGGCAGCCTGAATGATGTCTGGCACATTCTGCATCAGTATCTGGGTTTAACAACCTTAATGCAAATTTTAAAAACTCTGCTATTATTCCAGATCTTCTGGGAATATCTGGAGCCTTCCCACCAAGCCACCCAGAACCATTGCAAACCACTCTTTCTGAAGTCAGAATGATGTGCCCAGCCATTTTATCATTGCTTGGTGCCTTGTTCTGATCTCAGAAGTGAGTAACCTGTGGCAACCACTGTGGCATAGAAATGTAGATCCAGGTAATGGGATCAGGTTGGGGCAATTATGGTGACAGGATACTCCAGGCTGTTCAGTTCTGCCCAACTCCAAATCTATGATTCTGTGACTTGCTTGGAGTGCAGGAAAAACAACAATAGCACTGAATGTGGCAGTGAGGATAGATACCAGCTTTTGGTGTGTGTGGGGATGATAAACTACACATTACATTAAAAATGTAGCATGTAGTTAGCAACACTTTCTGATGTTCAGGTAAATATGAACAAGCTCAGTACAAAGTCATACCATTGCTCACAGGTGAATGAGCTATAACTCTCCCCACTAACCAAAACTCCCCATGCAGATGCTTAAAGTCAAAGATTTTTCCCCTTTTAAGTTTCCATGTTGTGGGAGGAGAAACTTTGAAATAAAAATCTCCCTCCTCCCCATACACAATGCTCCCTCTTTTACACTTTGTTGAGTGTAAAAATGAAAGTGGACCTAACAATCCAAATGCAGGACTGATAGTAAAATATGCAACAGATAGATCACAGACTTATTTGATTTTCACTGTTCATACAGGATACACAACTCAGGCTTCAGTTGTGCTTCACACATCAATTGGATTACTTTAGTACTTTCAGATTAATTAGCCCAGAATATTGTGTCATGTAATGGTTTGAGCACTGGACTATGACGTTGGAGAACAGAGTTTGAATCCCAGCTCAAACATGAAAACTCACTGAGTGATCATGAGCAAGTCCCAGTCTCACAACTGCAGAGGGTGGCAATGACAAATCCTCTCTGAAGAAACTTGCCAAGAAAATCCTGTGACAAGGTTGCTATAAGTTGGATCACACACACAGCCCTTCTAATGAATATATTATATTTAAATAATGAAATGGCACAATATTCTTTAAAGTTCTGAAAATAAGGTTGTTCTTGGTTTCCTCTCAGAGGTGGAAAGCAATGAATATATGGGGAGGGGGTGCAAAATGAAACCATTTCTGCTCCAAATAAGAATTCTCCCTCCTACATGAAATTTTCCTTCAGTCCTCAAATTTCTAACATTTCAAAAACTGAGGCAATGAAAATCGTTCACACTTAGGGCCTTTGCAGACTGCCAGAAATAGTGCACATTAAATTGAGGCACTGCCCTGGCTCAGTGCTAGGGAATCATGGGAACTGTAATTTATTGTGGCACCAGAGCTCTCTGACAGAGAAGGCTCAATGTCCCAGAAAAAAATACAATTCCCATGACTCCCTAGCACTGAGCCAGGGCAGTGCCTCAATTTAATGTGCACTATTTCTGGCAGTCTGCAAAGGCCCTTAGAAAGCTTATATTTGCTATGTTTGCATTTACTTGTTATCTTTACCTTAACCTTTTCTTTGAATGTCTTAACTGTATTTCTAATTGCTCAACCCAAGTTTTAAGTGATAGCAAAACTCAAGGAAGATTTAATTTTGAGGGTGAACAGAATTATTGGGAGGGCAATGCCCTAATTTCCCCCATGCATCTCTGTAACTATACCACTGGGATGGTAAAGGGAAGGCAGAACACTGGGTATATTAGCCACAAGATCTGTTTGAGAAGACCCCCCCTATCCCAGGAGGCAGGCAAGGCAGAGTTTTATTAACAAGTAGTCCCTTGTTCTTTTTATTTTTGAGTATAAAGATGCTATTGAGTGTGCTGCAAAAAGGTTTTTCTTCTTCATGCTGGACCACATCTGGCCTGACTTGCAACTTATAAACCTCAATGCCTTACTTGAAAAGGTTGTTTAGGGATAACGAAGGGTTCAGATCTATTGGCTTTCATTAGAGGGCTATGGGTGGAATGTCTTTCTGAGTGTCCTAAATAGGAAAGTTGCTATTTTCTTGTTTAAGCTGTTAAGGCTAGGCAAACTGCCTGATTCATAACCCAAATTCCTAAAATATTTCAGGTGCTGCTTCAGAATTATCTAATAAAATGAACAGAGAATGTGCCAATTTGATCTAGAACATGAATTGACTTGGGGGAGAGGATCTCAACTTGAAAAGTTGGGGTGAAGAACAAATTCCTATTATCCCCACACACTGTATTCAGACTACAATCCACCAGTGGAGTGATACAGCAACTGTTGTAATGATCCAAAATATATATATATTGCCTTCAGGACAAACTATAGGTCACACTAGAACTAGAAATGTATTATTTGTGGTTTTAGAGACTTTGCTCTCTGTTTTATCCCCAAACAGCAAGAAAACCTCAACATTTTTGTCATGGGGGATCAGGAAGTGTGGATTGCAAAAATGGTCTTTGGGGTGTGTGAAGACCATGGACCACAATTTTGTCACCCCAGGTTTGAGACTGTCAAAGTTTACCAGTAAAACCTATTGGGTAATCTTGGGCCAATCATTCATCTAACCTGTTGCATAAGGTTGTGACTTCAAATAAGCTCCTGGATAAAATTGTGTGTATGTGTTACTGGTGCTGCTGCTGCTGCTGCTGCTGCTGTATGTCCTCAAGTTGCTTCCAACTTATGGCAACTCTATCATTGGTTTTCTTATCAAAGTTCATTCAAACAGGATTGCCATAGTGTTCTTCCTGGTGAGTGTAAGGAGTTTCTCGCACGGGGGTGGGGGTGGGGGTGGGGGGGAATTGGGAGTTTAAATAGTGATTAAACCCGAGAAAATCATGCAATTGACATTAAAACATGATTAAAATGAGATTAACACAAGAGCCATTATCCTGTGAATAACCAGGGAACAACCAGGCAATAAACAGCAAAAAGTCATTTATGGGAAAATCCTATGAATGATTTCCTGCTGTTTCTGGTTATTCATGGGTTAATGGCACTTTAATCACATTGCACCTAGACGTTTTGTGAAAACCAGTAGCACAATTGCAGGATTATCATGGGTTAATCACTGTGTATACTTCCAATTGTTCCCTGTGTGATAAACTTCTAAATCACCCAGTGGGTTTCCATGTCTAAGTGCTGATTCAAACCCTGGTCTCCCAGTTTCCTATCATCACTCAAAACACTACATCACTTGTCTCCTAAGTATATGCTACAGAAATGTAATATAGCGCTCATGTTAGAAAAGAATGGCAGAATCCTGTATGACTACAGTGGATTTCAGCCAGACCCCACATCAAACCACACTTACTGGTAAGCAGTTCATTGAAAAATATCTGCCTGATGTTCCCTTCCATGATTTATCTCTGGTATAACAGTCAGAAAAAGGATCCATGTCACAAATTCCTCTCACTCTAGAAATCATTTGAATGAGAGTAATTGGGAATGTCAGGCTTCTCAGTTGACAGGAGAATGGACCCCCATTGATCCTAGTAGCTGCTTACTAGTACAGTGAACCATTGGTATCCACTGGGGATTGGGTCGAGGGCTCTCCATGGATACAAAAATATGTGGATGCACACATCCTATTTTATATAATGGCATAGTAAAATTATGTTTCTTCTATAAAATGGCAAAATCAAGGTTAGCTTTTAGCACTTGTTTTTAATATTTTCAATCCATGAATAGTTGAATCCATAGAAACAGAGGGCTGATTGTAAGTAGATTTGGAGGACTTCATAGCCCCTTAACTAGAGGCTAGATAGGAATTGTGAATACATAACAGTTATGAATATGTAACTGTAAGCTACAAATTTGTAACTGATCAACAGGATTCCAGCCAATTATAGTATTTCTTGGATTTGGTGGGCATGAACAGAAGCTGTTCTTTGAATTTTGAAATATGATGCATATACTCTTGAGGCTGGCATGCATTATTTTTAAATTATCTCAGGAGAAGAAGGGTTAGAAACATCAAAAGCTAACTTATATCACATCAGACCATTAATCCATATAATTTACTATTGATTGCACTATTGGTAGTGGTTTGCCAGTTTAAGAGATGGTCTTTTTCAGCTCTACCTGGAGATGTAAGGTATTGAATCCAGGGTCGTGTGCATGAAAAACACACATTCTACCATTGCGGAGCTACAGCTCTTCCCCTTCTGGTTGTCTGAAGATTCTCAGGTTATATTCTGTCATCCCTTCTTTCATCCCTTTCATTCAATGCAGGGTGAACAGATGCCTTCCTTTTCCAGGACATGTCTTAAATCACAACTTTCTGTTCATGAAGAATTCCAAAATGTTCTTTATTTTGAGCATGACTAAAGGCCAGAACAGACTGGCTGGGAAAACTGGCTTCCAGGCAGCTTGGGGGCATAATGTTTAGATGCCACATGCCCCCAAGACACCCAGATGTCATGCTGGGTGATTACATAGGCTGGCTTCAGGCTACTCCGGGGGCATGGTGTTTAGATGCTGCATGCCACAGGAGCATGTGAAAGCTGGCTTGGGGCTGCATTGGGGCAAGGCAGTCTGCCCAAAAAGGAGTGGAAAAGGTGGCTCGAATCCATCCTCTTGGGGCGGTCAGTTTTACCACTAAGAAGCACATTGTGTAACACCATGTTTGTTGTTCCCCTTTGAGAAATGTGTTGACAGAGGCCCAAAACACACAGGCCAAATAAAGTAGCTTCTGGCCACTTTGGGGGCATGGCTTTCAGATGATGCACACCCCTAACGTGGCTGGAAGCTGCCCCAAGGCTGCCAAAGATGGCCTGAAGCTGCCAAAAAAAGGAGTGGAAAAAGTCTGACTCCTGGTAGACCATCTGCTTCACCCCTTAGCAACCTGTCCTCATTGCAGATAGGGGGAATAGGCTGGATGCTTCTAAAGTTTGTTTTTTCTAGGAGCAGCAGCAGACAAGACTTAGGGGCTATGCAGATGGACAAAAAGGGGTACTTTGAGAGTGACTTTTAGGTGTGGCCTTTAGATGACGCACACCTAAAAGTCTCCAGGAAAGCACCCTCTAGCCATCGTATGCTGACAAAAAGGAGCCACAGGGATACCGAACATCAGTCACCTTGTACACAGAGAATGACAGACTATATACCACCCTATAATAGGTCCTGTGCAGGTAAGCAGGGATGTTTTCCTGTGCGGATGTGCAGGTATGGAGAGATGTTCTTGTGCATGTGCGCATGTGTTTGTAAAAAAATGAAAAACATTTTAAAACAGCCACTGCCAGCCCATGCAGTTGTTCCGTCTCCCTTTGTAGCATCCTTGGGGCTGGCGGTGCAGTTGCTGGGGCTTCCATACAGCCTCAGAAAAGCTGCATTGACTCCCCCCAGTGCGGTTGCTTCAGGTCACCTTTTCCTGCCCATCTGCATAGCCCCTTACACCCAGAACTCAGGGTGTGTTTGTTTCTTAGGGGGTAAAGGGCAACAAACATGTTGGGCAAGTACCTGCTTGAGGACACAATGTAAATGTTGAAAGGTTTTCCTCTTAACTTCAGTACAATGGACAAATGAAAGGAATAATTTTAATGCAAATTATGTCAATGGTTTGCTGCTAGTGAAGTAGATTTTAAAACATTTGTCTTGCTCAGAGTTTATTGTAAGCCAACAAGGCATTCAATGAAGATAAGTTCATCAGAAAAATATGGTTCAGGACAATAAAATATAGCATATATGCAATCTAGCTGTAAATAAACCATATGAAATGAATTTATATTTATACTATTTTATTTTGTAATGTCCTACATTTTTATTGAATGTCCTACATTCTGTGGTGCCACATCCTCAGTTATGACATCTGGATACCCTGCATGGAGCTGTAGAATAAAAAAGATGTTCAGTTCACATGAAGTGCACAGTTCATGTGGACATATGGTTGCTATATCAGCCATTTTCATGTGCCCTGTCAGGTACAATTTTGAATTAGGCACTGGAGTACTTGTGCAGTGAAAAAACTGCCATTTGCTCCAAGATAGTCCTTAACTGTTGACCTAACTTACACTCTTCTTACTTTGACTAGGCCAGTTTGCACAGCCGAGGGCCAAATGAAGCAGTTTAAAGCTTGAGCAGTTTTCAGATCACGATTAGCTAAAATTATTCCCATTTCCTGAATACCTTTTCACTGCTCAGATGGATGCTCTGACTTGTCTTGACAAAGGGGGCTTGGGGCTAAATAGTACTGCAATGAAAGAATGAAGCCTCTGTTTGTGGCATGCGTCTTTGTGGCAAAGGTAACACAAATACAGTAATCCCCACCAATTGTATATGCATGCCCAATTTCTAAAATGTCCAACAGATATGCATACAGATAATGAGGTTCTAAATTTATTTTTCTTAAATTAGAACAGGCTATAATGGCAGCTATAGGGTTGCTGTCCACAACAGTAACCCGATGACGCATTTTTCTCCTAAGCTTCTAGAGATACAAAGGGAAACTAGAGAATACCTCACCTTCAGTGGTGCTCCCCCAAGTAGTGAAAGACATCTCTTCATCATAGTATATGCTTTCCCTCATCTATGCATCTTCCATTTATATACATAATTAGTAAATCTGATTGTTGAGGCATGCATTTTGTAGGAAACTCCTTTAGGGGTGGAAAATGGGTTAATCATAGGAAATATACATTCCCCTCTAAATGTGTGACATGAAGCCATTCTTTTTCAAGTTTCCTCCTCCCACCCACTAACCACAAGACAGCCAATAAAAGGAAAGGCAGGAATTAAGGACCCCCTATACGTTGCAATGATAAAAGGAGTAGACATAGCGATGTGTTTTCAGCCCAATCTTATATGTAACTTTTGAAGATTCTGAGAGGCTGGCAGGATGTAATACTCCTGCATTCCCTGTCAATGATGCCTTTGGTTTCCTTTTCACCATTTCCCCTGTCAGTAATGCCATAGGTTTTCATGGGAATGTACTGTTTGTCAATATGAATATGGGTTCTTCTTTGTGTATAGGACAGGGAAAGCCACCCCACAAGTCTAGAGTCTTTTTGTGCCACATACAAGACAGCTCATTACATACCAGAACAGTAAATATAAGAAAGGCCATTAACATGGAGATACCAGACAAGGGTGGGATGTAGGCCTGTTTGATGGAGGATCCTAGACACTTGAAATTTCAAATCTGAGCAACTACCTATTTTGCAATTCTGCTCATAACTGAACTTTCCACCTGAGCTGTAAAGTGAAAAACAACATTTATCTACCTTGTAGTCCTAACACAGAAATAAAGAAGCTAAACTTTGCCAAAAAAATTTACTAAATTGTTTTATACATCTGATCTTGCTATTTCTACATTTTCCTTTTTCTCATATGTATATATGTATACCCAGTGCTGGCATGTTTTGTTTGATATGATTCATACGACCTTCATCTTTAGTCTCACTATAATATTTTCTTCTTCTTCACACAACTGCCTAGTTCAGATTGCTTAACTGGGATAGAGGATAAAATAAATACTCAAATAAAACAGGATATTCCCCATGTTTTCTACCTGGAACCCTGCCTTCCAGCTCTGGAGTGCACAAACGTTCCATTGAAATGAATAAGTCTATTCATGCACTGTGGTGTTTCAAAAAGAGCTTTCAGTCCATTTATGTACCACTTACAATAGACACCAGTTTTATAGAGCAAGAGAGTTGGTCTTGCTCTTTTCATTGTTAGGGTGTTTTGGTCTCTTGTCAATTGTTCCCTTTCTAGGGTCTTTTTGGTGCTGTACTCTCAGTAAAATATCTTTCACACAGAGAATTTTTAAAACAAAACAAAACAAAAACAAATGAAGACAATATCTTCACTCTACAGGAGACACATTGCCCTGATCAAATGATGGCTCTGTACTGATGATAAACCAGCCCTCATATGCACAACACAACCATTCTTCACAGCCAAATCTGCAGTGGATCCTGCTATATGAAATGGAAAAGGAGACAAAACCAGATAGTTGTCTTTCAGCGGCAGACTGAAGAACAACCTAAATGCTTCCTCAGGAAATGCATAAGGGATTAATTGGAAGGTGAAGCCCCAGCCATAAAGGCAGAAGGGAGGAAAGAGCCATCACCTTTGCAGCCCAGTCCTGCTAAGTTTGGCTTGACTGAAGGACAGATAAGATACTTCCTCAGTACACCAAATCTCACACTGGCATATCTTGAGCCAGAACAGTAGGCTTCCTGTAGATCTACTGCCTCATGGCTGGCCATTTTGAGGTGAACATCATTAATATTCTGTAGAACGTTTACCTCCACAGGCATTTGATGGTATCTGGAAAGGAGTTTTTCTATGTCACTGTGACAAAATTTTGAAATTTGAGAATGTCAAACCTCCTGGTGCTGATCTGATATTCTCATCCTGATAATCATCATTCTTATGGAGATCATAATCATGGATTTCTCCTATTGTGTCTAGTTATGTTCTACATTAGGATCACTACAACATATTGTGAAGAAAATGGAATGATTCATTTCCAATAATAACAGGCATTCATGTTTAGACTAATTGAACATATGGGGAGAGGGTGCAGGTTTGCTCCTACCAGCTTCTCTTTTATTCTTTTTGGATGAAGCAGGAGTCTGAAAAAGCTCTTCACCCAATCTAGAATTCTGAAAAAGCAGTGAGGCTACACACATACTGGAAGCTCTCTTGATCTTTTCAGACTTTTGCTCTCTTAGCAAGAGGCCAGAGGCTCTTTTAACCCATTTGTGAATATTTTTATAAGGTTAAACCTAGATTACATAAAAAGAAATTGAATAGATTCAATCCAGACTTAATCATGCTTTGAGTAAAGCCATTAAAATGAAGGAACTTAATCAGTTGTGATTAACATATGCCCCATTGATTTCAATAGGTCTGTCCAAAGTATGATTAACTAATTATGGGTTTAACCCATATAGTAGTGGATTGTCTGCATGAGCCATATCTGCCTCGTTCTCATGGCAATTAGTTCAGATGATGCAGAGCCCAATCCCCAGTTCTGGTGCAAATTGTCTGAGTGATGTATGGTCAGCAATGAACCTGTGGTATACCACCCTTACAATGAATTATATAAACTCACTTTTTGCTCCAGATCTTCCAGTAAGACCCGGAGCCCTCCAAAGTGATGCTGGATGTCCTGCTGTGCTGACTGTCAGTGCTGGCATGAGGTGAGCCTCTGAGGACAGAGCAAGGTGAGAATAATAATTTAATAATAATTTATTTCTTATATCCTTATATTATATTCATGGCACAGCAGGACAAGCATACAAACAGCTGCCCGTTGTTATTCCAGAGTACCTAGGTAATGGGGGCTATCAGGGCAGCTTTGGGGCCAGAACACTCCAGGCTGCTCCCAGAGTATTTTGGCCCATGCAGACATTATCTATGTGTACCTGCAGCTATTATCAACAACAGCTAACTGGAACCATTGTGTTCAGTGGCAGTATACAATTCCTTGTCTGTCTCAGCTAAATTTCTCAGTTTCAGTTTGAAATGGAACTGTGGTTTCAAGTTGGTTCACTAACTGGAATCTTAATCCACTATCCACTCTTACTTTAACATTCTGATTAGTAAGTGGACATTAAACTCAACTTCATCTGTTTTGGTTTCTAGTTTAACCCCATGAGAAACTGAGGAACCAAATCAAAGTGTCCTTCGAAACTTGCAGAAGGAGATGTGGTGGGATAGGAACACATGGATCTGTTTTTGGTGTGCTAAACACTTCTTCTGCAAGATGTGATTGTTACATCTGAAAAGGCTCATAGCTGGGAGGGTACTTTTTAATTTCTATGGACCTTATCACACGGGGTCTAAAGCAGACCTAATCCAAAGGGTACCCGTAGCTAATACATATTATTTCCCCGTGTTTACACACGACGTTGCACCGAAACTCGGCAGAACCCGGAGCTAATCCGTGACGAATTGAGATCTTTTGACATTCGGTTTTTTGGAGAAGTACAACCGAGCTTTTGGAATCATTGCGCAATGGCCGCGCAGGCGAAATACATATGATCACGCAATACGTATTGTGAAGCATTTCCCCGCCCTGACCCATGGTTCCCCGCGCTACTTCCCATGGATCTGTGAGGAAGCATCTTATGACGTGTCCTTCCTGTTTGGATTGGGCAACAAATGGGACGGGTAAACATGGTCCTCTCTTTGTAATTTATGGGATTTTCTAACTTTGTGTGCACGGAGAATATGTTTCCAGGATGCGTGTCCCAGGAAGCGCGATAAATGCGCTATGGCGGTAATTGCGTGTGGTAGGCATTTACATATTTCAAACTGGCTTCAGGGCAGGATTTGGGGTTGAGACTGCCATGGTTGCCTTGACCGACGATCTGCGTCTGAGCATCGACAGGGGTAGTGTGACCCTGTTGGTGCTCCTAGACCTCTCAGCGGCTTTTGATACAATAGATCACGGCATCCTTCTGGACCGCCTGAGGGAGTTAGGTATCGGGGGCACTGCTTTGCAGTGGTTCCGGTCCTTCCTCTCGGGTCGGTCCCAGAGGGTGCTGCTCGGGGACTGTAGTTCCAGTAAGAGGGAACTCACTTGTGGGGTCCCTCAGGGAGCTATCTTGTCCCCGACATTATTTAACATCTATATGAAGCCGCTGGGTGAGATAATATGGAGTTATGGTGCTGGGTGTTATCAGTACGCTGATGACACCCAAATCTATTTCTCCATATCTCGTTCATCGGCCTTGAATTCCTATGGCATCTCTTCTCTCAATGAATGTCTTGGGGCGGTAATGGGCTGGATGAGGAAAAACAGATTGAAGTTGAATCCAGACAAGACGGAGGTGCTCATGGTCTCGGCCCCGAAATTAAGAATTGGGTTGCAACCTCCAGTCCTGGATGGAGTCACACTCTCCTCCAGTGACTGTGTTCACAGTCTGGGGGTGCTCCTTGACTCGTCGCTCCTGATGACAAATCAGGTGAATGCGACGGTCAGGAGCGCCTGTTATCAGCTTCAGCTGATACGCCAGCTGCACCCTTTTCTGGAAGTAAGGGATCTTGAGACTGTTGTGCGCGCGTTGGTAACCTCACGCCTTGACTTCTGTAATGCACTCTACATGGGGCTACCCTTGTGCCTAGTCCGGAAATTACAGCTGGTTCAGAACATGGCAGCCAGGCTTGTTTCAGGAACATCTCGGAGGGACCACATTACTCCGGTTCTGAGGTCCCTCCACTGGCTACCTATCAGCTTCCGGGCTAGATACAAGGTGTTGGTTATTACCTTCAAAGCCCTAAATGGCTTGGGTCCAAGCTATCTTAGGGACCGCCTACTCCCGTATAATCCTCCCCGCGCTCTTCGGTCCTCCGGGAGGAAATTGCTACAGCCTCAGAAATCGAGGCTTGTGGCTACCTCCCGGGGGGCATTTTCTGTTGTCGCCCCTAAGCTCTGGAACGACCTGCCGGATGAGATCCGTCTATTAACATCATTAGACAGTTTTAAAAAAGCTGTCAAGACGGATCTCTTCCGGCAGGCCTTCCCAGACTAATTACACCGGATTGGCTCCCGCCCCAGAGACGTTCCTCACGTGGCCCCATCTAATAGATGGGAGGTTCGTCGACCAAGCTTTCTTTTGAATTGGGCAAGGAGGGCTAATTTTAATAATTTTGTGGTTTTAGTTTAATTTAATCTTAATGTTATTGATTTATTGTTTTAAATTATTTTCATTTAATACTATTTTAGGGGGGGAGGGGGGGTTACTGTATACTATGTATAATGTATGCTTGTTTTAAATTGTAAGCCGCCCAGATTGGTTCGCCATGGGGCGGGGTAAAAATAAATTTTATTATTATTATTATTATTATTATTATTATTATTATTATTATTATATTGCGGGAGCTCTTTCAGTTCATTTCGGTATAGAACTGAATTTATTCTTATTTCGGTTACTTTTCGCTTCGTGGCCAGCGTGTGATAAGGTCCTATGAAGTGCCTCATCTGAACATTTCTATATTTGCTGCAAAAGAGGATAACCCAATCTGTTTCCCCCATGAATTGTGCATGGTACAAATTAAAAACAAATTGAGCTAGATCTCAGAACAGTGAAGAAATTATTTTTTTTCTAATTGAAAAAGGTAAATAGCACTGAAGTTGCCACTCAAATAAAGTCAAGTCTTAAAATAATCGGTACAAGAAAGCCTTGGAGACCTTCCTTCCTTCCTTCCTTCCTTCCTTCCTTCCTTCCTTCCTTCTTCTTCTTCTTCTTCTTCTTCTTTTTAGAAAATGCTTATCTGTAATTAAAGACTGTATTTTACAAATGTATGATAAACTACAGATACAAAGCAAATAATTATTAAATGGTTGAAAAATATTTAATATATTTTTAATCTTTTAAACTTTTGTAATTATTTATTGTTTTAAGGTGATTTTATTGTAACCTGCCCTGATATCTTTGGATAAAGGATGGTACATATATATATATATATGTGTGTGTGTGTGTGTGTGTGCGCGCATGTGTGTGTATTGCTAAATAAAATAAATGATAAATGATACCATCCTGTGCTTTCTGGATGATAAAAGGTTAAAAGCAGAGTGTGTCCATCCTCTGTGGCATACTGTTCAGCATTTTCTAACCTAAATAGTAGTTTGGTCTACTGCATTCCAGTCTACAGCAGTAAGTTTTTCCTCCCCCACCCTTTAAGTAGCTGAGATGGAGTGGAAGAATAGCTACCAAAAAATGTGAGCACATTTGTAAAATATATTTCACATGGGAGTGCAGTCTTCCTAGCTGCTGAGAACAGTGTGCTGATTTTAAAAGTCTGTTTCCACTCAAGGATTCCAACCTTTCATTTTTGCAAAGCCTTCTGGGAATAGCTTTTCCCGGTCTGCATTCCAGTAGCTTTTTTATTTCCTGTAGCTGTGTCAAAAGCAGTAATAGCAAGTCTCAAAAATGGAACAGGTTACTTTTAAAAAAAATCAATAATAATAATATCAGCACCATATGGACCTGTGCAAGCTTTCTTACTTTATTTGTTGGGGGGGGGGAGCATTGTGGAGGCTTAAACAGATGCCATTCGCTAATTGCAGTCCCAGGCATGGGGTCTATGAAGGCAAATAGGGAACATCTTTCAAAAGCTTCTCTTCAATCCAGTCATCATCAAAGCAGCTGAATGGCAAATACTGATAGACCTTTCACTTCAACAGCACTGTCTTTTGGATCTGTGTCAACCCTGAGCAGGACACAGCCTTTGTTTATTTTATCAACTCCAGGAGAAAAATGCCCAATTTTCTTTTCATCAGTTTTGCTGCTGGGCACAGAATTCAACTATCCAAAATGTGCTAAGAAATGAATGGGGTGGAGAAAGGCCTTATTTGCACAAGGAGGAGCAAATTGCCCTTGTCAAAACATGTTGCTAGAGCTGCACTTGGCCAATGATGGTATCACTTTTAAATTTTCTTTCAAATACTTTAATTTTAATTTGCATTACTACAAAAAAAGGGGGGAATCCTAGTGCCCATGCATTATGAATCTTTTAAAATTGGAGAGATTTTGGAATCCTTTATCTGTTCTTAAACTGCATCTTCCAGGATTCCTGGATTCCTCAGCTATGCTGGATAGGGTTGCTGGGAGCTGCAGTGGTCCATGGTGGGAGTTGCAGTCTAACAACCCATGGAGGGTCACACAACACCCACTGGTATTTAGAGATGTACTTCTTCACTAATTTTGTTCTTTAAAAAAGCAACGAGCAATTTTAGCAATGTTCTTCCAAGCCACAAGAAAGTCCTCAAAAATTACACAGTTTGGGATGGCTATTTGCAATTCAGGACTTATTTTATGCAAAATTTGCATGTGGTTGTTTTGTCTAGAAAGCACAGGAAACGTCACTTTCTGCAGAGAACAACCATGTACACATTTTGTGCAGACCATGTCCCAAACTATTATTGTTGTCAATCCAAGTTTCAAAGACATGTTTTCTAACCATTTTTCAAACATTTTCAAATATGATTTCCATACCTACCCATTTAAAAAACACAAACCTTGTCATGAGGATATTGTTTTTATGGAACCATATGCAATATGTCGTGTTCATATTATGTTGCTGCTCTTGTTGCTATTGTTGTTGTGTGCCTAAGGTGAACACATCTTATAGCAATAGCACTTACATTTTTATACAACTTTATAGCAGTTTACAGTGTGTTAGCCAATTGTCCCCAACAAACTGGGTATGCATTTTACCAGCCTATGAAATGATGGAAGGCTGAGACAGCCTGGAGCCCTGCTGCATCAAACACACAATGTTTTGGCTGTAGTACTGGCATTTAACCACTGCACCACCAGGGCTCCTTGGTTTTTCTGGCAAATTTCTTCAGAGGGAGTTCACTATTGCCATCCTCTGAGGCTGAGAGAATTTGACTTATCCAAGATCATTCAATGGGTTTCCATGGCCATCCCAGCATGTCAATATTATTCTTGAACTGTGGTGCCCAGAAATAGGCACAGTATTCCTGGTGAGGTCTGATCAAAGCAGAATAGAGTGGCACTGCTACTTCCCTTGATAAGAAGACTAAACTCCTGCTGATTCAACCCAGAACGGTGTTGGCTTTTTTGGATGCGGCATCACACTGTTGAATCATGGTCAGCTTGTGGTCTACTAAGACCACTAGATCCTTTTCACACACACTGCTTTCTAGGCAGCTGTTATCTACTCCATATTTCTGCATATTTGTTCATTTTGTAATTTTTGTAATATTTGTAACAAAACAAATGTTTTAAAATGCTATATATTTCATTTGATCTGTTTTGCAAATAAATAAATAAAAATGAAGCCAATCCTGATTAAGTGATGCCACTGAAATGACTCACCATTATGGAATCTATTCTATACAATAATATTACTACAGATCTGTATCACACAGGAGCAAAAGTAATATCTAAACCAGCATCTGATTCACTGTTTAGTACATTTGTTATTTTCGTTGCAATGCCAGAAAGAATGATATGAGTAATCTATTTATATTATATCTGTTTTCACTCTAAAACACTCAATGGCATCCTCAAGAACAACTCCTTTTATAATAAATAAAAGAGATAAGATAGGCAGCAGTGCCAAACAAACATGTAAATAATGTTAAGTTGGAAAGAAACAAGATTCTACATAGACACCTCCCTGCAAACATCTGTAAAACACATTGATCTGGGAAGACAATGGATGTGATCTATAACTTTAAATAAGCACTGACTCATTCAGATGGGTCTCATTATACTGATACAGAGACACAAAATGCTATTATTCAGTAAGTGTGATCCATGCAGTAACCATTTGCCAGACATTGATTTTTCCATTGCCAGCAAACATCAGCTTGATTTATGCACAGAAACAGTGGTTCACTTCCAGCAAGAAACCACAATAGCAAGTGGGGAGAAATTATGAGGAAAGTTTCCCACTGCAACCCAGGACATGAATAAAAAAAGGCATTTATTTCTTACACTGTGTCCCCAAGATGTCATTTTAAAAATAATTTTGTTTCATGGGTTATCACACCTTAGATAGCCTCACAAAACACATGTGTCTCATTGAGACATATGTGGTCTGAATCAGACCAGAATGAGGATATTGCCTCCTCCCCCATAAGAAGTCTAACCCCATGCATATTTTTCCCTTCACTCCTGAAATTTGTAGCATTTCATACCTAGGAGTCTTGCTTTTACTGTGCTCACATTCCCTTGGTAATTTTGTCTGCCCCTTTGTTTTGCAAAGCAAAACAATATTTCTGAAGGCTCAGCTGAAAACTTTTAGTTACTCCGATGACATAAATTGGGTGAATCCTTATTTGGCAGAGCAACAGCCTCATTCATCCCTCCCATTGCTACATTCTTGAATCTGATCATTACTTTACGCTGCTATCTCAGACACCATTCAGACATGCATGGGGGAAGCAGACACATGGCAGCAAACATGGCCCAACACATTATGCATGACATCCTGTAACATAAAGATGGGGAAATCAGTCAATTTTGCTCTCCCTCCCTACACACACACATTTTTGAATTTCTGAGACCTCATGGTAATTCTAATCTAAAAATGCAATTTGTGAATTCTGGCTAATTCTTCAGACACAAACTATAATGGAATTCTCCCCATTTGCACAATCCAGTTCAATAGAAGGTATGATTATTCCAATCACAGAGGGGAGTATCCTCACCTGCTTTATATGTGGTTTGAACATTGCACTATGACTCTGGAGATCAGGGTTCAAATCCCCCACTCAGCCATAGCCACACACTCCCAGCCCCAGAAAACCCCATGATAGAGTCACCATAAGTTGGAAATGAATTGAAGGCACACAACAACAACAAAAATGAGGAGCATCTCAGAAAAATGACCTAGCAACATTGACTAAGTACTGGAGTTGAATACACAGAAATCTAAACCCAGACCTTAAAGGCTTAGGCACTTGAAGCTCTGAGCCTCCATGGGCAAATCTATTTGGGCTTACCCTTTATTCACTTAAAATAAAAATACCACAACAAAACTCAAGGTTTTTCCAACATTAAAATGAAGATGTTTTTAAATGGTAAATTCTTATGAAAATGAATAGAATAAAAAAGGTCACCTGTCCCTACTGTATAATACCTGTATATGTTTAAGTTATGGAAATGTATAGAAGCTGTATATATGGATTCATGGACGATTCTTGTTGGTCCAATGGCAATCATCATGAATAGAGAGGGACTCTAAGGCTGAAGAGACCACCCAAAAGGGGAGGGGGGATGGCAAGCCACCCCTTTGCTCACTGGATCAGGACCACAGCAACTGCACACCACGGCCTTGATCCAGCGCTTTGCCACTCTAAAAAGAGCTGGCAAAATGCTGCTCCTTTTTAGAGTGGCAAAAAACTGCCCTTGCTGTTGTGGAAGGGGCTTTTTGGCATTTTCTTTGGTGCAGTGCATCTAAACACTGCTCCAAAGACATGCCCTTTCACCACCCACTTTCTGGTTGGGTGTGCAGCTTGATGGCAGCATTGGAGCAGAGTCAGGGCAGCGGACGTGCAGTTGTCATGCTCCCACTCCACCTCCAGGCCAGCCTAAAGTGCCGGTCTGTACAGCCCCTCTGTAAAGAGTATGGGGGGAAGCAGACGGATGGCACGGGGCCACCCCAGGAAGCTGCGGATCGAGGCCGAGGCATCTGCATTCCTCAGCCCTGCGGCACAGCTTTGCTGCCCCAGGAAGGAGCACTAAAATAGCACTCCTTCCACAAATCGCCGAAGGTGCACCGCAAAAGGCTGCTGGCACCCCTTCGCCGCCTCTTCCGCTGCAGCGTGTGCGGACGCTGCAGCGGAAAGGCATCCTCGGAGCACCGGCCGTGCGGAGGGCCGGCTGCTCCGATGACATCTTTGGGAAGGAGTTGGGGCACCCAACATGTGGCTGCCCCTCCCCTTCCTTGCCCTGAAGACGGCGCTTTGCACCGTCTGCTTAGCCCCTATGTTAGGCATGATGGGGTGAGCTCTGGCATTAGTCCCAGTTTCTGCCAACCTAGCAATATGAAAGCATACAAATGCAAATAGATATATAGGTACCACTTTGGTGGGAAGGTAAACAGTATTCTGTGCAATCATACTGGCCACATAATCACAGAGTAGTCTTTGACAACACTGGCTCTTCGACGTAATGGAGGTGAACACTGCCCCCTTTGGTCAGACACAACTTGACAACCTTGTCAATGGTGAATACCTTTATCTTTACCTTAATTACTGATATATTTCTTTCTTTTGAAGTAACATTTCAGAAGGTTGGGAGCACTAAAAAGTTATGTCATATTCATAGTATCTAACTAGTATCTACTTTGTCACATGTTCAAATCGGCTGTCTTGAACATTGTTGTACAATGTTCCCAAATTTTACTTGCTTTGAGAAATGGACAAAATTAATCACAAGAGTTTGTGTGTGTGAATGTTTGTGTGTGTGAGAGAGAGAGAGAGAGAGAGAAAGAAAGAAAGAGATTTTATTTTAAAGTAAAAAAGGACTCTTTTATGTTCAAATAATGCTTTGTTTTCTTATCTTTAATTATATTTTTAAAGAAGTGGCCTTTTTTGAGATGGTTCATCTTCTAAGTGATGGATATGTTGTTCAACTAATATATCCTTATGATAAGCACTGCCATCAGTTTCAATAGGATAGTGAATCATCTATTAAATGTGTCTTCTTCTAAAGCTAATGTAAAATTACTGTGTTTTATTCTGGCTGGATCATATCAGTGGCATCACTAGAGGAGTGCAGGGGTGTGGACTGCACAAGGTGACACCATAAGAGGGGATGACACCACTACTCCTCAAACATTTGCTTTTTGGCTGAAATGGACTGTGGTGTTTGCCTGTGTCCCATTAAAATCCTGAAAAGATGGTGTGGGTGAGGCTCAGTGAGAGGAGAAAGGAGACGTCCCAGTGGTTTGTTTGTTTTTTTAAATTAAAATTACATTAAAAAAAAGAAATTAAATATTTTTTAAACTTTTTAAAAATTATTCTTTTAAATTCTTATTTTAAAACATCACCTTTTACCACATTTTCACTTCAATCACATAAAACTATGCATATGTAAATTCACTGAGGCTGTGCATATGATATTGCAATTTAAAGGTATAGTTTTAATTTTGCTAGTTGTTTATGTCACTACCATTACCATGACATTCAGTGATATGCAAGAATTATGATTTATGAATAACATTAGTACAAAAAAATTGACTAAAGATTCTGTATTGTGTGATATATGGGAGGAGGATGATACCATGAGTTACTGCACCAGGTGATGCCAACCCTAGTGATGCCACTGTCTAATATAGGAGTCTCCTCCATTTGTTTTCTCTAGCCATTCAGCACACACAAACACAATGTTATGTCATTACAGATATGATGCACTTTAGTTGCAACCATCTTTATGTATGTGAGTATTATTCAGGTACACATCATTATGCATCTTCATTACTTCAACATGTGGAAGGAGCTTTCTGCGGCTTAATCTCTCCTGATAGATTGGAGTGATCATGTAGAATCTGATGAAATTACATTGTTCAGACACTGCTGGAATGGCAGCCTCCTTCTCACTGTCCATATTTTTTAGTCTTGGATTAGTCTTATTCAAATAAAAAGCATGGAACATTACTTTACAGAAGTACCTTGTTACTTATTGCTTTTGGAAAGAAAAGTAGCTTGTTACCATTACCCATTGCTAAAAGAGTTACTTGGTTCTGTAATAAGAACTTGACCTTTGGGGATTACAATTAGCTCAAAAATAGTAAATAGGATCCAACCCATTGTATGCAGGACGCTAGAGGGAACAGTTCCTGCAGAGACAGCATTTTTCCAAAAGAATGGTACTTTTATTTAGAGAGAAAAATAAATCACTAAGCAAGCACACACATATACAGAGGATCAAACATACAAAAACATCGTAACATACATGCACACACACAAGAACTAAGGAGTAAGGTAGTTAGCTTGGATAGGAAACACAAGGCTCTCTAATGGTGATAGTTACCTGAAAGGAGGCTGCTCCAACAATGAATGAAGAAGTAGACTCAACCATTATGACAGTGAAAGGACAACAAATAGAGCTGGTGACTCTAGATAGAGATCACAATGGCATCATGAAATCTATCCAGACTCCCCCTTTCCCAAGATTTTGGGGAGCATTTATACCCTTATGACTAAGCTGAGGTGAATAATTGCTATTGTATATCAAAGGATTCCAATGCTTTGCTCTGAAATAGACAATTTTCAAAAGAAGGGAGATAAGATGTTGATGCTATCTCACTTTTCAGGTGGACACATCCTGACTGGCTCATAAATCTTTAGGTGTGAATGTCCTGTTTTGCAGCTCCTAAGCCTGGCTTTTTTGATCTGCAAATGGTTGTAAATGCAGATTCAACTCTGTTTGGAGTGCCTATGTGAGGCTCAGCCTTGAGCCCATGGCTTTCAGCATAGATCTATGACAGAGACCCAAAAGAGGTCTTGATATCAAAACCAATCAGAACCACTAATCGTAACAGTTCATTATTCCGCCTTGAGTCCCTATATTGGGAGAAAGGCGGGCTATAAGATAATAATAATAATAATAATAATATCTTTTAGTTACTTTTAATCCTTTTAAAAGAGCCTAAAATCCCTTCAAAAGCAATGTTTTTGCCTATTGAGTGTTGAATAAGTGTTGCTTTTAGAACTAAAAAAGTAAGAGCATTCAATATGTTACTTTTTTGAAGTAATGATGTTGGCAATCTGGTTATAGAAAAAGTAATAGGTTACAGCTAACAGTGTTACTTGTAACACATTACTTCCTCATTACTTCTCTTCAGATGTCAGCCTTGTCATCTGGGATTCAGGTTCCTTGCATTTACAATTTTGTTTAAAACATAAGTTTTCTTGGATAACTTTTCTTCAGTCATGCCTTCCCTGTGACAAAATCATGATTTGTTGTAAAATGCATGGTCATGCATGGACAATGCAAGTATATTTACAGAAGTCATACACTTTGGCATACAGGGCAGAGGCCTCATTAAAATTTACCGTTATTTTCTGTAATGGACTTTTATCCAACAGGCTTGTGTAGGCATCATGGGACACTGACACAAGTTTCAGATGTTCAGAAGTTTAAGATCTGTCAGCTGTGTGATATGATATTGACTGAGTAGTGCTCCATGGGGAATTCATAATTCAAAACAGCTGATCAATACAGACAATGCTAATCAGCTGTTTAGCATCGGCTTGCAGAATATTATTCGACTATGTATACCCCAATACAATGAATTATTAAAGATCCCATTTCATTTTCTGTATCAAGTGATGGACATGACCTAATTTGTAAGAAGACAGATGTTGACATAAATGAGAATAGAATTCCAGATGTTTTCATGTATCTGTGTGTGTGTGTGTGTGTGTGTGTGTATATGTATGTGTATATGTATATATATATATATGTATATATATATGCATTCAGCTATATGTCATTCTGGTTTAGTATTATTAGAAACATTTGTAATAACAAAACAAGAGTTGTTTTATCTTTTTGTGTAGCCTGGCATTTGCTGATAGACTAAGATTAATTTATCCTGAATGATTCATTACCATCACAAAATATTAGCAATAATAATCACTTGGTTTCATTTAGTCATAAAACTCTCAGTTGGGATATATTTTTTTTAATTGATTGTCCATTTGCTAACAGTTCTTAGTTGGTAGCTTCACTGATGACTTTGCAGATATTTTTTGTCAAGGAGCTGCAACCAGAAGACCTGTTCTATTGATATGTCAGTTCTTAGCATTTAAGATATGTGCACAATTATCATTGATTCAAACAGTTGCATGTGAAGTCGTAGGCTTTTCTCTGAAGATGCCAGAGAAACGTCAGAAAGAAACTCTTCTAGAACATGGCCACATAGCCCAAAAAACCCACAAAAAACTATAGTTGCATGTGAAATAAAGAAGAAAACATTTTTACAATAACTAGTGATTCACTGAAAACAAACTACTGAAATTTCCTTTTTAAAAAAAATCATGCAAGGTGAGCCACAAGAAATCAAACTCTTAACTCAGGTAAGATATTTCATTGATACTGATAACAACTGATAGTCATTACAAACAGAACTTGAATGAAAGCATCAGGCTATCCTAGATATTAAACTCATGATCAAATGCTCCACTCTGTAGTTAGCAGCTGCACTGTAAAGTGAAATGAATTCACTTCAAGAAATAATTTCCAGAGGTGTACACTCTCTGCATCCAACTTTTATTGGATTTTTGTTGTTTTGTTGTCAATAATAATAAAAGAAAGAAAAGGCAAGGGGGGGGTCAGAGGGATGCCAAGCTTGCAAAAGTTACTTTTGGAACTATAGATTCCAGAATCTCCCAGCCAGCATGGCTAGTGTTAACTTACTGGGAGCTGTTGTCTATTTTTGTCTCAGACATTTTACTTCATATTCAATAAAAATCCATGACAAAACAGACAAGGCTTCTGCTGTTTCTGACAAATGGATGTTGAAATCTGAGTGATATTGAACATAGTTACAACAATATTGTGAGTTTTAAGGAAACTAGATTGAAACAAACTTTTTTGAGCCTAAAGGCAAAATCCAGAGTGCATACACAAAAGGATATGTATTTGAATTCCACATTTTGGATTTTGCCAGGGCATCAGTACATTTTCAGGAGCTCCACCAAGTGGACCCAGCTGTAATTTTTTTAAAAATAAAATAATCAAATAATAATAGTTATAATACTAAACTCACATAGCTGGGAACAAATTATTTTGTATCTGATTAGTAGCCCTTCCACAGTATAAAATTGCAGTGTTATTATTCCACTTTAACTGCCCTTGGTTTCATCCTATGGAATCATGGGTTCTGCAGTTTATGGAATCCTGAGATTGGTAGGTCACATCCAATGAAATCCTGGAATATGCAGTATTCGGGATCCTCAGTTAAAGAAATCCTCAGATTGAGGTGCCTCCCAAAACTACAAATGCTAGCATTCCATAGGATGTAGTCAAGGCAACTGAAGTGGAATCATAGCACTGTAATTGTGTGGTGTGAAAAGGCCCCTGGTCCACTAGTTAGATAGAGCATGGGACTGCCCTAGGCTGCAGATTTGGGGTGTAATTAAAGGACAACCAAATTGTTAGTTAACCACTTCATTGTTATTGCATTTTTACTGTGAGGGTCAGAAAGATGGAATTTCCCATCTTTACTGTGAGGGACTGAAATATGGGCTAATGGGATTTCCTCCCTTGTGTGCCTTATGTTCAGGCTTACTGCTGAACATAAAGAAAACAAAAAATATTACTACAGAGGATCTATACAGATTCAATCTAGACAATGAGGAAATCAAAATAGTTAAAGATTTCCCATACCTTGGATCAAATAGAGACAGCAGTCAAGAAATAAGAAGACTAGGAATGGGAAGGGCAGCCATGAAAGAACTTAACAAGGTCCTAAAGTGTAAAGATATACAAGTGAGCACCAAATTAAGAACTGTCATGTATGGATGCAAGATTTGAACAGTGAAATTAATTTCCTGTCATGTATGGATGAAAGATTTGAACAGTGAAGAAAGTGGATAGGAAAAAAATTAACTCATATTAAATGTACTGCTAGAGATGGGTGCTGGGGATATCATAGCCAAAAAAGACAAACAAATGGATCCTACAACAGATCAAGCTTGAATTCTCCTGGGAAGCCAAGATGATGAAACTGAGGCTGTTGTATTATGATCACATCATTAGAAGGCTTGAATCATTAGAAAAGACAATAATACTGAGAAAGGTAGAGGGTAGTAGAAAGAGAGGAAGACCACACACCAGATGGTTAGATTTAACTAGGGAGGCCACTGGCCTGAATCTGCAGGACCTAAGCAGAGCAGTGGAACATAGGGGGTCTTCAAGATGTCTCATCCACAGCATTGGATCACAGTTGGGCATCGACTTGGGAGCAGTTAACAACAAAAACAAGTGTCCAAGTATTTGGCTGATTTGAGTATACTACTATGAACTCTGACATGAGTGAGTCAGACAGGAATTCCATTTGTCACTTCCACAGATGCAATAAAATATTTTGGACTATCCCAGTTCTGATGTTATAGGGTATATTAATACCAATTATACTAATGGGGCAAAAGCATTTGATCTTTTTGTCTTCCAACTTATTCTTCTTCTATAATTGGAAACCATGGAAAACAACAGCAGAAGTGATTCTTGCATGGTGAAAATAAAAACAACAACCATGAATCTAGATTTTAGCAGACATACAATCTTTCAGTTCAAAGACAGAAGGCAGAATTGAAAATATGCATGCTATCCA
Organism: Phrynosoma blainvillii; assembly: GCA_026167975.1. NCBI lineage: Eukaryota > Metazoa > Chordata > Lepidosauria > Squamata > Phrynosomatidae > Phrynosoma > Phrynosoma blainvillii. Next base: position 186,117,102 of record JANUYF010000004.1, on the reverse strand, counting down.
ATAAGTTAAGACATAAAATCAGAACTTTATTTTTTCATTTTGGGAGTCTTCAAAGCATGGATTTGTTTGAGCTTTAAAAAAACAAAAACAAAAGAAAACCTAAACAGTTATTTTATTAAAACATAATGCATATTAGACCCATGAAACTCTGTTTATTGTTCTGAAATTTTAAAATGTATAATCCCAAGGACTTCACCTAAACTTTACTAAGAGACTTACAAACACAAATAAACAGAAGCCTGACATGCCTGAGACATAAAAGAGATCAAAGAGGACAAAGTCTTGTAGATTCTTCTCCAGAAAAAAAAGAGGCTGGAATTGGCTGTAGAAATAATAGAGGAAGAAATATGAGGGGATGAAAAAAATACACATCTGTGGTGAGGTCAGAAATTTCACAAGCAAAGTGAGGGAACTCTCGTTCCTTTCCTTTAAAGCAGCCAATTCCCAAGAGGCTTTTTGTCCCACTCTAAATTGTAACACACCTGCCTCACCACAGATGTGTATTTCGCACATTACACTACAGCAAGGTGGACTTGATCCAGAAAAACAGGGAGCTACAACTTTCTGAACTGTGTAGCAAATGTCTGTTCCCAAACCTGTTTGTTGCATTCACACTTCACCATTTGCTTCCAACTTCTATCTTTCAGGTTGTCTCAAAGGTGCTGCAAGATCCCTTTGCATACTGGTTTTCCAGATTAATATAGCTATGTCTTTGAATTTCACCATTTGTAGGTAAATAATGCAAAGTCCACTCTTGAGCAGCAGTCGTGGGGGAACAAACTGTGAAGGACTCTTTATAGTGCACCCAAGAAATAGTAGGCAAACATCTATTTAGGGAAAATTGAATAAGTTGTCCTAAACCAGAACTTAACTGAGGTGGGACATGATGAATTGCAGGTCCATATATCTGGCTCTCCCATCCATTGCATAGGGCACTTTTATAGAAAAGTAAAGAGATGGGAAGACTTAACACTCCAGACTGGGTCCTAGACTATTTTTGTCAGCAGATTAAACTGTGTACTAGAGAGGGGTAAATTTGGGGTGGTTGGAGACAGGAAATAGGAGTAAACACCTCTTCCCCAGGTGGTGGAAGAAGAAGAGTTAAGGAATAAAACTGGGAGATATGAGGGGGATGTGATGAGATAGTTGGTGCTGACCCCCAATTCTGAAATGATACATTAAATTACACTTCATGGGCCTTTATGACATAAATACCATGGATTATGTATACAAAAAATGTGATGTCTGCCAGTAATTCTCTACAAAAAGAATCCTCTGCAAATAAATTAAACAGAAGCAGTCACTGTATCCACACAGCAAAAGCAAGTGTTACCATATGATAATCTCAGATTTAATTGATTCATTTGTCATTGTTATCCTCCTCCTCCTCCTCCTCCTCCTCCTCCTCCTCCTCCTCCTCCTCCTCCTCCTCATTATCATCATCATCAAGTCTCAGGTGGCTACAGAAATTGGCTTGAAAGTGTATAGGCAATATTTGGTAAAATCTCATAAGCCAGTGGGGAGTGGGGAGCAGAGTTTCTAAAGGCTGAGATAGCTCACACACACATTTGCTACTGTTCATAACCACAAGAAGCAGAAGAAATTCTTACACATATGTGTCCAACATGTGCACAGCACATGCACCCACATTACAAATTTATACCTTTATTCTGATATGTATAGCCCTCTTTTAACTCCAAATTGTGACTCAAATAACTTATAAAATATAAATGCAAGAAGAGTAATAATAGCTATCCATCATCAAAGCACAACTACCCAACCAAAAGGAGAATCAAAAAGCAAAGTTATAAAGATGATGATGTCAATAGATAGATGGACAGAGAGAGAAATGTGGGAGGGTGAACACTGCATTGCTCACAAGCCAACACATTTAATTATTTATGTATATATGCAAAGTAATAAATTCTGATAGGAATCTTTGATAGAGTTCCTATGCTTCCTATCATATTCAGATGTTTGTATATGAGTCTATCTTTCAAACTTTCTCCTGACCTACTTTAAGAAAGCAGAAGGAGACAAGAAAGTAATATCTGCAGAATCTGTAAGCTTTTGCCTTGATATAAGCAAAGTTTTTCTTGCCACCAGTTCTACCAAGGAATACCAGTTCCTTAGTGCATTGTCATCAGCCAGTAAACCAGTCTTCCCCTTGTTTTTATGTCCAAAAAATCCTGAGATCCAAATGCTCAGCTACTCTCTGATGCAGAATTAAAAACAGCTAAAACAACATTCCATCTTGTCAGGTACATATAAAAGGATTAGGATACCTGCCAGGAAAAGAATCAGAAACCAAGATAACTGATTAAAGTGTTTCTGACATCATTTTATCCTGAAGCTGGAAGTATAAAAAACATATAAAGTTAATGCTTGCTTTGTGATTTTTTTTTTAAAGGGTTTTGGAGGAACAGCCATACTGCAGTATGCTTTTTATATTATTAGCTCAATTCCACAGTCTACCAGGTGTAACTGACTGGAGTTTTGGACCATCAGTGATTCAGATTCTATCGAAGAATCTACAATTCTGAGAGGTATCATCAGACAATATTGCACATTCTAAGTAGTGTCACTTTTTGTAATTTTGTCATTGTAACCTTATCTATTTCAATGCTTTGTAAGTCCATTTGAAATCACTCCCAGAACTATTATCGCTACTGGAACCACAGTTGTTTTGTTTTCCCTGAGGCACTGAATCACAATTTATAGGGTTCTATATTTCATAATCTTTTCCTGGTCATTACTGTTGTTGCAGTTATTGTTATTCTTCCTGCATATCGATCTAAGAACTGCTGGTTTATATTTTAGATCAAGGGAAAGAGTTGCCACAGGGGGAAAGGGTTTAGAACCTTCTTATTCAGTGCTGGTCTTCCAATCAAATAAGCTTATCGCATGGCACTTAAGGACTGGGAATGGAATGGAACAGAAGGGAACGGAACATTCCTGGGAGCCAATTTTTGAAGGACGATTCAAAATCGTCCTTCAAAAATTGGCTGCCAGGAACGGCTGAGGAACGCCTTGGGGACCCCCGATGGCATTGGTGGTGTTCTCCCATGCAGTAACGTGTATTTTTGCCCTGTTCCATTCCCTTCTGTTCCGTTCCATTCTGTTCTTGTTCTTGTAAGTGCCATGCAATAAGCTTAATACACTGTTCCAATTCACAAAAGTTTTAATATGGGAGTATGCATGATTTAAAGATCCATTCTTGGGTTTTTATGTCATGTCTGTTTCATTCCTCAGTGAGGTGTTATTTAGATGATATCTCCACACACAGTGATAGAGGCTTAGGCTGAAGCAATGGCATACTCAAGATGATGATAATGATGATGATTATTATATTTAGCACTATCAATTTACAAGATGCTATACTGGTAAAACAACTGAAAACAGTGGATCCAGCCAGAGACATACAATGTAAATACACAGAGAGGGACAGAAGGAATAAAAAAGAAAACTATACAATATGGATAACATCCAAAAAACAACAACATAATGTAAAACAAGCCAATACATGTAATCAAATAAAACAGTATTAATCTAAACTCCCAAATGCTTTAGAAAACAATCAAGTTTTTAATCTAGATTTAAAAACATAGAGGGGGAAAGCAGTCTACCAATGTACAGGGAAGTGATTCCAAAAGTGTGGAGAAGTGAGTGAGAAAGGACAAAGCCAAGCCAAGAAAGAGGAAACCTTTGGTTGGGTAAAAAGCCTAGAATTCTCAGAATGCAAATCTCGAGCATAACATGAAATGGATGTATATGTATGGAGAGGTCTTCAAAAATAGTGAGGATGTGTTGTTGTTTTTCAATGAATGAAGAAACACACATTACCAACTATAGATCACCTGCCTGCAGTGGGACCATTAAGTCTGGACACCCTATTTCTTGGCACATTAAAGAGTAACACATTTTATTCAAAATAATTTGTCGTGGACTTCAATAAACCCACTTCACACATCAGATGAAGTGGGCTGTGGTATAAGAAAGCAGACAGAAAATAAAAGGCAAAATAAAAGGCTTCCTTGTCAGTAAGACAGTAAATGTGCTGTGGGTGTCAGTCAGAACATATTTTGGGGATGTGGATTATAATAATAATAATAATAATAATAATAATAATAATAATAATAATAATAATAATTTTTATTTGTATACCACCCTTTGGTGAACCCATCCGGGCGGTGAACATAATAAAATACAAAGGATACAATCTAAAACAACATCCTTCCCCCCTTCCCCCTTAAAAACTATTAAATCAGAATCGATTAAAAACAGACTACAATTAACCAAACAATATAAATTTATAAAAATTTTCATACAAACCCGCAGCCCCTGCTAAAGGGAGTTTAAAAAGTGTTTATTAAAAAGCTCTTAGTCACAGGTCTTAAGGTCTCAAGGCCGGGTAGTTTAATCTGGAAAGGCCTGCCGGAAGAGATCCGTCTTGACAGCCCTTTTAAAGCTATCCAAAGATGTTAATTGACGGATCTCATCCGGCAGGCCGTTCCAGAGACTGGGAGCAACAACAGAGAAAGCCCTCTGGGAGGTCCCCGCAAGCCTTGTTTTTTGAAGCTGCAGCAAGTTCCTCCCAGAGTATCGGAGAGCGCGGGGAGGATTATATGAGAGAAGGCGGTCCCTGATATAGCTTGGACCCAAGCCATTTAGGGCTTTAAAGGTGATAACCAACACCTTGTACTGAGCCCGGAAACCAACAGGCAGCCAGTGGAGGGACCTCAAAACCGGCGTAATGTGATCCCTCCTAGATGTTCCCGATATAAGCCTGGCTGCCATATTCTGGACCAACTGCAGTTTCCGAACCAGACACAAGGGTAGCCTCATGTAGAGTGCGTTACAGAAGTCTAAGCGTGAGGTTACCAGCGCGTGCACCACAGTTTCGAGATCCCATACTTCCAGAAAAGGGCGCAGCTGGCGTATCAGCCGAAGCTGATAACAGGCGTTCCTGACTGTCGCATTAACCTGATTTGTCATCAGGAGCGACAAGTCAAGGAGCACCCCCAAGCTGCGAACGCAGTCACTGGAAGAGAGTGTGACCCCTTCCAGGACTGGAGGTTGCAACCCAATTCCTGGTTTCGGGGCCGCTACCGTCAGCACCTCCGTCTTGTCTGGATTCAACTTCAATCTGTTTTTCCTCATCCAGCCCATTACCGCCTGAAGACAGTCATTGAGAGAAGAGATGCCATTGGAATTCGAGGCCGACGAACGAGACACAGAGAAATAGATTTGGGTGTCATCAGCGTACTGATAACACCCAGCACCATAACTCCGTATTATCTCACCCAGCGGCTTCATGTAGATGTTAAATAATGTCGGGGACAAAATAGCTCCCTGAGGGACCCCACAAGTGAGTTCCCTCTTACTGGAACTACAGTCCCTGAGCAGCACCCTCTGGGACCGACCCGAGAGGAAGGACCGGAACCACTGCAAAGCAGTGCCCCCGATACCTAACCCCTTCAGGCGGCCCAAGAGGATGCTGTGGTCTATTGTATCGAAAGCTGCTGAGAGGTCCAAGAGCACCAACAGGGTCACACTACCCCTGTCGATGCTCAGACGCAGATCGTCGGTCAAGGCAACCATGGCCGTCTCAACCCCAAAGCCTGTTCTAAAGCTGGTTTTTAATGGGCCTAGATAATCGGTTTCAACCAAGACTGCCTGGAGCTGAAGAGCAACCGCCCTCTCGATTACCCTGCTCAAAAATGGCAGCAATGATACAGGTCTATAATTTTTCATATCCAGGGGGTCCAGGGAAGGTTTTTTTCATGTTCCAACTTGTTTCTTTAAACAAGTTGGAACATGTCCTTCCCTCAAGGATGCATTGATGATATCCGTAAGGAATCTCACCAATGCATCCCCCCCCCCCGGACGGCCAGGCATGATGGGCAAGGGTCGAGAGGGCAAGTCGTCTTCCTCACCTTACCAAGCAGCTTGTCCACGTCCTCAGTACTCACGGATTGGAGCTGATCCAGTAAAACTACATCGGCGGAGTCGCTGGACGCCTCAACTAATGACTCTGTTACAATAGTGGCGTCTAAGTCGGCTCTTATCTGAGAGATTTTATCTGCAAAGAAGTTATTAAACGTGTCACAGCAGGCTGTTGTTGGGTTAAACAAGGGATTCGGCGCAGGGGGCACCTGTGTCATCTCCCTTACCACCCTAAACAGCTCTGCCAGACGAGACTCTGCAGATGCAATACGTGCAGATGAGAAAGCTCTTCTTGTTGCACGTATTGCCTCCCGATAGGAACTAAGGAAATTCCTATGGTGAGTTCTGTCAGATAAGAGTCGAGTCTTCTGCCACCTGCGCTCTAGTCGTTGTCCAGCTCGCTTCATTCTCCTAAGCTCAGGTGTGAACCATGGCCTATGGTTCGAAGCGAGTTGGCAAGGACCCTTGGGAGCGATCGTGTCAATAGCCCTGGTAAGATCGATGTTCCAAGTATTAACCAGAGCATCGACAGGATCACCAGCATTCCCAACCAATGAACCCTCCAAGGCTTTCCGGAATCCAATGGGCTCCATTAGCCTTCGAGCGCGGACCATTCTAATTGGTCCACCACCCCCGGCGGGGCAGATGTTGGCTCTAAACTCCATCTTGACCAGGAAATGATCCGTCCATGACAATGCGGAGGTACTTACCACCTCCGCCCACGGATATTCCTGTTCCGTACTGAAGACCGCATCGAGTGTATGACCCGAACAATGTGTGGGCCCGTTGACCAATTGGGATAGGCCCATGTTTGTCATGGTCTCCATGAACTCCCGAGCCGCACCTGTTAAACTGGTCTCGAGCGGGATGTTGAAGTCCCCCAAGACTAACAGTCTGGGGGTCTCCAACAGCAGCTCGGAGACCAGCTGCGTCAGCTCGGTCAGGGAGTCTGCCAGACAACGGGGTGGTTGGTAGACTAGCAGAATTCCTAAACTATCCCTGGTCTTCAGGCTGAGGTACATACACTCGAAGTGGATCGTGTTCCGGACAGGTATCCTGGTCAAAGTCAGGGTGTTCTTATGGACCAGAGCTACTCCACCCCCCTGTCCACTTCCCCTCACCTGCTCACTAACAGAGTACCCAGCTGGGAGGATCTGCGCCCAGATAGCCGCACTATCCCCCCCCCCCCAGCCAGGTCTCCGTAAAGCATGCCAGGTCGGCATCCTTGTCCAAAAGAAGATCTTGGATAATACAGATTTTATTTTTGACTGACCTGGCATTGCAAAGGAGCAGAGTGAGGTTCTGTGATATGGTTGGTCTGCTCTCCAGGCCATTCAGAGCAACAGAGGGAACTGAAGACAGGCTAGCTTTCAAGCAGCGATCCCGTCTTCTTTTGTAACATTGATTCCCTCTATTCCAGCCATACCTCCCTTTCCCCAACACAACTCCGATGGCTGCTCCCATTTCATTCCCGGCCTCCAATAAGATGGTACCATTTTCAACCATTGGTAAGATGCAGTAATTGGAACCTGGATAGTGCACAGTCTAATAGTCCAAAGACTGCCGACTGATGGTGTAATCCCACTCCAGCCCAAATACTCATGCTAACCAGCAGTCTCATTAGTTTCTACAGTTCCCTTAGGATTATCGCAGGGGAAACATGAAGAACCCAAACCCGCGGTGCGAGACTACTCCCAGCCGCCCAGCTGTCAGAAATAAGGGCAGGCAGAGCCCTTAAGGGACCAGAGTCCTTCCCGGGGCTTCTGCAGGCAAGGGAGGTTGCCGCTGCCGCCGCGTTAGTCCAAGGGAGTTGTTCCTGGGCGAGGGTTTTAAGCCCACCGGCTGCTCCTTGGTCCCGCGGTGCGAAGCCACTCCCAGCCGCCCAGCTGTCAGAAATAAGGGCAGGCAGAGCCCTTAAGGGACCAGAGTCCTTCCTGGGGCTTCTGCAGGCAAGGGAGGTCGCCGCCGCCGCCGCCGCGTTAGTCTGCGTTAGGATTCAGCACACTGTATAGCTTCCTTAAAGTACAGAGTAAAAATCAGATTTGATTCTCTGTCCCAATGACTCAGGATGCATCTACAATGCAGCATTAAAGCAATCTGATACCATTTTAACTGTCATGGTTTAATGCTATGGAATTCTTAGATATGAGCTCTGGTGCCATAGAAAACTACAAATCCCAGGAATCCATGGGATAGATCCATGATAGTTAAAGTGCTGTCAAACTGCACTAATTCTGCAGTTCGTCTTGGAAGCCCTCAGACATTATATGATGCAAGACCTTTTGTTAGAATTAGCTTTGTGCCTAAGGAGACAATATGGTTCATTTGCAATACATAAAAACAACACACTGTTGTATGGGTAAAGAAATAGGTATCCCAAGTAGCCCAAGACAACCTGCTCCACAGATGTGGAGAAGATGCCTGTGTTCCCAAACCTAGTCAGTCAAATTGCATAGTACATTTGCTCCCTTTTGATGAAAGCCCAAATCAGTGATAGAAAGTTCTTCCTAATGGCAGAACCAGCCTTAAGTGGGAATTCAGGAATGGATTTTATTATACCCTCTAAGAGGAGGTAGAAATAGGATTTAAATAAGATGAATTAGGATTTTTTAGTTAATGGCTGTGGACAAGAGGCATACCTTGGACAGCGATGTGATCCTGAAATTGAGTTCCCCCCTCCCCCAACATATGTAGAATATTAATAAACAGGAGCTTTTGACCATATATACAGAGAGAGAGAGAGAGAGAGAGAGAGAGAGACATATGTTTTGGTATTTGCATTTTCAGTGGTTTGGATAATATAGTCCGGCCTCCTTACTTGTCGTCTGTGGATTTAACCATCTTTGGATGATAAGCCCCCATTTTGCTTAATGGTGGTGTGTGCATGTAGCTGTGCTAGCATTACACCACCATTGCTTTTAATGTGACTTGAGCACGCATGGATTTTCATATCCACAGGGTGTGTGTGTTCAGGAACGGATCCCCTGCAAATACAGAGGTCCTACTATACTTACATATCTCAGCCTCTAAGTATAGTGTTGATATTAAAGTAAGGCTGGATTGGTAATGGAGAAAGCAGGATAGTGCAATTTGGTATTTCTTCATACAGTACTGGGATTTATGACAAAAAAGTCCCCAGACTTACTTGGGAGCATGTGCTTACTGAACACACTGAAGATGAGTAAAGCAGACATGAGATACCATATTTGGACTCATCAGAGGCTTCCTCCCAGGAGCATGTATGGGTTTTGCAAGATCATAAAAAGCTTGTGAAAATGGGCCCATTAGCTGAAGCCTGGTTATGGGGTGTAGACGTGAGGTTTTCACTCAGGCCCACTGCATAAAATGTGCATAAAAATGTTCTTCAGCACATAGCCTAGGTTTAGGCTTTAAAGTCCCTCCTTCCATCATGACAGAAGGTGGCATCAGCTATTATTATTATTATTATTATTATTATTATTATTATTATTATTATTATTTCTATCCTGCCCCTCTGCTGAAGCAATCTGGGCAGCTTGCAACAATAAAATACCACAATGTACAATCCCCTCCAAAAAACCACCCACCACTTAAAATAGTATTAAACATTGAACATTTAAAACAATAAAAACAATTGACAATAACAACTACAGAGTCCCAATAACAGGCAGAAACAGTTGTAAATGTGGCAGGGGGTAAGGATAGGAATGGACTCGCTCCTTAGGCTGGGAAAAACTAGTCAGAAAAGGCCTACCAGAAGAGATCCGTCTTTACAGCTTTTTTAAAGCTATTAAAGATGGTAATCTGACGGATCTTGTCCAGCAGGCCATTCCATAATCTGGGAGCAGTTGCCGAAAAGGCCCTCTGGGAGGTTGCGGATAGCCTAATTTTAACAGGCTGAAGCAAATTCCTCTCAGAGGACCGGACTGTGCGGGTTGGGATATATGGAAGAAGGCAGTCCCAAAGATAGAATGGACCCCAGCCGTTTAGGGCTTTAACGGTAATAACCAACACCTTGTACTGAGCCCGGAAACTAATTGGCAGCCAGTGGAATCTTTTTAAGACAGATGATATATGGTCTCTCCTAGCTGCCACATTCTGTACTAATTGAAGTTTCTGGACTAATAACAAGGGTAGCCCCATGTTGAGCGCATTGCAGAAATCAAGATCAGAGGCCACCAGCACATGTACCACAGTTTCAAGATCCCTTACTTCCAGGAAAGGGTGCAGCTGGCGAATCAGCCAAAGTTGATAACAGGAACTCTTGACCGTTGCATTTACCTGATTTGACATCTGGAGCGATGGGTCCAGGAGTACCCCCAGACTGGGAACACAGTCCTTTGCGGAAAGTGTGACCCCATCTAGGACTGGAGGTTGTATCCCAATACCTAGTTTCGGGGCCGCTACTGTTAGTACCTCCATTTTATTTGGATTCAGTCTCAATCTGTTTTTTCTCATCCAGCCCATTACTTCTCTAAGACAGTCATTGAGAGGAGAGATGCCATCTGAAGTCAGGGCCAATGACCAAGGCATGGAGAAATATATCTGGGTGTCATCAGCGTACTGATAACACCCCGCCCCATGCCTCTGGATGATCTCTCCCAGCAGCTTCATATATATATATATATATATATATATATATATATATATATATATTGAACAACATTGGGGACAGGATGGTGCCTTGCGGGACACCACAATTAAGCTCCTTCTTCTTCTTCTTTTTTTTAAGAAAGATTTATTGAGTTCGCATATAAAAGAAACATATGACATTACAAACACTACCAATACACATAAAATTACATGAATACATAAATTTACAAATCCACAAACAATAAGACTATAAAACAATACATTAAACAATACAATACCCCCAACAAGACTAACACCAAATGGTTATACTTTCCTTTAGTCAATACTCCCCTAATTCCAAAATAAACAGTAAATTTTCTTGTAACCATCATCTTCTCCCATTAGCTAACTACCTTCTAACCTCAGATAAATCAATGAATAGAATGGGAAATCTTTGTCAAGGATCTAATAATTCTAAAGTGTATCTTTTCAGCTCTCAATTCACAAAATTGATAATAATTATAATTTTCTGGTTAATCATGAGAAAAATAAAGAAAGAGTTCCTTTTCGTATAACTCCATGATATATTATTATTATTAGATTTAACCATACAAATAGGTTGACGTCCTCCTGTTCTGGAGGTTAAGGTCCATCAAGTCATAGAAAGTCAATATTCCTCTTCCAATTCCAGAGCTTCTTTTAAAGCTTCCAAAACCGGATTCCAGTCTTCAACAAAATTTTCTAATGAGTTAAATTTAATGACATGTGTCAATTTATCATTGGCAATCAAATCATAGAGTTTCCACCTCCAATCTAAAATAGACAGGATCTTTTCTGATTTCCAAAATTTTGCGTAGACTAGTCTAGCCGCTGTTAACATATAAAATAAAACCCTGACATATTTCTTCTCTAACTCCTGCTCAACCATACCAAGGAGAAAACATTTAGGGGTTTCCTTCAACTCTATTTGAAGGATATCTCTAATACTTTTTTGAATTTCGTCCCAAAACTGCCTAGCCATTGGACATAATCACCATATGTGTATAAAAGTTCCTTTCTCTTTTCCGCACTTCCAGCAGCAATCATTTGCCTGGTTTATTAGCATAGTCAAAGTAGTTTTGTCTGATGTATCTCAATTTATATTTTTGCTCTTCTATTAATAAAAGTGAGATCTCTTTTGTATTTTGAGTATCCAGCTTGTTGGGGGGCAATCAGCTCACAGTTGTAAACCGCTTAGACACCCCATAGTGTGGTATGAAGCGGTATATAAATGAAGCTGCTTTGCTTTGCTTTGCTTTCTTGACCTGTTGCTGTAACATTTTATTACTAGGCTTTTCTTTTAAGAGTTGTTCTTTTACAATTAAGCTCCTTTTTAGTGGAGCAACTGTCACCGAGCAACACCCTCTGGGATCTGCCCGAGAGGAAGGAACAGAACCACTGCAATACAGTGCCTCCAATTCCTAACCCCTTCAGGCGATCCAAGAAGATGTTGTGATCTATTGTATCGAAAGCCACTGAGAGATCTAAGAGCACCAATGGGGTCACACTACCCCTGTCAATACTCAGACAAAGGTCATGAGCCAAAGCCACCATGGCAGTCTCAAATCCAAATCCTGTCCTAAAGCCAGTTTGAAATGGGTCTAGATAATTCTAGAGAATGGGTTTCCTCCAAGACAGCTTGGAGTTGAAGAGCGACTGCTCTCTCAATCACTTTGCTTAGAAAAGGTAATAAAGAGACTGGCCTGTAGTTGTTCATATCCAGGGGGTCCAGGGAAGGCTTTTGCAGAAGCAGCCTGACCACCGCTTCCTTCAAACAAGATGGGATATGACCTTCCCTGAGGGATGCATTGATGATGTCCCTAAGGAGCACCTTCAATGCATCCTCCTTCTATGTGGCCAGCCAGGATGGGCAAGGATTGAGAGGGCAAGACATCTTCCTCACAATTCCAGGGAGCTTGCCCATGTCATTGGTACTTACGATTGAATTTGATCCAGTATAATTTCACTAACAGAGTTGCTGGTGACCTCATCAATTGATTCTATTATGTTAGCATCTAAGTCAGCTCTTATCTGAGAGATTTTATCTGCAAAAAAATTGTTAAACACATCACAGCAGGCTGTTGTAGCGTTAAGTAGTGGGTTCTGCGCAGATGAGACACGCGTCAGTTCCCCTAAAACCCTAAACAGTTCTGCTGGACAAGACTCTGCAGACACAATACTTGCAGAGTAAAGGGATCTCTGTACTGCACATATTGCCTCTCAATGGGAATGAAGAAAGTTCCTATGACAAGTCTTGTCAGATAAGAGTCGAGTTCTCACCAGATGCACTCCAGTCATTGTCCAGCCATGTCATTATTTGTCTATGTTTTGCACATAGAGTATGGATGATGAGGCCTGTATGTCCATCATATCTTCTTTAGGGTCCCCCAAGGCACTTTAAGGATTAGGAAACATGGAGTCATGCCCACGTTAGAGACAGGTGATCCTGTCATATCCTCTGGTAACCAGGAAGCCACATGGTGGCTTTCAGCCCTGTGGGATCCCACTTTAGTGATTTCACATTAGTTCTGGGAAGTAGGCTGGGAGATCAGTGTCATTGGTCAACAGGTGGGTTGCCACATGTCTGGATCTAGATTCATGCATTGCCTAGCTGTATAGCTGTAGCTAGCAAAGTTGTGGCCTTTATTCATTGCAACATAATGGTGGTCCAAGGAGAAGTAGACTGCTTGAGACTGCCAATATTTCATGCCTTCTATCATTGTCACTGGGCCTGCAAATATCAGTTTCTGTTTGACCACAACAACACTGAACAGAGACACTATAACAAAAAATAAAAATGCATTAATATCAGAGGCACTATGATATAAGTCATAAAAAGCATTTGTGCAGAATGATGTTACTATGTGTGTGTTTTGGTGCAAAATGAAGAATGGGTATGTCCTTGTGGGAAACCGTGAAGACACAAATACATGATAAAATCGTAAGCTAGCAACGAACTCCATGGTATGCTTTTGATAAGTCACTGACATTTCTCTGTCAATAGAATGGGAATAACCAGGTACTGAGGCACCATTTTTAGTAGGGAATTATATTTTTGTATGGTTAGATGCTATAAAGTATTTGGAGCACTATCAAATTCTTGTTAATGGTCTTGCAATAATGTATTGGCCTAAATCTAATTGATTGTCCAATGGAAATAGCCTCATTGACTCAATGAAACTGATGTAAGTGTTGACTTCCCAAGTTCCCATTGATTAAATGAGTTTACCTTAATTGGGACTAACAATTGGACTTAGAGTATTAAATATAGGATGAATATTATGCAATTCTAACCACATAAGACTTGCATAAAACATTAATCAAAATTAGGCATAGACTTCCATAAATTAAGCAATACGTTCTGGGCTCAGAATGCTATGTGTGCTATTCATGTTTAAACAATTGAAGGGAAATTATATTGATAAACTCCAGATGGAATATTTCATAGTGAAATGCTTTAATCAAGCAATGCATGTCCCATTATAAGAGAACACAATACAAAGAATAGAATATGGATAGTGTCCCTTGCTAGAAAATAAGATCAATGATTTCCATTCAAACTGGCAGTCCAGGTCTAAAAATATGAATAATGATGTGCATGTACAAAATGTTGAGCTATTTGAATAGAGCTTTAACCTAGTGATAGGCAAACTGATTCTGTAATAATGTATGATTTGCTTTCTGAATTACAAATCTAACTATACGTTTAGATGAACTCTCTCGGTTATTACCAAATTTTGAAATATTTTCAGAAATTTCCAAATCACCAAAGTACAGAGTAGAACTGCCATGTGTATATGGTATTCTTTTTTCACTCTGAAGGTCACAAAAGGTACCTTCATCTGAACGGCTATCAAATGTGCTTGGATTATAGTGGTAGACAAGGAGGTAGAGCCAACAACCACTTCCTCAGTAAAAATGCCTCTGTGACAGGAGTTAACATTTTACTGTGACACTATCAAGGAGAAGAAGACTGCTCCAGACACAGAGTAACTACATATTTGATTTTATTTATAAAGTATTTATACCTTAATCTATATTGTAAAGGTGTACAATGAAACCAGCTTGTTTAACTTATACAGCATCCCTTCAAATAAGAATTCTGTCCCCAATCTTCACATGTGTGTTTGTGTGTGGGTAAAATGAGAATATAACTCTGCCATAAGAATTTTATGTCCCAAATGAATTTTTTCTTCTGTTTCCAAAAATTGCAGAGAGTGACATGCTGAAAATCATTCACACCTAAAACTCCCATTTGCCATTGAGAGGGAAAGGGAAGCCAACACAAAATGAATGACAGGACACCCAATTGGCAGAAAAAAGGCCACAACTTTATTGAATACAGCTGATAGGTATGAGTTGGCCCAAATGCATGGGCCTGAATCTGTCATTGTCCAACCCCCCTGTCGTTCAATTAAACCCGAAAGGCTCAGTCTTGGACAGGCTTCGGGATAACAGAAGGGGTGACCAACTGGTCACAAATCCACCTCTCAGACCCTTTGTCACTGGGGGACACTGTTCAGGAGTTGCCCCGTAATGGCAACACCTCACCACTCTCAACACCCCCAGGTTCCCTAGGGACTCCCGATCCTGTGCTCCATAGCCCAGGAAATCACGTCCACCAGATCCATGGCCCATGCTACCACCACAAAAGGCAGCCCCCCCCCCCAGGTCCTCATGGGAGAGTTGAGCAAGGATCCAAGCCTGGGTGGATGTAGCCTGCAAAAGCACCAGACTTCCACCTCTCTATCCTCTTGATAGAGTCCACAAGCATGCTGCAACCTGGTGCAGTGGTAGTGGCCCCATCCAGAACAGGTGTCCACCAAAATCATCTGCCGGCCACTCGGCCGCCACAAGGCCAAACGGAGTACCGACACAAACTGGAGCCAAGTTAGCGGAGATCTGTCATCATGGGTATACAAGGTGCCTGATGTGCATGGGTGGGATGCCAGATATCTGCATAAGGTCTATACAGGGCACAGGCAGCAGCCATGGAGCCTCCTCAGCACAATGGTGGACCCTTTGCCCAACTTGCCACACTTGAACCTGCGAAGAACTAGAAACACAGTGTTGCTTGCCTCCCTCTGAATTGAATGCTTGGACCCACTGGAGGATGGGACCAGCTGGAGGATGGGACCAGCTCACCCACCCGTAGTGCCCCAAAGAATGCAGTAACAAAGGCTGCCCTGAAAAGGCGAGCCTCAGCCCTCAAGTGGCAGACATGGCTGAGCAGCAGAGAGAGCTTGAGGAGCAGATTGAAGCAAATGGGCTTCCTTCCATCTCCCCCCTTCTTGCCTGTCCTCCTCAATCCCTTCAGGGCCCTCCTAAGTAGAAAGGAAGCATAAGGATCCCAAAAAAAACCAGCTTTGGAAAAGAACAAAAATCCCAGACTCTGCCAGAGCTCCTGCCTGTGCAGTCTCCAGATAACAATGGCACCAGCCACCCTGACCACGTGGCTTTATATAGGCCTTCTGGCCAATGGGGGCCAGCACCAGGCAGAAGTCCTGCCCCTCCTCAGCCTCCCCACCAATCAGGGAGGCCAACTCGCTGGATGGGGTGGGACTTCTGGCTGAACAAGCTGCTGGGACTTGTAGTCCCACTTCACCCGCTGGAAGTCCTGCCCCCTGTCCAGCCCGCTCACCCAATCCAGGGCCGCCGAGCTGCTCTCGGTGCACCTTGAGAACTGGCTGGCCTCCCAAGTGGGCCGAGGAGGCCCTTGGCCATTGCCAGCTCCCCACCCCAGCAACTCAGCCGGCCCAATGTGACCACATATTTGCTGTACTTGCATTCCTTTAGTTACCCTGCCTGTCCTTTTTCTTTTGATGCCTAAACTGTATTTCTAAAAGTTTACCTGAAGTTTTATGTTACTACAATGGCAGAAAGTTGGGACTGAAGGAAAAAATCATTTAATTCATTTAATTTATTTGATTATTCCCCCACCCTGCCACCAGTGTAATATGCCCCTCAATTTTAAACAAGTTAAAGGAGTAAAAATTATTTAAACAGGATTTAAACATATTAAATAATTTAACATGTCTAAAGAACCCAGTGTGAACCAGTGTTGTGTAGTGATTTGAGCATTGGACTAGGATTCTGGAGACAAGGGTTTGATTTCCTGATTAGCCATGAAAACTCACTGGGAAATCTTTAGTGAGTCACACACTCTCAGCCCCAGAAAATGCCATGATACAGTTGCCTTAGGGTCACCATAAGTCTAATGACTTGAGGACATAAAACAACAACAACAATAATAATTTAAAATCACTCAAAACAACTGAAACTATTTAAAACCATGAACATGTGTAGATTTGTAGATTTTCATGAAAAAAAACCCATGTTTTTACTTGCCACCAGAGTAATTGCAATGTTGTAGTCAAGCAAGCCAAAGCTAAATGGTAAATATAAAATAATTCCACATGCAAGTGCATTGTGGGAATATGTTATCTCAGTAACAATCAACAGCTTACCAAAAAACTTGCCCATCTCCACCAGAAAGAAAATTTCTATAACATGTAGAAAGATGTTTCTGCTCAAAATAGCTAGGCTTTCACATTGTGAAGCAAATCACATACACACAAAGCAATCACAGGACTGGCTGACTGGTGGCAAAGATGGTCACAACTCATACAATGCCTTTAATTTTTAAAACTCGGGTATCACAGTTTTGCATATTGACTGCAATTGTACAATTCAACCATTTGCCTATTTGCATGTAATTCATGCAAAAACTATTCCTGCAAATGTGAAAACTCTTGTTGCAAGGGGAGGGAGATATCTCACCATCTTGCAAATGAGCAGAAAAATTATTTGTTTTTTCATTCTTGTATTTGGGAATGGGGCAAACAAGGACCTATATCCCTAGTGCACTGCAAATGGAGCCTTTTCATTTCCTTCAGAAATTAAAATATTACAGCAGTCTACGGCTCAGCAGCTGTAAAGGTGTTAAAGTGTGGATGCTCACCTGTGCAGAAGACAAATGAGAAATTCATCCTTAATTCATAATTAATCTTGCTTTGTACTACCACTATATTAAAGTTTATTGGAACAAAGTCACTGCTCATTATGCATTCAAGAATTGTGAAATGGGTAGAAGTGACTTATAAGATGATTAATTTCAAGTTTCAAGGTGTCATTATTTAAAACCTGGAATCCAGAAACAGACAAACACCATCTAGAGAGTTTTTGAGTCCATAAATTTGGCCAATGTGGTGGTTTGTGTTTTTTTCAAATGTATACTGCTGTTCAATTTTGGAGATCTTGTGCACCATACAATAAAGTTGGTGAATGTTGTCATTCTGACAACACAGGCATATATTTTACACATCCTAAAAGAAAATACTGAATTGAATGTTTGCATGAATGTTTGTGGCAACAACACCAAAGAGAGAGAGGCAACATTTCTTTTCTTGGCCTTGGACTGTGTTTTTCATGTCACCACCACAATTCCCACAGTTTTTGTTCAATTCTGAGGTTGTTTCATGTGCATGGGAGGGTAGTGGAACTTGTAGATCCATTGCCTCTCACAACATGCCCTGCAACCCAGCTCCTGTTTCCTTCTAACAACACTGAAGTTCCACTGTTAGAGAGGTAAAGGCTATGGAGGTTTCTGTGGGAGCAAGAATAAGGCATCTGAATCTGAAGTCAGTTTTCCTTCCCTAAGGAAATACTGCCCTTGGAGAGGGAGATCAGAAGAATTCTATGGCAACCCTCTAAAGACCATAGGAATGCAGCTATAGTTCCTAATCAGATATATAGCATGTGATTTCTATCTCATAAAAATACCTGCTATTCTGCCTAATGGCTGAACAATTTCCAAGCATCTTTATGTAATGATATTGGGTAATTTGAGGGCAACCATTAAAAACAAGATTGAGCTACTTTTTATACAAGATAAAATAAAAGATGTTGAGTTCACCAGCTCCAAGAATCAGTATTACAGTTTTGGAGCTGGAAGTAGAAGGGATTATTGTTAGGTTTCAAGAGCTGCATAAAAATAGCTGACATTATTAACTACTTCCATATATTTTAGAATATTGGCAGTTATTGTATTCATTGTGGGTGGTTTGGGACACAATATAAAAAATCATGCAAACACAAACATTAAAACAACCCCTCCCCAATTCCTTCCCATACTTTCACTAATGATGGGTCAGAAGGCAAGTCTTCTAAAACAAATATTTTAGACAGCAAGGTGTCCCCATTTCCAAAATAAAAAATAAAAATAAAAATGAGATTAAATAGAACTACATTTTGCTTTAGAAACAGTATGGGGAAACAGAAATATGCTATTTTATAAATGTGATTCTTAAACTTTGAGGAGGAAGTGGAGGGATGCAAGAGTTGCTCAGGAGAGTGTGAGACTTGGAGATACTGATACCTCCTCCTACTCCCCCTCTGCTTCCCGAATCTTTTCTGTCCTGGAGGAGAAGAGAAAGGAGACTACTTGGAATAGCCACCTCTGCCAAAAGGAGGAGGAGAAGAAAAAGGAGAGCAAAGAAACTTGGTGGATTGTGGCTTCTAGTGGGTCCAATCCTAAGCCATTGCTTCTTCTTCACACTCTGTTCCAGTGGCACCATGATCTTCTCAGAATGGGACACTGCTGCAGCCTCAGCCAGCATACCTACTCAATTCAGTGCATCCTGGCTTAACAAGACTACATGTGAGAGGGATCTAGGAGTCCTAGTAGAGCACAAGTTGAACATGAGTCAACAGTGTGATGTGGCAGCTAAAAAGGCCAATGCAATTTTGGGCTGCATTAATAGAAGTATAGTATCTAGATCAAGGGAAATAATAGTGCCACAGTATTCTGCTTTGATCAGGCCCCACCTGGAATACTATGTCCAGTTCTGGGCACCACAATTCAAAAAGGATGTTGAAAAGCTGGAGTGTGTCCAGAGGAGGGCAATTAAAATGGTGAAGGGTCTGGAACCATGCCCTATGAGGAATTACTTAGGGAAGTGGGTATGTTTAGCCTGGAGAAGAGACAGTTAAGAGATAACATGATAGCCCTGTTTAAATATTTGAAGGGATGTCATATTGAGGAGGGAGCTAGCTTGTTTTCTGCTGTTCCAGAGAACCAGACCTCGAACAATGGATACAAGCTACAGGAAAAGAGATTCTACCTCAACATTAAGAGGAACGTCTTGACAGTGGAACTTACTCCCTTGGAGTGTGATGGAGTCTCCTTTGTTGGCGGTCTTTAAACAGAGGCTGGAAGTCCATCACACACACACACACACACACCTGCTGGTAAAAAACCAGTGCAGATGAGTTATATGAGACTACAAGAGAAGAACTTATCCAGTGATCAGTCATTGCCACAATAATGGATAGTGTGAGATATGGAGTGAGGAGATAGAATTATAATCATGGGAGACAGGGAAAACAGAGGGTGCTTGTTGCCTGCAAACTGTCCCCAACATCAAATATTGTATAGCCCAACAATGAGTGCCTTGGGCTGAAAATTCTGCTCCACAATGTCAGGCTGGTAAATGGAAAAACATCTTTGATCCAAGACATGATCCTGGATGACAGAGGTGGTGGGGTCATGTTTTTATCATGAGTAGTGTTTTTACTATATACTGAAGTGGACTTTATTACTAAAAGCTATAAGCCATCACAGTTCCATATACTTTAAATAAAGGAGCCAGATGGCAAAATCACATTTTAGAATTTGGCACCAAATACAAAATAGAAACGATAAAACAAGAATTGTCAAGAGTATAAAAGTGTAACAAGTTTAAAACATTATTCTAGCAAAACAGCACAATAAAATTCTTAACTAATGATTTTGATATCTAACTCTTAACTTAATTTTAGCCAGAGCAAATTTTGCCACCATTTCAGTAATATATACATTGTTGCCTGCTAATAGCACACAGCTTTGTTAAAGTGAATAATTAGCAAGGGAATGGGGAATATAATTTAAGAATTTTTTTCTTGGGAATATGTATAGAGGACATTTGAGAAAACAGTGTTGGAAATCCCACACTGTAATATTATATATAGTTTTAATCTTGTTTTTAATTCTACTGGTATTTGTTTTTTGACTAATGTTTTAACTGTATCTTATTTTCTTAATGTTGTGGGCCAACTTGGGGCCTGCATAAGGAGAAAGGTGGGATATACATCTAATCAATCAATTAATTAATTAAACTTAAAATAACAAAGATTCTAGAACATTATCATCATCATTAATGTATGTTAAATAGCAACCACAAATGATTAAGAATTAACTACTATGTAATAAATATGAAGTAAACCAGTGGTGGTGAACTATGGCACGCATGCCAGAGGCGGCACTCAGAGCCCTTTGTGTGGGCACCTGTGCCATCACCCCAGCACAGGGTTCACCAGAGTTCATTACTTAGAAAGCAAGAGGAACATGGAACTTTACAATAAATAAGTGGGTTTGGGGTTGCAGTTTGGACACTCACCTTTCCCCTTTAAGGGCTGAGGGACTTCAGCTCCCAGAAGCCTCAGCCATGTTGGCCAATAGTCCCATGTTGGCCAATAGCTCCTGGGATTCTGGGAGCTGAAATCCCTCGGCCCTTAAAGGGGAAAGGTTGCCTACCCCTGCTCTAGAGGGTTCACCATCACTGAAGTAAAATCTCCCAAAACATAAATAGCAAGCAACAACAGGTAACAGTTTGAAAGCAGCAACCATCAGCTCACTTCACAAATGCTTTTTAAAAATCATGACCTTTAGAAAACTTCATTGATTATGTATTCCTGCATGGCAAGGGTGGTTTGAATGGATGGCCCTTGAGTCTAAAAACTCCCTGAGTGTACAGTAGTGTCCTTTCAGGAAGTCATTTTAAAAGCCTGGGGCTATCGCAGAAAAGGCCTTTGAGAGTTTGTAGTAGATTTTCTTCCAAAATTATTTGCATATGGAGTCTTGTTTAGCGCAGTGTATGAAATCACAGTATATTGTGCAGTGTTCATGGAAGGACTTCTGTTTTGGGAACAGAGTTTTGCATTTTAAGAATATCAGCTTTTGTTTTCTTTTTAAAAATGCTTTTATATTATTTTTCTTTTTTTAATTTTTAATTTTTAATTTTATTATTAAAAAAAGAAAATCGACATATATACAATACAGAACACACAAAACAAACATCAAAAAATCAAAACAACAGATAAAAAAACAAAACAATAAAAAAGAAAGAAAGAAGATTACAAATACTCACACTAACGAAGCAACATCCTAATATAGATAACATAAAGCTTCCTCATCCTTCAAGCCTTGTTATCTCCTTTCTTTTATAGTTGACTTTGTCTCTTTACATCATACTTATGTTCCCTAGACCATTTTTGTTTACATATCTCTATGATCATATATCTCATCTATTCTAATCCAACATATTATATCAATATAATCATTGTCTACAATATATTTACAATTCTAAAGCCTACTTACATTCAGAGGCTTTAGGCTTTAAATTATTTTTCAGTATTTGCCTCTGGTCTATGTAAAGTGGTGTGTGTGTTGAAAAAGGCAACATTCTTCATTCACTACTACTTAGGGCCTAAGCAGACTGCCAGAAATAGTGCACATTAAATTGAGGCACTGCCCTGGCTCAGTGCTAGGGAATCATGGGAACTGTAATTTATTGTGGCACCAGAGCTCTCTGACAGAGAAGGCTCAGTGTCCCAGAAAAAAAATACAGTTTCCATGATTCCCTAGCACTGAGCCAGGGCAGTGCCTCAATTTAATGTGCACTATTTCTGGCAGTCTGCTTAGGCCTGAATAGATGACTAAACTGAGACTATTTGCCATATCATGAGAAGGCATGATTCCCTTGAAAAGACAATAATGCTTGGTAAGATAAAAGGCAGTAGGAAAAGATGGAGACTCTGTAGATGTATCTGTAGATGTATAGACTCAATCAAAGTAGCCACAGCTCTGAATCTGCAAGATCTGAGTACGGCTAGTGATTTGAAGGTCTCTTATTCATAGGACTGACATGTCATAATTGACTTGATGGCAGTTAACAATAACAGAAGATAGATAGATATAGATTTCTAGTAAACTTGTGATCGAAAGAACAACTAGCCTATTTGCCTTTAAAAAATGTGACCAGTCCTAAGCTTTTAATAACATCTATTCAACATCTTTATCAAAGATGGATGAAAAAATATAGGGCATGCTTATCAAATTTGCAGATGACACCAAATTAGGAGTAGCTAATACCCCAGTGGAGATGATTAAAATTCAAAAGGACCATAATAGATTAGAAAGCTGAGCGAAAACTAACAAAATGAATTTCAACAGGAGGAAATGTAAAGTACTGAACTTAGGTAGAAAAAATGAAATGCATAGATAACAAAAGGGGGACACCTGGGTTAACAAGACTACATGTGAAATGGATCTAGGAGTCCTAGTGGACCACAGGTTGAACATGAGTCAATAATGTGATACAGCAGCTAAAAAGGCTAATATAATTCTAGGCTGCATGAATAGAAGTATAGTATCTAGATCAAGGAAAGTAATAGTGCCACTGTATTCTGTTTTGGTCAGGCCTCACCTAGAATACTGTGTCCAGTTCTGGGCATCACAATTCAAAAAGGATGTTGACAAGATGGAGCATGCCCAGAGGAGGATGACAGAAATGGCGAAGGGTCTTGAAACCATGCCCTATGAGAAGAGACTTAGGGAACTGGGTATGTTTAGCCTGTAGAAGAGAAGGTTAAGAGGTGATATGATAGCCTTGCTTACTGACTTTGGGGGGATGCAGACGGGCAGCCATGGGCTGCCCTGGGAAGAGGAGGATGGGGCCAAGGCTGCCCAACACCTCAGCCTCAATCCTCCCTTGCGCTGGCCCTGGAAGGAACGCTAAAATGTTGGTTCTTCCAGAGCCAGCAGAAGGGACACATCAAGAGCTGCCATGCAGCTCTTCTGTGCCTCTTCCAGCACAGCACGTGATGACGCTGCACTGGGAGGACGTGTAACGGTGCACGCCCTGATGATGTCCTTGGGGAGGAGTTGAGCCGGCCACTGTGCAGCTGTCCCTCTCCTTCCGTGCCTCCAAGATGGTGCTTTGCGCCGTGTGCAGAGGCCCTTTGTTAATCATCACTCCCACCGGATCCAACCTCCTACTTCACAGATGGCTCTCTGGATATACAGTCTAAAGCTGGCCAGGTTGGTCCCTCTGGCTCTTGTTCAGAACAAATCTTATGACTCTGCTGCAAAATAATTACTCATCAGATGCATACCCTTGACCCCTGTAGTTAGTTAGTTGTTTAAGTTTTTGTCATTGTTATGCAGACTTTATATGTTCTAATGCAAAAACTCAATAAAAATAATTAAAAATGTTTCAAAGGGTGTCATATTGAGGATGGAGCAAGCTTGTTTTCTGCTGCTCCAGATAACAGAGCAATGGATTCAAACAAGAGGAAAAGAGATTCCACTTAAACATAAGGAGGAACTTCTTGACAGTAAGAGCTGTTTGACAGTGGGACACACTCCCTAGGAGTATGGTAGCATTAGGCCCATGGATGCCCATCCTCTTTTGATATCAGAAATGTAATAGAATAGGATAGGTGACCCTTCTACAACCCCTCTTGTGGATGCCATGACCAGAAAGCGGTCCATGCACGCAGGCTAGCAAACAGGAGGTGCATTGGGTCCCCAGTTGATTGATCAATTCCGGACATTCTGGAGAAGGTGAGGCAACCCAAATGCAAAGAACAAAGGGCTACAGATGTGGTAAACAAGCTTGGGCAATCTTGCACTCTAATTCTCTCTGCCTAGAAATGCCTGTCTATTGCTCTCCATTCACATCTTGGTGATACCACCTTGGAAAACTACTCCAAAGTGGCTCCAACATTTCAAAGTGAATCCAAACCCATTTCAAAGTATGCCAGAACCATTTGGTCTTTCAACCCTTGCAATCTGAACCCAAGGCATAATCTTGGTATAAATATTGGAGCTTTTCAGCAAATCATCAGCTTAGTCCAGCAAGCAGGCAGAATCTCTGTTGGTTTGCCAGGCTAGCACTTCTATCACTTGCCACCCCCATTTGCCATGGGAGCAATTGAGTCCTCTTTCCATCCCTGGATCCACCACAATTGGAACCAAGATCTGCATAGGTAATTACCACTGTTAGTGATGCCTTATATCTATTCCAACCTCCCACCTTTGATTTCTCTAATCCTTGTGTGTGTGTGTGTGTGTGTGTGTGTGATTGTTTGTTTGAGTAGTGTGCCTATTTCCCCTTTTAAATGAAACTTATTCTCATTTGGAAATCTGCTTCTGGAGTTCTGTGTACTTTGGTACCCTGTAAAGCTGGGATAGACCCACCAAGACTGAAGGCCTAAGCAGACTGCCAGAAATAGTGCACATTAAATTGAGGCACTGCCCTGGCTCAGTGCTAGGGAATCATGGGAATTGTATTTTTTTCTGAGACATTGAGCCTTCTCTGTCAGAGAGCTCTGGTGCCACAATAAATTACAGTTCCCATGATTCCCTAGCACCGAGCCAGGGCAGTGCCTCAATTTAATGTGCACTATTTCTGGCAGTCTGCAAAGGCCCTGAGTTACCCTAGTCATTCTATTTGAGCTAACTATAATTCCCCTAAATTCAAATTGGTCTTGGAGTGTCCTCCCTGATACATCTGTATTTTGGGTAACAGTGGAGTCTCCTTGTTTGGAGGTTTTTAATCAGAGGCTGGATGCCCATCTTTTGGGGGTACTTTGATTCTGTGTTCCTGCATGGCAGGGGGTTGGACTGGATAGCCCTTGTGGTATCTTTCAACTCTATGATTCTATGATTCTATAAGTGTCATGGTGTTTTTCTACAGACAATAATTATTTTCCTATTTTCAAATGTATTGGCTCCTTCTTTAATTAATCCTCCCTCAATGGTAGCCACACTAATTAATTGTGTAGTCCAACTATCTACCAGGTGATAAAAGTTCCTGTCAGTTTTCATGTTATATACCATCAGATTCATTGTAAGATTACACACCCTTATAAATACTCTTGGGTTGTTACTGATTTTATGGCTTTGCATTTGTTTGCTTTTCCAGGAAAAAAAATGGTAGTCAGTTGAAAAACAGTTGATGCCTCATCAGAATAGGCTACTGCAGAATAAACTGTAACAGGAAGAAAAGAGATATCATTTCATAATGGAATGGTGTGAAGCTCAAGCACAGGTCTTTGGAGATAGCCACACAAAGCTTCTCTCCCAATATAATTGCGCGTTTTTAAACTACTGAAACAGCAATGGTTCTTTTTGCACAACCACATAATTGCGAATTGATAACAGGCCAGTGAAAATTTTTATCACACACTATTCCATCCAACCATTGAATTCGAGATTCACTTGTTAGCTAACCGAGATTAAACTTGCTCATGTATGTGTGGTTTTGCTTGATGGGAAATCCGGCAAACCAGTTTTCTAGTGATCTATTTTCCCCATGGAAAAAAGTTTCCTCTAGTGAGGTAAATTAATTTTTTTAAAATAAAGATTCCACTTTTTTTTTACTTCCTTCCCTAGATGGTTTGAATATTTTTAACAGCTTAGAAATGTATTTTGGTAGCTTGTTAATATTTTGCAATTACAGCTTTTTAAGAAACAAACAACCAAAAAAAGAGGCTTAGGAAAGGCTGCCACTTTTGAAAAATGAGCAAAATACTTCTCTTCTCAGCACTGGAAGTAGGATGGCTGTGGATGTTCAAGGACGGGGAAGGGGAGAGAAGGGAGTAATGCCAACTCACATGACATGAGATTATCAATCTCTGAATTATTCCGGGATGATCTATTGCACAGATCCTCAATAATGGGTTAACTGTGCAATTGACAACTATTCATGGGATTTCCCCATTCATTAAAAGTTTTGGCAAAAGCACCAATTGGCTACAGGATAGCTACAGCCCAGCTAGAAGAGGTGGAGGAAGAGATGGCAGGGGGAGAGGGTGAGGAGAAGCAAGGAGGAGGAAGAGGCAGTGGCACTGGGGGCAACGGTGATGGGGGGGAGGAGGAGGAAGAGGAAGAAGAAGAAAGAGGAAGAGGGAGGAGAAAGAGGAGAAAGAGCACTGGCTGTGGGGGGAGAGGAGAAGGAGCAAGAGGAAGAGGAGGAGGGAAGAGGAAGAGCAGGAGCGGCAATGATGGTGGCCAGGGAAGAGGAGGAGGAAGAAGAGGAGGAGGACAGGGGAGGAAGAGCCAGAGGAGGAGGAAGGGAGGCAGCAAAGCAATTTATTTTGGGGGGGGCAGCAAAGTCCTATTGTCCCCAATGGTGGCCATGCCACCATTGAGAACAATTGAACTTGAGCATCTGCAGATTTTGGCATCTGCACAGAATAGATGCCCTGTGGATACCAAGGGCCCACATTATTAGATCAATCAAGGCATACATCAACTGCATACTGTATCTCTCTCTTGACACTGGGGCTTGGAGCAAGCCAGTCCTCAAGCTGGACTGGAGCCTTGTATCCTCCTCCTCTCCCCCCTGCCAATATTCCCTATAGCTTCTTCTTTGGTGAAGGGTCCCACACTCCTACACCTTCCAAATAGATAAAGCCTAGTTCTCCCACCAAGAGACTTGGGTGGATTAACAAGAGGACCTATGAAAAGGTGAACCTCCACCACCACAGATGACACAATCAGGGACCATTTCACATTACATAATTATAGCACTATTGTCTCATTTTAATTGCTATGGCAACATCCTATGGAATCCTGACATTTGTTATTTGATGAGGCACTAAAGCTCTCATGCTGAAAATTCTAAATTTGTTGCTGCTGTGTGCCTTCAAGTAATTTCTGACTTCTGGGGACCCTAAGATGAACATCACAGGGTTTGCTGAGGGCTGAGAGTGTGTGACTTGCCCAAAGTCATGCAAATAAATGAATTTCTCCCCATCCTTACTCAAAAAGTTCTATTGTCCAGTTTGCTCCTCCTGTAGTTGGACATAACAGATAACAACCTGCTTTTCATTTGTTGCCTGTGTTCCATGGTCTATTATTTTGCAAGCAGTCCATTAGTTTATTTGATTTATAGGCATCTGGATGTATGCCAAAAAAAAAAATTAATGCCTAGCACTGAACTGGAGTCTTCTAAATTAAAATAAAAACTGGATATTCAAACTGGCCAGTCCGACTTCTCACATTTTCTTTTTCTTTTTAAATAAGCAGGTAGCAACTGTCAATATTTTAGGAAGAACAGTAATTGCAGATCTTGTTTTCCTACCTTCCCATAGATCATATGGATACATTCAGTATCCACATGAATGCAAAAATGCAATGTTGTTTAGGTCCATACTTTTTGCCCAATTCTGTCAGGATGACCTTTGAAGCTGTCATCATTCTGATGATTAAAAAAAGCAGAGGGAGATAGTTCTTACATAGACCTCTTATCTTCCGAGGTCTGATTCAAAGGTCATTGATGAAAAAGAAAAGCTCTTGTT
The DNA here is from genome assembly GCA_026167975.1 of Phrynosoma blainvillii. Lineage (NCBI taxonomy): Eukaryota > Metazoa > Chordata > Lepidosauria > Squamata > Phrynosomatidae > Phrynosoma > Phrynosoma blainvillii. The sequence goes on along the minus strand of JANUYF010000004.1, from coordinate 186,089,160 downwards.
GATATACAAGTGGTTTAGAGCCAGTACATGGTAATGCAACCATGGCTAATATTTGCAGTTTAAAAGCTCTTTAATTCCACACAAAATGATCTGAGGATCAGGAGTGGTCAGTGCCTTAATACGGATGGAACTATTTCAAACAGAGCATCCAATAAACATATGCACACTGTGAACTGTTTGACTGTATTGCTATCATACAAATCCTCCTGAGAGCTCATGACTTTTCTCCTTAAACCCCTCCCAAACCAAACAAAAAAACAAAAAATGACTTTGATCCTCTCCTTGTAGTATAATCAGGCTGAAAAGAATGACTAGCCCAAAGTCACACAGTGAATTTCACAGATCAGTAGGGATTTGAATCTAAACTTTTAAGTCCCATTCCCAACATTTTAATTACAATACCATATTGGCTACCAATCAGGGATGGGAATCATATTTAAAAATGTGTTTCTCCAGTGTTGAAAAACTCTGATGAGAAGAATTTTGCATTGATGAGAATCTTCACAGTTTAGGACTTACTCGAAACAACAATTGAACATGATGTTTTGTGTAGAAAACAGCATTTTCTGTGCAGAAAGCTCTTTTTTTTTTTTTTGCACAGAAAATAATTTTTGGAACCAAAATAATATTTCTGTGCAGAAATATTACTACCTGTGTGGAAAATGTTGTTTCCTGCCGAGGAAATTCTATGCAAAACAACCACATGTGAATTGTGCACATAATAGTCTCAAACTGTGAATAGCCATTGAAATTACACCCCCACTATTAACAAATATTTCATATAGGTTTTTTACAAATGATATTGACTGAAATAACTGTAATTTCTATTTCTTATTTGAAAATATTTTGGCAGGGCACCAGAGGCCAGATAGGGAAAAAATGGGGGCAAGGAAGGACACATCTAGTTAGGTGAATCACTGGAAATTTCTGTGTCTTGTACATGACACATAGAACTTTGACTCAGGGGAAAATCTGAATATATCTGGGAGCCCTCTGTTCATATAAGATGGACCAAAATTCATGCAAAATGCAGAGGTCCTCATCACCTTATAACATTACATTGGCACAAATCACAGAATGATGCAGATTATAACTATGCCAAGGCTGTAAAGCATAACCTTCTTCTGTGCTGTTTATCAGTTTAGCTAGCTGGATAGGCAGACCATTAGAGAACTAAGCTGATAACAGACTCCCTAAATAGGAGATTTTGTCTGATGGGGAAGGCTTTTCCTTACTGTCTGTCATTGCAGATCTTGTATGTGTGTGTGGTCTAGAACATAAACAGTACATTAAAGTGTTCAAACAATTTTATGGTGTAGTGGTTTGAGTGCCAGGCTAGGACTGATTCAGATCTGCACTTAGTTAAGAAACTGACCAAACAACCTTGGGCCTATGACTTCACAACCTCGGGCTTGTCACTTCCTCTCATCCTGATGTACTCATAAGGTTGTTCTGAGGATCAAACTAGGGAGAAAGAGAACTATGTACATTGATTAGATCCTTGAAGGAAATAAAGATATAAATGTAAATAAACATACAGGCATAAAAGAATATGAAAAGAATATGAAAGACGTGCTAAAAGGAAGCAAGGTGGGGAAAGAAAAACAATTGTTAATCTCTTCTACTAAGAAGGTGGTTGGTTGTCCCAAAGTGATCATGAAAATGTTTTGTCTTCAGTTGGTAAACCTACTCCTGCTGCTAGGTAGCTGTCTTTTTTCTAATACACTTCAAATGTGTATACACTACATGGTTACAGCAGTTTAATACCATTATAACTATCATGGTTCCATCCTATGGAATCCTGGAGGGGGTATAATTTGGGAGGCACTTAGAATTGAAATTGTCACACTGAATTTTAACTTTAAATCTTAATAGATCTTAGAGCAGGACAATGTACTGTAAAGCTCTGTCAAGAATGCTGAAGGCACCTATCCTCCCTCAGTTTTCCAACCCTGAATTTCAGCTGCAGCATTCCCTTCTCAACATGGATATTATTTCACCCAGCCCTATTCTTGTTGCCCAGTTCTTTTCTAGTTCTGGACTCCTTCATGCTCCCTCCTCACACATTCACTGATGTTGGGAGAGGATGGTTTCACTTTAATTTGAGGTTTGGAGGTGAGAAAGGACAGATACATTTGTCACACTTTACAGAGTTTTATGATATTTCATCCTTCTCTACGATCCATTAGGTTTACAGTTACAGGAGCCCTGAACTCTAGCAACCCTACTTAGAATTCTCTGTCCAAATGCTCATGTCCACTCTCCTGATCTATAGCATTACTGGAACTATTGAGTAGATAATTCTGAGCATCTCCCCAAATACAAACCCTAGGATTTCATATTATGGAGCAATGGCAGTTAAAGTGGAAAAATAATGCTATAACATTAGTGCAGATACACCCTGTATGTCTGACATAGTCCAAGGACATCTGACTTCAAATCACCATTCAGAAGTTAAGTTTAAAGGTGTTTGAACTTTTTCTCTCTCTCTCTCTCTCTGTTTCTCAGCATGTCTAATGGGACTGTATAAAACTTTTAAATTATTTTAAAAGGATAGCCCTTATGTACTTCATTGTGAACTACTTGGAAGAAGCAGTTCATTCTGAACTACTTGGATGCAGATGTAATAAACAAATAAAATAAATAAAGGAGATATTTGAACAATTTTGCCATATCACCTATAGCAAAATAAACTGACTTCCTGTTAGTAGAAGTACATTTTAGCATCCCAAAGTCCCACCACTTCTCTTCTCAATGAAGAATGACAGCAAATGTAATTGACATCAGAAATGTTTGATAACTATTATTGTTGCCTCAATCATTTTGATGGCTGCACAGAATGTGTCTAACAAAACATACCCAGATGGCACTATTATTACAGCATTATAGCAGTTCAGTTATTATAACCAATGCTAATATAATAGCCACATAATGGATTATTATAATTAAACTGTAATTATAATGGAACAGTCTCCTATCATAAATTCTTCACCTTGCCCTAATTCTTTTTATCTTAACAAGGGACAAGAGGACATGAAGAATTAATTTATTACTTGGCAGAAGTTTACTTGAGTGGTAATTGAGTTGAAACTGAATTGTTTATATAAAGCTGTACTATAGAAGCATAGTAGTCTTGATCTCCTATGGTAACTGCAACATAGGAATGAAATCTCAGAGTCTCATTCTAAAAAGCATATCACAAGTGCATGTGTGAATTCTCTCCTTTTTTTAAAAAAAAATGGCAGTTAGTGTTGTAGGTTTTCAAAACCACAATAAGAGAGAGCTGGAATTTATGACATGCAGAATTGAAAATCAGGAAGCAGCTTGTATTCTAGAGCCAGCTTGTTTGAGCATTGGACTATTGACTTGAGAGACCACGGTTCAATTCCCAGCTTGGCCATGAAACCCACTGGGTGATCTTGGGAAAGTCACATACTCTCAGCCTCAGAGGAGGGCAATGACAAACCTCTAAAAAAATCTTGCCAAGAAAACCCCATGGTGGGTTCTCCTTAGGGTCTCCATATGTTGGAAACATCTTGAAGGCACACAACAACAACCAGTCTACTTACGTACCAAATGAAAGTACAGTCGCCCCTTTGTTCTCATGGACTTGAGATCTGCAGACTTAAATATTCATGGAGGGGTGACCTCCTTTAACTTTAATGGGGTGTGCACCATTGGGCATGTGCCCCATTCAAGCCTATAGGGCTTGAATATCAATGACTCTCTGTTTTTAGGGGGGGGGGTTCCAGAACAAATTCTCTGCAAAAATGGAGGGGCGACTGTATTGATTTCAATTAACCTAGCTATGTTTCTTTGTAAAATTAAACACAATGGCTAGAATCCATATGGGATTTAGATATGTATAAACACTGTAGTTAAGGTGCTATGCACTGAGTCACAATTCTGCTTACCAGGAAGCAGCTGCTATGATTGATGGTGGCCTGTTCCCCAGTTGATCAGGAAGCAGCTGACTGCCATTTTCCATGTGAGTGATCGCCCGTGAAACAGGCAAAAAACATACCTGCTGTTGCAATTCCCCCTTGCACTGGAGATTGTTTGCCCATGGAGAGGTCGGAGTGTCAGCCAGCTGCTTCCTGATCAATAGGGGACTAAGCACTGATCACAGTGGCTGCTGGACAGTAAGTAGTGACTGGGGGACTTTCGTGGTCCCTACATAGCCAAGAGGAACTGTGAATACATACCAGTCATGAGTGCATGCATCTAGATTACACATTTGTAACTGCCATTGTCCACGTTCATAGATTACATGATCCACTCATTGATGTCTTTATGAAAGGCCCATATCCCCAAAATATGGGATTCTTTGGCATTTTTATGGTTTATGTAAAAGGAAAAGTTTGTATCCCTTAAATGGGGCCACACCTTATAATAGGGGACACCTGACAGCCCTATAGGGAAATGTTTCTGACTCTCAAATAACGAACATTCTCTACAATAAAGGATATCTGATACCCTAACCAAAGTTCCCACAGCCTTGGATACAGCATTTATTCCCAAAGGAGTTTGTTTGTTGCTTCTTTACATGTGTAAACATAGATGCTGATATTGAAGTACTAGATTTTTACTCAGTTGCTGGTGCAAAACTGGTGCAAAAAATGACAAAAGACATTTTTTGTGCATTATCTGGTCTGGTCTGTTTTGTTTTAAAGCCAAATTATACTACTACCATCAAGAACAAAAATCCTTAGGGTGTGGATGATAGTAACTAACATTTCTGACACAAGGTTTCTTTAATAATCATAGAATCATAGAGTTGGAAGAGACCACAACAGCCATCCAGTTCAACCCCCTGCCATGCAGGAACTTGCAATCAAAGCACCCCTGACAGATGGCTATCCAGCCTCTGTTTAAAGACCTCCAAAGAAAGAGACTCCACCACACACTGAGAGAGCATGTTCCATTGTTGAACAGCACTTACTTTCAAGAAATTCCTCCTAATGTTTAGGTGGAATCTCTTTTCCTGCAACTTGTTCCATATCCAATTCTCTGGAGCAGCAGAAAACAAGCTTGCTCCATCCTCAATATGACATTCCTTTAAATATTTAAACTGGGCTATCATACCACCTCTTAACCTTCTCTTTAAATAAGACCTAGCAGGTCTATATGTGACGGTGAGCAAAAAAGAAACAAAAATGTCATCATAGAAGTGATTAATATACATCCCCACAAAGAGGAAGACACAAGAGACTGCAGCAACTATAGAACCATAGCACTGATCTCCCATGCAAGCAAAATTATGCTCAAAATTCTGCAACATAGACTCCAACCATACATGGAGAAAGAAATCCCAGAGGTCCAAGTAGGATTCAGGAAAGGAAGAGGCACTATGGACCACACTGCAAACATATGATGGCTAATGGAGTGCACCAGAGAATTCAAAAATAATTTTTTAAAAAAATCAGCATGTGCTTTATAGAAAGCCTTTGACTGCATAGATCAGGGGTAGGCAACCTTTCCCCTTTAAGGGCCGAGGGACTTCAGCTCCCAGAATCCCAGGGGCTATTGGCAAACATGGGACTATTGGCCAACATGGCTGAGGCTTCTGGGAGCTGAAGTCCCTTGGCCCTTAAAGGGGAAAGGTTGCCTACCCCTGGCATAGATCATGAAAGGCTATGGAATGCCCTTAAATACATGGGCGTGCCAAGACATCTGATAGTCCTGATGAGGAATCTGTACTCAGGACAAGAAGCTACTGTCAGAACAGATCACAGAGAAACAGAATGGTTCCCAATTGGCAAAGGAGTCAGACAAGGCTGTATCCTTCCATCCTATCTGTTCAACTTGTATGTAGAATATATTATAAGAAAAACAGGCTTGGATACAGAATAAGAAGGAGTGAAAATAGGAGGAAGGAATATCAAAGAAGAAAGTGCAAAGGCAGGCTTAATGTTGAACATATAAATAACAAAAATAATGACCACAGAGAATGTACACACATTCAAACTAGACAATGAGGAAATAGGAATAGTAAAAGAATTCTCATATCTGGGATCAAATATTGATAGAAATGGGGACTGCAGTCAAGAAATCAGAACAAGACTAAGAATTTAGAGGGTGGCTATGAAAGAACTAGAAAAGATCCTAAAATGTAAAAATATACCATTCAGCACAAAGGTTAAAATCATACAAGCTATCATATTCCCTGTTACCATGTATGGATGTGAGAGCTGGACAATTAAGAAAGATGATAGAAAGAAAATATATTCACTTGAGACATGGTGCTGGAGAAGAGAGCTGATTATCCCATGGACAGCCAAAAGGACAAACAAGTGGGTCCTAGAGCAGATCAAGCCAGAAACCTCCCTGGAAGCCAAGATGACCAAATTGAGGCTTTCGTACTTTAGACACATCATGAGAAGGGAGGACTCATTGGAAAAAACAATAATGCTGGGAAAGGTAGAGGGAAGTAGGAAGAGAGGAAGGCCACATGCTAGATGGATTGACTCTATTAAGGAGGTCACAGATATGGGTTGCAGGAATTAAGCAGAGCAATGGAGAACAGAGGGTCTTGGAGATGTCTCATCAATAGGGATGCCATGAGTTGAGATCGACTTGAGGACAGTTAATGACAAGTGTCCAACAACAGAATAGAAGAGTGACAGTCTGTAAAAATGGAAAAGGGAGTACTGATGTGACTGAAGGATGATGCTGAGGTCACATCGTGTAAAGAAAAAGACAAGGGGAGGATGCTGTGATCAGAAAATGATGGATAAAATTGGTGCCTCATAAATTAATTGACAGATAATGAAAGAAAGGCTCATTCTAGTAATAAAGGCTTCAACGCAAAATCTTTACAGAGAATTGAAATCTGGCAATTGTCAGCTTGGACTCCTTGGTGAATAACATTATCCAGCATTCCTCTGAAGAGAAAAAATTCCTCTGCTTGGAGTCAGAGATCCACTGCAGTGCTAAAATATATTGATGAACATGATCTTCTAAAGATGAAATGAATGGAAATTACATGTTAATTTTAATGGAGAAGTTTACAGGTTAAGATCCTTGAACCAAACCACAATAGACTTCCAAACTGGACACTTAGGAAGAAGGCACACCAATGCATCAGTGACCTGGAAAAGGCTTTAGATAGAGAATGTAGCACAAATAATTAGAAGCTTGTCAGAATGTAGTAAAAACCAAGTGGTATACACATAAAACTGTGATAGGAGTGAGACTGAAAGGTAACTGAGGGGTGAAACAGACCACCCTAAATGCTACACCCCCATGACACCCTGATTGTGGCTTTACCAGGCCATCTCTTTTGGCTCCAGTACTACCTTTTCCAGAGTCTTGCATGCTGAAGATAAATTCTATAAATTTAACAATTCTGTAGCTATGTGCTCACCTTAACTGAATTAATGATACCAAGGCTTTCCCATGATATTTTGCTTCTTGGGCTGGGCAAGACTGTAGGCCCTCTCCCATTCCACATACAGGAATCAATTGGACTGCCAGATACATACTGGCAATGGAATAACATCCTTCATCCCAGCATGATACATATGGAGACTATGGACGTTATCACACATGGGCCAGTTTCGTTGTTAAAAAGATAATAAAGTGGAAATAAACCATTCCGAAAATAAAGCAAAAATAGAGGTTAATTGCACAAAAGGATTTCACACGTGATTAGAATAAAAGCGTAATTACGCAAAAAGCGGAAAAAAGACGTTTTTGACTTTCATACACAAGTGGGGAAAACCGTACATGTACTAGAAATGGGTGTGTTTTGTGACCAGACTCCTCCTTTTCCAGGGCGGGTCCTGAATTTCATTCAACCTTCTCCCCTCTCCAGGACAAAATGTCAAACTGTCCTCCATTTGGAGCAGGAGTAAGAAGCATGATTTCTGGGGGACATTTTGGAAATTCCTCCTGGGCAGGTTGAAAAGGAGGGTGCATCCTGGAAAAGGAGGACGCCTGGTGTTTTGGGGGGAAGGAGAGGCGAATTAGGAAAGGGGCGAGGGAGGAGGATGAGGAGAAGCAAATGCCCCCTGGGGACTTGGGTTGCTGATATTTTGCCTTGCGGAGGAGGAGGAGGAGGAGGGAGTGATCGTGGAGCTCCTTGCCTTGCCTTGCCTTGCCTTGCCTGGCCTTGCCTTGCCTTGCCTGTCTTGCCTGCCGGTGCTGTGCGGTGTGTGTGTTGTGTGGAGGGATGTGTGTGTGGGAACTGCATCTGAGAGGGAGGGAGGGAGGGAGGGAGGGAGGGAGGGAAGGAGGGGTTGGCAGCCGCCAGTGGCTGCATTGCAGCTGGATCCTGGCAAGACACACACACACACACACACACACACACACACAGGGACAGAGCAGGTGGGGAAACCGGCTGATCTTTTGCCGTGTGGAGGAGGAGGAGGAGGAGGAGGGAGTGATCGTGGAGCTCCGCTCCTTGCCTTGCCTGCTGGTGCCATGCGGTGTGTGTGTTGTGTGGAGGGATGTGTGTGTGGGAGCTGCATCCGAGAGGGAGGGAGGGAGGGAAGGAGGGGTTGGCAGCCACCAGTGGCTGCATCGCAGGTGGATCATGGCAAGACACACACACACACACAGAGGGACAGAAACCGGCTAAATATTGGGGATCTGGGGAGCAGGAAAGAGGCTTCCTGGGGCTAGGGGCAGAGGAAGCCAAAGGATAATGGTTTTCTTCATCCTTTGATGAACGAGAAAGTGGAGAATGTTTGACAGGCAAACAAACCAGGAAGTGAAAGCAGCCCCAGAGAACCATGAGAAATGGGAAGAAGCCTTAAAGGAGATTTGTTTGTGAGAATTTGAATTTCACATTACAGTAAATGCGAAATTACTGTAATATCGCAAATGCATTTCCTCTAAACTCCAGAAATTAAAAAGATCTCGAATAACACCACTTTAATGCCAGTTTCTGTGTGACGTCGTGTGAAATTGTGAGGCATGAGTGTGCTTTTGGGGGGGGGGATTTGTGTGGGATAAACTATAGATTTCCCCCGTTTGATAATGTCCTATATTAGAAACAGGAGCAGAACAAGCTTCACAACATAGCAGTGCATTTATTTTTTAAATAAACAAATGAACAACTTTGTGTCTATGAATGTTAGTGATATAATTTCTCTCCATATCTTATTTTTAATAAAGATAGATAAAATATTTTTTATCCTTTTAATCAAATATATAGGCCTAAATCCAAACACTGGTCTTAACTAGAGTAGGTTGCCGCATACTAATTCCAAACTTACATAAATCTCATTGGTTCAGTAGTATACTCTAGTTGGGACTAGCAATTAGGTTTAGGTCTTACTTAACAAATCCCTTCAATAGAAATATTTCCAATGAATCTTGGTCATTTTTGAAGAGCATGCTAGGCCAAAGAAGTTGTAAGATTGGACATTTTTTTAGTGTCTATTTGAGTTTTTATGAAGTTACATTTAGGAATTCTAAATCCATTCTTCCTACTTTTTGATCTCAATTAATGAATAAATTTACTTCAGTAGAAATTTGGTCTTTTGGCAGTAGAAAACTGGCTTAAGGTTTTTAAGGGTATTGACTGTACAATCCTAGGCATATTTACTCATAACCTTCTGTATTCTCCTGAAGGTCTTGATGCATTGCTTTCATTCACATTACTATTTGGCTTACATCTGAGTAGATACCTAGGACTGCATTAACTGTGTGTCAAAAGAACATTTTAGGTTGATTGCCCAATTAACCCAAAGCAAGAAAAGTTTTGTCTGGCACATGAGGGAGAAAATCCCACACATACTTCTCCCTATGCCTGGCAGTGAAATGACAAATGAATAACTAGCTGTTCTTTTGAATTTGACATAACTACTCAGAACTACTGAAATAGATGCCTCATTCTTTCTAATGGTAGGGCTGGCCATGTCTCAGCTTTGAATGGACACAGTTTTAATTCAGTAATGTACTGAAGTGAGTAGCCCTAAAGAAGGGGAGTGAAAGGAAACTGGGAGAATGGAAAGAAAACAGGAGTGTAAGCAGATTGGATGATGATGGAGGAGGGGGAGGAGGAGGAGGAGGAGGAGGAGGAGGAGGAGGAGGAGGAGGAGGAAATGGTAGTGAAGAAGGGGAAGGTTATGACAGCAGGCTAATTTGAGGAGCTAGGAAGTTGGCATTCTTCCCTCTGCCTCTTCTGAGAGCCCTGCTTGCAAAACTGGTTGCCAAGCAGGACCCTAACTTCCATTAATAATAATAATTTCTGTGAAACCTAACAGCTTGAACAGCCATCCCTAACCCTTTACAGTATTAGAAATTAAATGAGGCGTGTGCTTCATTCTTCTCCAGAAACCATTTCTCTTTGGTGTGAGTGTTGGCACATTACCCTCAAGAATGGTAAAGCATACTATAAAGAAAGAGTGGCTAGAAGCAAGCTGTATTTTTAGGCATTGCCTGCCCTCCATCCCAAGTTTTTCTCATATATTTTAGTGCCTGACTTAAAATGTGTGATTAAAAGAAATAAAGTACTTGGAAGGTTTTGCCAATATCATGCTACATACATTTAGAGGTGTGGGTGGGAAGACTGAAATGCAATAACCAAAATAAAATGAACCTTTGGTCCTGAAAATGGGGAAACTTTTGATATAATCACTATACTGTACCATAGTGTTTTGTTTCATTTTTGTTCACCTCCCAAATCAAGCTTTAGCAGCCATTGTGAAGGTGTGTTTGTGTGTGATTTTTAATGTTCCCTTTGATATTTATTTTCTGTGGAAAGTGTGTAGCTCTAGTGAGCATTCTATTTATGTTTCTTCAATTTCTTCAGAACTTGAAGTTTCTTCTGAATTTGCTCTATTAAAAAGAGAGCTACAGCCAAGCAAAACAGCAGCTTCATGAATGCCAGCAAGTGCATGGGAACAACTTCCACACGTACAAATAGAAGGGCTCATTACTAACTTTAACTTTGCAAACAACTTCCCCTTACTGTACCAGGAGGCTTGCCCCTGAACAGACCATTAACAGTCTGATGTATAGTTTGAATTAAAGCTTCTTTATTGAAATGCAATATAGCAGAGACAAATGATCTTATCCATATTCACTAGGGAGTAAGGGGTTGTACAGATGGCCCCTAAGGGGCAGTAGGATGCTGCCCTTTTCCTTGCCAGATCAGGGCTGTGGCAACCACACACCGTGGCCCCGATCTAGGCTTTTTGCACCACAGAAAGGGCACTCTACCTATGGCAGCAGTGGCTTTTCTCTGCTTCTTCAGCACACAGTGCATGTAAACGCTGCATCGAAGACACTCCCTTTTTCCACCTGCCATGCAGTTGCTTGGGCGGCACGATGCCGGCCTGGGGGCAGAGTTGGAGTGGCCAGCATGTGCTTGTCATGCCCCTACTCTGCACCCAGGCTGGCTCTTTATGCTGGTCTATACAGCCCCTAAGTCCCCTTGAGTCAGTAGTTGGGAAAGAACAGTGATTCTCTTGGTGTACCACCCACCTTTCTGCTCAACAGTCTCCCTTCCTTGGCTAGGTAGTCCAGTTTTGGGATCGAAATTGGGATTCTCTTGATCTGTGGTGCTGGGGAACTCCATCTATGCTGAGACTGCCATATTTGAAGTATCTCAGGATCTCATGGCAGCCATGGGTCTATCCCAAGTAGTATTTGGACCCACTTATGTTGCTGGGCGCACTCGGGAAATTGTTTTCCTTGCTGGATGAAATGATGATTATACTGGTGTGGAGGAACTTTCTGCAGTTCCATTGGACTCACTGGGACTCTGTGGAGATGATGAACTGATTATGATGGTCCACTCAAAGAAACAGATAGGAGATTATTGCACATACAAAAAGACCCAGCTAACCTCTTCTGAATTGGAGCCCAATTCTGGCTGAAGCTGTGTCTTATTGCATGGCTTTTCCAGCTTAATGTGGCTGGAACATCCCCACGCCAATGCGGGTCCAAAAACGTGCTCTGGTGGCCATTTTTTAAAGTCGGAAATAGATTCAGGTGGTTTCCTAATGGCTTCTATAGATAATTTAACCACTGTGCCCTGATGGCACAGTGGTTAAATGTCAGTACTGCAGCACAAGGTTGTGAGTTTGATCCCAGGACTCCAAGATTGTCTTAGCCTTCCATCTTTTCGTAGGTCAGTAAAATGAGTACCCAACTTGTTGGGGGCAATTGGCTTACAGATTGTAAACCACTTAGGGAATGCTTAGTTCACTGATAAATTATATAAAAATGTACTTGCTGTTGCTACTGCTATCTTGTTGCCTCAGCAGGTGATTCTGTTGAAACTCTGATTCATCTCTGGAATGGGAACATGGTCAGGAAATAATTGTCCTTAAGGATCCCTTCTTGCCATGTGCCCCTGCAATTTAGGTAACACCCCAACCAGCTTCCTGGTTTTCTAAGGAGTTACAGGCGATGAAGGGAGTGAGACTGAGACTAGGGAAATTTGGTGGAAGACTTGGGGTCTGACTCAACTCAAGCTACAGTTTATTTGAAGGTCTGCTCTGTAGCAATGCATGCAGCAAAGAAATTAGACTTTTCTGTCACTATTGTGTCTATAAGGAGCCATCCAGTGATTTTGCGTGGTCCAGTTTTAAGCAGACTATTACATTCTGTCCTCCAAGAAGATGACACAGTCCCTTCAATTACCCACTGTGAAGAATTTGTATTTTACTTTGCAATTCAATTTTTTCAGATCCATTCTGACTTGGAAGTTCCAGAAGGTGGGAGCAGCTTTGTCTTGTGTCCTCAGCAAATGATCCTGTTATGGTATGGGGAATGAGAGAAAGCCATCTTAGGATTCTTACAGGTTTGTATGGGGACAGTCTTTCAGATATTGGACCTTAGTTATATCCTGTTTGAATTACTGATATGTTCTCTATTTGAGGCTACCTTTTAAGGGTTTTTAGAAATTTTAGACGGCATGAAGAACTGAAGATGTTAACTGGGTTGAAGCAGACGGGAGGCCATGGGCTGCCCCAGGAAGCTGCACAGCGGGACCGAGGCATCCCCACGCCTCAGTCCCACGGCGCAGCTTCGCCGCCCCTGAAAGGAGCACTAAATTGGCACTCCTTTCACAAGTCGACGAAGGTGTGGCGCAAAAGGCTGCGGCGCACCTTTGCTGACTCTTCCGCCGCAGCGCATGCAAATGCTGTGGCGGGAGGTCCTCCTTGGAGCGCCGGCCGTGTGGAGGGCCGGCTGCTCTGAGGACGACCTGGGGAAGGGGTTGGGGTGCCGATCGTGTGGCTGCCCCTCCCCTTCCCTGCCCCCAAGACGGCCCTTTAAGCCGTCTGCTTAGGGGGTGAGGCTGCTTATTGGGACCATTCAACTCCCCTGCTCCAGTAGCTCCACTGGCTACCAATCTGTTTCTGAGCACAGCTCAAAGGTTATGACCTATAAGGCTTTATATGTTATAGATCCAAGCTAACATACCACATTTTCCCATGTGAGCTTGCCTGAGCCCTGAGATTTTCAGAAGAGGCCCTTCTCTGAGTCTCATCACTTTCACAGGTACAACTGGTGGGAACACTAGATAGAGCCTTCTTGGTGGCTGTCTTTAAGCCTGGAACATCCTTCCTACAGAGGCTAGAATGGTCCCATCCTTCCTGCCTTCCATCATAGAATCATAAAGTCATAGAATTGGAAGAGGCCTCATTGTGGGTGGCTGAGTCCAAATCTCTTCCTCAGTGTAGGATCTCCAGCTTAAGCATCCCCAGAAGGTAGCTATCCAGCCTCTTTTTGAAGATGTCCAAAGAAGGAGACCCCATCACCTATGCAGGCATTAACATGTGATGACTTTTTTTTTTTTAAATCCAACAGGCTTTTAGAACTGAGGGTTTTAAGGGAAGGGCTTTGAAGTGGTGTGGTACTGTTTTAATTGTACTGCATTTTTATTTCTTTTATCATTGGAAGTGATGTATCATGGGTTGAACTGTTTTTGCACATGCGGTCACATGTGGATTAGCATGCCAGGGATTGGCTGCTTGAGAGGACAAGGATGCCCCTGATGTGATAATGCTACACATAAATGGAAAAAAATATGATAAGTGTGTTTAAACACAGAAGGCCAGACCTGAAATGTTTACATGTAAATAGCTTACCTTGGAGGTCCCTTTCCATTCTTAAAGACAAAGAATTTTCCACATTAATGGAAGCCAGTTTCATGCAGTGCAAAAGGCCATAATGTATACCTAGTTTGCATAGTTTCTACTTCTAGCGTGGTATTTTGTATGATCATTAGACATAATGGGGCAGTAGTTTCACAACACAATACTATGCTCATCTACTCAGAGAACAGGTCCCATTGAGTTCAACGGGAATTATTGCTAGATAAGTGAGTATAGCATGCAGCCTCTGGGCTTGTTCACACATGAAATGTCTTATAAAATCCCTGTGGTTTTCCTACCATGAACTAATGAAAAGCATTGACTGTAATGTCTCCCAGATCCAGAGTCTGCATATCCACTGACAAACGTATCTAACAGTATGTTCAGTACTTTGGAGCCCTCTACTGTTGGTTGCTCTGTACTGCTTTGTGCTGCTGCTGCTATCACTTCTACGTTGTTATTTGTTAAAGTACATAATATGGTAAAGTAGCAGTGAGAAACAAATGTGGCAATAGCCCAGGGATGCCATTGTAAATTACTATGCACATAATTAAAAAAAAACAGAACAAAAAAACCCCTTTATCTAGCTATCTATGACATGACTAGATAGTGTATTTTGTATTTTGCCTTTGTTTTTGGATATTAAAATATTCAGAGGAATGTTTTACTTTCAAGAAAGCTGAAATGACTGAAGAGAAAATGTAATTGTCCAAATACAAGGTCAATGGTTGCCACTTTGTACATGGTCACTCCCTAACTATGGTTTATTTGTTTTTTTAATTTAAGTGAAAATACTAAAATTTTGAACCAAATTTTAGAATTCAAAACTGTAAAGAAGAGTTGAGTAATGTGACCATAGCTTTTGGTTTTTTAAAGTTAACTCTAATTTGGGCATTATTATTATTATTATTATTATTAGTTGCTGGGGATTTTTTAAATGAATTATTTCCTTGTAGTTCTGGTACAAGGCTTCTTTTCTTTTCACCTTGGATGAAAGAAACTTGCAGGTTTCTGTTCCAAAACATACAATCCATCTCTATATTTCATTTTTTAATTCTTCCTTCTTCCCCCATTCATTTTGCTGTTGAGCAAAAATACACATAAAAGGGAGAAGCCAGACTCATTTTTTAAAATGAAGATCAGCAATAACAAAGTCTATGCCTAGGCTTCAGTAAAAGATGACCAAACGTCAATAAATATCCATATGAAGTTGACATCTATATCCCATTTCAGAACTTCTGTGTGATGATAAGCACAGCAAGGTGAATAGGAAGGGGACCACAGCTGAAAACATTAGCTAACTAGTTTGTTTACCCCAGGATCTTCTGAGCAGCAGCCATCAAATATATTTTTCTGTTACTAGCCAATTTTTCCCCTGATAGACCCTGTCCTCACTTTTAAAATATTAAGACTCCTTATGCATGGGATCAAGTGACTGCCCTGTTCCCTTCACCTGCGAAATTTCAAAACCTACTTGAAAAGAGCCATTGTTTCCCAAGAATGCTAGGCCTATCTCAGGAAAAGAAAGTCTTCATTTTGTAGCAGGAATTTGGAGACTGCCTGAGAAGCTCCTCCTAGGTGAAAGCTACAGCATTCAAGAGCTAAACATTTGCCTCATCTTACTTGGATTCTTCTTCTTCTACTACTACTTCTTTGCTTCCCCTGCTGAGTGGGTGGGAAAGAGGAAGAAGACTTCACCACGAAAGCCACTGGGCTCAACTACTATTCAGAGCCTGAGACACAAGTTCCTCTGTTCTGGCTTCTGTCTTGCACATTTATGGGACTTATGGGCATTCATGTAAATAAGCTCGTATGGTTAATGAGGGTTTTGAAATGGGCTTAGACTTTCGTAGGTGGAATACAGGGCAAAGCTACAATACGTGTATTGAAACTCTGACAGAAGATGCCTTTTTAAAGCCAAATTAAAAATTATTTTAGAGGTAAAAAATGGGGAATAGCAAAACCCATTTGACCATGTTTGTTAAACTCACATCAACTTATAATATATACAGTCATACCTTTCATAAAAGAATCTACCAAGATTTGCCAATGGTGGTTATTTTTAACTGAAATGTATGTTGATGCTTAGCTTTTGTTGATATTTGGACAAAATGATTTAGAATTTTGCCAACTTTTATAAAAAGCATTTTGAACTGCTATGTTCCTGTGTCATGGTAATGCTTGTAAATCAGAAAATTCAAGAACATGTTAATACAGGTTGAACCTCTCTTATTCTAAATGCTTGGGACTTGGGACTTGGGAGTGTTTTAGATTTCAGTACTGTTTGGATTTTGGAATACCTGTATTTGCATATACATATATAATGAGCTATCCTGGAGATGGGACCCGCCAACATAAAGTTCATTTATGTTTCATATACACCTTGTACATATATCCTGAAGGTAATTTTATACAATATTTATAATAATATTGTACATGAAACAAAGTTTGTGTACACTGAACCATCAGAAAGCAAAGGTTTCAATATCTCAGCACTTATGAAAAAAGTTTTGGTTTTGGAATATTTCAGATTTTGATATTCCAGATAAAGGAGACTCAAGCTGTATATGAAAACAAAAAATAGTTGTAGGTATCAAAGTGTTTGCAAAAAAGCTAATTTATTCTGAGGTTCGAGTGTTATTGAGGATGAAGATAAATATTTGTAAAAGGACAAGCATCCTTTTTTTCAAATATTTTTTTCAACCCGAATAAGCATTGATGATGGTTAGTGCTGTATTTTCTTAGCTGATGCTCTGGAAGAGATATTTTTTGGCACAAATGAATCTTGCCTCGGTTTTTGGTTAATATCTTTACTCAATCTCGAACTGAAACAAATGTGCTGGCATTAAACATTCAGGCTGTGACAAATTGCAGGTAATTATTTTCAAAATGAGTTTACCAGAAAGTAATAAAACTTTATAAATAATAGATGGAGAACAATGTATCCCTATAAAGTATGTCATCCCTCACCTTGTCCTTTAAGATAACTGTCCTGTGGTGTACTGAAAAGAAACTAACATTTAATCATGCAACAAGTATATATACAAGAGACTGGCCTGTGCAGGTCTTCTGTGTGTCTCAAAAGTCTTGAGTCTGAATAAATTCCAATCAGGGAGTGGAAGAAGCAAGCGTCTATGGAGGCTTCCATATGCAAGTCCTGTTCCAATGACAGAATAGTGTTGCTGTTTTGCTTTTCAACAAACCATACAAATTATGGTTTTCTTGTGCAGAGATAGGCATGACATCCTGAGATTCATGTCTGGATTCCTTTGGGACAGATAATTAATAATAACAGAAATTTAATTTTTAAGGATTGCTACACCTGGGGAGCAAGAGTTATCTTTCCCCCCATGCCATTTCCTAATGAAAATTTTCTCTCTCCCCCATCCCAACTTAAAAGTGAAATTTTAAATTGAAAGTGAGACAATGGAAAGCATAAAGATAGACCTAAGTACCCAAGCCTGGCCAGGTCACTTCCGCTGAGGTCATAACAAGGCACCCAGCCATGTGTTTGATTCTGCGTGCCTTGTTCCTGGACTTGGAGTGACTTGCGCCAGCGGTGCAGCAGGCAGCACAGCAGGATGCTGTGCAAACAGCTGCCCGGCATCACTCTGGAATATGTAAATAATGGGGAATTAAGGGAAGCTTCAGGGCCAGAATACTCCAGGAATATTTTGGACAGTGTAGACTTGTCCTTAGAATTATGTAGTTCCTACACCTCAACTAGAGCATTAAAATTCTCTGGTACCCACTCACCCAATAAGGCAACATATAAGTGTTGACGTCTATCAGTGAACACTTACAGAAGTTAAGATGATTCATTTGGTTTACCCTAATTGGGACTAAGAATTCAATTTAGGGCTTTATGAGCCATTCTTCTGCACTAAGAATTCCCGATGAATTGAAAGCGCATCTAATTTTGTGTTTCAAGTTCAATTTCACTTTAACTTTCTGCCTTTAATGACTGTTAAGGAGAAGCCATTGTAAATATTTAAGGCATCTTAACCACAATTTTAGTGTGCAAAAGTTAAAAACAAACAGAATTAGAAAATAGAAACCTATGATATAAAAGTATATTTCCTCCCCATAAGCAAAATGTGGTAAGTTTTTTTTCCAGCACAAAGACTCACACTGAGGATTCATTTTGTGTGAGGGAAGAATTAATCTTCTAGTGTGTTTAATACTGCATCCCCCCCCCCCCAAAAAAAATATCCAAAATGATGAAAATAATGTGGTCTATTGAACATATTTGGGACACAATAATTTATTCATTTTCATGCATAAACCCTCAGTAGTTAAACCAGTTTGAGGAGAAATAACTTCAAATAATTTTAACACCTCCTGCCTTAAGCAAAACATGCTAAAAGCATTATCAATCAGTGCCAACTTCAATCCACTTTATAACCTGGATATTATGTGAAGGGAGTGGTGGGCGAGAAATAGAGAAATGGAAATAACATAATACACATTGGAAAGTTTGTTACTTTGAACTTTCCCATCACCTTACCAGTATATCCTCACAATCTAAAGGACAACTCAGCAATGTCTGAATGAAACAGCACACAATAGCTCCTTCACAAGTAGGTCTTTAATTGATTACGGCTGTGTTTACAGAAGCAGAAGAGAATTTACACAAAATGACAGATTGCCTTCAGATTTGAAAAGAGGCTCCTAAAGTTAATGGCAGGGAAGTCACTTGGAACATCTTCTTCAAAACTAGAAAAGATGAGCTCCTTATGGCATCTCACATCTGCTGTCCCTTTGTCTCCTGTCCTTCACAGCCTTCTGCTCTTCACTGGCTATGAAACTTTACAAAGGAAATAAACTTCACATTGCTCAAAAGTATGGAAAAAATTATTTTAAAAAATGGTAGCACCAAAGATCAATCAGAGGCAAGTGAAATACAGACCAAAAGCCAACTGCAAAGCACTCAGTGTCCATCTTGCATCAGTCAAAGAACCATCAGAATTTTTTATTTGAAGTGGCAGCACGTTTCCTCTTTTACATCGCCAATGACATCCTAAAATGTTGAGTACAATTCTCTTGCTTTTATCTAGGAAAGAAATTTTGATAAATGGAATTGAGAATAACTTTTTGCATGTGAAACATTTCCCTTTATCCAAAGGTTTGCCTCTAGATGGTACAGATTCCTAGGGGATTGGGCAGTGTGAGGTGGTTACCTCAGGCACTAGAGTCTGGAAGGTGGCTGTTGTTACTAGGGAACCAACCCTCACTTACCCCTCCTCATTTGATATCAGAAATAATGGGAAATCTGCCTCAATGATCCTATGTGGATGTCATGAGGAGCAAGCTGGAGGGTCACATAGCAAAGATAGACTAGAAGTCACCAGAGGATATTTACCCTGAGGAGGTGAGGAAGAGTCTGGTCATAAATCAAGAGGATAGTTCCGATTGAAGTACAGCCAGCCCTTGGTATCTGTGAGGATCCATTCTGGATCCTCCTGTGGATACCAAAATCTGCAGATGCTGAAGTCCCAATCTCCTTAATGGCCTCACAGGGCCATGCCACCACTGGGACAATGGAACTGCTGCTCCACCCACCCCACCCCTGAAGTCTGCCTCATGGCTGTCTCCTCTTCCTCCTCCTCTTCCTCCTCCTCCTCCTCCTCCTCCTCCTCCTCCTCCTCCTCCTCTTCCCCTGCTGCCTTCACCTCCATCCACCCCCTGCCATCAGGCATCCAGGATCCATTCAGCCACTGGACCAGGGCTGCTTCCAGAGGCCCAAGTTTGAATTCCACCAAGCAAACTTCCCAGGAGAAGGGGGAGGAGAAGATCCCTGGACCACGGGGGCCTGTGCTTTTGGGGGGGAGAAGAGGAGGAGGAGGAAAACCACTTCCCCATTGGAAGGAGGAGAGTTAGGGGGCAGGGTCATACCTGAACTTGTACGACTTGTGCATAGCGGCCATGGAGGCCTCAGTTGCATATGTGGCCACAAATTTTGGCTCCTCCTGTAGCCAGGCAGCAGTGACAGCAGCCATCAGCTCCCAGGACAACCCCTCTGAGGGCCTTCACCACTGCTGCCACCACCGGAGGGGCCCTGGGCCACACCTGTCTCCTGCTCAAACCTGTAGAGTGCCCCCCTCAGAGCCACCCTCTGCAACCACCACCAGTCTGGACATTATGCCCTAGGTAGGAAAGCAGAGAGGGAAGGGACTCGGAGGAAGCACCCCAAAGAAGGACTGAGGAAGAGGAGAAGAAGGAGGGATGCTCCAGGTGCACCTGCCCCACTACTGCTCTCCTCCTCCTCCTCCTCCTTCCTGGTGGCCCCTGGCCATGCTGCCCCAAGAGATGGAGAGGCTTTGCATGGAGGGTAAGGGAAGGGGTCCTTTCATGGCAAGGCAGAGGAGGGGCAACGGAGCTAAGTAGATCTGAATTACTGTGCCCACCTCTTTCTCCTCCTCCCCCTCTTCTTCCTCATCTCTCCCTGCCCTGCAGCCACCATCTCTTCCTTCCTCCTCTCTTCCCTCCTCTTCTCCCACCCCATCACTCCTTCCTTCCTTCCTTCCTCTCCTCTCCTGTTGCCACCCCCACCCAGCGTCCACCACTTCTTCTTTCCTCCTCCACCTCCTCCACTTTCTGCTCTCTCCTCTTCTTCCTCCTCTGCTTCCCCACCCACCATGGGCTTACTGTCCGCAGATGCTGAAATCCATGGATGGTAAGTCCACAGATATGGAGGGCCTACTGTAACTATCTCAGTTTGACATCTCCTGCAAGCCAGCGGATGCAGGAATCTGGTAATTTACACCTCTAATTCTCCTTCAGAAACCCTTACATCAAAGTGCCGCCTTATATGTCCACCATTTGGCTAGAAAGCCTCTGGACTTTGCCACAGAGCTCAAAAACCTATTTATACCCCAGGCGTTTCCTTGTTCATTGGAACTAGCTTGGGAGCAGACAGAATTTCTGTCCAGTTTCCTTCTAAGACCCTCTCATCACTTGCCAAACTCATGTTGCCATAGGAGTGACCGAGGTCCCTTTTCCATTCCTCCACCTACGTCAAGAGGAGTTGGATTTCAATCAGGTGAATATTTCTGTTAGTGATGCCTCATTCTGTTCCAAGCTGACCTCTGTATGTCCCAGTTCTTGTATGAGTGTGTGCATGCATGTAGTGTAAAAGTCTCGACCTCAAATAAAATACAGTTCTTTGAGTTCTTTGTCAGTCTTGGACCTCTGTAAGCGTTGGCTAAAAGATCCTATGGCTGAGTAAGCCAGCCCTAGAGTTCAGCTAATACTTATTCCTCTAAGATTCTAGGATGGTCCTCCAGGACAAGTCCCAGGCTATGCTTACACAGTAAGGTATACCATGTGGTCTGCCTCAAACACTCCCAAGCAGGTAGCAGTGGAAGATGGGGTCCCATTGTCAGAACTGAAGATTCCAGCCCAGTCAATTTTTCTACATGGATTGGGGGAAGAGGTGTACCCGTTTGGGTTATTGTTGTTTTTTGAAAAGTACCTTTTTTGGAGTGCATCTCCCATAATTGTAAGGCTAGTCCAAAAAGTGACTTTTGGGGAAGCTGTAGTCCAAAGAACAACTTTTCTGCATTCTGGCCTCAGGCAACAAATGTCTCTGATGGCCCTGCTGCAGATTGAAATAGTATTGCAGATAGGAAAAAGCATTCCTAACAAGCTGCCTACCTTCTCATGATTCTTGTATCAGATCAATACTGTTCAAAAGAAGCCTTCTAGATGGTGAAGAGTCTTCATTATATGTAGTTCACAAAGACCATTTGGAATGTGAAATATACAGCTGTGACTTGCTTGCTCAGCAACATGAAGCTAAACCCAGTTAAACATTGTACCACTTGGAGTTCGTATTGAATCATCCAAACTAGAGCTGAGACTAATATGAAGCAAAGCAAGACAGCTGCCTGTGGCTTTCAATGTCATGATAGGGCAGCAAATTCTTGGTTACTGAATTATTATATTGCTATTGTGGTGTAGTTGTTTGAATGTTGGACTACAATTCTGGAGACCAGGGTTCAATTCCTTGCTCAGCCATTAAACCCACTGGGTAACCTTGGGTAAGTCACATGCTCCTCTGAACAAATCTTGCTAAGAAAACCCCATGATCAGTTTGCCTTAGGGTCATCATAAGTCAGAAATAACTTGAAGGCACACATCACCACCACCATTGTCAAACATAGGGAGAAATTTTCATTTCCCCACCTCATCTGCCAAAACAATTTGGCTGGTTCTAGGTATTATGACCCTTACTGGGGTAGGAGAGCAGTTGCTGCTCCACCTTAAGTAGAAGTAAATCTTGGTCCCACTCTCGTACAACTGCAAAATATCCTTTAGAGCAAGGATGAGAAGAGTGTGGACCATGAGCTGCTCATGACTCCCAGACCTCACTTTTATGGACCAAAGCCCCATGGCAATTCCTTGATCTGATCCCTCCCTCTCATCTTTTGGCATGAAAACTGCACCAAACTGCCCCATGCGTGAAAGATATCTCATGAGCGGATTTCCATTTGCCTGTTTAGAGTGACCTCTGCTGGGCAAATGAGAGAAACACCAAACATATTTCTCAAATACTGTACAATGAGAAGGTACATTCTGTAATAAAGAAACACTTTTGTGTGCACATGCAGCTTGAAACCTTAAAGATAAGATACACCTCTGTTTTCCAGCTCTGGTCTAACTCTAAAGGAAGGTAATAATTACAGTCCTGGACAAGGTGTAAAGCTGTTATTATTAGCTACATGAGATTCAAGAACTATAGGCCCAGTATTGAATCAAGAATCACCTTTCTACTGAGCTTCAAAAAAAAAAAAAAAAATCAGTAGCTTGTTTGAAGTTAAACCAGATATTTAAAAGTGATACCACCTGTGCTGTGCATACAGACAAGTGACCAAGGACATGAAAAGCAGAAAGACTCCAATCTTATACACTTTCCTGAGAATAAGCCTAATTGAAAACACTGGGACTTCTAAGTAAATATGCATTGGATTATTCTGTCAACCTGTTATCTTTTAGATCAGAGGTGGGGAAGGTATAGCCTGTGGACCACCTGTGATTCCTAGATCCTATCTTTTTTCAGTTTCCACCAGTTCCCAGAACACCTGAACCACTGCTTTGGGGTCTGGGGGTATAGGTTTTGAGTGGTGTGTGTTCTCAAACCCTCACCAAAACCATCCTACATGTGTGAAAATATATGCCAACAACCCCTCAACCCTCCACAACCAACTCTTTCCGTCACAACCCACATTAACTTGCAACTGAGAGCAATTTTTTCTTTTCTTTTCAAAGGAAGCAGCAAGTGATTTTAGCAATATTCTTCCCAGTGCAAGAAGGTCTTAAACGTTTTGAAAACTATCCACAGTTCAGTATTTATTCAGCATAAAATTATAATTTGACATTTTCCACAGATAATAATATTTCTGCACAGAAATACAATTTTTGCTCAGAATCAAACAAAAATCCACCAAACAGTGATACCTTTATTGGCCAACCAAAATGAACAATATACTTGTTGCAAGCTTTCAAAGTTCCACTGGCTTCTTCATCAGGCAAGATGTAAATCCCAATTTGCAAAGATTCTTGTCAGTTCAGGATTCTTCTCGTCAGGGTTTCTCAATGCTCAAGAAACAAGTTTTTCAAACATTTTCTGAATATTTTAAAATAGTTGTTCCACACCAACTTCTGGTTACTAGTTTGGATGGGATATAGCTAAAGATGAAGTATTTGGGGGCACTTTTCTGCAATCCCCTCAGAGTTTGCCAACTTTTGTTTTAGATAAAGATGGAGCAGTAAAAGTTACAGAAGTTGCTGCCCATATTGTTGCATATTTGATTTATTTAAAATATTGCTCTATTTTGAATGTAATTCCTTGTTAACTTATTCCACTTAAAACAATGTTGGTGATATTTGCCAGGACTATAGGCTTTGAAGACTGCTTATTTTAAAGTCTAAATCATATCATCCACTTTTTATATCATAAGTCATTATGGGTGGATTTTGGAGAAAGGAGTGATTGTTTCTCATTGCCATAATATATTTGCTAGGAGCCACAGGATTCTGCAAGACACTAATAACATTCTTCTGGGATGTCTTTAATTCTTTTGTAGGTGATCTTAGGCATGTCACATGTTCTCAACCTCAGGGGAAGGCATTGGCAAACCACCTCTGAACAAATCTTGCAAAGAAAACCCCCATGATAGTTTTGCTTAAGGGTTGCCATAAGTAAGAAACTACTTGAAGGCACATAACAAGAAGAAGAAGAAGAAGAAGAAGAAGAAGAAGAAGAAGAAGAAGAAGAAGAAGAAGAAGAAGAAGAAGAGAGTCATATGATATGATGGAACAATCAAATTACTTGTGACCGCATACTATAGCAGAAGACCCCTGGCAGTAAATCCTATTCAACACAGTAGGCTTACTTCCAAGTAAGCTTGCTGCAGAAATCAATGGCTATTCCCTCATCCCCAAAATAGTAACTTACCTGTCCACATATAATTATATTCACAATATGTTGGTGAAAGAGTGAGAAAAAAAATTCCCAAAGCATTTCTAACTTGTCACTTTGAGATCTGTACTCACCATAGGCAACCAGGCAATTTTATAACCCTGCTTAAGCTCATTTTTAGAGCTCTTTCTAACTGGAAATGTTTTTCCCTTAGTGTGAATTGAACCTCAGTGACTGTTCTGTAATATTTCCTAGTTAATAGCATTGAAAAGAATGTGTGTCGGGGGGGGGGGGGAGGCAGAGGGGATGAGGGACTGAAAAATATTGTTCAGTGAGACCTGAGTGAACTATTTGGCACAAACATAGATTCAGCTGTGTCTTTCCTGAAGCTTTTATTACAGTCTCCAGAGTTATGTGGTTTCTTTCCTGGGACTTCCTGGGTTTTATACTACAAGTTCAAATCGTTCTGCACAGTATAAATGCTACAAAGCAGCACTGTACAACCATATGGCTCTCCTCCATTTTGTAGCTTGTTAAATGTAATTTGTGAGCTTGCTTATTCAATTAAATCCCACATAGGACTTTTATCCAACATTCAAGAAAATAATTTAAATAATAAAGATATGTTCTTTTCCCCATTACCATGATCTGACTAATGTAGTGAACATAGTTAATGCTTTCAACTAACCTGCCAAATTAGCTGACACCCAAATTGGAGCAGGCAACTCTTTCAGCAGTGATAGCCATATTGGAAATGTTACAAAGTAGGGAATTATAACACATTTCAATACCTTGGGGGCATGTATTTAACCACCTTCTTGTGGCATGTGTCCAGTCACCAATCTTAAAATTAACTTGATATTAAAACTTAGGGATTCCAATCCAACATGGCATTCTATTGTAATCCATAGCACTTTAAGAATGTGGTGGCGCTGGTTCCAAGCTCACAACCACACAGTGCTCACAGAGATGTGCTCTCTATAAGATTTTGCATCTCTCTAAGTAAACTGTGCACATAGGTGACACAAACAGTGAAAATCCTGGTTGCCAGATGTGATAGCCTCTATGTGAAAAATAGGGCCACTCAACTTACTTGTTGCTGTTTGGGGGAATGCCACAGGTTGGGGGGTGTCCTGGTCCCAGAGGAGCGCTGACAGGAATTGGCCAATTTTGGGGCTGCAGTGCGGTACTTCTTGCCCCAGCGCCAGACTACATTTCCCAGCTTGTGATTGGCAGAGAGGCTGGAAGTGGTGGAACCTCTGCCCCTCCCAGCTCCTGATTGGCTAGAAGGCCTATTTAAGGCCACGTGGCACTTGTGGACAGCGCCATTCCAGCCTGGCTCTCCCTACCCTCCCTCTCTTGAGTCAGGGATAGGGGCTGTGCTGTCACAACTTTCTAAGGGTGGTAGCATGGGTCTTGGATCTGGTGGACATGGTTTCCAGGGCCGCGTAGCCAATGGGGACCTGGGGGTGCTGGGAGTGTCGTAGTGTTGCCATTGCAGGAGCAATGCTAGTTCAGCATCCCCCAATGACAAGGGATAGAGATGTGAACATGCAATCAACCAGTTACCTGAGATGCGGATGGGTGATTAACTGGTTACCCCTTCTGTCATCTCGAAGCTTGGCTGTGACCAAGCAAATTGGCTCATTGATCAAGAAAGGATTGATCAATGACAGATCCAGACCTCATGCTTTGTGAGCCAACCCTACATTACAGCTGTAATGGTGCTGCTCATACTTGGAACATAGGGTAGTTATTTTCTTTCACCATAGCAGATAGTATTGGAGAGTTGGTGAGTATTCAGAGTATTGGAGAGACAAAGCATAAAGCAGCAGGCACCACCATTAACTAGCTGACTAGAAGCAATGTCTCCCACAATTAGGCTAACCATATTTCTTTGAAACAAAAATGGGACAGGGTTATGTAATATTCCATATTCATGAAAAAGTAAGATGATAACAAGTTGTATTATATGAACATATCAAGCTAACAATTCTTCAGTGGCAGAATTCATACAAAAATTAAAGTACACATAGAGGGGGATTGTATTTCACCCTGATCGTACCATGAATATGTCTCTGACGAAGTAATCCTATGCAGCAATTTTCAGTCTTTCAACACCTTATCATAATACTTTTCATGCCACTTCATGACACAATTTTTTTTACAACCACAATTTCAAACAGGGAATCTTCAAACCATTTTTACAACATATCAGAGTATTTTTTTTCTCTTAAAAACAGGACAAAGTTGACATTTATATTAAAATGACAGGATGGTCTGGAAATATTTTTTTTTAAATGATACTGTTCCATTTAACATGGTACATATGGTCAGTCTACCCACAATTCAATGGTAACCACCATAGTGCTCCCTGCAAAGCCAACTGTTAAGTACTGGACTACATGGGATGAGCATCACTTCTCTTGAAAAACTGGGTTAATACTCACACAGACATGAACTACAATATAGGCTTCCCCCATTAATGTACTTTCAACAGAGAAGAGAGCTCTCTAATGAACCACACATATAATATTACCAAGTTGTAGTGTCCTTTGTAATGTAACATCCCTGAAAGAGACCTCTTAATGTGCTTGTTATGGGGTTTTCTTACCAAGATTTGTTCATACAGGGTTTGCCATTGCCTTCGTCTGATGCTGAGGGAGTGTGCCTTGCTCAAGCTCACCCAATGATTCCATCGCCAATTGAGGATTTAGAACCTGGTCTCCTGGACTCCTAGTCCAACATTCAAACCACTACATCACTCTCTTTGAATGTGCACACCATATTTAATTTAGCAAGGAATTGCTTGGTGACAGATTTCAGCATGAGCCTGATATAGAGACAAGGTAGATCTAGATCAATCTCTGAATGGTTTTCTGTAGATCAGCAAGGATTTCTGACAGCAAGTGGTTTAACAACAAAAGCAACAAATGACTCCACCCACCCTGTAAATTTCAGAGTCTGTAGGGCCTTTGCAGACTGCCAGAAATAGTGCAAATTGAGTCCACTTTAAGGGTTAGGGTTAGGGTTAGGGTTAGGGAATCATGAGAACTGTATTTTATTGTGGCACCAGAGCTCTCTGACAGAGAAGGCTCAATGTCTCAGGGGAAAAAAACAATTCCCATGATTCCCTAGCACTAACCCTAACCCTTAAAGTGGACTCAATTTGCACTATTTCTGGCAGTCTGCAAAGGCCCTAAATTATATTGCTGAAATAGAGAGCTTGGAGTAGTCAGGCATAAATTTTGGTGTGCAGAAGCTATGAGCAATATTCCAAGTATGGTACTCAAGGCAAAGTCCTGGGCTCAGAGCTCTTTAATTCTCCATAGCCATGGATATTTTATCCACAGATTCAACCATCCATGGCTTGAAAATACTCAAAAATATATAAATTCCAATAAGCAAACCTTGATTTTGCCATTTTAAATCAGGAGCACTACATTACTATGTCATTGTATTTAATAAGACTTGCGCATCCATGGATTTTGGTATCCATGGGAGTCCTGGAATCAAACCCCAGCAGATACCAAGGGCCCACTTTATATGTTTTTGTACCATGCTCTGGTTGGTAAATATTGGGATTTCAGAGGTTTTTTTAAAAAAACAAACAAACAAACTGAAAAATATATTTTAGACTACAACTCCCAGAACCCCAGTGGTGGAGCAATGGAGGTTGGAGCAAATAAAGGCATTGGCCCCAGTGAGAATTCTGCCACCCCAATGAAATTTTCCTACAGTCCTCAAATTCTAACATTTCAGCTGTGCATTGAAAAATGTAATTTGGGTATTTAAAAGCAAAGATATGGTATATTCTTGCAATACTCCAATGCTAAGACTTCATGATCTTACTAAATCATTTTACAATACATGTACAAAGAAGCCTTACTGCACATGTACACTTTGTATGCAGCAGGACTCACCTTTCGTACATCAACAGCTATGTTTGAAAATTAATTCTCCACTTTGACACATCTGCTGACACCAAACTAGCATTGAATACTTCATCAGAGAAAAACAAATTTAGTCATCTTGGGTTTTGAATGTAACACACATGAAGGAATTTAAAGCAAACAATTTCTCTGTAGGTTTGCAGAGAAATGACAAAAGTCAGACTTAACAGTTCAGATCATCACTATAGCAAGATAACTTGCATAATATACATTACCCAGGAATCTGCATAATCACAGTTGTTTAATTTACACAATTATTTTGCATGTGGAAAATACTGTATTTTAAATTTATTTGCTTTTAAGAAGATTCACAACACATTTAACTGGATGCTATTTTTATCATTATCTGTGAATGCCTTTTCCAACAGAAACTTCTTCTGTAGTGACCTGTGCCCAAACCCTTCTATTCCCCTGCCCAGTTTTGTCTCTCCCCATGTGAAAATTGTTTTGCTACACTGCTGTGTAACCCCCACCTCACCCAAAATGGTTAGAGAACCTTGGGAGTTGTAGTTCCAAAAAGTAACCTTTCTGGGCTCTTTAAGTAATAAAATACACAGGTATAAAGCTTTTCCATACTGCTCTAAGCACTTATTCTAGACTACGTGGACTTACTTAAGGCATGGTTGCTATTTTAAGTCCTAAGTATGAGCCACCTTTGTTCCCTTTCTGAGAGAAAGGCAGCATAGAAATGATATTCAATAAATAAATATTACCAGATGTGATGAACATGACAAATACACTGTGTTAACTAATAATGAGAAGCAATGAAATATATAGCACCACTTACCCAAGTTACAAGAGGCAAGCCATGTGCCACCAAATATCGCTGTCAACAATTATAAGTTGAACATAAAAATTGCCAAGTCTAACTCCATGTTTCTCATCATTTTATCAATGTAAAAGTACATCTTTCTGGCTTGGAAGAGTTTATAGTCTGACCACTACATACATTCCAGGTGGTTATGACAACTAAAATTACCCACTGATGTCATCCTATCTTGAAAGAGAAATCTGCCATACAGAAAACATAAATTATCCCACTTGCTACAATATGATCTTTATGAATGCTTATAGAGGGCAAGTTGAAACAAAAGAATTGAGTATATTTAGAGTTGAAACTCTGCGGCTGACATGTGGCTGAAGAACAGATGAGTCAAATTTAGAATATTTAAGGACAGTCAAAGGATAATTGAAATAAAACCAGCGCTTAAAGGAAGGAAGATAGAATGAATGGTAGATATGTATAGTTAAGGGTGAGGGTAAAGTATGTTGTGGAGAGTTAGAGTATGTAGAGAAGAAGTATGAGAATGTGGGAGAAAGTTTTGAAAAGAAGGAGAAAGTGAAGAAATAAAAGGGCAAGGAAGGAAGAAAATGTAGAAAGGTAAAAGAATGAGTTTGGATAAGAAAGAGTGAAGAAAATAAGAAGGTGGTATAGAGGAATGGAAGGAAGAGGATATGAAGCTTGAAGATGAATGATGGAACTCAAGTTGAGTTCACTGAAAGATTAATTAGTAAGTAATGTTAGAACAGAGTAGAGTTAGGATAGTAGGGAATAATTATTGTATGTTTATTGAATACTCATGTAATGTTTAAAGAAATGCTGATTATATTTGTGATTGATAATATTTTAAATGTTCAGTAAATAAATAAATAGGGTCGACTCAAGTTAAATCTAGTTTCTGTACGGGAAAGAGGTAAAATATAGGTAATGATCAACTTTGACTAGAAAGAAAGTGGAATGATGATTGAGGTATAGATAGGTGATAGTTTTAAGTCATATATAGGGAGAAGCAGGAAATCTTTTTAATAGGGGAAAGCATGGGAGGTGGGGGAAAGTGTTATGAACTAAAATTATGTGTATATTGTATGTGTATTATATGTATTCTGTTGTGTGTGTGTTTATGTGATTTTCCTCCTCCTCCTCATTCTGTTTTTTCCTTGAAATGCCAAATAAAAAATATTGGATTAAAAAAGTAACTTTTCCAAGCCAGGTTATTGGTCATGACATCTCATCTTGCATTATTCTTCATAAAATCTGATGCGCTAGCACACCCTAATGAAAAACAAACAAACTTACAACAGCTTGGAATGATTTTTATTTATAATTAGCACATTTTCAAGCAGAATGAGCTTTTTGACATATATAATTGAAAACAGCATCACCAGTCAAATGAGCTTTGTGTAAGACATGTGAAGAAAGAAATGAGAGGGTGTAAAATTTCTACTCGTAATGTATTCCTTTTTATCTCCATACTGCTATTGGATCAGATACAATATGGCTTCTCAGAAACCATTACATCCTGTGATCCAGCTGCAGAGCAAAGAGCAAGGAGTCTGGCCAGATGTACAGGAAAGAGTGGGGAGCTTGTACAAAAGGATGGTGTGGCATACACACTTCCCTTGAAAAATGTGGAGCTGGGGAATAATAATTACACTTCCTAAATTAATATATCAGTAACGTCATTTGGACTGGAGGGACTGAGATGGAGTGAAAAGGTCATCTAACCATCACTACATTAAAAAACTTTCTTGGCAGTGAGGGTGTTTCATTTTTAGAATAATGTAAGAAAGTGCTTTAAATTAATTTTTTGTGGGTTTTTCGGGATGTGTGGCCATGTTCCCGAAAAACCCACCAAAAACTATGGATGACGGCCATGAAAGCCTACGACTTCACGTGCTTTAAATTATTTAGGATGGGGGTGGGATATCAGAGAGTTCCAAAAGGATTTTGTTCTGGACTCTACACACATTGCCCAGTATGTTTCTAGTAAAGAATTTAACTCATGTCTCTTCTAAAGCTGGGAAATATTACACTTTTGGACAGTAAACCCCAGAATCCAGTCCCTGACTAACAACCATGATAGCTGGGCAATTTGGGGAACTGTTGTCCAAATAAATGACTTTATAATCAAGGTCTGATTTATCCATGTTTTGTTTTCAGAAAAGTTGATGATGTATTGACCTCAAACCTGGACAACAATTAATAAAGGAAGAAGAAGATAACTAAAATGTAAAGTTGAAGTAAAACTGGGATAAAAGAATGATAGTATGACCTGGAAGGCCAGTGTGGTATAGTGGTTTGAATGTTGGATTAGAACTACAGGAGTTGTTTTTTTTATGTGCCAATTGTTTCTGATTTAGGGTAACCCTAGGGTGGCCCTATCACAGGGTTTTCTTGACAAGAGTCATTCAGAGAAGGTTTGCTATTGCCTTCCTCTGAGGCTGAGAGAATGTGACTTGACCAGGGTCACTCCAGGTAAGAAGATATTCAAACCCTGGTCTCCAGAGTTGAATTCAATGCTCAAACCACTATGCCACAGTGGCTCCATGGTTCAAATCTCCACTTGGCCATGGGAATCTTGGGCAAGTGACACACTCTCTGCCTCAAAAAAAAAAAAAAAAAAAAAGGCAATGGCCTGAACAAATCTTGACAAGAAAACATCCTGATAGTTTCACTTTAGGGTTACCAAGATGGAAACAAAGAAAGGATAAGGGCAATATAACAATGTAGTGCAACAATTACTACATTGGCAGAAAAGACCTCTCCAAAGCAGGAAAGTACATAGTAAAATGACAAGCGTGGTCCAGTGAAAGCAAATACAAAAGCTATTTTGCCATATCTACTTTTGAGCCATGCTTCATATCTTCCAGCATTGATGAGGACGTTATCACACGGGGCAAATCTGCTGGTTAATCCACACAAATCCCAAACAGAAACTGGATTTGTGCCTCACGATTTCACACGACGTTGCACAAAAACTGGACAGAAATTGGACAGAAACTGGTGTTATCCGAGATCTTTTGAAATTCGGTAGTTTTGAGGAAATGCATTTGCAAAATTGCAGTAATTTCTCATTCACCGTAATGTGAAAAGCAAATGCGCATTTGGGAGCATTTCCCTGCTTTTCCCATGGTTCCACGGTGAGCATTCCACTATCTGCGCATGTGCAAGAAGATCATTTCTAGTACATTTATGGGCTTTTCTCACTTGTGTGTGAACGTTAAATGCGCTTACTGTAATTTCGCAATTAAGGTAATTACGTGTGAAAGCCATTTGCAGAATCAAGGTTTAATTTCGGTTTAATTTCGGAATGCCTCATTTCCACTTTATTATCGCTTTCTGGCCCACGTGTGATAACGTCCATAGACAAAAATCAGAACAAGAGTGCCCAAACAACATCTGAATGAGGGCAAGATCGAAAAATTATTAATGCAGACAAACTAGGAGAGGCTGTAGAAGTTGCTTTTGCATTAGCCTACTGGAAGGGCAAGCATCACCTCTCTCCTCCCCCCACCACCTTGAATTAATGGAGAGTAAACTTCTTTTTAACTTTGAAGTCAGTTTACAGCAATTGAAGTGAGGTTGCTTTGAACTCAGTTTGATGCAACTGAAGTGAAGATAAAATCAGAAAGTGGAAGGAGGAGTGAGAAACTGGGACATTTTACAAACAGCTGAAAAATAGGGCAACAGAGGATTAATTGGGAATGTCCCTGCCAAACTGAGGGGGGTTGCAGACTGTCAAAAATAGTGTGAATTCAGTCCACTTTTAGGGTTAGGGTTAAGGTTAGGGAATCATGGGAACTGAATTTTATTGTGGCACTAGAGTTCTCTGACAAAGAAGGTTCAATGTCTCAGAAAAATAACAATTCCCATGATTCCCTAGCACTAACCCTAACCCTAAAAGTGAACTGAATTCACACTATTTTTGACAGTCTGCAACCCCCCTGAGACAGTTTGAGGGTAGGCTGGCCTCTGCTGGCCTAAAGGAGATGAGACTGCAATAAAAGAAGAGGAAGTTTTTTGATGGGTTGGGTGAGAAATCAGGTTTTGACTTGTCTTTTAAATCGAAATGTTGTGGATAAACAGGAATGAAGACCCTTTTGGAAGTCAGGAAAGTAGAGTTTATTCTTTTAACATTGACGGGCCTCTCAAGATGACTGGAGAGAGTGCCCATCTCAGCTGATCAACATCCTTAAATACCATCTTACACAGCTAACTTATAATTATATTAACACATGCATAGTTCAACATTTTCATTGGTTACAAGTGATAATCCCCAAATCCCGTCCTTTCCTGATTATGTTACACTTTTCTTGCCATGCATGAACAAATCTGGCTTTCTTCCTTAGGCTGTAAAACTGTCTAGTCTTCAAGGCAAAATAAACAACATTCCTCTGTTATCTCAAACAACATTTCGTTGTTAATTTAAACAGTGAAACAGAGCTGAAAAGCCTTTTACAAACTGCTCTGCAAATGCACAGTTTTAAGCATAGAAAATGAGACCCCAAGGGTCATCCAATCCAGCCCCGAATTAGCCATGAACTTTGTAGATTTTTCTTAACATTATCTTGTCTCCTACAATATAGTTCTCTCCTTCTCTGCAAAGAGAGGAGAAGAGGAATAAAATGGATGGGATTTTTCACTGTCATTCTGTTAAGGCTTTACTGGAATGAAGTAATGCCAATTAAAACACAATTTAAAATTAACTTAATTGCTAAACATGACTCCCTTTCAAGTAAATGAAATTGAATGAGATATTTTAAAACCTCAGCGTGCTAACCCCGTCTTTTACACTGTGTAATTATAGCAGTTTGATCCCACTTTCCTTGACATGGCTGCATTGTAAGGAATCCTGGGATTTATAATTTGGTGAGGTACTAGAGTGCTTTGAAAGAGAACTGTCAATGCCTTTTGAAATTACAAATCCCAGGATTCCATAAGATGGAGCTATATTCTTAAAGGCTGCATCCGAACTGCAGAATTAATGCAGTTTGACACTGCTTTTACTTCATCCTATGGAATCCTGGAATTAATTTGTAGTTTGTTGTGGCACCAAAGCTCTCTGACAGAGAAGGCTAAATATCCCACAGAACTGCAATTCCCAGAATTCCATCGCATTGAGTCATGGCAGTGTAGATGCAGCCATGTTGAGCACCTTGGGTAGCTCCTATGAAATTCAGACTATAAACCAGAGTGAATTCACTGTCCCACTGATGAAAAAATCACTAGCCGACACTGTGTTCTTCCAGCTCACAGATTACATTTGGACATAGTAATACTTTGTGAAGACACATTGAATTCACTGAAAACTTAGGGGTGAAACGGACGGGCAAAATAAAGCGTCTTCGAGCAGCTTTGTAGAGAGGCTGTTTAGATGACACACGAGGCAAAAGGGAGTGGAAAGCGAAATGAAGCTGCACTCTGGAGCTAAAAACCAGAGCAAAAAGAGGCTGGGATGCTTCATCTCAAGGCAAAAAATGTGCATCTTCACACCAGAATATAAATGGCCCAGTGCTAGTACGGGACTGCGGCAAAGCAAAAACATGATGCAATGGATGTAATTACAATAATGCAATGGATGTAATTACAACATAAACTAACAGACAGTCTAACAGCCTTGGGGAGAAGGGAGCATGTATGGGGGGCCTCCATGATTGTGTTTTGCCACTGAGCACACCGATGGACTGTACAGGTGGTGCATCACACATGTGACTATGTGACCGATCATAATGGGCGGGTGCTCAGTGGAATGGCACCTGGGTGGGAAGAGGGAGGCAATTGGCAGTCACTGGTTGTGTGTTTGTGCAATGGTGCACATGCATGATGGTGAGGCGCCAAAAAGTAATAATCGTACAGTGCAGTTTGACACCATGTGATGCAAACAGCCTGTGAGCATTTGGCCCTCCTATGGTGCAGGCAGTGCAGAAAGCGGGGTTTTTACCTGTTTTCAGATAATGCGGGATAGGGCCACTTTTTCCTGCCCATTCAATGGACCTTCTCAATACTATGGCTAAACTTGGATCCAGGCCAGTGGTTTAAGGTTATTTTTCAGCATTCAGTCCTATGAGTACAACCAGGGTTATAGCTATTGGGGGGTGGGGACAAAATGAGGGCAAGATGAAATTCCCTCAAGTCCCCAAATTTTTAGCACTCCAGAAAGTGAGATTGCCTATTTGAACATGAACTCTTATATTTACTGTGTTTGCATTCCCTTGGTAACATTGTCTGCCTGTTTTCTTTGGATGCCTAAAGTATTTTTTGCATTTCTAAATGCTCACTTGAAGTTTATATGTTATATTCTAGAAATATGAGGACTGGAAAAAATTTCACTGGGAGTAGATTTCTTATATCTTATTCCGCATGTTGCCTTCCCCATATAGATACATCTGACTTGGTTGTTGTTGTGTGCCTTCAAGTCATTTCCAACGTATGGAGACCCTAAGGCAAACCTAACACATGTTTTCTGAGGGTGTGTGTTTCTGGGGCTGAGAGCATGTGACTTGCCCAAGGTCACCCAGTGAGTTTCCATGACTGAGCGGGGAATCGAACCCTGATCTCTGGAATGGTAATCCAACACTCAAACCACTACACCACACTCAGTACAACCACCCAATTTACCCTATGTTTTTACACAGGGTCTGGAAATAGCACTGAAACATCATGTCAGGAAAAAAGTAAGTATGTTTTTGCCTGAAAGAGTAGCAGAAGCAAAATTTCAATGAAAAAAGCATTCCTATTTGTGGCTTCTCAAAAAAAACTATGCAATGTGTTCCTGTCTTGGGGCCCAATTAAATTAATGATTAAGGATGGATTTATTTTCATTTTTTATTTTGGAGAAACCATCTCTAACAACTAGCCATTCTCTTTCATGGAAACTACTGCATCTGTCTAACTTGGTTGTGGGAAATGGCCTTCAAGGGTCCACTTAAAAGTTTGGAATATGCTAAAGTGTTTTCCTCCTTAGGCATCACTGTCACTTTCATTAGATCAGAGAATACCTGTGATTGCCTCATGTTGAAACACTGGGCACCTTTAAGATAAACTCTAAAATAGTTCTGAAAATGAAACAAGTTTTAAATCCCAAGGGTGGCTGTTAACATTTTAAAGGTTTTATGAATGTCCAGGTTACTTCAGCATTTTATTTATCAAAGTCAGTTAGGAAAGATTAACATGCTTTCCCAAAGGATTTCAAAGTGAATGTTGTCTTTGTCACATCGTTCATCTTCTAATCTAATGAATCATGGAAGTTCATGTTTTTCAACAGAGAGGCACAATAGAGGATGTTGGTTAAATTGTGACAGGTTTAATTATTTTGACTTAATCAAAGACATAATTTGGAGAAAATGAAAGTTTATTTCCCTTTTTCTCCACAACTTTGGAAGTAAAGCAATTTGAATGTCTTGTATAAATCACTATTCCCCCCCCCCTTTAAAATCACTAAAAGGGATACTTTTGGGACAGCATTTCAGTGGCATTTACTGAATATCTGGCTGAAATAATCCCCTTCTTCATTTCATTTTTTTCAAAATGGCAAAAAACAGAGCTAGCACCTAGTATCTTTCAGAGGTATCTTGGGCTGCATACACATTGCAGAAATAATCCAAATTGACACCACTTTAACTGTCATGGCTCAATGCTATGGAATTCTGGGGACTGCAGTTTTGTGAGACATTTAACCTTTTCAGTCAGAGAGCTCTGGTGCCACAACAAACTACAGTTTCCAGAATTCCATGGCATTGAACCATGGCAGTTAAAGTGGTGTCAAACTGGATTATTTCTGCAGTGTGGATGCAGCCTTTGATGCTCATTTCAAACCAAAAAAATGACTCAAACCCCCTCCCCACACATTCCTTGAGATATCATTTGACTGTAAAGCAAAATTTAATTTTATTATTCAGCAGGGCATTAAATAAAGTATAAGGAATGAATGCATTTGTTGTTGTTAACTGCCCTTGAGTAAACTCCAATTCATGGCAACCTTGTGGATGAGACATCTCCAAGAATCCCTATCCTCCACTGCCTTGCCCAGATCCTGCAAGCCCTTGCCCATAACCCCCTTGGTTGAGTCTATCCATCTGGTCTGTGGTCTTCCTCCCTTTCTTCTACACTCTACCTTTTCTAGCACTATTGTTTTTTCTAGTAATCCATGCCTTCTCATGATGTGGCCAAAGTATGATAGCCTCAACTTGATCATCTTTAGCTTCCAAGGAGAGCCCTGGTCTGATCTGTTCAAGAACCCATTTGTTTGTCTTCTTGGTATCCTAAGTACTCTTCTCCAGCACCACATTTCAAATGAGTTGATTTTCTTTCTGTCTGATTCCTACACTGTCCAGGTCTTGCAACCAGCTTTTTTTTTAACACGGTATTTGGGAATACAATGGCCTGAACAATTTTGACTTTAGTGCTCAGTTGTATGTCTCTGCTCTTCAGTATCTTTTCCAGTTCTTTCATAGCTGCCCTTCCCATTCCTAGTCTTCTTCTTATTTCTTGACTGCAGTCTCCATTCTGGTCAATGTTTGATCCTAGATATGGGAATCCTACAACTATTTCTATTTCCTCATTGACTAGACAGAATTTGTGTATTTCTTCTGTGGTTATTATTTTTGTTTTCCTTATGTTCAGCATCAGACCTGCCCTTGCATTTTCATCTTTGACCTTCTTTATTAACTGTTCCAATTCCTGAATGTCTTCTGCTAATATTATGGTGTTGTCTGCATATCTTAAGTTGTTAATGTTGCTTTCTCCTATCTTAACTCCTCCTTTTCCTGATTCTAATTCTGCTTTTCTTATGATGTTTTCAGCATATAAATTAAACATATAGGGTGACAGGATGCAGCCTTGCCTGACCCTTTGCCTATTGAGAACCACTCTGTTTCCCCAAATTCTGTTCTGACAGTGGCCTCTTGTCCTTGGTACAGATTCCTCATCAGGAATATCAGATGTAGTGGCACCTCCATGTCTTTGAGTGCATTCCATAACTTTTCGTGATTTATACAATCAAATGCTTTGAATCATATGTTCTTTTTTGGTATTCTTTGGTGTGCTCAATTAGCGATTGTATGTTTCAGTGTGGTCCCTAGTGCCCCTTCCTTTTCTGAATCTGGCTTGCACCTCTGGAATTTCTCTCTCCATGTATGGTTGCAGTCTATGCGGCAGGATTTTAAGCAGCATTCTGCTTGCGTATGAGATTAGTGCTATTGTCCTATAGTTGCTGCGTTCTTTTCTATCTCCTTTCTTGTGGATTGCTTTGTATATTGAGTGTTTCTAGTCTGTTTGCCACCTCTTTGTTTTCCATATTTGTTGGCATATTTTAGTTAGCACTAAAGTTGCATCTGTCTGTGTGGATTGTAGCAGTTCAATTGGGATATCATCTGTCTCTGATGAATTACTTTTTCAGTTCCAGATTCCACTTCATTTCTTAGCATTTGGGGTTCGTCTTCATATGGCTCCTCATTCCAAATGTCATTCATTCCCTCATCTCTCTTGTATACTTCTTCTGTGTATTGCCTCCAGCATCTTTTTATTTCTTCTTGTTCCTGTATTATGTTCTTTTTTTTCTCCATAGAGCTTCTCTGCCCTTGGTTTTAACTTGGCTTTAATTTCTCTGATTTTTTTTAATTATTATTATTTTTGATAGAGCGCTCTTGTTCTTCCCTTTTTATTGTTGTTTTCTATTTCTCAGTGTTGGTCATTGTAGTATTTCTCCTTATCCCTGCGCATCAGATGTTGCACAGTTGTGTTCATACTTCTGGTTTTGTCCCTGTCTACCTTTGCTTTTGCTTTTCTTCTTTCTTTGTATTGCATGAAGTGCTTCATCTGTCATCCATTGTTTCTTATCTTTCTTTTTGGCCACTGTTAGTGTTTTCTTGCATTCGTCCTTAATTATGTCTTTGACTTCTGTCCATAGTTCTTTAGGTTCCCAGTCAATTATACTCAGTAGTTCAAATCTGTTTCTTACATTGTCATTGAATTCATCTGAAATGTTATTCAGGTCATATTTTGGTATAATGATGGTTTTTGCTTTTTTCTTCAGATTAACTCTGATTTTTGTT
Organism: Phrynosoma blainvillii; assembly: GCA_026167975.1. Taxonomy (NCBI): domain Eukaryota; kingdom Metazoa; phylum Chordata; class Lepidosauria; order Squamata; family Phrynosomatidae; genus Phrynosoma; species Phrynosoma blainvillii. The sequence goes on along the minus strand of JANUYF010000004.1, from coordinate 186,049,894 downwards.
ATAAGCAGTTGATGAATGAATTCATAGCTTTCTAGATATTGCTGAACTGCAACATCTATGATAACTCATTGTTGGCTATGCTTGTTAGGTCTCATGGGAGTTGAAGTTCAGCATATTTGGAAAACAGATTCTTTGCTAATTTTCTTCTTAAAGTAAGCAATGAGTAATTACAGCAATTTAACACTGTGAGAAAGTCTTGAAAAACTGCAGTTTTCCTGTGCAGAAAACTGTAGTTTGAGACATAGGTCCAAAATACACTGCAGAAATAATCCAGTTTGAGACTGTTTTAACTGCCCTGGCTCAGTGCTAGAGAATCCTGGGAACTGTAGTTTGTTGTGGCACCAGAGCAAACTGATAGAGGCTAAATGTCTCGCAAAGCTACAGTTCCCAGAATTCCCTAGCATTGAGCTAGGGCAGTTAGTGTTCTCAAACTGGATTATTTCTGCAGTATATTTTGGATCTCATTCTGCCTGCAATCTGAACATGGCATTTTTCTGCAGAAAACAGCATTTTCTGCACAGGAAAAATTGAAAAGCAAAGCAAAGCAGCTTCATTTATATACCGCTTCATATCGCGCTATGCAGTGTCTAAGCAGTTTACAACTGTAAGCTCATTGCCCCCCAACAGTTGGGTATTCATTTCAGCAACCACGGAAGCATGCAGGCCTGAGTCAAGCCTGAGCCCTGGCTAGTATTGAACTCGCAACCTTGTGGTTTATGAGTGAGTGGCTGCAGTACAGACATTTAACCACTGCACACACATAAACAAAATTCTCAACCACATACAATTTTTGCATACAATAAGTCCTGAACTGCAAAGATTCTTTATCAGTCCAGGACTCTTCCTGTTAGCAATTCTCAACACTCAAGAAACACATTATTTTGAACATTTCCCAGGCGTTTTTGAATATTCTTCCCACCCCTGCTGGAGGGTCACAGATTCATCATCCTTGCTTTGGACATTACTGTTTGGCAACTCCATCAGGAATAATAACAGAATTTGAGGTGACAAGGGCTGCATTTCTAATGCAGAAATAATCCAGGTTGATACCACTTTAACTGCCATGGCTCCATCCTATGAAATCTTGGGATGTGTAGTTTGTCAGGGCACCACAAACTGACAGGAAAGGCTAAAGTGCTCACAAAACTACAAATTCCACAATTCCATAGCATTGAACCATGACAGTTAAAGGGGCGTCAAACGGCATTAATTCTGCAGTGTAGATGCGACCAAAGAGACTTGGTGGTAGGGCTCTGCTTTTACTTTCAGGCAGCAAAGGTTTGGAGAAAATGCATCTTTCTGGGATTACAGGCAAAAGGAGGGTGAGGGCCCAGAAAGTCAGCATGGTGTAATGTATACCCTTGCATTGTGTGGGCTGTTTCAGTGTCAAAATAGTGGGAGACAGCTGCAAATGTGTTTTAACTGATGTGGTGTGTCTGTTAATTGTTGTTGTTCCCTGTCTCGATCCATGGAGGGAGATGGGTAAGAAAGAAGAAGAAGAAGAAGAAGAAGAAGAAGAAGAAGAAGTAGTATTCATGGCATTAACTGTAAAAAAAGGCCTGTGGCCACTGAAATGGAAGCATTACCAGGAATGTGCAAACCCAGCATTTTATTATTTTTTTTAAACACCAAGTGCATATGGTGAAAGCATCATACTTTGGTGGGCTGCAACCCAATTTGGTAAAAATGGAGGGAAATCAGGATGGGGGTCCCACCAGGGGTCATACTAAAATGTCCCTTATGGAAAGGCAAAGGAAGAATTGAGCACTTGTTATTGTTGTGAGCCTTCAAGTCATTTTTGATTTATGGCAACCCTACAGCAAAGCCTTTGACTACATAAATCATGAAAGACTATGGAACGCTCTTAAAGCCATAGGAGTGCCAACACATCTGATAGCCCTAATGAAGCATCTGTACTCAGGACAAAAGGCTACTGTCAGAACAGAACACAGAGAAACAGAATGGTTCCCAATTGGCAAAGGTGTCAGAGAAGGCTGTATCCTTTCACCTATCTATTCAACTTGTGTGCAGAACATACTGTAAGAAAAGCAGGCTTGGACACAGAAGAAGGAGTGAAATTAGGAGAAAGGCATATAAGCAATCTAAGATACGCAGATGACACCATAATACTAGCAGCAAACCTCACAGACCTGGAACACCTACTAAGGAAGATCAAAGAAGAAAGTGCTAAGGCAGGCTTCATGTTGAACATAAAGAAAACAACAACAATAATAATAATTAAATTATTTATCCCCCCCCCCCCCGTTAAAAATAATCAGGGCGGCTTACAACAGTTAATGACCACAGAGAACTTAAACACATTCAAACTAGACCAGGGGTCACCAACCTACGGCCCGCAGCCCGCACCCAGCCCACGAACCCCTGCCGACCGGCCCTCGCCCCCGCCCGCGCCATTTTGTTTCCCAAAATGGCGGCCGTGACTCGTTCATGCATGCGCAGTACTCCTGCGCATGCGTGAATGAGCCGCGGCTGCCATTTTGGAAAATAAAATGGTGGCCGCAATGCGCGCTGCGGCAGCACGGCCAAAATGGCGCTCCGGAGGACCCCCTCTCGGAGGCCCGGTGCCGCCAAGGGAGCCCTCCTGGGGGGCCCCGCCGCCATGTGCATGCGCACACGATGCGGGGGGGGGGGGGGGCGGCCGCAATTTTGTTTTTCAAAATGGCAGCGCGCGCACACATGCGCATGGGGGAGAAAGCACGTGCACGCACCAGCCCCCAGTGCCTTCTCCCCCCCAGCCCATCGGCAAAAAAGTTTGCCGACCCCTGAACTAGACAATGAGGAAATAGAAATAGTAAAAGGGTTCTCATATCTGGGATTGATAGAAATGGGGACTGCAGTCAGGAAATCAGAAGAAGACTAAGAATGGGGAGGGTGGCTATGAAAGAGCTAGAAAAGATTCTCAAATGCAAAGATATACAACTCAGCACAAAAGTGAGAATCATACCAGCCATTGTATTCCCTATCACCATGTATGGATGTGGGAGCTGGACGGTTAAGAAAGATGATAGGAAGAAAATCAACTCCTTTGAGATGTGGTTCTGGAATAGAGTACTGGATTCCATGGACAGCCAAAAAAGACAAACAAATGGGTCCTAGAACAGATCAAGCAAGAGATATCCCTAGAAGCCAAGATGACAAGACTTAGCGCATCTGTAGACTGGCCCAAAGGGCTGGCCTGGAGGTAGAGTTGGGGTGGGGCAGCCACACACTGGCCCATGGCAACGCCGTCCAGACACCACACCATTACGCATGGCGTGCGGCGTCAGGACGTCCTCCTGGCGCAGTGTTCTGTCATGCTGCGCTGAAAAGGGCAAGGAAGAGCCATGTGCCAGCTCTTAGGGTGGCCTTTTGCCGCCCCTAAAAGGAACAGCATTTTGCCGCTCTTTTTGAGGCGGCAAAAGGGAAGATCGGGGCCTTGGCGTGGGATTGCCACAGCCCCGATCCGCTGCTTCCCAGGGCGGCCCAAAGCTGCCTGTCTACATCACCTCTTAGACTGTCGCACTTTGGACATTTCATGAGAAGGCATGAATCATTGGAAAAGACAATAATGTTGGGAAAGGTGGAGGGAAGTGGAGAGGAAAGCCACATGCTTGATGGTTGGACTTTATTAAAGAGACCATGAACATTAGTTTGCACAAGCTGGGCAATGCTGTAGAGGACAGGATGGCCTGGAGATGTATCATCCATGGGTAGGCAACCTTTCCCCTTTAAGGGCAGAGGGACTTCAGCTCCCAGAAGCCTCAGCCATGTTGGCCAATAGTCCCATGTTGGCCAATAGCTCCTGGGATTCTGGGAACTGAAGTCCCTCGGCTCTTAAAGGGGAAAGGTTGCCTAACCCTGATACAGTCACCATGGATCTAGACCAGGGGTAGGCAACCTAAGGCCTGGGGGGGCGGATGCGGCCCCCTGAGGCCTTTGGGCTGGCCCCAGGCCTGTCCTGCCGCCGCCGCCGCTGCCCCCTGCCATGATGATATTGATTATTGTTATTACTTGTGCTTGGGGTTTTGTTGGCAAAATCTCCACAGGGGTTTTGCCATGGCTTTTCTGGGGCTGAGAGAGTGTGCACGCATATTTTTTTTAATTTTATTTTTTTTTAAAAAAAATATTTATTTATTTATTTATTTATGGTGCTTCGCCCCCCCCCCCCCCCCAATTGTCTGAGGGACAGCAACCCGGCCCCCGGCTCAAAAAGGTTGCCTACCCCTGATCTAGACCAACGCAAAGGCAGTTAACAACAACAAAGGCAAACCTATCACAGGGTTCCCTTATCAGCATATGTTCCGAGAGGGTTTACCTTCCCCTGCTGTTGAGAGAGTGTGACTTGCCCAAGGTCATCCAGTGGGCTTCCAAGAGTGAAACAAAGTCTTACAAACTAGAAAGACGAAAGGAAGGTTTTATTGGTAATAATTAATGCCTTCACAATTTCCATTTTTCATTTTCAGCTGAAATGCCCTCTTCCACACGTCTATTCAATGCAGCAGCCCCAGCGTGCTTCGCATGGGACCCTGCGGTATGCGGATAACAACCGGACTGGGTCCCTTTGGGCTTCAGTGCCTCTAATCTCGCGAGACTTCTTCTTCTTCTTCTTCTTCTTCTAGGCGGTTTCCTCTGACGCTCCGAAACTTCTCGAGTTTTTTTCCCCAAAGGAGTTGGCGATCGGAGGCGCATGCGCGTTGTCACCGCCGTAGCCTCGGCGCTCCCGCAAGATGGCGGCGCCCAGTGCTGAGGAGTCTGGCGGGAGGCTGCGGCCCGGGAGGAGCAGCCGGACCCTCTTGGTGCGACACCTGCCCGCCGTCTTGACGGCAGCGGAGAAGGAGGATCTCCTCAAGCACTTCGGGGCCTCGTCGGTCCGAGTCCTCTCCGACCACGGCAGGCTGGTAGGGAAGAAGCGCCCTTTTCCCGATTGGGCGCTCTTTGGAAGAGAGGAGAGGCGCCGTCCTCACACTGACTGCGCCTGCGTCTGCACTGTAGAAATAATGCAGTTTGGCACCACTTTAACTGCCACGGACCCATGCTTCAGAATCCTGGGATTTGTAGTTCTCCGAAGCACCAGCCCTCTTTTTGGCAGAGAAGGCTAAAGAGGACTTTGTGAGGCTACAAATCCCAGGTTTCCATAGGATGGGTTCATGACGGTCAAAGTGGCGTCAGACTACAATACTTCTACAGCGTAGATGCATATTCTAGGTGGATCTTTACTGTAGAAATAATGCAGTTTGACACCACATTGAGTGCTGTAGGTCCATTCTGTGGAATCCTGGGGTTTGTAGTTTGGTGAGGCACCAGCACTCTTTGGCGGAGAAGGCCAAAGTCCTTAAAAAACTGCAAATCCCAGGTTTCCATAGGGTGTCAAACTGAATGGCAGAGTTTCCATAGGTTTTTATAGGATGGAGTGGTGTCAAACCATTATTTCTTCAGTGCTGGAGCACCCTCAAGCTGCAACCACACTGCAGAGTTAGTGCAGTTTGACACCGTTTTAAGTGCCATGGCTCCATTCTGTGGAATCTTGGGATTTGTAGTTTTGTGAGGCACTAACACCTTATTTGGCAGAGAAGGCTCAAGACCTTGTGAAACTGCAAATCCCAGGATTCCATAGGATGGAACTATTAGAGTTCTAAAAATGATGTCAAACTGCATTATTTCTATAGTTTAGCTGCACTGTCAACCTGCATCTGTATGGCATAAAAGAATGTGGTTTGACTGCCATGGCTCCACCCTATGGAGTCCCGAGAGTTGTAGTTTTGTGAGACACCTGAGTTTGTAAAACTACATATCCCAGGATTCCATAGGATGGAACTACAGCACTTCACAGAGGTGTCAAACTGTATTATTTCTACAGTGTAGATGCACCCTTGGAGTTAGAGCCCTTTTCCTGCCCTTGCACTGGGAAGGGTTTTCACGCCAGCACATCTGGGGTTGCCACTCTCTTTTCGCAGCAGGGTGCCTCTGTTTTTAAACAGCCTGTCATCGCAGACAGGTAGTCAACTGGTGAGACATTTCCTTGCCTCTGCTGGCAGCTTTTGTATTTCTCTGTAGCTTTTAAGAAGAACAGGCAAAAACGGCCTGAAAACATTGCTCTATTTGAGGCTCATAATCCCAGTATTGCTCCCCTTTCCTTTAATGCCCATACAAGGCTGTTGTCTTTATTATTATTATTGCTTGTTTATATAGCATCATCCATGTATGTGGTGCTTTACAAACAGAATAAAACATTTCTAACTGTTTCAATACAAAATACTAAAATACAGTACTAAAATACAAAATGTTTCAGCTTTGCTTGGGTAAGCTGTTGTGCAGGAAAGTTTAGGTGAAACTAGAACGAAAGATCTGAAATCTGTTGCTCCTTTTCCTATATACTAGACACAAAGTATCCACTTTTTAATTTGCTTTCTTTTTCTGAACACTACATTTCAGAAGTAAAGCAGTTTGGCACCACTTTTAACTGCTATGATTCAATGCTATGGAATTCTTGTATTTATAGTTTTGTGATATATTTAGCCTTCCTCTGTCAGTGAGCTGTGGTGCCCTACCAAACTACAAATCCCAGAATTCCTAGCATTGAGCCATGGAAGTTAAAGTGATGTCAAACTTTTTTTTTTCTTTTCTGTAGTGTGGCAGCAGCATTGGAGCAGGTTATAAGACTCCTGTAGACTTCATTCATTTTGATTTCAGATCCCAGACAAACCAGTGAAGCACAGGGTTAAGTGAGAGTACTGTCAGGTGGTCTTGCAACTTGTTGGAAAATACAGCTCACAGTGGTTAACATAACCTTAGATTCTGGGTACAGTATGATAAAATTATGTTCTGGGCTCATCATTCTGCTTTCTCCCTTGGATGGAAAGATGACGTAAAAATTTGATGGTCTTAATACAAGGAGAGGCAGCTAATGCCTCAGAAGACCTACCATACGGTGGTGTGTGGGTGGTAATGGATTTAAAATGGAATAGAAAGCTGAACAAATGAAAAGAAATTCAGCAGAGACCAATTCAAAGTAAAAAATTTAGGCAAAAACAAACAAATCCCTGCAATTTGGCTCAGCAGCAGCAGATCCTAAAAAAGCAGTTTAGGAGTATAGATGATTACAAGGGAACATGATAAAGCAGTGGATGCCCTTACCACTATAATCTGTTGGAGCTGTGATTGAACAGGTTGAAATGTGTTGCTAATAAATCTATAAGTGGTTAATTTTGCTGAGGAATTGCTACTGTCCGTTGCTACTGGACCTACAAGATGGAATCTAAAAGCTGCAATCCATGCACCAGAATGAAGGAATTCTGTTTTGGCCCTCCATTGTCTTGTTTGTTTCCATTCTAACATGCATCTGCTTAGGTGGGATCATGTTCCTTGCTTCAGTTTCTGTTAGTACTCAAAAATGCTCCAATATATAGTGTATATTTTATGTATTAATAGTGTCTGTACTAATGAATCTATGTTTGACTTTTTTTTTCCAGAAACATACAGCTTTTGCTACTTTTCCCAATGAAAATGCAGCAGCCCAAGTATGTATCATTGTTACTTATTTTTTTAATTTTGATTTTTTTATGACTGTAGGTCACTCTATTTTTTTGTAATGAATAACGTATTAAATCTTTATACACAACCAGCTCTTTGAATGATATGATAGTGGCTAGAATTCTCCTTTTATTTATCCCATTTCACTTTGATCCTATCCTCAAGTATATAACCTCATTTATACCTAAGACTTCAATATTGTGCTCTTATCTGTGCATTCTGAGGAAGTAGATTGTAATCCATAAAAACTCATGCTAAAATAAATTAGGGCTGAAACAGACGGCCGAAAAAAAGCCTGCTTCCAGGCGTATTCGGAGCGCAGCATTTACACGCTACATGCTCTGAAGACATCCTGAAGCTGGGTGGCTGCCCAAATGTGGGCAGCTTAAAGATGTTCTTGCAGCCTGGCATTTAGATTCTGCACACCGCTAGAATGTCTTGAAGCCACTCTGGGCCCGCAGCAGGATAGGAAAGCCACTCTTTCCTGGTCCAAATATGAGTGGATCTTTTCTGCACCTATTTGGACCAGGTTCAAGGTGGATTAGGGCTGCAGCATGTGTTTGCCGCAGCCCCAATCTGTCTTCATTAGGGGCAGCTTCAAGCCACCCATTCTTGCCAGTCTGTTCCAGCCCTTAGTCTCAAAGATGCCCCAGGACTCCTTTCCCCCTTCCCTTCCCTTCCCTTTTATATTGAAGCAGATTAACATAACTGTCTCTGGAAAAAATATTAAAGGAAAATATTAAGATTACAGTCATTTGTATGACCTAATGGAATGAGTGAAAGTTGAGAGCACACAGACACATTCTTCTATAAAATATTAGATACTTACAAGTGGGTCCCAGAGCAGATCAAACCAGAAATCTTCCTGTAAGCCAAGATGACCAAACTGAGACTGTCGTACTTCAGACATATCATGAGAAGAGAGGACTCTTTGGAAAAAACAATAATGCTGGGGAAGGTGGAGAGAAGTAGGAAGAGAGGAAGGCCACATGCCAGATGGATGGACTCTATTAAGGAGGTCACGGGTATTAAGGGGTTGCAGGAATTAAGCAGAGCAGTGGAGGACAGAGGGTCTTGGAGATGTCTCATCCATAGGGTCGCCATGAGTCGAGATCAGCTCAAGGGCAGTTAACAACAACAAAACTTAAATATTTTTGCTTTGCCAGAAAACAGTAGAGGTACTTCTGTAGAAGGTGGGAAACTTTTGTCCATCAAACAAGATGCCGTACACAAACAGTTAGTTTCAGTTTTTTATGGTAATTCCAGTGGAGTTGTTTTTAAAAAACTAATTGTTGTGAAGGGAGGGTATATCCACACATAATCATTAGGGAAACAGACGGTTCAGTTCTTCACAGAGAACTGGCAAAATGTGTCAGAAAGCTATAGACATTCTGCCTTCCACATTTCTACTCAAAAACCAGACCTGTTGAGGCTTACTTCCTGCATGTTGTTTAAGGAATGTAATGTGAAATGTTAATATTGGCATTATTGAGACATTAAGACATTAGAGGGGAGAAACAGAGAGAAGAAGCAGGGAATTTAAACAAAAATACTAAGGGGTTAAACTGTTTTGAAATGCCTTTGAATAGTGATTTATTTGGCTGTTGTGCTTCATTGAAGGCTTTATCCAGATTGCATCAGCTGAATCTTCTTGGCCATACTTTAGTAGTTGAATATGCAAAGGACCAAGACAGTGCTCGTGCTCTTAGTCAGTCTTCTTTATCTGAAAAGGATAAAAGGTATGTAGGTATTGCTATATTTTTATATTGCAGTAGGTTTATAAAATAATGAAAAATATTTAAATACGTAGGATTACTTATAAGTTCCACAGTTCTTTTAACAATAAATGTGGAAGTATTCAGATAATATATGTTCACATCCAGTTCATATCGACTGTGCAATGTCACTGCAATTTCCACAACCAACATCATTCTTTTTCAGTCAATTATTGTCATGAGCTTTTTCATCTTGTAACTAAAGATAGCTCTACGCATTCAAATTTTGTGAGTATGAAAGTTAAATATAGGGCCTTTGCAGACTGCCAGAAATAGTGCAAATTGAGTCCACTTTAACTGTCCTGGCTCAATGCTAGGGAATCATGGGAATTGTATTTTTTTTTTTCTGAGACATTGAGACTTCTCTGTCAAGAGCTCTGGTGCCACAATAAACTACAGTTCCCATGATTCCCTAGCACTGAGTCAGGGCAGTAAATTGGACTCAATTTGCACTATTTCTAGTAGTCTGCAAAGGCCCATAGTTTCTCAAGGAGTATGACTTTAAAAATGAGTAGGTCTGACATGGAAACAATTCCTATGTTTCATTTTTCTTTGTTCAGAAAGCATAGTGGGAAGGGAAGGGAACAAAATGGAGACATATTTGAATTTTTACATTGTGACTTTGGCATCTAATGAGGCTGGAAAGCTTAAGTATTTAATATGTGACAAATAGTTTTGAATGGGGATTCATATTTGTGAGCCAAAATTAAACCAATGACTTCACAGAAATGTCAATAGTTAATCATTCATTTAACAAAATATTAACAGCTACAATTTGTTTGTTTGTTATTTGCCATCAAGTCATCTTTGAGTTATGGTGGCCCTATGAATGAGAGATCTCTAAGAGCCATGGTCATCAACTGTCCTGCTTAGGTCTCAAAATCTGTTCCATGGCTTCCTTGATTTAATCAATCTACGTTTAATCCTTGTTTTCCATTTCTGTTCCCTTTTACTAAGTATTTTCATCTTTTCCAGTGAGTCACATCTCATGAAATGTCCAAAGTACAACAGCCTCAGTTCAGTCACCTTCACTTCTGATGAGAATTCAGGCTTGATTTGCTTTAAGACTCATTAATTTATCTTCTTAGCAGACTCCTCCAGCATCACATTTCAGATGAGTTTATTTTCTTCCTGGTAGTTTTCTTCACTGTACAGGTTTCATACCCATACATAGAAACTGGAAGTACTATGGCCTAGATGTTTCTGACTTGGATATATAATGATATATCTTTAACTTGAGGATTTGCTTTATTTCCATCATAGCTGCCTTTCCAAGTCTTTGTCTCCTAATTTCTTGACTGCAGTATCCATTTCAGTTGATGAGTGGGCCAAAATATAGGAAAACTTAACTATTGTAATGCCTTCATTATTTATTATTGCATTTATATCCCTCCCTCTTCCAAAAGTAACTTAATCTACTTTGATGTTATCATGTATATTCGTTTATAAGTCTAAAAATTTATGCCCCAAAAATTGACCCCAAAACCCCAGGTCGACTTATTTATGGGTCATTCTGGTAATGTGATAGCAGCTCTTTCAGATTTCTCCCTGCAGTGCGAAGATAGTTTCATTTTCTCTTGAGCCAAGCAGAAAGAGTCCTGAGTAATTGATTGCTTTTAAACAAACAAACAGAGACCCTCTTCTGCCCTCTGGGTGAAGGCTGAAACCAAAGTTAAAATAAAAAGCCTCAATTAGAGTCTCTCTTGCTGTATGCACACATATACACACACTGAAGGAGCCTCCAAGTTTTACCCTTGACTTATCCACAGTTTGTGGCAAAATCCATAATTTTGGCCTCAAAACCTGCCCTTGACTTATACATGAGGTCGACTTAGTCGAGTATATACGGTACATAAATCCTCGGTGATCATTATTTTTGTGTTAATATTGAATTGTAACTCTGCTGCTGTACTTTCCTCCTTAACTTTCATTAGGAGCAGTTCCATGTGTTTGCTTTTTCCTGCATGTCATCTTTATACCTTACATTCTTGTTGTATGCCTCCAAATCATTTCTGACCTATAGCAACCTTAAGGTGACTCAGTCATGTTTTTTTCTTGGTAAGATTAATTCAGAGGGGATTTATTGTTGCCTTCCTCTGAGCATGACTTAGCCCAGTGGGTTTCCGTGGCTAAGTGGGGATTCAACCTTGGTCTACAGAGTTGTGGTCCAATGTTCAAACCACTGCACCACACTGGCTATCTTTGGTGATCTTCCCTCTCCCAATTTTCACACTCCCTTCTTCTTAGTATCATCCATCTACGTGTGATATGTTCAGCATACAAATTAAGCAGATATGGTAATAAACCGCAGCCTTGTCAGACCCCCTTGTTATCGGGAAACCATTCTGTTTCTCCATATTGTGTCCTCCTTGTGACCTCTTCCCCATAGTAAAGATTATTTACCAAGACAATCAGATGTTGTGGGATTCCCATTACTTCTAAAGTGAATAATTTTTTCATAATTTATACAGTCAAAGTCTTCGGTGTAATCTGTAAAACACAAGCTGGTTTTCTTCAGAAATTATTTGATGCATTCCATTATCCAATGTATGTTTACAATATGATCCCTCTTTCTTTTCTGAATGCAGCTTGGAGATCTATTGAGTTTCATTCAGTGTATGGTAAAAACTTTTCTTAAAAAATCCTGAGCATCGTTTTTCTTACATGGGAAATCAGTGCAGTAGTCAGATGTTATTACACTCCTCAGTGTTCCCTTTCTAAGGAATTGGAATATATGTAGAACATTTCCAATCTGTGGATCATTTTTTTGTTTTCCATTTTTACTGATAGCATTTTTTAAAAAAAAGTGGAGTGAATTCTATATCTAGTTTGAAGCAGCTCTATTAGTATTTCATCTGTTCCTGGTGATTTATTTTTCCCAAGTGCTTTGAGAGCTTTTTCCACTTCACTTTCCAAAATTGTGGGTTCATTTTCATATGTTTCTTACTTGAATGAATCTCTCATCATGTCATCTCTTTTAATTAGTTCCTCAGTGTTCTACTTCTGTCAAGTTTTTATTTTGTCCTGGCCACACTGTGTTCCCTGATTGGTCATATAGTATCCTTGTTGGTATGAATTTTCCTTTTCTTGGATCTTGTGGATGAGGTCTCTTGTTCTACCTTTTTGTTGCTGTCTTCTGTTTCTTTGTGTTGATTTTACTGTCCTGTATGTAGAATTTCTCCCACTAGACTTTAAATCATACCAACTTGTGTAAAGAGAGATCAGTTCAGAAATTTACCTAAGAGAATAGTTTGTTTTTTAAAATATACTTTGTTACAATATAATATTACCTAGGTTCATTCTAGCATGCTACATTATTTTTTAATGTAGTAGATTCTTTTTCTATATTATTTGTGTTTTAGCCTTGAAGAACCAGTAAAAGAAGAGAAGGAACAGAAAGATGTAAGCTGCCTCAAAATTGAAAGTGGAATTGCTCCTAGCCATGGGTTAGTATATAAGCTAAAATAGTTTTCTGAGACGTCACAAACATCTCTCTGCAAAGGTACATTGACATATGAATATTTCTTTTGTATATTAAAAATTCCCCACTTGTAATTGTCATTGTATATCGTCTGGGATCTTAAAAGCTATTGTGGTTTGCATATTCCCAGGGAAATAGTTGACTTCGAGTCACCATGACCTACCTTTTGAAATTTTCCTTCATTTCAAAAGTGGCTTCTTATCTGCCATGAGGGGTTACCATTCAGGAAAGGAAAACGTATGGAACTCCTTGAATTGTTCTTGTAAAACTGACAGTGGTGCTCCAGTTCTAAGATGGAAGATCTTAAGTCCGTAATACATTATAATTGTTACCTTGAGAGCTAAAAACTTAATTATCCACTCATTTTAAAATCAAAATGTTATAGTCTGTTTTGAGACGAAATAGACCAGCAGCTTCAGCCAGCTTGGGGTGTGGCATTTGGACACTGCATGCCCCGGCTCTGCCCCCAAGCCGACGTCACGCCACCCACCTGCTGCAGGAGTGCCAAAAAGCCGCCATTGCAGCAGCAGAAAAGCCACCCTTTTGCCGCCACAGAAAGGAGCAGATTTTTGCTGCTGCTTTTTGCGGCAGCAAAACACCAGAGTAGAGTTGTGCTGTGCAGTTGCTGCAGTGCCCACCCGGCTCTTTCAGGTGCAGCATCACGCTCCCCCTTTGGGCCAGTCTGCTTCGGCCCTTAGTCAGTTTTTAATATGTTCACATTGCTTTTGTCTCTCAAAAAATTTACCTCTTATTTATTTTTCCTCACAGGTTAACATTTCCTATAAATTCTTGCCTCAAATATCTATACCCACCACCTTCAAATGCAATCTTAACTAATATAGCAAATGCCTTGGCAAGTGTACCCAAGTTTTATGTACAGGTATGTCTAGATTTGAATTCAAGTCATTTGAATTCAAGACTTAAATCGATATTTTAAAAGTCTGCTTTGATTTCTTCTTCCAAAATAATATGCAGTTGTTACAGCTAGAAGTGTGAAAGCATCTTGGTAGTTTTTCATGTGATCAAGCAATTTGGGCTGTTGCTTTTAGAATTGGAAGACAGATTTTGCTTTACTATACATCATTTTTTTCTGGCTGCTTGTTCAATAGATCACTTTCAGTTCTCTCCTTTTTACAAAATTATCTCCATCTTTTTTAAGTGAGAAAAAGATTGCATAAATAAACATGTTTGAAAGATGAATAAATCCAGTTTTGTCACACAACATGATTTATATCACTTATAGAATCCTGCTGTGGTTCCTCTTTTTGTGTTCCCAGAACTTGCTCTTTATATGCAGCTTTCTACTCACTACCTATTAGAAAGAAGTGTGGAACAATAAAAAAATTTTTTGCTATTATCGCATGTGGAGTGCTTTAAATGTTGTGGTAAAGAGCTGTTGTAAGGATTATTAACCTAATTACTGAAATGCTTTTGAGTATTAAAAAAGAAATGTTTTATGAAAATTAAACTGCTATTGCTTTTAGGTTTTGCATTTGATGAACAAAATGAATCTTCCTCCTCCTTTTGGGCCAATTACTGCTCGACCGCCCACGGTATGTAACTTATCATTCAAACTGTGAGGAAAAGCATCTTTGGATATGTGGTTTAACCCTCTGAAGTTTGGGGAGAAGCAAAAGAACTCCTTGGTTTCTCAAAAGTAATTACCGTATATACTTGACTATAAGTCGACCTCATGTATAAGTCGAGGGCAGGCTTTGGGACTAAAATTACAAATTTTGATATGACCCAAAATGTATGGAGGAGGAGGAGGAGGAGGAGGAGGAGGATTTTTTTATATCCTGCCTTTCTCCCAATATAGGGACTCAAGGTAAATAAGTCAAGGGTAAAACCTAGGGGCATGTAACAAAAAATCTAAAGGATGAAGCAAAGGAAAGTAATGCCAAAGAACTTACAAAATTCCAGCAGACATAACCATCCACACTAAAGATTGAGTGGATGAGAGAATATAAGGGAATCAGTGCTTCAAGGACAAATTATGCTCTTGCCTTTCACTGGGGGATTGTTCCCTTTTTTATAAGAGTTAAAGTATAGGACTTACATTGACCCATGGATAAGTCAACCCAGATTTTGAGGGTCAATTTTTAACTAAAATTTCAAGACTTGTACATGAGTATATAGAGTACATGATCCGATTGCCATTTTTGAGTCTGTTTTTCTTAAAAGATCTGATCTCCTTTCCATATTGTAAACTGTTTTGAAACTATTTGGTCAAAAGTATGTGGTTATTTTTAGCTTGTATATCTTTGGATCTGTTCCTTTTCCCTCCCAGGTGGACCTGTACTAGAGTGGGTTAAAGATCCATATAAGGTTTTATTTGAGGAAAAAACTGGAAATTTCCTGACAGTATTGAAAAAAGAAACTCACATAATGAATTTTTTATAGACAGGTTTTCCAAATACACCAAAACACACATGTGGTCAAATTCTGAAGTTAAGATCTACCAAAATTGAACATCTCTACTCCCATCACCTTACCACAGTTACATCTGTAATGGTGATCATACATTATGCTAGTACAGTGGTGGGAAAAGTGTTTCATGGCTGCTTAGAAGTAGATGTTGAAGGGGAATGAGTGACATACGTATTCCATCAATACCAGTACCTTTGTCCTTAAAAGGACTTCATTGCCATTGAATCACACTTGTCCCTTTCTGCTTATGGACTTGGAGTCCGCGGTCTCACTCCTTCATGGATGACAAATGGGGAGGGACAAAATGGCATGTGCGCCTGAGGCATGCACTCATTTTAACCTATGAGCTTTGAATATTTGCGGTTTTTCCAATTTGCGGGGGGACGGGCAGAACCGATCCCCCGCGAATCAGGGGGATGACTGTATACCTTTACATATTGCTATGCACAAGAGAGCATGTAATATGCCTGTCTGAGGATGGAGGTCTGAAGGAGGGATCTTCTTCTCTGTCCTACCACTGGGAGCTAAACTTGTATGAGGCATGCTAGAGGGCCTTCTCTGCTGCTGTGGTGCCCTGGATATGGAATGTCTCCTCAGACAGACCTGATTAGCATTGTTTTTTGTATTCTGGAACAAAATTTAAAATGTCTTTTTTATTCAGGCTTTTGGAGCCTAGTTGTCTTCTGTCAACTTTCAACATTTCCCAGTCGAAAAAGGAGCAGGCTTTGTTCAGTATCAGAAGCTTTGTATGTGTTTTTATTCCTTATTTAGTATGAAGAATATATCCCTTTACCACCACCTATTCCACCGTTGCCTCCTGAAGAGCCTCCTTTGCCTGAAGAAGATGGAAGTCAAGATTCTAGCAAAGATGAGTCAGAATATGAAAGTGCTGATGAAGAAGACAAAGAAAGGTTGGTAATATTTTGGAGTAAGCTCCTACCTTAAGACTTGGTGTCCTCTTCCCTTTTGGCATACAGACAGTAAAAGTTTGCTGTTACTTTCTTTAGCTGAAATTTCTATGTAGGTCTTGACGGTGTCATACAACATCAGAAGTGACTTCCAATGAACAGAGCAACTTGTTTCAAATATACATAGAACATACATAGAAGGTCTAGCCCACTGCCACATAATGGGAAAAAATCTGTAATTATATCTGTATTGAAAAATTTACTGTATTTTGTATTTCATATTTTAACAATTGTCATTTTAATCACTTCAGTTTATTTTATTTTTAAGAGATGGGTGGGTGTGGGAATATGGTATGGGATTTGGATTGATTTTAATTTACTGTGATGTTTTAATGTGTTGTATGCCGCCCCGATTGTGTGGCAGAGGGGCAGGATATAAATAATAATAATAATAATAATAATAATAATAATAATAATAATAATAATATACTAAAAAGTTGTTGCTTTTCTCATGGCAATGGAAGAGCTAATTACTCACTTTCTCCCATCATTGAGGTGGAGGAAAGAAGAAAGTAAAGACAAAAGCAAGGTAACCAACATAATTTTACATTGTATGTACCAGGCATCTGTGAGATTTCTTCTCCCAGCTTTTTTTGAGAAACTGAATAACCCCAGGAGAGGTGTCGGAAGGGATTGATTCACTTAACTAGCATAGCAAAACTTAATGTGTATGTTCAATGTGTTAATATATAGGTTTACAAAACTGATGGAATTAGCAACTCTTCAACCAAAACGGCAGATGCCAACAAAACAGCATCGTGTGAGAAAAAAGAGAAAGATAAAAGACTTATTAAACATCTCCTTAGTTCCTCCCTCCAGGTATGGACATTATTATGACAATATAGCCAATCCTTCATATCCACAGATTTTTAAATCCAAGAATTCAGTTGTCCATGGCTTGAAAACATTAAAGAAAAAATAAATTCCAATAAGCAAAACTTGAACCTTGCCATTTTATATTATGGACATTTTACTTAATATTTATATTTATATATTTATATTTATATTTATATTTAATGGGACCTAAGAATCCACAGATTTTGGTATCCATGGGATGTCCTGGAACCAAACCCTAGCAAATACCCACTGTATAGAATGTTGCTAAAGAATGCTTTCCTTAGTATGTTCTCTCAGTAACTCAGTTAAACAAATGATGTGTTTGTTATTTGAAACAAATGTACTATTCGAAATGTGTAGAATAAACATAAAGATAACCAAACACTGACAATAAATGGCAGTATATTCTCATAGCACAGAACAACAATCTTAGCTACAGTGATCCCTTCCTATTGAGAGAGACAAATTTTGGCATATCTAGTGCCTCTGTGTAATATCAAAGACCTAAATCCCATCTTTGCAGTCATTGACTCGGTTTCTGAATGATAAGTTAACATCTATGTATTTCTAATTGGTTTAGTGGGTTTACTTTACTTGGAGCCAGCAGTTCAGTTTAGGCTGCTATCTCTGCAGTGCCCAGTGTGGCACCACTGTAAAGATAACAAGATAAAGTCTCATTGTTATGCTGTATAGATTTTTCTCTGAAATTTTTCATAAATGTGTTGTCAGGTACTGCCATGTAATGTCTTGTATTATATACTCCTTTTTTGAGTGTTTTGGAATAGATGGGGATTGCATCCTTGCTATTTAAAGGTTGGCTCATAGCTGGGCAGCCTAATCAAGGACAATCCAAGCATGAAAGCAGTCTTGCTTTCAATTCTCTCTTTACTGGATGCCATCCACACTCCCAAAGGGTGCTGTGAGGAACAGGAAAAAAATCCCATTCAACTCCCCAGGGTTTGCAGTGCTTTTGAGATCAGGGTCTTATGTGCAGCTCTTAACAAATAACTGGCTTCATCAGTGTAAAATCACCTGTTCCTTTATGTGAACAAAGGGTTGGAACCCACACTGCCTGTAAAAGTCTGCAAATCAAGGCCAATAATTCTTGTTAGATGTACTTGAATAAGAAATGAGTCACAACTAGAAAAGAGAATTGGCCTGAAACCTTGAAAGTGTACATGTGTTTGTACGTGCCTTGTCAGCTTATGGTCACCCCATGAATTTCATAGGCAAGGAGTACTCAGAAGTGGCTTTATCTGTTTCTTCCTCTGAGATATATCTTACAGCAGTGTAAAGTGTAAAGGCTATTTTAATTTTTCTAGACTAAAGGGTTTCTAGACATAAAAATAGTATCTCTTGGAATTTCATCACAGATCATACTTATTTTCTTCTGTAACTGCCTTATATTTCTGTATCTTGTCAGCCTGAAATCATGGGATTTTCCTTGATTTCCATAAACATTCCTTTTACCCTAAGATGATGAATAATGATGTTCAGTATTTGATCATGCATAAGGACTGAAAATTATTTTTTTAATTAAATTAATTTCTGCATTAGTGTAGGAGAACCTGTAGCCTCATTTTAAAGATTATATTGCTCAAAGTGATTCATAGCATGCAAATGCTTTTAAAAAAATATTTAAAGTTATTTAACATTTTTAAATTATTGTTTTTAGATTGCTTGCTATTCCACTTTAAAAATAAATAAATATGCCAACAAATAAATGTAAAATTTTCACCCTCCCGGGGGTGGGGGACCCATTAGAACGGTCCGCCCTCAAAGGCTAATGGAACCAATTGGCTTCCAGAAAGCCTTAGAGGGTTTAATGGTTGGCAACGCCGGTGATTCTGTCGAAGCCCTGGTGGACACTTGGAACATCGATCTCACCAGGGCTATTGACACAATCGCTCCCAAGCGTCCTTTCCAGCCCGCTTCGAATCGTAAGCCCTGGTACACCGAGGAGCTTAGGAGGATGAAGCGAGCTGGACAATGACTAGAGCGCGAATGGTGTAAGTCTCGTCTCTCATCCGACAGAACTCGCCTTAGGAAGCATCTTGATTCCTATAGGGAGGCTTTGCGTGCAGCACGGAAATCTTTCTGTTCTGCACGCATTGCGTCTACAGAGTCCTGCCCGGCAGAGCTGTTTAGGGTGGTGGGGGAGTTGACGAAGGTTCCACCTGCGCCAAACCTCCTACTCAACCCGACGACAGCCTGCTGCGAGGCCTTTAATATTCACTTTGCAAATAAAATCTCTCGGATAAGAGCCAACTTGGACGCCATTGTTTTGGCAGAGTCCGTAAATGAGGCTTCCAGGAACTCCGTTGATGGCACTTTACTGGATCAATTACAACCTGTGAGTACTGATGACGTGGACAAGCTACTTGGAATGGTGAGGAAGACGACTTGCCCCCTCAATCCCTGTCCATCTTGGCTGGTCGTCCGGGGGGGGGGATGCGTTGAGGGTGTTCCTTCGGGACATGATCAACGCATCATTCAGGGAAGGCAAGGTACCATCTTGTTTAAAGGAGGCGGCAGTTCGGCCACTCCTGAAGAAGCCTTCCCTGGATCCCCTGGATAGAAACAACTATAGACCAGTCTCCTTGCTCCCGTTTTTGAGCAAGGTCATCGAGAGGGCAGTTGCTTCCCAACTCCAAGCAGTCTTGGATGAAACCAATTATCTCGACCCATTTCAAACCGGCTTCAGGACAGGATTTGGGGTTGAGACCGCCATGGTTCTGACCGATGACCTCCGCCTGAGTATCGACAGGGGTAGTGTGACCCTGTTGGTGCTCTTGGATCTCTCAGCAGCCTTTGACACCATAGATCATGCCATCCTCTTAGATCGCCTGAGAGAGCTGGGAATTGGAGGCACTGCTTTGCAATGGTTCCGTTCCTTCCTCTCGGGCAGATCTCAGAGGGTGAGGCTCGGGGACAGTTGCTCATCTAAAATCGAGCTTAATTGTGGTGTCCCTCAGGGCGCCATCCTGTCCCCGATGTTGTTTAATATTTACATGAAGCCGCTGGGGGAGATCATTCGGAGGCATGGAGCTCGGTGTCTTCAGTACGCTGACGATACCCAGATATACCTCTCCATGACCAGATCATCGTCTCAGACTTCGGATGGCGTCTCACCTCTTAATGACTGTCTCAGAGCGGTAATGGGTTGGATGAGGGAAAACAGGTTGAAGCTGAATCCAGACAAAACGGAGGTACTTACAGTCACAGGCCCGAAGCCAGATCTGGGAATACAGTCTCCAGTCCTGGATGGAGTCACACTCTCCTCTAAGGACTGTGTTCGCAGCTTGGGGGTGCTCTTAGATTCATCACTTCACATGACTAGTTAGGTGAGTGCGGTGGTCAAGAGCGCCTGCTATCAGCTTCGGCTGATACGCCAACTGCGCCCTTATCTGGACATGAGGGATCTGGAAACTGTAGTGCACGCCCTGGTAACCTCACGTTTGGATTACTGCAGTGCTCTCTACATGGGGCTACCCTTGTGCCTAACCCGGAAACTTCAATTGGTACAAAACATGGCAGCCAGGCTAATTACAGGATCATCTAGGAGGGAGCACATAACACCGGTGCTTAAATCCCTCCACTGGCTGCCGATTAGTTTCCGGGCGCAGTACAAGGTGTTGGTTTTGACCTTTAAAGCCCTACATGGCTTGGGTCCATCTTATCTTAGGGACCGCCTCTCCCCGTATGATCCCCCCCGCGCCCTGCGGTCCTCTGGGAGGAATCTGTTACAGCCAATAAGAACTAGGCTGTCCCAGACCTCCCAGAGGGCCTTCTCCGCAACCGCTCCCAGACTCTGGAATGGCCTGCCGGATGAGATCCGTCTTATTTCTACTCTTGCTGCTTTCAAGAAAGCAGTAAAGACGGATCTCTTTCGGCAGACCTTCCCGGAATAGCATTTAGCTGGGAGATGAGTTTTTAGAGTTTTTAGAATTGTTCCACTGATTCTGTTTATTTTTATTTTTTAACTATGTTGCATTTTTAATCTGATTGCAGTTTAATCTTATTTTAAGGGGATGGGAGGGTGGGATTATGAGATGGGGGAATGACTTTTAACTCTGTTCTGTTTTTTAATCTTGTGGTACCCCGCCCCGATTGCCACGCAGAGGGGCGGGTTATAAATAAAAATTATTATTATTATTATTATTATTATTATTATTATTATTATTATTATAAAATAATTTAGGAATAGGTATTAATTTGGAAAAAAAATAATTCAGAAAGATAACTTTAATTGTCTTAATGTTGTATTTTAAACAGTAATTTGCACCCAGCACTCTCACCTTCAGATGTGTTCGAGCAGCCACAGCCTGTAGGCCTTAAAAAAATTGAATTTCACATTTCGGCTGGCACACCTGCCATTCTTCAACAAGGCTGGGAGAAGGAGCACAATGATGGTATGGAATGAGCATCTGTCTTTGCACCACTTCCAAATTACAAATGTCATAGTTAAAAACAGTTGCAGCCAAGCAGTTAACAAATTGAGCTATAAGCCTCTTACAAGTCTGAGTGTTCTCTCTTTGATGAACTCATGAGTTGGCCTTAGAGGAAGCATTCTTTCCCCCTCACATCTGTAATATTGGTGAGAGTATGCCCGGCTATTGTAAGACAGTTCCCTGATTGGATGGCTCAAGATATTAAACTGTGGGAACTCTGACTTGATGGTTATGAACAGTATAGTGGTTAATGCAGCCTAATCACTCCTGTTTGCAGCTGGAGCAGCTAAACAAACTTCAGAATGTTTTTCTTCGTTGGTTTATCATGTTTTATGAATGCCAGTGCTTTCTCCTTTCTGGTTTGTTTCTCTCTTCATTACCTAGAGAAATGGGGAGAGGGCTTAAAATTCTTTTTTCTGGTTTGTTAGGAAAGAAGCAGATGAGAGAGGAGATTTTCTGTGTTCAGACAACAAAACCCAGAGCAAAGTGTCATGTTTGTTTAATCACTCTGCTACAGTTGTCAGTAATTGGACAGTGTGCATCAAGAAGCTCATACATAAAAAGCCAGAGTTCCTGTTGTTCCCTGGCTTACTGAATGTATAATTGAACATTTTAAATTATAATACAGATGTTGAATGTGTGAATTATGAATTATGATTTAGAGCTGTCTTTTGTGTTATTTCTGTTCCTAGTTCAGTAGATACAGTGGCATTTTCAGTCTGCAGGATTGTCAAAGACTGTAAAGGGTCCAAAACACACTGCAGAAATAATCCACTTTGAGACTGCTTTAACTGCCCTGGCTCAGAGCTAGGGAATCCTGGGAACTGTAGTTTCTTATGACACCAGAGCTCTCTGACAGAGAAGGTTAAATGTCTCACAAAACTGCAGTTCCCAGAATTCCCTAGCATTGAACCAGGGCAGTTAAAGCAGTCTCAAACTGGATTATTTCTGCAGTGTGTTTTGGACTATAGTTATAGGCTCTTATTTCTCTAAATTCTGTAATTTCTCATATGCTTTACCGTTGCAGCCTTTTGTTTCTGTCCTTTTTCAGTGCTTCATTCAGTATTTTAATGACAGTGTTCACAATCCAGAACAGACTTAATTGTGTTTAAATCTACCGAAGTCACTCACTCTAAATATGCTTAGATTTACATGTGATTGTAATATTCAAGTTAAAGGTGACAACTCTTCTGTTTCTTGATCTCATCCCAATGACTTTTTTTTTACATTTTTCTTCTTTATGCAAGCAATTGACGAAGTAAATAATGCAGGTTTTGGAAAAATCTTTCCTGCTCCCAATTCCAATCATAAAGATCAGATGGAAGAAGAGGAAGAAGATGAAATACCTTCAGAATTCATTTCTAAAAGAGAGCTAGAAAAAGGCAGAGTATCCAAAAAAGGTAATTTAATTTTAATCCTTTTATAATGTACAGTGCAAATGCTAATATCTTTTTATGTTACAATGATTGCCTTGTTTGGATAGAACCCTTACTTGATGTTGTATAACATTTAGTAAGGAAATTGTTAGAAAAAAAAACACATTTACAAATAACTTTCCTCTTTCTTTGTTCAAGAAATGGAAACACTTTCTGTCTTCAAAAACTATGAGCCTGGTGATCCTAATTGTAGAATATATGTGAAGAATCTCTCTAAACATGTTCAGGAAAAAGTAAGTAGGAATTGCTAAAAAAATCTTTTGCTTAAATTGTCTAGGACTCTGCTAGCTTTTCTTTACAAGGTTTTCTTTTTATTCCAGGACTTGAAGTTTATTTTTGGAAGATATGTTGATTTTTCATCAGAGGTTGAACGAATAATGTAAGTTATGGCTGTATGACTTTTTGAATAGGTTGGACTAGGGTCGACGACTACTTGGGCTACTATTGAGCCATGAATCATTTGTGAATTTCACATCTTTCACGTACTTTCTTTTCTTTATCTGTTCAACCTTTATCCCAGTGGTTAAAAAAAAAATCAACATTTGCATTTAATGAATTCTGAAGTATTTGTAAAGTACATGAGGAGTTCCAGTGTGTTACAGGGAAAATAGTTGAGAAGAGAATGGAAGATAAATAACCACTGATCCTGTTGAAAAATCCTGTGAATCCACAGTACTGACTTTTTATTCCATCACTTATCTGTTGGGAAACTGATATGAACAGCATGGATTTGTGGTTTCCAAGAGGCTTGGAAGATAATCTGCTTCCCCTGTTTCAATGGGATATTACATTTAAACCCTTTTTTGTCACAGTAGTTGCTTATAGCTGTTGCAAATAAAAGATCTATCATAGCCTTGCAGAAACTGAGGTAGGGTTTCTGACTAGAAGAAAGTTCTGTTGCCTCTGCTTATGTTCCAAGAGAATGATTTAATGAATCATCAATGTGCCTTGTTTACATGAATGGTCTGTTGTGGTACTTAATGGGCAAATAAAGAACCCTGTGTCTGTTGACTTACCCTAGGTTTGATATACGCTTGATGAAAGAAGGCCGCATGAAAGGACAAGCATTTATTGGGCTTCCTGATGAGAAAGCAGCTGCAAAAGCCTTGAAGGAAGTAAATGGATACGTTTTATTTGACAAGCCCATGGTGATTGTATCCTTTCCTGAATCTTTGTTTTTATGAAATTGTAGGCTTTCATGACCGGCATCCATAGTTTTTTGTGGGGTTTTTTTTTGAGCTGTGTGGCCATGTTCTAGAAGAGTTTCTTTCTGACGTTTCGCCAGCCCTGCCATCAACAACAGAACAATACACAATCGACAACAGAACAATATACAGTATACGTGGGAATCACTCCTCCCTACCCAAGGTCTCAATATATATATATTCTCTTCCATTCCAGCATTCTCTGAAGATGGCAGCCACGGATGCTGGCGAAACATCAGAAAGAAACTCTTCTAGAACATGACCACACAGCCCGAAAAACCCTCTTTGTTTTTGTTTTTAGTTAAATGTTGCCACCTGAAGTCTAAGGCAGTGTAAACCTTCAAGAGGTTGGCTCATCTCCTTGTATGTATTTGGGAATCTCTTCTTGGAAAGCACACCCTTTTGAAAGTTAATACCTTCCATCTATTTTGTTAATACCTTGTATCCATTTAGTACTTCAGGGCACTTGAAACTCAGTTTTCCAGTTTTCTCTAGTGTTCATATTTCTCAAGAGTCTTGCAGTGTGAAGAGCTGATACAGTCTGCCTGTGAACAGTGAACACTTATATATAAATGGGGAAAGGAAGTTAAAATGGCCATGCAATGTACCTTTGCCCCCTAATGTTCAAATAGTCGGACCTGACACAAGTTAAAGACTTCCAAGATAGGTCCCCAACTCTGTGTGCAGCCTTCTAATGACATGTCTTTTTAGGGAGATTGCTTTGAGAGCTCATCAGTGTTTTACAGTCTTAAGTAACTTTTTGTTTGCCTTCTGATTAAATATACATTAACAGTTCATGTATAGTTTTTGTGTCAAACTCTTTACAAGGTATTCTCACTCTTTATGCTTCTGATTGTATGCATTACACAATACAAGTGAATAAAAAGACGTAGCCATGATAGTCTGGAAAACCAGTATGCAAAGGGATCTTGTAGCACCTTTGGGACTAACTGAAAGAAGTTGGTCGCATGGACTTTTGTAGACTTGACCCTACTTCCACCACATGCATCTGAAGAAGTAGGCTCAAGTCTACAAAAACTCATGCTACTAACTTCTATCTTTCAGTTTGTCTCCTAGGTGCTTTAAGATCCCTTTGCTGAATGTAAATGAACATTAAATTAGGAGCATAGTTTGTTTTACATAATTAACAAACAAGTCATTCCACAAGGAAAATAAGTGATATGTCCAAAAATCAAATTCTTCTTTCTTACAGAGACAGTATTATTTACATTATAACTTTAAATAACCAGGACAGTCATTAAATCATTCAAATAATAAATCAGAAGTGCTATTCTAATTTTGGTTATATTAACATACAGTCCTCCCTTTGTATTCACCAAGGATCTGTTCCGGACCCCCCCCCCCAATGGATAAAGAAAAATGTGGGACCTCAAGTCCCATTGATTTCAGTGGCGGGTACGATATGTGTACAGCCATGTGTGTGGCCACTGACGTGGGCCCGTGTATGCACCCCTATTGAAAGCAACAGGGCTTGTTGTCTGCAGATGGTTACATTCGCAAATGACAAGCTCGCAGATATCGAGGGCCTGCTGTAATATCTCTTTGGAAAACAAATTATCTTTGGAAATCTAACAAATCAAAGTTGTCTTAGATTGTGTCAAGCTGTGGAACAATTTGTTCATCAAATGATGAGTTTTTTATTTGTAATAAATGGCTAAGGTAGTAGTTATGCACTGGGAAGTGTAATAATTTTCCATAGTATTTTATTTCCACATTGTCTGTTGTTGGTGAGTCACTGTTGCAATCACTTGCTGCACTTCCTTTTCTTAATAAAAATCTCAGCAATTTGCCCGATCAGCAAGGCCTAAGCCAGATTCCAAAGAAGAAAAAAGAAAAGACAAGCTGAAAAAAACTTAAAAGTAAGTAATTCTTTAACATACCACTTTCTTTCCATAATCTTTTTTGTAAAATTGGAGAAGTGCTGAATTTGTAATCGTTGAGGTGATAAACCTTTGTTTAGACTAGGGGTAGGCAACCTTTCCCCTTTAAGGGCTGAGAGACTTCAGCTTCCAGAATCCCAGGAGCTATTGGCCAACGTGGGACTACTGGCCAACATGGCTGAGGCTTCAGGGAGCTGAAGTCCCTCTGCCCTTAAAGGGGAAAGGTTGCCTACCCCTGGTTTAGACTGTCCATACTGCAAATTCAGACTTAAATAAATGAAAGCTCTTGTAAGTTTCACATAGAAGATAGAAATTGAGAAGTATAGTAATAAGACTAATTTTCTGTATATCTAGTCTGACATCTTTTTTTAAGCTTGTAGAGAAGCTGCAAGACACCACTCCAGCCCCATTTCCTTCATGCTTGACTTCCCTATACACTTTACTATTATGGTTTATTTGCAGAATTTGTCCAGGAGCACAGGAGTCTGGGAGTAGAAAGGGTAGGGCTGGAACACCTCTGACCCACTGTATGTTCTTAGAAAACAATATTGCATTAATAAGTCATCTGTGAACGGACAAATCTTTCTATTGGGAATCAACTCAGTATGTGATCTCCACTTGTAGTGTGATAATCCAGATGTAGTGTTATTGTTACTTTGATTATAACTACTCATCAATGGTAGCTAGTTTATTAAGATACTTCTTACCTAGTTACAGCAATATGTCTTTTTAGATTGGATTAAAAATATTTTGTAGTCCATTACATTCCTTTTTTTCTCCAGTTAGAATGTGAGATCACAAATAAATTAGTTCCTGGTGTTTTAAGGCAGGATTCTGGATTTACCTCTTAAGAATGTTCACCTTGTACCTACAGTGTTGTGTTTTTAGCAGGAGGTAGAAGCCTTCTGAATATTTTAATTGCCTAAAATTTCTTGAAGCAGGAGGAGGTAATTGGATTCATTAATGTGTATGTTACCTACCCTGATAATTTGATTGTTGGAGATGCAATATATAAACATAAGTAAATAACAGACTACATTCCTTGCCTAAGAAAAACCTATGAAATTCATGGGATCATCATAACATGACAGTTCACTTGAAGGCACATTCACCCAACAGATCATGGCCCCAGCTAGTCACTTTTTCAAAAAAAAATGTATATCCATCCATTTCAGTTGAACAGAAGTATGCAACCTGCTGGTCTCCATATGTTTTGAACCACTGGTCCCATAATTCCTTACTGTTGGCCATGTGGGTCAGTTCTGGAGGAGGTGGAGTTTAAAATATTTGAGTGGTAGCAGATTACTTATCCCACAGTGTAGAGTTTGAATATATGTTGTAATAAGTTGACACCCTAGAATGCTCACCAACAGTATGTCTAGAATGGTGGTTCATCTGGCCAAATCTGTCTTGGTTAGAGCCTTTGTCATGTTTGATCCTCAGATTCTAGAATTACCTAATTAATTAAAATGTGTAGTTTCTAGCAGTTTGATTATTTTCATCACATTTGTCATTGGCATTCCTTCAAATATCTGGTAATGCATGTATATTCCACTAATTAGTAGTGTATTTTACACATTCCAAACCCTCAATTTAGGACCGTAAAGCACTGACTGGAAGAGAGCTTTCTGTGTGTGCACACCCTTCCTCCTTCACTGGCTCTGTGTTTAATGCTACACAGTTACTCTCTGATGAAAAAAAAATATGTGTGGAAGACCTTAACCTGCTCCTTGCCTATACTCAGCAAACAGCTGAACAGCATTGAAAAGGGCACTTCTTTATGAGTCCAGCTATCTTCATAGGGCTGTGGAGCACTCTGTCCCTGTTTTGCTTAGCCAATGTGGAAGCTGACTGTCATGTGGCAGATTGCTTTACCGTTTAGTCCCATTTCTGTAAGATTGAAACATTAGTCTGGATCCAACACTACAGAAAAAAGAGTCAGGTTGGGTTTAATTATTCATATTGCTTTAAAATCTAATGCCTTCATCTTTCTTAACTAAATTTTATTTCCACAAATGCAGTCTAGTATAATGTTGGCTTTTGCATTTGAATTCTGTTGTGCATTTTTTTCGGGGCGGGGGGGGGGGAGAGTTTGTTCTGGTCTGAGAGTATTTTTATTTATTTATTTTATTATCCAAAATATTTATCTTTATATGTCAGTCTTTGTGGCAAAATTGACCATTGCCATAGGTCGAAAGTGGATTGCCACAGATTGAAGAACCAGTTCAAGCACTGACATTTTAAAATCAAATTGACTTCTGCTGTGTTAATGACCTCTATAGTCACATGTTAAACTGATGTTATGTCATGTTAAGTATTGGGAACGTTGCTTATTTGTTACCAAATATAGCTAGTACACATGCCCGCCTCCAGTCCCTCTTCCTAGCACAGGTTCAGGGAAATCCTCCTCTTTCCCAGACAGGAAGTAGATCTCTCCAGTGTAAATAAATGATTTTGGCAGAGAAAGATGATCAATACATTGCTTTTTCAAACCTTTTATCTCTGGCTTAGTGTGTAACCATAGCCTGTGCAACACTCAAAGGGAAGAATTCACCATAGTGCCAAATAAGATGAGTGTTAGGAAAATTGTTCTCCACTCCAATTTTATTTATTTTATATAATGAAGACTACAAAGTAGTTGATGGATATTGTCCTGAGCTTAATGTTTTCCTGATGTGTTATTTCACTGAAAATGATTTGGATAGATACATTAGGCATAAATTTGGAGCTGGACCATGCTATCATATTCTGGCAAAAATATGAAGGTGTTGAGTAACTTCTGCATAAAATTGCAGTGTTGGGCAGAACCACACTGGAACAAGAGATAAAAGCTTAGCTTTAATAAATGGCATAAAGACAAGATTCTTTTGTGAGCTCTGCCGCTACACTGATATAGTTGCTAAGATATATTTGTGGTAGATTCAGAGCTGTTGTATACATTTCTTCCTCTTTTGTTTTGTCAGAAGATTAATAAGTGACAACTTGTTTACATTAGGCAGTCTAAAGAATGAAACCTGTAACAGAGAATAAAAGGATTAAACCATATTCTGCTGTTCTTCTTTAGAAACATTCCTGCGTAAATACTGCAATAATACTGTCATGCAAAGTGTATCCTTTCTTGTTGTATCCTTTTTTGTGTATTTCCCTGCATTTTTTTTTCTAGAATTGCATTAGAGAGTAAACCCTAGTGACACAGTTTCAGTAAGCCATATCCTTATTATTTAACAGGGTCCCTAGAATAGGGTGAGCTACCAATACAGGGTTAGGGGGCTGTATTAGCCCCTAAGGGGACCTTAGGGGAACCACTACCCCTCATCCCCTCTACACTTTTGAAAACTTTTTAAATGGGGGGGGGCTGTGGGGCCACAAAAATGGCCACACTTTCCCTGCCCTTGTTATAGAAGCTCCTAGAGTAAAATGAAACTTTTAAAAACTGTATTAACCAATACTTAGGCTACCAGACCTTCAGCAAGTATACATTGCTCTGCTTACGTTGCTAGGGCTAAAATGCTATATACTGACTGAAGGCCTAGCTTCAATTATATATACTGAAATTACTTTGCATTATACTATATTCCAATATGACAGTGTCTTGAAGAGACAAATTAAATCTCTGATAAAACATTTTGTCTTATGAATACCAGCCTTCAGAGTTTTTTTTCTTTTGTATGCTTTTTTTCCATATTAATTTGAAGTTGGAATTGAAGCAGTATTATATAAGGAGTAAACTAAATGGCTGACTTCTGGTTAGCCAGACTTGGGTGTTCCTCATTTGGACCAAGACTAATGTTCTGTATAAAATTCTGCAAAATTCCTCAGTTCCAAATCTATGAGTTGTGAGTTGGCTCCAGAATTGCCTTTCTGCATATGGAAACTCTCCTTCTCTTTTCATATAGGACCAGTCCAGAGGACATTCCTATTGGAAGAGAGAAGAAGGTACTTTTCATTGATTTCCCCCTGTCCTAAACTGTTTGGAAAGGTTACACAAGTCTAGAGCGAATATGCAGAAGACTCCAAGGGAAAAGAGTCCCTCCCCACTCCACCTTTCTTCAGTGGAATCAACCTGTGAGCAAAGTTCTCTCCAATAATTCTGGGTCCAAACTTTAGTTTGTCTCATTATCCATACTTCTAGGCTTTGTAGTTGAAAAGTGTGTATATGTTTAATGTGCCTTTAAATCATTCCAGGTTCGTTTTCAGTCCCATGTCTTTCAAGCTTGTTCAAGCTCTGGACAGAAGATACAAGATCAGCCGGACTGCTAGACAGTGTGTAAAAGTACTTAAAACACCACACATGTACGTATGTACTTTTAAACAATAAAGGCTTTCCAATGGGTCACATAGTTGTGGAATATGTTATAATTAAATAACTAATAAACTGTTTTTCAAATAGTGCCTACTTTTTTTGATAATGCTAGAAAAATGCAAGCACTGAACAACCAAACTTTCCTGATTGGCATGCATTTTTCCTATTCCAGTACATACATGTGAACACAGATGCTTGAATGACCACGTGTGTTAAAATCTGAAGCCTTTGATGATGAGGATAGAAACCTCATTCAGACTTATTTCATTGTGCAGTTATTGTCTTCAGTAGAAAAACAGCAATGATGCAGACTTAACCAATAGATCTTTTGAAAAATAGATTTATAATGCAGCTGGATGTTTCTACCTATCTTGGATCTACTCTTAATGTATCCCCAGGTAATCTGCTTTTGCACACTTACATGGTAGTCTCACCTTGTACAAAGAAATTTCCATGCTGTATTCTCCCATGCTTATGAGATGGAATGGGAAGTTGGTACAGAAATGATTAAGTGATACAGTTGTAATCAAATACCATATCTCAAACTTTTCATGGCTCTTGAGCCACAATCCTGCAAGGCTCGGTGTTGCATAGTAGTTCTCTATATGGAACTGTTGTTTTGTTGTTCTATGTCTTCAAGTCGTTTCCAACTTATGATGACCCAAGGGATCACCAGGTTTTCTTGGCAGGTTTGCCATTGCCATCTTGAGACTTTGCCCAGGGGCATCCAGTGTTTTCTTGGCCGAGCGATGATTTGAACCCTGGTCTCCAAAGTCAAAGTCCAATGCTTAAACCACTATGCCAAGCTTGCTCCTGCTGAAATATTTACTAACCTCCAGACCTACCATAAACCCACTTAAGCCCCTCCTTGGCTATTTCATGCCTGATGGGTAACTAGAGGTGGGATTTCTGGAGATTCTGGTTGTGCCCCCACAGCTGGACACAAGCAATTGCATTATCTTCTGGGGGGCACCAGGGGTCATAGCAGTTGATGGAATCATTTTGTGTCTGCCTATGAAGACATAGCCAGATGCTTCTGTAATTCATCTCACTCCTGCCTGCCAGAGAATGGCTGGGGAGAGTGCTTTAGTGCGTTTATAGTAGGTATGAGGCAGGAGCATTCATCACTTAGTAGGGAGAAAGGAATACTATCCTCCACAGTGACCGAAATGAAAAATACATAGGTCAAATGTTATGTTGTGCCTATGTATTCCACTAGCAGGATGCCAGCCTTGGTTTAACAGCAAAGTGAAGTAAAGAACCTCTTGTACCGCAGTTGAAATGCATTCTGGAATCCTATGCTTCTTGAGATGTCCAAAAGTCCCTTCCTTGTCTCTTTGCAGAATACCACCCTTTAGTCTGTGGTATCTCATGTGAAATTGGCCTTAATCTTAACTGGAAATGAATGTGGGTGGATTATGTAGAAAAGCATGGAAAAAAGAACTGGGCTCGAAGCTGTCATCTGAACTACCTGAAAAGCTCCTTTCCCTCAGATCCTGTTCATTAGAAATCCTATATTTGATTTTCTTTGGAGACAAGGTGAAAACAGAAGCATTGTTTTGTGCAATGTAAGTATTCTCCAGTATTTCAGAATGTAACTTGTGCACACAGCTCCACAGGGTAGAACAACAGTACCTCAAAGGTGAGCTGATCACAATTAGAATAAATCCTTCATCGTTTCATACCTCACCCTCACCAAAGGTAAACATGTTAAGAGTGTGATGTAGCTCACTAAAGCTTTTAGTACAGTGATTCCTAAAGTGCACTAATGCATAAGAGGCCAAAGATGAACTTAGTAAATCTGTGGAAACAGTTAAGTGTGAGGCTCAGAATGTTGTTTGAGTAATGGGTGTAAGCAGGCAGACTGTGTGCCTCCCTAGTCATTAATGGAGCAAGTGGGATAGCATGATACGATAGACTTTTAAAGTAAGTGGGACTGAAATATGCTTAAAGGACTTCATGTATTCAGATTATTGCATCTATGAGTAGCCTTATAGCTGGAGCTCTCAGGGCAGCATACATAAATAAGCAGCATAAAACAGTCATGAAGCCAAGAAGCTTTCAAAATGTTTAACAATAAAAGCAGCAAAAGCATAGTAGAAGCAGCCAATATCAAATAAATATAATCAGAATTTAGTTACACTAGAACAAACAAATTGGGATTAGGGTAAGATCTAGGCAGAAATGAAAATGCCAGGATGGTGTAGCATCTAGCACATTGGTGCTCTTAGAAAAATGCAGTCAGTACATGCACAAAAAGTCCATTCCTAGCAGGCATCATGTTCAAACAGAATTAGTTTTTTGTTTTTTTACAGATAGGAGTGAGCTACAGGAGCGCTGCTGTAGCTTTAAAATGGCACAAATTCTACAAAAGGCTTAGCGGGAGGCGAGAGCAGAATAGTTAAGTGCTACTGTTGAACTCCTGGTGTCAAAGGAAAGAGACCCTGAATGCCTTATTTAGTTAGAAGAATAGCTGCCATCTTTTCCATGTTGGAACCTGCAAAAAAGGTTCTGAAGCCAGATGTATCAACCAACCTCGTCTAGATAAGCGCTTGATTTTAACTATCCAAGCCAGAAGGCTAATTCACATATCCAGTGTTTATCAAACATTAACTTGCCTGTGAGCCCAGGTTATCACACGTTGCTTTTATACTAATACTCTTTACTAGATTTAGTGGCAACCTGCCTTGGGCATTCGCTAGGCTTTCTAGAGAGGCTGTTCCATGTGATGAGATGAGACCAGACATACACCTTATTTGTGCAACCTGTCTCTAGAGATAAAGGAAATAGTAATCTTGTTTGTTGTATATGTGTTTGAATTGACCTACCATGAAGAGGTCTTATCCACAAGAGCAGGAAAATAAAAGGGAGAGAAGGGGTGAACATTTGTCTTTAGCTGTACAGATATTTTTAAAAACTTCAGGCTCTGGCCTAGATCTATCAAAATCTCTTGAAAAGTACTGAAATATTGATTGGTAGCTTCTCTTTTTCTTGGAGAGAGAAAACTTAATATCTTTAAGTTTGGAGTGGGAAAATCTGTTTCCACTGCCTTTTAGGGCTTTAGTTCTCTCAAGTTCCAGCCAGGGATTATGGGAATTTTAGTCCAAGAGATCTAGAAGGCCCAAGGTTTCTGCTATTTTGTACAATGAGTAGCAGTGGGGTATCCCCTAACTACTTGAGGGAGGGGGGGGGACAAAATCCTGAGGTGCTACGTTTACAGAGCCAACCAAAAGGTGCTAACTTTCAAAGTTTGATCAAGCAAAAAATGGTGCAATAACATATAGGGGGAAAGAAAGTGGGACAGTTGTGGTCACAACATCTACATTTGAATGTAACTGATATAAAGACATCAGTTGATAAGTTCCTTTTTACAAAGTATTTTTATGCCCCTTTTCCTTTATCTAGATGGATTTTTTAAAGTAGTATCAGGATTGCGGAGGATGATGAAGGAGCACTGAAGAAATGCAGACCTTTGGTCTTGAGCTGCAGTAATGTGTGGAGTAGACAATGCAAGAAAGTTGTAGGCTTTCATGGCCGGCATCCATAGGTTTTTGTGGGTTTTTCGGGCTGTGTGGCCATGTTCTGAAAGAGTTTCTTTCTGACGTTTCGCCAGCATCTGTGGCTGGCATCTTCAGAGAAAGAAGATGCCAGCCACAGATGCTGGTGAAACGTCAGAAAGAAACTCTTCTAGAACATGGCCACACAGCCCGAAAAACCCACAAAAACCAATGCAAGAAAGGTTTTGCCGAGAAAGAATGGGAATCTGCTCTAGCCTAAAGCAGCTGTGTGTATCTGCTTGCAACAGGCAAGGGAAGCAGCAGCTGCCTCCAAACATCTCAGCATGGTGAACAGCAAAACAGAGAGAAGGGGAAAGCAGATAAACCAGGTACCCATGGCATGTTTCAACAGAAGCATAGCTCTTATAACTGGCCACCAAAATGGAACAAGCAAGAAAGTCACCACTGGATGCCTTCTGAAAGAAACTCAATTGGTCTCTGGAAAGTTTGAGAAATGTTTTGTTGTTGTTGTTGTTGTTTACTTATGCACAACTTACCTGAATTAGGCATTTCAAATGTTTTGAATAAAGTTTGATGAACCATGTTGCACTGCTCTTTTATTGGACTTCAGGAACTTATTCTTTCCATGTTATTTCTGCCTCTGATACTAAATTTTCTGTTAAATAAATGCCCAGAAACACATCAACTTCATCAATGGAAGTATGTATACCTGTATATGAAAAATGGAGTTTGACTTCTTCATTTGAAGTTACAAAGCACCCTCCTCCCTAAGAATTGTATTTGCACCTATCCAGAAGGGAGCAAAACCTTTTGCCTGCTTCACAACTACGAAGGCCCTCACCTTTTATATGCATGCTTCCCATAGCATGGTGCTCTGACCACAAAACTCAACATCTCCTATATTCCATTTTACCATTTTTTTGTCTTATGAGGAAGCCTGTGAAACTTAGAAAACTAGCAAAGATTATCCAATTAAAGGCATCACCACAGGATGGATTTTGAGGGGTGGGGTATTATGGCTCTACTTACTAGGTCAGGCTACCTCAAGCCCTGAGAATTCAGGGCCAAAACCTGACATTTAGGGATGTTCCCTTGTGATGTCAGAGCAGGCGATGATATTACATGGGAAAACCTCTGGTGATGTCATTAAGTATCAATCATGGTTGCACAGATCCTGTGATTCAAAGACAAATATCAGATATAATAAAGTATTTCTTGGTTGTTGTTGTTAACTGCCCGCAAGTGGACCTCGACTCATGGTGACCCTGTGGATGAGACATCTGCAGGACCTCCTGTCCTCTACTGATCTGCTTAGTTTCTGCAGGTTCCTCTCTTGAGTCCAACCATCTGGCATGTGGTCGCCCTCTCTTTCTACTTGTGTGCCTTCATTTCTGACTTAGGGAAACTCTAAGACAAACCTGTCATGGGATTTTCTTGGCAGGATTTGTTCAGAGGCGGCTGAGAGCATGTGACTTGCCCAAGGTTGCTCAGTGGGTTTCATGGCTGAGCTGGAAATTGAACCCTGGTCTCCAGAGTTGTTGTCCAATAGTCAAATCACTACCCCATGCTGGCTTTTCTTCTGCTACCCTCTACCTGTCCAAGCATTATTGTCTTTTCTAATAATCATTGTTTCTCATGATGTGGCCAAAGTACAACAGCCTCAATTTGATCATCTTGGCGTCAATGGAAAGTTCAGGTTTGATCTGTTCAGGGAGCTATTTGTTTGTCTTCTTGGCTGTCTGTGGTATCCTCAGCACTTTTCTCCAGCGCCACATTTCAAATGAGTTGATTTTCTTTCGGTTGGCTTTCTTCACTGTCCAGCTCTCACTTCCATACATGGTGGGGAATATGATGGCTTGAAAGTGTACTTTATTATAAATAAAATATAAACATTTCAACACAGTGCTCTCACCTTGAGATCCTTCCCTTGCCCTGGGGAACATAGTGATGGGGAAAATGATGGCTTGAAAATATACTTTATCAAAAACATTTCAACATATGGCTCTCACTCTGAGATCCTTCAGTTGACATGGAGAACATAGTGATGGGGAAGACAATGGCTTGAAAATATACTTTATTATACTTTATTATAAACAAAATATAAACATTTCACCACATGGCTCTCACCCTCAGATCCTTCCCTTGACTTGGAGAACATATTGATGGGGAAGACAATGGCTTTAAAGTATACCTTATTATAAATAAAATAAAAACATTTCACCACATGGCTCTCACCCTGAGATCCTTCCCTTGACCTGGAGTACAGGGTCACACTGGGAATGGTATTTATGGCCGGCAAGGCTACCTTGAAAAGGTTTAGTGGGCAGAAATGATCCAGAAATAATCCAGTTTGAGACCACTTTAATCACCTCGGCTCAAGGCTATGGAACTCTGGGAATTGTAGCTTGTGGCACCGGAGCTCTCTGACAGAGGAGGCTAAATGCCTCACAAAGCAACACTTCCCAGAGTTCTATAGCCTGGACCCAGGGCAGTTAAAGTGGCGTCAAACCGGATTATTTCTGCAGTGCGGATGCAGCCTGGGAGGGATAGCTAGTGTGCCTCACAACAGATCTGGAAGCATGTAGGGGTAGTGGCCATTTAGCAAATTCAGACAAAAATCCACCCAACAGTGATACCTTTATTGGCCAACCAAAATGCACAATATACTTGTTGCAAGCTTCGCTTGCAACAAGTATATTGTGCATTTTGGTTGGCCAATAAAGGTATCACTGTTGGGTGGATTTTTTGTTCTAAAGAGATCTGACAGAGGGAAGTGTGATGAGATTCGCCAGGATGGCCACAAGAGGTCAGGCTCCAAATACTTGGACTGGTCCAGAGGCTTGAAAGTGACCTTAGGAGGGAGTTCATTTCGGCCATAGAGCTGGATTTATGACCAGGAGCGTCTGTCTCTCCAGAGGAAGGCTTGCAATGCCAGGAGCAGCCAGGGAAGGCTGTATGCCATTCCTAATGCAGGCAGTCAGGCTCTGCCTTTAGTCAAATGTCAAGCACCATGAAATCGTCTCCCTTTTCCCGGGAATGGGACTCCTGCAAGGTCTGTGCTTCACATTTTTCATTGTATTGTGCTTTTAAAATGGTAAGCCACTTTGAGTCTCCCAATTTTTGGGGGAAAGTGGGATATAAATAAGGATGGTGATGATGATATAATTGTGCTTCTGTAAATCCAGGTTAATCATAGAGTCATCCAGTCATCCAGTTTAATCATACAGTGACCAGGGTTCAGTTCCCAGTTTGATCATGGAACCCCCCTGGGTGATCCTGGGCAAGTCACACTCTCTCAGCCTTAGGGGAAGGCCATGGCAAACCTCCTCTGGACAAATCATGCCAAAAAAACCCCATGATACGGAGAGCCTTAAGGTTGCCATTAGTGGGAAAGTACTCGAAAGCACATCACCACCACCACCACCCCATGAGTTCTGTAGAGTCCATGGTGGGAGCAGCCTCCAGTCTCACTGCAAATTTAGCCTAGCCCCTGTTTCAGTGGAGCCTACTTCTAAGTGAGTATGGGTCCAAAACACCCTGCAGATATCATCCAGTTTGAGACTGCTTTAACTGCCCTGGCTCAGTGCTAGGGAATCTGGGGATTTGTAGTTTTGTAAGACATTTAGCCTTCTCTGTCGGAGAGCTCTGGTGCCACGATATACTACAGTTTCCAGGATTCCCTAGCACTGAGCCAGCGCAGTTAAAGCAATCTCAAATTGGATTATTTCTGCATTGTGTTTTGGACCATGTTTTAGGATATGGTGTGGAAAGGGATCTTGTAGCACCTTTGAGACCATCTGCAAAAGAAGTTGTAGCATAAGATTTCATAGACTTAGGGAGCTGTGCATGTTTAGCCTGGAGAAGAGAAGGTTAAGAGGTGAGATGATAGCCCTGTTGAAATATTTGAAGGGATGTCATACTGAAGATGGAGAAAATTTGTTTTCTGCAGCTCCAGAGAATAGGA
This sequence comes from Phrynosoma blainvillii, assembly GCA_026167975.1. Taxonomy (NCBI): domain Eukaryota; kingdom Metazoa; phylum Chordata; class Lepidosauria; order Squamata; family Phrynosomatidae; genus Phrynosoma; species Phrynosoma blainvillii. The sequence goes on along the minus strand of JANUYF010000004.1, from coordinate 186,012,095 downwards.
CATGGAGCAATGGATTCAAACTCCAGGAAAAGAGATTCCTCCTAAACTTTAGCATGAACCTTCTGGCAGTAAGAGCTGTTCGACAGTGCAATGCACTGCCTCAGAGGGTGGTGGAGTCTCCTTCTTTGAAGGTTTTTAAACAGAGGCTGGATGGCCAACTTTTGGAGGTGCTTTGATTGTGTTTTCCTGCATGGCAGAATGGGATTGGACTGGATGACCTTTGGGGTCTCTTTCAACTCTATGATCCTGCTTCCTCCAATACAAGTAGACCAAGGGCCTGAACAGACTGCCAGAAATAATCCAGCTTGTAAATGTTCTGGCTCAATGCTATAGAATCATGGGAATTGTAGGGTTTTTTTGTTGTTTGTTTTTTGAGACATTGAGCCTTCTCTGTCAGAGAGCTCTGGTGCCACAATAAACTACAGTTCCATTGATTCCCTAGCGCTGAGCCTGAGCAATTAAAGTGGTGTCAAGCTGGATTATTTCTGGTAGTCTGTTCAGGCCCCAAGTCTATGGACGTTATCACACGGGGCCTAAAGCAGTCCCATCCCCGTCGCATCCCCGTCCCATTGCGGTTCCTTTTCAATCCAGAACTTACCGGCATACAGAAAGCAGCATCATTCCGGTCGCGGCAAAATATAATTCCCAAAGAAACCGGCATTCAAAAGAATGGGGATGATGCCGGGTGATGCCGCAAGGGGATGGGGATGCGACAAGGATGGGTGTGACGTCGTGTGAAGACACGGGGAAAGGAAGCGGATTGGGACGGGGATGCGACGGGGATGGGACTGCTTTAGACCCCGTGTAATAACATCCTCTGAAAGCTTATGCTACAGAATCTTTCGCACCGTTAGTCTCAAAGGTGCTACAAGGTCCCTTTGCAGATAATATTCCAGACTAACACGGCTATGTTTCTGAATTCTATTCCAGCGTTTTAGGATTGTGATCACTTGCGAGTCCCCAGTTCTTGAATCATGCACTAGAATTAACAGTGCTTGATAGTGATGGCTCAAGCTACTCTCCCCATCCTTCTCCATTCTCTCTGGGAAGATAAAAAGGAGCCCAGCCTAAGACACCTTTTTACTTTTGAGGGGAAATAATAAGATTCAAGATGGATCCAGCATCTGAGAGCTGTGCATGCAGTCCCTGTTTTGGAAAAGGCAATCCATAAGGCAGGGTAGAGAATATGTGGCCAATCAGATTTTGGTGAACTACAACTCCCATTGTGTCTCTCTTTGTGTGGCAGTGGCTGATGGGCACTGGTGCCCTATAATATTTGGAAGGCAATGGGTTCTCAAGCCCTGCTGTATGAGGCATATTTTGCTTACCTTGGTGGGGATTTTGTGTCCCCCACCCCCCATCCTGACATGGCTATTTTTTAACATATAGTGCTTCCCAATCTACCTGATACAGGGAACCAATATTTTTTTTCCTCCTTGGTGCTATGGATTGATGCCACATTTGTGCTCATTGGCTACATTGTTTCTTTCTTTCTTTACTGAAAACTTTACTAGAGACCAACAGCCAATGGCTCATGAGCCAGCACTGGTCCATAGATCTTCACTTTGAGTAGTATTAATATAAATCAAGGGTGGGAAACCTATGGCCCTCCAGATGTTTTTTAACTCTTGTTTCCATGAACCCATGTCAATCTAGACATTTGTGAGTTATGATATGAATAGTAATTAGCTCATGAACACTTGGAGGACTGAAGGATCCCTAAGCTTGTTATAGAGAGATGCATCATGCACCTGTAATGCCCTGTTTCTTTCAGTGTTGAAAGTATTGGTAATGCTGACATAAATTGCGAATTCTCAGCAGTTGCTGCATTGTCTGGCAGTAAATGATATGTCCATGCAATTCCTACGTTAGGAGCCAAAGACAGTTTTAAATTTGCATTGCAGTGCGATGGGTTTGGTGACCAATCTCTTTTCCAGCGATATTTGTAAGGCCTTTGGGAATTTTGGCAATGGCTTTGGAGATACATCTCACCTAACAAAGTTTTAATCACAGTTGACAGCTGCAATAACAGCTGTCTTTGTGTTCAGCTCTCCCTTCATTTTAGAGACACACTTCACTGTCTATTGATTATGTTTTTTTATCTGTAGCTTGTAAGATGAACAGAATCATTGGCAGAACTTTTATTAGGGCATAAGAATAGAGCACTGGAAAGGTAGAAGCTACTTCCAATAAAAGGTTGCTGGGATAGGGACTATAAAACCCATGCTAATTGTATCAGTGTTTCCTCTGTTCTTTGGCATGTTATCATGCTTGTTTCTGTACATGGAAATTGTGAACATGGTATGCAATTTAATAATATAAATGACTGGACTTTGAGGTTACTTCCTGTTTTATGAAGTACTAATTTTCTCTCAAGAAAGCACAAAAGTAGAAGCAAGACAGGGAACGGACCTCCTTACTGTTACTACTAATCTCTGGTACACATTAACTGTACACATTAGCTGGTTCCAATGTATTCAAAGGTAGGCTTGTCAGTCTCCATTTCCCTACTTAACCTCTATTGAGTCAAAACTGTCTCCAGGTGAGCAACTAGGAATCCAAACTTGATGTTCTTGTATATTTATTTAGGCCTTTTTAAAGTGCCACAAATGGTTGATTTAGCCATGCCTGTTTGAAACAGTTAATAATTAATTTTTTTGGCCAATAACATTTCTGGGTGAGTTTGCAAGGCTGCTCTAAGGTCACATATGTTACAGATAGCTTTCAATGTGTTCTGGTTCCCCCCCCCCCCTAATGTCTCAGTAATTCAGGAAATAAAACAGCTTCCACTTTCCCATGGGAAAGCATTAAAAAGGCTGCCATATTTTACAGGAGAATAAAAATAATAATTCTTTAACTATGTTGGCTCAACATTCTAGAGGGCAGAGCTCATTAAACAGATCCTAGGCTGCTATATTATTGCCATATGACCAAATCTGCAGCCATAGAAACTTGATTTCCTCTCTGAAATGGGGCTTTGTCAGATGTGTTCATTCCAAAGTTGTTCTGCTTCCAGTTACGACTGTGAAATAGTGGGACAGCTGGTAATTGTATCTGGCAACCTACATGCTAAAAATTGGTGCACTGAAACAGGCTGCAAAAGAGCAGATCAGCTTACAACCAAAGTTCTTCTTTCCTTTGGGTTTTGGATTTCAGGCAGTGGGAGGATGATTGCTTTGAAGTAAAAGAAAGAAAAGGCACAGTATGAAATGGATTGTGACTCCTATCCAGCTAAGGGACATAGGAGTTTACCACACTCAATTTTGTTAACGATCTGGGTGCTGCCTGCGGATACGCGTGACTGAGGGAAAATGGATTTTATTGCACTCAAAACAGTTGGCAAGCTGTCCCCATGCCATGGCTCGACCACAATTTATCCTCGAGCTGTGTTGAGCTGGCCAATTTTGCAAGGATGGAAGCTTTCCAGCTGAGTAAAATCAGCCGGCTCAGTGTGACTCAGTGAAGCTCGGTGATGGGTTGTGGTCGACCGATGGCATGGGGACGGCTTGCCAGCTGTTTTGAGTGCAGTATAATCCATTTTCCCTTGGTCACGCATGTTCACATGCGTCCCCAACCAGTGCCCAGATTGTTAAGAAAATTGAGTGTGATAAACTACATATGTATGCAGAAGGAGGCTTCTCTGTGAGTAGCTCTGGTTCATTGAGAAACCACATGCAGAGCAAATCCTGCACATGAGCATCTCAGTCCTGCTCCAACAACTAAGAAGACTTATGTGCATGAAATCCTTGTGCTGCTGCTGCTGCTGTTCTTCCAATAAGATGGGTAGAACAGAAACATCAGAATCATAGATTTGGAAGAGACCATAAGGGCCATCCAGTCCAACTCCCTGCCATGCAGGAACACAGAATCAAAGCACTCCTGACAGATAGCCACCCAGCCTCTGTTAAAAACCTCCAAAGAAGGAGACTCCACCAGTCTCTGAGGGAGTGTGTTCCACTGTCAAACAGCTCTTACATTAATAAGTTGTTCCTAATGTTGAGGTGGAATGAGAACTCTCATGCTCAATCAGACCAAAGGCCTTTCTAGTCCAACATTCAGTTCAAAATGGGCAACCAGTTGCCTATGAGAAGTCATCAAGCAATAGCCACTTTGAATTCTATTTTGGGAGAAAGGTGGGATATAAGCCCAAAAAATAAACAAAAGCTGACTACCACAACACTTTCTTTCTCTCTCTTTTTGATTTATATCCTGCTCCCCCCCCCCCCCCATATGGGACAGAAAGGGACATGCAATATAGCTTAAACAGTATAGCGTTAAAAAAGCATTAAACTGTCACTCCAGTTAGAACATGAATTTAAAACAATGAAAAACACATAAAAACCCAGTGAAGCTTCCATGGCTGAGCAGGGATGCAATCCCTTGTCTCCTGGAGTCCTAGTTCAGCACTCAAACCACTACACCATGCTGGCTCCCAGCATTACCAAAGAAGGAAAAATTCAATCCATTTTCCCCACGTCATGTATAAATTCTATACTTCTAATCTATTTTGCCCATAGTCACCTTGCTCTGTCCACACATTGTAACCTTCCTTCATAGCTAGAGTGGCTACAGCCACTCACTTTCTTTGGCCATTTCTATCTTTTCCCGCTCTCCCATATCCATTTTTTCAGGTGCAGGGACCAGAATGGAAAGTTCTTCTATCTTTCTTGCTAAACAACAGACTGATAGAGGTTAGGGGCTTGCATTTTTAAGGGTTCCTTATGCATTCATATGAATTAGATCCTTGGTGCACAGCCCCCATTTCTGATTGCCAGAGACATGGCTTCAGATTTATCAGAGGTCTACCTTCTAATCTCAAGGTATAATCCCAAAATATAATTTGAAGAATGAAGCTTTCTCCCTCCTTTAATAATTGAGTGTAGATTAGACAGGACATCCTGCATTCCTTGCTATTTCTTAAAGCAGGGGTAGGCAACCTAAGGCCCGGGGGACGGATGCGCCCCCCCCAGGCTTTTGGACCGGCCCCAGGCCGGTCCTACCGCCGCCGCTGCCGCCCGCCATGATGATATTGATTATTGTTGTTATTACTTGTTCTTGGGGTTTTCTTGGCAAAATCTCCACAGGGGTTTTGCCATGGCTTTTCTGGGGCTGAGAGAGTGTGCATGCATATTTTTTAATTTTTTTAAAAAAATTATTTATTTATTTATTTATTTATTTTTGGTGCTTTGGCCCCCCAATTGTCTGAGGGACAGCAACCCGGCCCCTGGCTCAAAAACAACAAATGAAGCAACAACAAATTGTATGTGTATATGCCACTGTCAAGACTTACTCCTTTGGATTATTCATGTATATTGAATTCCTAGCATGGCTTCTCCTTACCTTTTACAGCAAGGGTGAGCAAAATGTTACCTTTCAAATGTTATTGGACTGCAACATCCTCAGCCACATTTAGAAAAAAATAATGATGAATGACAGATGGGAGTTTCAGTCAAGCAACCTATGGAGGGCCACATGGAGTATGTAGCCAGAAATACACAGACCAAGATCACCACAATTCCTGGGGGATTAACATATTGTTATTGCTTGCCATAAATAATATAAGTAAAGAAAAAAAAAGTAAAAATATTGATGTGTTATTGTTTGTCATTCAGTAAATAAGACCTGGGTGGGGGGAGATATCGACAGGGGACCAATCAAAGACGAGTGTGTTTGCTGGACAGTGATGGATTTATATTTGCTACAAGTTTATTTGTCACACTCAAGACTCTAATTTCTGGGGGGCCCACATGGTGTCCAAAGCAACATACCTACAATATCTCCCTCCATCGTCCTGTGATATTACTTGGAGTTGGGTTACCAAATTACTTAGCCTTCCACACACATTTAGGCCCCTGAGTTTAGCACCAGGTGAAATTTCTAAGAGAAATTTCTTAAGAAAGTGGTGGGGAACCTTTGCCCTCCAAATGTTGTTGCATCTCACATCCAGCATAGCCTGTGGCAAAGGACATAGGAATTGCAATCCAGCAACATTGGGAGGGCTACAGTTGCCCACCCTTGCTTTAAGGACAGCTCTGCTTAGGGAGTTTTATGTAAAAATGGGGTGCAAATTTTCACAAAACCCTTTGACATGGCTCCCCAGCGCCTGTCACAACCCCTCTTACTATCAACATCTCTGTGTGTTGGTGTTCGACCTCACAGCACCTCAAGCTCTTGCCAACACATGTTCTTCAAAGATGTCCCCAGACTGAAATCTGACCCAGTCTTTCTGCCAAGCATTAGAGCAAAAGTTCCCAACCTGCACCCCCATGGGGTGCAAGATGGAATTTCAGGGTGTGTGAGACAAAGAGTGGCTTTATTATTATTATTATTATTAGCTTTATTTATTAAGCGCCGTAGATGTACACGGCGCTGTACAAAACCAAATAAAAAAATCCAGAATATATAAAAAGCCTGCCTGTGGCGTACAATCTAAAAGTAAAACAACAAATTAAAACATCATAAAAAACAAGTTAAAGCTTGTTTCCTTAAGTCAGGGACCGGCAACCTACGGCCCGGGGGCCGGTAAGGCCCCGGGCCCAGGACTTACCGGCCCAGGCCGGAGGTTGCCGCCGTCGGCACCGCCGCCATCACGCACAGCCGCTGCCAGAGCGCGTTTTCGGGTGCGCTCACGGCGATCGCCATTTGGAAGTCAAAATAGCGGTCGCAACACGTTTGCGCATGCACAGTAGTCTTGCGCATGCGCAAACGCGTCACGACGGCCATTTTGACTTCCAAAATGGCGGCTGCGACATGTGCCGTGGCGGCTGGAGCCGCACGCGCTACGGCGGTGGCCATGGTGTGCGTGGGGGGTCGCATGCGGAAAAAAAGGGTGCGCGCACGCGCATGAGCATGCGCGTCGCCATTCCCCTCCCCCCTTGGCCCAGCCTGTCGCTGCCTTAAGTGATGAGTCATCCCTCAATTTTTTTTTCTGATTAGAATCGAATTGCTCAATTTAGATTTGCTTTTTATGCACCGAATAAAAAACCTTATTTTTCTTGTAAGTTCAATTTGTTCACCAGGAATATTGTATGTGCTTTAATTTGGGGTGCATAAATTAGACTTCTTTCTCTTCAAATGTGATATTACTTTTGTACGGGGTGCAAACATTAATTAAATATTTCCTAGGGGTGTGGGGCATAGAAAAGTTTGGGAGTTACTGTATTGGGAGAGAGAAGGGCCATGATTCAAATTTTGCTTATCCAGAGCTGGGCAACACATGATCCTCCAGGGGCTAGCCACCTGGTTGAGAGATGATGGGAATTGCAGCCCATCTAGGAGGGTCCCATATTCCACATCCATTTTTTAGTCCCTCCATATTCCATGCAACCTGTTGGGACATCAGAGCTGAGACCAGGAATCACAGAGCCTGCACCATGCAAACAAGTCTGCTCTGCCGCACTGCATGGCTCCATCCTATAGAATCCTGCGATGTGTTGCGGCATCAGAGCTCTTTGATAGAGAATGCAAAATAGCTCACAAACTATAAATCTCAGAATTCCATAGGATTGAGCCATGGCAGTCAAAGCAATGTCAAATTGCATTAATTCTGCATGGTTGATTCAGCCCGTCTAATGAGCTATCCTCAGTAGTGATTTCTTGTTATTACTGACCATCCTGGCTGTGCATTCTGAGAATAGTAGTTCAAAGATGTAACATTTCTAAGCATGGATCTGCCAGACCATCTGCCTGACCATCTGCCTTTGTGTGATCCACAGGCCTTCTCTCTGAGCAGTGAATACATGTCTTCTAGGTTTCCACCCCAGACTCACAAAATTTGTTTTTCGCACTACTGATAATGGGAATTGAATGCAAACTGAGTCTGGCTGTGGGCCTCTGAACTTATCCAGTATATTGACCTCAAGAGACAAACAGAAGTAGTGTCCTCTAGTCTGTCAACATTTCTGTTGTTCTAGGCAGCCTGCATTGCCTCTTCCCTACAGTGTGCTCCTTTAAAACAACATGCTACCACCACAGAGTTGGAAGTTCAAGTATGCAGTTAGTCATTCATGTTTTCTTCTTCACCAGGAATGCAAAAGACTATTGAGAAGAATATATCCAATTGGCAGAGACAACATGAAGAGCCTGTTGTTGCTTCTCATAGCAGCCTTTGGACTTTGCTGGACTCAGTACAAATCAGATCCCAAACCTATAAGGACGTCTATTGTCCACCTCTTTGAATGGCGCTGGACTGATGTGGCTCTTGAATGTGAACGTTATTTAGCACCAAGTGGATTTGCAGGTGTTCAGGTTGGTACCTTTTCCTCTTTGATACTAGTGCAAAAAGATAGAGAAAAAACCCACAAAAAAAATCAGTCTAGATCCATTGACTTTCCAGAAGTTGATGAACTACAGTTTTCCATTAGCCTTGGCCATGACAGTCAATGGTGAAAGATTATGGAAGATGCATTCTACCATATTGAAAGGATCATACAGTTCCCATCTGTGCCAATAGAATAATTTTAGAAAAAATCTATAAATATTGTTGAACTCCAGCTCCTCATCTCCCCAGCCAGCATTGCCATGGGTCAGGCATGATGAGAATTGTAGTCCAATATCTGGAAAGCCACAGATTCTCCATCAATAAATGATGGATTCTGTGACCTACATTTATAATGCAAATGAAGACATCTAGCACATAATTTGGGGTGGGCAAGTTGAGGCAAATATTCCTAGAATAGTAACTACATTTTTTTAAAGAGATGGGGATAGATGAAAGAAAGGTATCTCAAGAAGGAAGTGGAAGACAAAAGCATTGCTTTTCAAGCCAGGGTCTTTGTAGGTAGGTTGAGCAGGAAGACCTGCCTGAGTTTTACCTGTTTCCTTGCTGAATGGGTGTGGAAAGGTCTTCTTGGGCTTGTTTGCACTAGCCAGGATAATCCAAGGGCAGTCCAGAGTATCCAGGCCCCATAGATGTCCTAGTTTTCTCCCATTACCTTGGCTTCCATCCCTGCACTGCCATAGTTGTCTGCATGGGTGTCCCATTGGGCTGCTCAGCAAATCCATCACTGCCATGGGTCACTCATTTCTGAGGTCAGAACTAGGCACCCAGTGATGATCACGTGCTGGGTGTCTCCTTCTGACATCAGAATGAGCATCCTGTGGTGGACGCATGTGTTGGGTGGCCTAACAGGATGCCCATGTAGACAGCTGCTATGATGGAGGGATGGAGGGCTCCACATCTTTTCTGAAAAGAACACTGAATCCAGAGCAATGGGGAAGGTTGTTTGTTTTTTTTACTCTGTTGCAACCTTTTAACCCAGTTCTGGTGTGAGACATGCCAGACGTTGTCAGGATGGCCTGTACAAGAACTAGGGTTTGGGCCATGTGTCATCTGAACAGGATGATGCCAGAATAGGAGAGAAACAGATCTTTTGGCCTGCAAAGACAAGGCTCTATATGCCTTTCAAAGCTGAGAAAGTACAACAGAATAAGAGTGAAGGACAAATGTGCTCATGTTACTAGAATAACAAAAGGAATAATAGGGTACTTTGGAGCCCGTCATCTTGGCCAGAGTGATTTATATTAAGAGATTTCTCTCTTAATGGCTCTTGTTTGGCTCTTGTGGCCCGCCCCCACAACCATCGGTCCTCAGAGGACTCGGGCCTGAGGCAGTTGCCCGCCCCCACCACCATTGGTCCTTGGAGGACTCAGGGCTATGGCAGTTGCCTGCCCCCACCACCATCGGTCCTTGGAGGACTCAGGGCTGTGGAAGTTGCCCGCCCCCACCACCATCGGTCCTTGGAGGACTCAGGGCTGTGGCAGTTGCCCGCCCCCACCACCATCGGTCCTTGGAGGACTCAGGGCTGTGGCAGTTGCCTGCCCCCACCACCATCGGTCTTCAGAGGACTCAGTGCTGAGGCAGTTGCCTTCCCCCACCACCATTGGTCTTTGCCAGCTCCAGAGCAGCGGAGGACCCGGGGCAGAGGCCGTTGCCCATCACAACCACCTTTGGCTCCACCAACTCTCCACCTGTGATCAGAGGGAGGCTTCTTCAGCACGCCCCAACCCTCCGGAGACACCATCGTCCACTCAACTCTACAATTGCTGAACACCATGCCCACTAGCGCTAAGAGGGGGGAAAGGGGAATGCTGATGAGAGTGGCAGCTTATAAAAACTCTGAGCATCAAGTGCTGAGTCTATTGAATTTGACACTGGTATTGAGTGGGGAAAGAGGAAGAAACCGGTGGGAACGGCACCTTCTGCAGGCTATTCCAGGCACTCACGTCTGGAGGGGGAAAAGGAGAGTGTCAGTGGAAATGGTACCTTCTAAAAGCCAGGCTTCAATTGACCCTCGGATGGTGGTTGTCATAACAACTGTATTTGTTATCACACGTGCAGAGAGGGGAGAAGGGGAGGTGTTTGTGTGGGCATTAATAGTTATCAACATCTCTTAACTATATGATCTTATTTATTTAACTCTTTATTTATCATTTATTGTTTGATTCCTGTTTATAGCCAATCTGTCTGGGAGGGAGATCATTGATTTAGACACCGGCCATGGCGAGTCTATTGGAGTAGTGCGGGGCAAGGGGAGATATAGCATTAACAGGGTGGGAATGAAATACAAGGGAAGACGAGATTGATATTTGAAATCTATCCCATCTTCCTCTTACCCTGTTATCCCAAAAGAACCGAGGGTCGTCCCAACTATATCACAGACCCTTACCTTGCTCCCCTGCAATGCCAGGTCAGTGAAGAACAAATCCCACATAATCCATGATTTGTTAGAAGAAGAAGATGCCGACCTGGCTTGTTTCACAGAAACCTGGCTGGGTGAGGACAGCAGTGTGACCTGGGTTAAGGCCCTTCCAGCTGGATATACTGTCCAGGAGCAGGTTAGGGAAAGTGGGCAAGGGGGGGAGTTGCCTTGGTCCATAAAAACACCATCACTTTGACCAGGAGACCTATTCGGAAAATGAATCACATCGAATGTATCTACCTGACCCTGAAGGCTAGGGACAGTCTGGGGATTCTGTTGGTTTACCGTCCACCCCGTTGCTTAACAGACTCCCTGGCTGAGCTGACACAACTGGTCTCGGAGCTGGTGTTGGAGTCTCCCAAACTTCTAGTTCTGGGGGACCTCAACATTCCCTTCGAGTCAGGCTCAATACATCTAAAAGGTGCAGCTTGGGAGTTCATGACTTCCATGACAGCCATGGGCCTGTCCCAGTTAGTCTCGGGTCCAACACATTGTGCTGGTAATACACTCGATGTAATCTTTAGTACAGATCAGGAACATCCGTGGGCTGAGGTAATCCAGACTTCCGCCCTGTCATGGATGGATCATTTTCTGGTCAAGGTGGGTCTGAAGGCGTGGGGTAGAATAGAAGGAGTAAGATTTATAATAGGAACAAAAAGATGGTTAATAGATACAAAGTGGAAAGCTGAAGAATTTCTAGAAGGAATTAAGCAGGAAGAAAAACCTAAAGAGAAAGAATACGAAAATAGAATGGAGAAAAAAAAGGTGGAAGGAAAATTAGAGAAGGAAGAAAAAAAAGCAGGCCCAAGCAAAATCAGGAAACAAAAGAAATGCAATAAAACAGAATTAGAAAATAGTAGAAATAGTATAATAGATTCAGAAGTGTCAGAAGAAGAAGAAGAAGAAGAAGGAATAGAAAAAATAAACCAATTACAGAGTTTAAAGGGGAAAAATCAAAAAGATTATCAGGAAGAAGTAGATTTAAGTAAAACACCAGAAGAAAAGATAGAAGGAGAACAAGGGAAAAGAGGAAAAGTAAAAGAAAAAAAACGTTATATTCAAACTAATCTTAGACTAAGAAAGGGTAAGAAATTAAGTTACAGATATTAATAACCAAAGGAAAAAATGTCTTATGACATAATTTCATGGAATGTTAATGGTTTGAATTCGAAAGCAAAAAGAAACAGAATCATACATTATTTAACTAAACAAAAGAAAGATATAATTTGTATTCAAGAGACGCATATTAAAAACAAAGATTTACATGTGTTAGAAAATGCAAGACTAGGCAAATTATTTGCAGCATCTCACATCTCCTAAAAAAAAAAAGGAGTGGCAATATATGTAAGAGATACTATACAAGCTAAAGAAGTTTTCAAAAATAAGTATGGGTACTATATTGCTATTGAAATAATTACAGAACTTGGAAAAATATTACTAATCAATATATATACACCCCAAGAACAAAGAGATGGCTTCTTTACAGAACTAAATAACAAAATAAGACAACACAACTATGATCAAATTATAATAGTAGGTGATTGGAATGCGGTGGTGAATCCGTTAGAAGATAGATCTGGTCAAAAAAATAGAAGGAAAAATCAGGGGAAATTACCAAGAACTGCATGTAATCTACTAAGGGAACATAATTTAATAGATATATGGAGATTACAAAATAAAACAAATAGAGATTATACTTACTTTTCTAATAGATTTGATACATGGTCGAGAATTGATATGTTTTTTATATCTGCTTCAATAAGTAAAGAAGTATTAAAAAGTAAGATTTTACCTATGGGTATGTCAGACCACTCACCAATAACACTATTAATGTCCAGAAAGAAAAAAGAGTATAGTTGGCGTTTAAAAGAAACATTGTTAGCTGATGAAGAAATTGTAAAAAAAAATGAAGAAAGATCTCTCAATGTATTTTATGGAAAATACAAATGAAGAAACACCAACACATATTGTTTGGGATGCAAGTAAAGCAGTGGCAAGAGGTCTTTTGATACAGCAGGAAAAAAGGAAAAAAAGATTAAAAGAACAAAAAGAAAAAGATTTATTAAATAAATTAATGGAAATAGGAAAAAAAAAACATAAAAACAATCCTAAAAATGAAGAATTGAATAAAGAAAGACAAAGAATAAGAAATTTAATAACCCAGATATCAATTAGTGAAATAGATAACAAAATCAAATATTTAAAATTCTATCACTTTGAAAATGCAAACAAAGTGAGTAAATGGCTAGCTAGAAGACTTAAAAGAGAAAAGGAAAAAAATATAATTCTGAAACTAAAAAATAAAGACCAAGAATATACTCAACAAAAAGACTTGAAAAAAGTTATATTAGAATATTATGGAAAATTATTCTCATCAAATGAAACTTCACAAAAAAATAAAGAAAGAATAAAGGAATATCTGAAAAAAGAAAATATAATTAGATTAACAAAACATTTATGATTTAAATATGCCAATTTCAATGGCAGAAGTAGATCAGGCTATAATGAATCTAAAGGACAATAAGGCTCCTGGTCCAGATGGGTTAACATCGAAATATTATAAGACATTCAAAGATGAGATAACAGAAACCTTACATAAGACAATACAAAAAATAGATTGTGGACAATATCCTGACACATGGAGATACTCATTAACTACATTAATTCATAAAGAGAATAAAGACCCGGAAAACATTAATAACTATAGACCTATAGCATTATTAAACACCGATTATAAAATATATACTACAATCTTAGCAACAAGGTTAAAAAAGGTGCTATCAAGATTAATTCATGAAGATCAAGCAGGGTTTTTACCCAAAAGACATTTAAAAGACAATATTAGGATAATGTTAGATGTATTGGAGTTATATGATAACAACAAATTGAAGAAGCTAGGAATGTTGTTTCTAGACCTAGAAAAAGCTTTCGACAATGTGAAATGGGATTTTTTAGATTTATTACTTCAAGAAATAGGAATAACAGGAAAATTCCTTAATGGTATTCGCCAAATATACAATATACAAAAAACTCAAATACTAGTAAACGGAGAAAAGACAGATATTTGTAATATAAGGAAAGGTACATGCCAAGGTTGTCCCCTATCCCCTCTTCTCTTTATTGTAGTCATGGAAGTACTAAATATGAAAATAAGAAAGGATAAAAATATTCATTCACCAGAAGTTAACAATTATCAGTATAAATTAAGATCATTTGCGGATGATATTGTAATCTTTTTAGATGATCCCTCTAAAAGTATAAAACGATTAGAAGAAGTACTAGAAGAATATAATGAAATGTCAGGACTCAAAGTTAATAAATCAAAAACTGGAATTATTACTAAAAATTTAACAAAAAAGGAAGAAGAAGTATTGAAAAAACAATCAGGATACCAGACTCTAAATAAGATAAGATATCTTGGAGTTATAGTTACAAAAAAGAACATGGATTTATATAAAAACAATTATGTACCTTTATGGAATAAAATTAAAAAGGATTTAGAAACGTGGGACAAAAAGCAGTTGTCATTATTAGGAAGAATTGTAACAATACAAATGAATGTATTGCCTAAAATGTTGTTTCTATTTCAAACACTTCCCATTGGTTTAACCAAACAAAACTTTGGTATTTGGAACAGAGATATTAATAAATTTCTTTGGAAAGGAGGGAAATCTAGGATACAATCAAAAATATTGAAAGATAGAAAAGAAAGAGGAGGATTGGGCCTCCCAGACTTAGAATTGTATTATAAGGCGTGTGCATTGTCATGGATAAAAGACTGGATTCTTCTCAACAAACCAAAATTATTAGAACTAGAAGGAATCAATATGAGGATGGGTTGGCATTTACAATTATGTTATGAAGATTTATCTAAAAAAAAAGCCTTTAATACACATTATATCAGGAAAAATCTGGTAAAAGTATGGAAAGAATATAAAAAATATCTATATCAAAAGCTACCAAAATGGACTTCCCCTCAAGAAGCATATCACAATAAAGAAATAACAAAGCAAGATAAATGGATTACTTATGAAAAAATATTAATAAAATCTGAACAAGGATATAGATTAAAAACCAGAGAAGAATTATATCATGATAAGATCATTATTAACTGGCTTCAATATCTGCAATTAAAAGAAGACTTTAAAAGAGATATTAAAAAATATGGAATCGAAGAAGAAACAAAAATATTTGATAAAATCTTGAAAGAAGGAGAGAAACAATGGATAAAAAAGACATATAAATGCTTACTAGATATCAAAACAGAAGGAGAGGTAATAAAACAAAATATGATTAGTTGGATGCAAGAAATTGGGCATATAATTCCACTACAGAGCTGGGAGAACACATGGAAAGATTGCAATAAGTTTACTAAATGTAACACCTTAAAAGAAAATTACCATAAAATATTTCATCGGTGGTATATCACTCCTGTAAAATTAGCTAAAATAAAAGGCAATAATGAGAATAAATGTTGGAAATGTAAGAAAGAAATAGGTACCATGTATCATATGTGGTGGAAGTGTGATAAAAGCAACATATTTTGGGTAGTAATTAGAAAGAAAATGATAGAAATACTACAGAAACATATACCATATAAACCAGAATTATTCTTGTTAAATATTCTTGATACGATAAATAGCAAACTGAATAATGATGAAAAAAGCGTAATACTCTATATGATTACAGCTGCACGCCTTATATTAGCAAAATATTGGAAAACGGAAAATCTACCTAATATAGATGAATGGCAAAATAAAATATATGAATTTATGATAATGGATAAATTATCAATGTATGCGGCAGACAAGACATTACAACAATATGAAAAAAAATGGGAAATAGTACAGAAAAAACTATTTTTATAAAAAGTTAATTTTTTTACAAACCCACAACAATGAAATGTGTAATGAAGATAAAGTAAATTTGTTAAGGTTGCATGAAATGTGAAATGTGGATTTTGTGAACCAATCAATTATGCATTGTGTGAAGAAGGACTTCCTTTTGTTTGTCCCCAGACCACCTGACAATCAGCTTTATTGAGTGACTGTGAAATGTGTATATTTGTTGAGATTGATAAGAGATATAAGCAACCCCCCATAAAAATGTTAAATATTTAATGTGAAATATAGTATAACAAGTACAATATGTAATGTATGGTAATACGGAAAACCAAATAAAAATAAATTATAAAAAAAAAAAAAAGGTGGGACTGAAGGCTACTACCCACATTCCTCTCGGGGGTGGAAGACCCATTAAAATGGTCCGCCCTCGAAGGTTGATGGAACCGAAAAAGTTCCAGGAAGCCTTGGAGGGTTTTATGGTTGGGAACGACGGCGATTCTGTTGAAGCCTTGGTTAATACTTGGAATAACGACCTTACCAGGGCTATAAACATTATTGCTCCCAAGCGTCCTTTTCAACCCGCTTCAAATAAAAAACCTTGGTACACGGAAGGTCTTTGCCGAATGAAGCGGGCTGTACAACGACTAGAGTGCCGCTGGTGGAAATATCAACATTTATCTGATAAGACACGTCATAGGATCATTGGATTCCTATCAAGTGGCAATAGATACAGCAAAGAATTCTTTCTATGCTGCACGTATTGCATCTGCAAAGTCTTGTCCAGCAGAATTGTTCAAGGTGGTTAAAGAATTAACTCAATTACCTCCCATCCTGAACCCGTTATTGGAACCAACTAAAGCCTGCTGTGATGCTTTTAATGACTTTTTATAGATAAAATCTCAGATAAGGGCTGATCTGGATGTGGGCATTATAACAGAACCAATAAGACAGATGTCCAGAGACTCTGTGGACTGTGTTACACTGGATCATTTCGAGTTTGTTAATACCAATGAAGTGGACAAGCTTCTTGGAAGTGTAAGGAGGACAAAACATGCCCTCTTGATCCTTGCCCATCATGCCTGACAGTCCAGGGAGGAGATGCAGTAAAAACATTATTACAACTCATCATTAATGCATCCCTCAGGGAAGGGAAATTTCCATTTAATTTGAAACTAGCGGTGGTTAAACTGCTCTTGAAAAAAACCTCCCTTGATCCCCTGGTGAAAAATAATTATAGGCCAGTCTCCCTTCTACCATTCTTGAGTAAGGTGATCGAGAGGGCAGTTGCCCTCTGACTCCAAGTTGTCTTGGAAGAAGCTGATTATCTAGACCCATTTCAAACCAGCTTCAGGGCGGGATATGGAGTTGAGACTGCCATGGTCGCCTTAGTCGATGATCTCCGTCTGGGCATAGACAGGGGAAGTGTGACCCTGTTGGTGCTCTTAGACATCTCAGCTGCATTCGATACCATAGACCAGGGGTAGGCAACCTTTCTCCTTTAAGGGCCGAGGGACTTCAGCTCCCAGAATCCCAGGAGCTATTGGCCAACATGGGACTATTGGCCAACATGGCTGAGGCTTCTGGGAGCTGAAGTCCCTCGGCCCTTAAAGGGGAAAGGTTGCCTACCCCTGCCATAGACCATGGTATCCTTCTTAAATGCCTGAGGGAGTTAGGTATTGGGGGCACTGCTCTTCAATGGTTCCAATCCTACCTCTCGGGCAGATTCCAGATGGTGATGCTGTGGGATAGTGGCTCTTCGAAAAGAGAGCTGACATCTGGTGTCCCTCAGGGTGCCATTTTATCCCCCATGCTGTTTAACATTTACATGAAGCCTCTGGGAGAGATCATCCGGAGACATGGGGCGCGATGTTATCAGTACGCTGATGACACCCAAATTTACATCTCTATGGGCCTAAGCAGACTGCCAGAAATAGTGCACATTAAATTGAGGCACTGCCCTGGCTCAGTGCTAGGGACTCATGGGAACTGTAATTTATTGTGGCACCAGAGCTCTCTGACAGAGAAGGCTCAATGTCCCAGAAAAAAAATACAGTTCCATGATTCCCTAGCACTGAGCCAGGGCAGTGCCTCAATTTAATGTGCACTATTTCTGGCAGTCTGCTTAGGCCTTATGTCTCCATCTGCTGCAGTGACTAAGGATGGTATTACTCCTCTTGATGCCTGTCTTGAATCAGTAATGGGCTGGATGAGGGAAAACAAACTCAAGCTGAATCCAGAGAAAACAGAGGTACTCTCGATAGGTACCCCAAGTCCGGGAAAGGAGCTTTGCCATCCAGTCCTGGATGGGGTCACAATTCCCCTAAGGGACAAAGTACGCAGTCTGGGAGTACTCCTTGATTCATCTTTACAGTTGTCATCTCAAGTGGATACGATGGCCAGGAGTGCTTGGTATCAACTTTGGTTGATCCGCCAACTGCATCCCTACCTGGACCGAATGGACCTTGAAGCAGTAGTACTTGCCCTGGTAATCTCTCGTTTGTATTTCTGTAATGCACTTTACATGGGGCTACCTCTGTACCACGTTCGGAAGCTCCAATTGGTTCAAAATGCAGCAGCCAGATTGGTCACCGGAACATCTAGGTCAGACTATATAACACCTGTATTAAAATCTCTTCACTGGCTGCCAATTAGCTTCTGGGCGCAGTACAAAGTGTTGGTTATTACCTTTAAAGCCCTACATGGCTTGGGCCCAAGTTGAAGGAACACCTCTCCCCACATAATCCATCCCGCACTCTCAGAACATCTGGGAAGAAGTTATTAGAACACCATAAAACTAGACTTACCACGACTTCCCAAAAATCGTTTACGGTCACAGCTCCCAAGTTGTGGAACAGCCTGCCGGAGGAGATCCGTCTTATTACTACTCTAGAAGCCTTCAAGAAGGCACTTAAGACGGAGCTCTTTCGACAGGCCTATCTATCTGATCTTCCAGATTTTTAGATTCTGACAATGATCAGCTATTTTATTTTATTTTATTCTATTTTATTTTATTTTCATTTATTTTATTATATTGTATTCTATTCTCTTAATCTATTATTATTGTTCTGATTTTTATTACTTTATTGTTTATATTTTGTACATTGTATTCATTTTATTGTGTAATCCCGCCTCGATCCGTAGGGAGAGGCGGGAAATATAAATAAAACTTATTATTATTGTTGTTGTTGTTGTTGTTGTTGCAAGTTGCATCCTGTCCTGGAGGTAAAGGCCTTGTGCTTGAGGATACATATGTCCTGTGACTCAATCAGTATCTAATGGAGTTATATTCCTGGTTCCTCTCCAAAAATACTGTAGGTCTGCTTGGTCACTTGACTCCAGAAGCTTTTCCAGGCTACTGACTCAAGGCTACTGACTGAAGGATGCTGTCCTCCTGCCTTTCCTAAAAGATTGTGGTGTCCTAGCTGTCCTTCAATTTTGTCAAGCAAGTTCCAGTCTGGCCTGCTCTTTTTCATGTGTCAATACTCATAAACATCTTGGTGGGAATGTTGTTTAAACTGAAGCAGCCTCCTAGCAATGCCTAAGATTTCAGCAAACATCAACCCTATTCCTTTAAGCTGGTTGAGGAGCCCATGAGGCCCACTACATGTTGTCAGACTGCAACTTGTACTACCCCTCATCAATATCACCCTGGCTATGGTCAGTCATTTATCATTGTAACCTCAAGTGCTAAGAATATGTTTTTAAATATGAATAAAAAAACTGAGACTCTAAGGGCCAAATGAGACATGTGCTCTAAAAGAAGTGCATGGCTGAGGAGCAAGTAAAATATCCCATCACCCAATTTTGGGGATAAGCAGATTGAGGGACCACCTTTCACCTTTAGCTCTTACTGGCATAGTCCACCTCATTCAGGCTTGGGGTTAGGACTGTAGAGACTAGAGGGGGTTGCAGACTGCCAGAAATAGTGTGAATTCAGTCCACTTTTAGGGTTAGGGTTAGTGCTAGGGAATCATGGGAACTGTTATTTTTCTGAGACATTGAGCCTTCTCTGTCAGACAACTCTGATGCCACAATAAAATACAGTTCCCATGGTTCCCTAACTCTAACCCTAACCCTAAAAGTGGACTGAATTCACACTATTTCTGGCAGTCTGCAACCCCCCAAAGTTGGGAAAATCACTGGGGCTATTCCCTTCTGAGAACCTTTCCCACAATCCAATTCTGTATGTAATTTGCAATAATCCTATTGCTGTATACACAGCTGTGCAGTTTTACAGTGGCTGAGTCCTTTTGAAATCCATCTCTTTAAAATGCAACCACTATTGGACTCAATCAGACTAATTTTATACTTTGACTGTCATGGCTCCTTCTTACTGAATGCTGCGTTTTGTAATTTGTGAGGTACTTAGAATTTTCTGCTAAAAAGGATATGCACTAGAGCTCTCTAGCAGATATTTTTTAAGTCTGTCACCACCAACAAATCCCAGGATTCTATAGGATGGAGCCACAATAGTTAAAGTGTGATCAAACATCTGTAACTGTGTAGTGCAGATAATATTAAGTGATATTTTATCCTTGACTTGCTTGCTTTTTTATCAATAGGTTTCTCCTCCAAATGAAAACCTGGTTATTATGAATCCCTGGAGACCATGGTGGGAAAGATATCAGCCTATCAGTTACAAATTGTGTTCACGTTCTGGAAATGAAAATGAATTTAGAGATATGGTTACAAGATGCAACAATGTTGGAGTAAGTGGCTTTCTGAGATTTTTCTGGCAGTGGGCTGAGCAAGAGATTTCAGGTTCAAGGTGAACTCTTATTGTATATGTGGCACTATGTATGTTTTATTAAACTGTGTCTGATGAGAAGCATGGTTCATCCAGTTTTCTGCAGGAAGCTACCCCTCCTCCTTTATCTATATGTCACAATCTATTCTGCATAATGGAATAGACTCTAGCTATTCAAATGTCATTCTGTAACCTAAAAAAAAATAGAATATATTAACTGTAAAAGAAATTATGCAATCATATGTGGCTGGCTTAGTTAAAGGCTATTGTAAGAGCTATGTTTCATGCAAGTGTGACCTTTTCCTCATTTTGGTCTAGTTCATGAAGCACCAACAGAGACAAGGGCACTGATGATCAGCCTGTTCTCCTGTTCTGTGGGTGTTGCTTCTATGATTGGAGTAGTCTCACTAACAACCTGGGGCACATTCACACTACAGAATTCTAACATTGTTATTCTAGTTTAACTACCAGGCTCCATCCTGTAAAATCCTGGGGCTAATAATGTCTTGAGACACTAGATGAAAATTCTAAGTACCTCACTTAGAATTTATTGAAGGTTCCAAAACCTGCACTTAAAATAGGCTCAGTATCTTGGACAGTTTCTTTAATAGGTTGGTATAAAACTCAGAGTGGACTCACCACCTCACTGTTATAGGAATCATCAGCCAACTCTGGTGGGAACATATTCCCTATAGTCCATTCCACATTGATTCAGTGATGTGTATGGACCAGCATTGGGAACAGTGGAGATGGCCATTAAGGTACCATATAACCTTCCTTCCCATGTAAATGTTGCTTAGCCATCAAGGGAGGACAGTGTAGGTATGAAGAAGGAAGTCTGTCATTTCCCCTTGCCCTTATGGTTCCCATATCCATATGCTATTGGAGCGGCATTGGTCCATACTGGGGCAAGTAGCTTCTGTATCAATGTGGTAATATATGAATTGGATCATAGTCTGCAGTCCTGTTACATTGGGAGAGTGTGACATGGCCAAGATGGGTTTCCATGGCTGGGTAGGGATTCAAATTCTGACCTCCCAGAGTCCTAGTCCAACACTCAAACCATTATACCACCCTGGTTCTCTTGTGGTAAGTAATTGTAGTAGAGTAAAAGTGAAATACAGGTTTGTAGAAATGAAAAATATGTATCATTTTAGGAAATTTTATTCAGGGTACTGCCAAGTTACGAATTTGCATACAAGCTGGCTTCTACATGTAGACATCTTCTCAGCCAGTTATTATGGAAACCTTGTGTACTGCTTGCCTCTCCCTAGCTGGAAGAGCTAAGAAGTGACCTCAGAGGAAGGAAGTAAAGCTTAACTATACCAATTTATGCACACATTGATTAAAAACAAGGAAAAACATCACTAAAAAAAAAAAAAAGACTGACCTCCTGCCTGGGGTGAAAAAGAAAGTGCGATTCTATTCTTCATATAGATGCTTATCTCACTGCTGGTGAGGGAATAGCATCCTCCAGCACCCATCTAGACAACAAGCTAGTTTAGCATGTAACGCACACAGTGGTGTATTGCATGCAACCACTGCATGTGTTGCATGCTACACTAGCTTGTCACAAAGATTTCTATGCTAACACCTCACCAGTACCTTTTCCAGTATTTATCCCCGAGGCAGCTGCCTCATCCTTCCTAATGCTGGGGAAGCAATAATTGCATGAGCCATCTTGTATGGAGTCGTTTGCACAGAAGAAAGGTGGTGGTGGGAAAGCAAAAATAGACTGGATTATTCCCTGTTCTGTATGTGAGGCTTCCCCACTAACACCATGTGACAGAAGCATCGATTGGTAATTTTGAAAAAGAGAGACTTTAGTTTAGACCCACACTTTAAAGAATTCATTGGAGATGCTTTGACTATAAGCCTATTCCTGAGGTCAGAAAAGCAGGGTGGGGATGGGGCTAGGATAAAAAGGACATATAAATGGTTTTCATATAGCTTCTATAATCATATGTATCTTTAACAGGTAAATATTTATGTGGATGCTGTAATCAACCATATGTGTAGCTCTGGGGCTGGCTCTGGCTACCTTGGGATTTGCGGCAGCTACTTCAATGCTGATGTGCGATATTTCCCTGCGGTCCCATACTTTAGCTTTGATTTCAATGACCGAATTTGCAAAACACCCAGCGGGGATATTGAAAACTATAGTGATCCTATCCAGGTACACTTTACCATCTTGCTATTTTGGTGTTTGGTTTTGGCTGTATAAGTAGTGTTAGTCCATGTCAGGGGTAGGCAACCTTTTTGAGTCGGGGGCCGGGTTGCTGTCCCTCAGACAACTGGAGGGCCAAAGCAAAAACAAAAAACAAACAAAAAACCCCATATATATATATTATATATATATATAATAAAAAATTTAAAAAATTAAAAATAATTCCTACATACACTGCACACATCATATTTTGAAGTAAAAAAAAAATGGGAACATATACAATATTTAAAATGAAGAACAAGAACAAGTAAAGTTAAATAAAAAACTTTATTCTGTATTAAATAACAAGAACAAACAAAGCACATACTCTCAGCCTCAGAAAAAAGCAAAACCTCTGTAGAGAGTTTGCCCAAAGAACCCACAAGAAAAAATTATTATTATTATTATTATTATTATTATTATTATTCCATCAGGGAAGCCATGCGTGTGGAAGCTACCAGAAGCAAAACAAACGCAAGAACAAAGCACATTCTCTCAGCCTCAGAAAAAAGCAAAACCTCTGTAGAGAGTTTGCCCAGAGAACCCACAAGGAAAAATTATTATTATTATTATTATTATTATTATTATTATTATTAATCAATCAGGGAAGCCATGAGTGTGGAAGCTACTAGAAGCAACACAAACGCAAGAATAAAGCACATCCTGAGGGCGAAGGAGAGAAGACATCCAGGCAAGCGAAGGAAGCAAGCTTCAGAAGTGGGTGGTGGCCGGTCGGTCAGCGTGCTCTTCTGAAGCCTGCTTCCTTCGCTTGCCTGGGTGTCTTCTCTCCTTCGCCCTCGGGAAGAACGAAGGAGAGGAGACAGCCAGGAAGGCAAAGGAAGCAGGCTTCAGAAGAGCGTGCTGGCCGGCTGGCCATCGCACTCTTCTGAAGTTTGCTTCGCCTGCTGGGAGGGAGGGCGCACAGCGCAGGGGGCAGAGCGTACCGAGAGCAGCCCATCAGCCATTTTGTGTTGCTACACAAAATGGCTGCCGGAGAAGCCCAGCAAAGAAAAAGGCGGCCGTTGTGGTGCCGCCGTGGCGGCAGCGGCATTGGCGGCAGGAGCAACCAGGGGCCGATAACAAGGCCTCCATGGGCCGGATCTGGCCTGCAGGCCATAGGATGCCGACCCCTGGTCCACGTGGTGGTGTTTAGGGAATATTTTTTTCTGCTTCTGAAGCAAAATTGGCATTTTTGCTGCCAAACATACAGCAGCTTGGTAGATGTTCTTACTGTTTCTGTGAGCATCTTAGTCGGTACAAGATATTCACATTGTTCATTGTTGTAAACTGGTATCTCTAACTGTGATGCATGATTAAAACAATTGTGCTTGCATCTCACAACATTTCGTTGCTGCCCTGGTTGTGTTACACAGAGGGGCAGGATAAAAATAAATTTTATTATTATTTTTATTATTATTAGCTCTTTTTCACACCACACAGTTATAATACTTTCATACCACTCTTAACTGCCATGGCAACATCCTATGGAATCTTACAATTTGCAGTATAGGGAAGAGTATTTAAAATTCATAGCCAGAGAGCTCTTGTGCTTACTAAACTACAGATCCCAGGATTCCACAGGATGCAGCTTTGGGAGATAAAATGGTCTCCAAATGATGTACTTTTACAGTGCGAAAGAGTTCTTATAACTGTTCAAATCTGTTCTGGTGACTGTGCTTTGAAATTCAAATTTGTAGATCCTGGCTTGTGATATGCAGTGGTCACTCATATAGAGATACCAATAGTGATGTTCTTCTGAAAGGAATCAATCAACATAGTCCCAGAAAGTTACTCAGGGGAAAAATATGTTCATGCCTTAGTGGGATACATTGCAGGCCAATGGACTTTGCCAGGTTGGTCTGCTGCTTAGTTCAGTATTGAGCATATTATTCTACAAAACTAGAATACAGATAAAGCTCTACTAGAGCAGCTCCAAAAGGACAGATGCATGACACTTTATATAACTATTTATTACTATATATTTTTTGTTTGCAAAATTGTTTTATTCATAGCAATAAATACATGAAGAATGGAGAGAAAGTCCCAGGGGAGAGGGAACAAGGAGAAAAAGGATGGAATCAGGGAAGTGTTTCCTTGAAATTTTTCATATTGAAAAATGAAGAAAATCCAAGAAGCCATTAATTGCAAAAATAACATTTGCCTACTTTTGCAAATGAGTACTGTATATTGAACTTGGCTTGCCAGTGTTGGGGAAAGTGAGAATTTATACCTTTTGTCCTTTGAGTCCACACAATGAGACTAGTTTAACCAATTTTAGAGACATTTTGGCACATCATTACAGCTGTAGAAGATAGAAGTCTTGCTGTAGTATGGGTAAATGCCTTCATCCATCATATTAGTTTGTTCTACAATGGGATGGGAAACTTTCCAAGGGGTTACATGTACTCACTATGAAAACTTGTGGGGCCTCCAAAATTGTGCCATCTAGAAACCTTAAGGTACAAAATTCCCAATTTCCAGACTGTCCTGGATCACAAGAACCCCTTTTCCAAAACCTGAAGTGACTAGAAGTCATTCCCAGTTTTTAAAATACCCTCTTCCTCCACTGCCTAAACAGCAGGATATGATTTGTCCTTGCTGTACACTGGAGTGGCCAAAACAAGGCCCAAGGCTGCGCAATCCTGACCCATGTACTAAAGACCCTCCAGTATGAGTGCTTGTATTTACACCACACAAATATATCTGCACGACACACTTGTATCAGTTTAATACCATTTTAAATGTCATCCAGGGTTTGGTGAGCTGTACAGAAGTTACTGGAAGAGAACTCTAGTCTACTCCCAGCACCAAGTTACTCTGAATGCCTGTTTGCTCTATAAATATAGACTGATGTAAATCCACATATACTCCCTTCTCAGGGTACCTGAGGGGGACTGAAGTTGGGAAGGTGGACTAGAGCTTTCTAGTAGAGAATTGCAAATATTTCACCAAACTACAAATCTTGAATTATTTAGTATGAAGCTATTGCAATTAAAGAGGTATGGCACTGATGTAGCAACATAATGCAGTACACCCTTAGGCTTCAGATTTTTTTAAATTTATTTTTGCAGTACAACCCATTGGATAGAATCATAGCAATGGGAAGCTAAATCATGCAGGTGCCTATCAGCAGGACAGAAGGGAGGGAAGAAGAGTATTTGCCATTTTTCCTCTAGAATTTGTGTTTTGTTTTTCAGCCTTTCCAAGTTACTGCTTGCAATGGGAGAAGAGTCTTCCTTTCACTCTTGGGGTGTTACATGTTTCCATATTGGGACATAGTCATGCACTGGGAGGGCTTTGGACTCTAAGGATGCAAAGCCCCTGTGAGTCCACTCACATCACAGCTCCAGTCTTTTTTCTTTCCCCATCTCCTGATAATGGACAAGTAAAGGCCATAACAGTTTCTATTGAGATTCAAAGAAGATAAAAGAATATATATATCTTCCCCTCTGCAGTCAGAGTTCTGTCTCTGATTTAAAAGAGGACAACTGGTCTTGTTTATGGTCCCTGGGATTTTAAAATTATAAAATAAAATTAGGATCCAGCAGAACCCACATGAGTCTGTTTTATTTTTGAGATTGGGCAGCTGCCATCCCAGATATTTGAAGATTGGATGTCTATGTTTTGGCAACTGAATCAATAACAATTCTCCCTTTACATACAGGTTCGCAACTGCCGTCTATCTGGTCTCGTTGATCTTGCACAAAGCAGAGAGGATGTGCGTTCAAAAATAGCTGGATACATGAACCACCTGATTGATTTGGGGGTTGCAGGTTTCCGAATTGATGCTTCTAAGCATATATGGCCCGAGGATATTAATGCAATCTTCAGGAAAGTGAACAATCTAAACACACGGTGGTTTACCAAAGGCTCCCGACCTTTCATTTATCAGGAGGTAAATAATTATTAATGACAAGAACAACAGTAGTATAATTTTTCATATCTATGTGATGTTCAAAGTGTTTGAAGTGTCTCACGTGCATTGTTGTGTCATCCTTGTAGCAACTCCATAAGTTGTCCTCCTCCTCCTCCTCCTCGGTAGTCTAGTTTTATTATTGATATGCTAGAGGAATAAAGCTGAGAGGAGAATGGCAGAATAATGCTATATATCCACTCTCAGGAAGAAATAAGCCCAACTGAATTCAGTGGATTTACTGTCAGTTACATTGATATGGAACTGCAGGCCTTGTGGACTAAAATATTGGATAGACCTCTTGGTCTAATTTAAAAGGCAAATCTTATATTCTTTTCTCAAATGAACTTCAAGGTGGTGTCTAAATGACTGAAATAACAGATTGATATGTACATAGTTGGTATTTGAATATATGGTAGGATCAGAGAATAGAAGCCCATCCAGGTTAAGATTTTTTGAGGTCCACTACTTTTAGTGGGAAAGCTAAATCCATTGAGTTTGTAAGACTTAGCAGTCTGTCTAGTTAGCTGACTTATGCCATTGTTCATGCCAGTCTTTTTTGTTAAGAAACAATTTCACATTGTTTAAAATTGTGGTTGTTTTAATATAATAATTTAATTCATCATTTTCTGAACTTTTCTGTTAATCAGGTTTTTAACTGGTTTTTTTTAACCTTAGTGTAAGCTACTTGAGCCCTATCTCAGGAGAAAGGCAGGATATAAAATAAATAAATAAATTTTGTTGTTGTTGTTGTGCACCTTCAAGTCGTTTCTGACTTATGGTACCCTAAGTTGAACCTATCAGGGTGTTCTTGGCAAGTTCCTTTAGAAGGGATTTGCCATTGCCATTTTTGAGGCTGAGAGAGTGTGACTTGCTCAGGGTTGTTAAGGAAAATGCAACATGGGACATACAGTAATAGAAATAAAATATGTATGTGATAGTCACAGTGACTAAGCAGGAACAATCATGAAGCTACACAGGTGAAAAGGATAATGTAATTTGGAAGCCTTGAGAGCCAAGGACAAAGTTATAGAGTGTATATTGAAAACACCTGTTATAGATTGCAAACACCTGAGATTCATTAAGTAGTCAAGGTAGAATGATGAAATACTTGGGTTGGTCTTAAGTATGGGATGATCTATGTAAACCAATCAAAATGAATGTACACGCCCACTGGGTGGAAACTGACTAGTGGGTGGTGACTAACAATGGCTATAAGTGCAATGTTTGCCAATGCATATTGTGGAGTAGTGTGGTGGAGTAGAGATTGTGATTTGTAGGGCATATAGTATTTATATACAGTAGAATAAAGTAGATCTTTTATATAAGACTACTGAGTTGTCTGGTGTCTTGAGGGAAGATACAAGAACCAGAAGAATCCTGGAGAAGTTTGGAGACATCTCAGGAAGAAGAGAGAGAAGGCTTGGAGAGTTTGTCAGGGTCTTCAGT
The DNA here is from genome assembly GCA_026167975.1 of Phrynosoma blainvillii. Lineage (NCBI taxonomy): Eukaryota > Metazoa > Chordata > Lepidosauria > Squamata > Phrynosomatidae > Phrynosoma > Phrynosoma blainvillii. Next base: position 185,984,236 of record JANUYF010000004.1, on the reverse strand, counting down.
CTATTCTCTGAAACTCTGCTGCTTGGGAAAGAAGCATCAACCACTGATCAAAGCTGGTCAGCTCTGCTGCATAACAAGGTGGTGAGTTAGAGCCAGAGGTGAAGAGCTACAACTCCCATCATCCCTGACAAGGGTCACCCAGTGGGTTTTTCTGCTCGAGTGGGGAAGCGATCCCTGATCTCCAGAGTCACAGTCCAATGCTCAAACCATTACACCATGCTGGTGCTTCAAATAAATAATGCAGAACATCAAATGAGTGAGATGCTAGAGTCTCAATAAATGTGATCAAGTTAAGTTCAGTAGAATATTCATTGTCTTAATTCATTGTGATAACTATCTGCAAAATAACCCTGCTCTTGCTAGTTTTGAATCTTATTGAAATCACAATTCTATTCCTTCCTTAGGCTTTTTGTTTTTTTCCAGGTAATTGACTTAGGTGGTGAAGCAGTCCAAAGCTCTGAGTACTTCAGAAATGGCCGAGTGACTGAATTTAAATATGGTGCACAGCTTGGGATCGTCCTCCTCAAATGGAATGGAGAAAAGATGGCAAATTTGAAGTAATTGATTTTGGACACACTCCAGTTCCAAGGGCTCATGTGCAGAAGGCAGCTGCCTCTGTGCATGGCATCAAGTCCTGTAGATGCCTCTTCCCCAGCATAAGAAACTCCCCCTATACCAACCCCTGACTTGCAAGAGTTATGGGGTTTGGACAAAAACCTCCACAGCTCTGCTTCTCAGCTCATAATCAGCATAGATAGATCTTTTAAAACTTTCTGAGAGTGTTGCACATTGACATGTATAGTCCAGAAGTTCTAATTATGTCTTTACAATTTAGGAACTTGGGAGAAAATTGGAGTTTGATGCCTTCTGACAAAGCCATTGTCTTTGTAGATAACCATGACAACCAGAGGGGACACGGTGCTGGTGGGGCCTCCATTCTCACTTTCTGGAACCCAAGGTAAAGACCTGTTAAAAATAGAACAGATGAAGCTGTTACGTTTTCTTAAGTCTGAATTCCCACATATATTAGAATGGAATTCCTAAGACAAGTTTTAAAAAAATCAAGTCTCTTATTGAGAGCAATTCCCAGAGGGTAGAAATAACACATCAAATTACAGACTGTTTATGTAGATTCACTCATTCCTGCCATTAACAAAAATTTCAGAAAGATTGAGCCATATTGGTCTACTACTACTACTATTACACTTGTTTTAGAAGGCCAAAACAGACAGGCAGGAAAAAGCAGCCTGATCCCACTGCCACATGGCCCCCTCTCAAGGTGGGCTGAATAAGCATGGGCTGACCTCCTCACCATACATGCGCACCGTCACAAAGACACACTACCTGAACCCCCAAGTACCTCCCACATCCCACCTAGATGCCATCCTATTGCATGACTGCCTCTTTGATCTGCTACACAGCTGCATATGTGATGCTCTGCAGGTAGATGGCATCGGTGCATCAGTGTGCCAAGTGATACATTGGCAAGGCACAATCATGGAGGCCCCTCCATACATGTCCTTTTCACCCCATGCCCTTCTGTTGGATTGTCTGGTTTTTGTCTGGATTGTCTGTAATTGAATGAATCTTCCATTGGAATTTTCACACTTTCATTTCTTTGCTTTGCCGCAGCCCCACACTCACATCAGGGCATTTATATTTCCAGCCACACTTTCAAAGCATGCACTGTCTAAATGCCCTGCCTTCAAAGCAGCTAGAAACCACTTTATTTTGCCTGTCTGTTTCACCCCTTAGATACCAATGAAGGGAACCATGGGGAAATATTGAGCATTTTCTCATTTTCCCCATGAACTGTCAAGGAACACAGCTCAGGGGAATAAGATACAAAGTATTCTACCTTCTACACAATGGAGTTGTAAGGGCAGTGTCACATTTGTTTCTTCTGCTTTCTGTCCTTCAGCAGTGGTGCAAGGTGTCCCACTGCATGAGGTGGAATTGCTTCCACCCCATGGGTTACTTCTGTTGCCCAGTACTTACCCAGTACTTATACGGCCCGAGGGCCGGATGCGCCCCCCCCCCGGCCAGTCCTGCCACCACCACCGCCGCTCCCCGCCGCCCGCCATGATGATATTGATTATTGTTGTTATTACTTGTTCTTGTGGTTTTCTTGGCAAAACCTCCACAGGGGTTTTGCCATCATGGCTTTTCTGGGGCTGAGACAGTGTGCATGCATCCCTCCTTGTTTGTGGGCCTGCCTTCGAGTCATCTCGATGATGATAATGATTATTGTTGTTATTACTTGTTCTTGGGGTTTTCTTGGCAAAATCTCCACAGTGGTTTTGCCATGGCTTTTCTGGGGCTGAGAGAGTGTGCATGCATAATATATATATATATATATATATATATATATATATATATATATATATATATATATGTGTGTATATATATATATATGTGTGTGTGTGTGTGTGTGTATGTATATATATATATATATGTGTGTGTGTGTGTGTATATATATATATATATATATATATATATATATATATTTGCTTCGCCCTCCCCCCCCCCCCCAATTGTCTGTGGGACAACCCAGCCCCTGGCTCAAAAAGGTTGCCTACCCCTGGCTTAGTACCCTGGAGAGCTGTATTAACTACTTTCTACACTACACTTTCTACACTAGATGTGATTCTCCACAGAGCTTACCTACCCGAATGCTTGACTTTGAAGCATCCTCAGGGCAAAACACTGAGCAAGCAGCTGCTCTGGAGGGTAGCTGGCAGGACTTTCTGGAGTATTTGCCTTGGAGCCTTGCTCCATTGATGTGATGGCAGACAGCAGAAGCAAGGATACCTGTTTTGCTGCTGCTTCTTCCTGATCCACTGCCGGGGTCAGGGAATTCATTCTGCCTCAAGGGTGGTTTGACCCTGGAATCCTCACATGTTGTGAACAATAACCACAATTGGTTGTTTTACCATGCAAAAGTGCAATTAATACATATTGTATCTGAGACTAGACAAGGATGACAATCTCCCACAGGCCAGCAGCATGATCCCTGTCCAAAATGCCCAGATTTGATGTTTTTCCTTGAGTTATCTTGCACCTCATCTGCTGTTCTGGACCACTGGTTGCACATATCAATGTGTTGCCCATCACTATGTTGCAAACTACAATGTATATCATCTCTACTTTGTAATGATATTCCTACTGAAGTCAATTTCTTCCATCTATTGTAATAAGATCTTAACTACATTTTTCTCTGTTTTCACCCAGATAAATGAGATAAACAGCATGCCGAAATGTTCACAATTAGGAAAAGGGCCATATATTTGCATTAATGCTTTGTGCTCATATATTGGTGCTCATATATTGGTGCATGATTATCTGCCCTGAATTATTGTCATAGATTCTATCACTACAGAATTCTTCCGTGTGTGTGTGTGTGTGTGTTGAATGAGAAAGAGAGAGAGAGAATTCATTTTATGTTCTTTAAAAGATACCAATTCTGGGAAATGTATTATGGGTGTGTGTGTGTGAGGAGTTGCTTTTAAAATATTTCTGCATTACTCTTCAAAATACACTTTACAAGATCCATCCTTCATAATTGGCTGTGCTTGTTAGAAATGATAGGAATGCAGCTTTTTGAGGGCCACGTGTTTCCTATCTTTGCTTTGGGAGGTGGCATGCCTTTTGCAATAGAAGCCAATACAAGCTGCTTTGAAGTCAGTCCATTTACTTCAGGTAGGTTTACTCCCAGATAATTGGGCATAAAATAATAATCTGAAATTTTTATAAATTCAGCATGTGCTTGTCATATAGATATCTTCCTTATCATCATACCAGCTCAGAACATGTCCTGAAACAGTATCTGGTTTTGTGACTACATATTCTCAGTACCCTATTATCTCTTTCCCCCATTTTACAGACTCTATAAAATGGCAGTTGGCTTTATGCTTGCTCATCCCTATGGATTTACAAGAATAATATCAAGCTACAGGTGGCCAAGAGATATCCAGCATGGAAAGGTAATTTTCTTCTGGCTCACAAGAAAGATAGAGCTGTTCATTGATTTTGTTTACCAGCCCTCACTTGGAAGAGAGACTGAAATATTAAAAAAATATACTGGATCTAATCTAGAGAAAATCAGCAGTGCTTAATTTGCATTGAAATGTATGGATCACTACATTCCATTATTTTCCTGTGACTTAATCATGACTAACTTTTTCTGGATTGAGGCAACTGATGGCAAATAATTCTTTCAGAACTAGAAAACAATTGTTTAGGCATAGCAGTCTTACTTTGAACTTCACAAGAAGGTAAGACTGGCAGATTTGGGGTGGGAATTCTATGGGTGTGACCATCATGCCGCCCCACAGGCATTAAGTTATATGATGTAGTTCTATATGTATCCAATCTACAAGTGCTTGTTCTCCTGTGACTAGAGTTTGGGTGTGTTATAGAGCCAGAGCTGCCTTATGGCTATGAGGAAGGTGAGTTCTTGTGTCAGAATTCTTTTGAACTGCTGAGTGAGTCATTTATTTATAGTCCCTAAAGCTAGAAAGGCTCTCAAAATGTCTTGCATATCAGTTGCAAAAAGGCAAGACAATCACTGCCCTCAGGCTTAGAATTTTTAAAATAGACAAGGGCAAAAACAAATAGAGGTGGGTGGGAAAAGAAAACAAGAAACCTCAGAAAACATCCAGGGGTAGCCGTAGCAAAGTACATTGTTTTGTGGGTTTTGGATGTTATTGCACTAAGAAAATTCAGGCACAGGTTTTTAATATTATAAGATGGGCTGGTAGATGGCAGCTGAGGAGAAGCAAAGGCTGTTGGGGCTGTTTATAAAAGATTTTATAGGGGCTCTCATTTTCTTCCTTTGTTCCATTTCCAGCTTAGTTCTTCTAAACCTGAGCTTAAATATCAAGTCTAAGTAAGAGGAAAACTTCAGTGTGATTACCATGCTACCATACTAAATTCCATTTTCTAACAATCGAATTATATATTGCATTCAATATAAAAGCATGTAATTTTATCTTTTAAATGTGGATGTTGATACATATTGGGAGTGCAGTAGGCAAGGAGGGATGACTTGATCTCCCCCATCTTTTGTCATCCTGACAAGGATGGTCTCTTCGTGAATGCCAATTAGGGTTTTAAAAAAGGTCCCTGTGTATCAAATCATTGCTAAGCTTGGGTGTGAAGACATGTTAAACTGGACTTTTCTCCAACTTTGGCTACTGTTTTGAAAATATTCAATGTAATCTTAATCTTGAAGGCATCTACCATTGTGCCATCAAAACCCACCATGGAAATTGGGCATGTTCTAAATTTAAGATTTGAAATGTTCCAGGTGATAATAAAAAACTCATTTTAATCCTTACAAAGATGGTAAATTAGACAGGGTGTCCTAGCCAAGTGGAGTGAGGCAGTGCCCTCTAGTTGCTGACATCTTGGCTGTGGAATAGAAGTTGGCCTGGTTCCTTCTCTTTGTGTGTTTTGATAGATGCAAAATCTTCCTTTTCGCTCCCTGTAGTCTTTAGTCTGAAATGTGAATTGTGTTTTGCTCTCCCTATTAGGAGAATAAAATATTATGCTGCATTTAAAATTAGTTGTTATATTTTACTGATATTTTATTTTGTTGGTTTTGATTAGCAGAGAAGGTTTATGGCAAGCCATCTAAGTTAAATTTTGTATGTTTAAAATTTTAACTTTTTATTGTTTTAATTAGGCTATTTTAATTCTTTTTAAAAATGTTGTTTTAATGTGTTTTTATATTGTGAGCTGCCTTGGGTCCCTTTTTTGGAGATAGGCGGGATAAAAATTAAGTTAATTAATTAATTAAAATCAAATATTTTAGTATTTCTGGTAATCCATACAATACCTGCTTCACTAATTTATATATGCATGGTTGAAAAATGACAAGAACTGAATTCTGAATTTCATATTTTAATTATGAAGTTCAAAATTCAGGCATACAAAATTATAGTCAAGCTTAAAATCCTTGAAACATTCCCTATAATAATTACAAGTAACATGTGCATGTGTTTTCCACCAGTCCTTGGGACAGCCGTTCCTAGCAGTTTCTATGTTGTAGTCTTTGTATTACAGTTTCATTTCTTATCTAATCAATTGAATGTCATCTTTCATTAAAAGGACTTGAATGACTGGATTGGACCACCAAGCAATAGTGATGGAACAATTAAATCTGTTACAGTTAATCCAGATGGCAGTTGTGGCAATGGCTGGGTCTGTGAACATCGTTGGAATCAAATAAGGTGAGCAGCAGTAGTTTATCAGCATTAAATGTGTTCTGACAATACTTGAAAATAAGTCTGTTTTTCTAACTATTATGATTCAAATAACTAATGCCATTTTTGCAAGAAACTGCAGATGCTACAGTTCATCATGGTGATTCAATTTCTTTCCATTTCTAGGAACATGGTGATGTTCCGAAACGTTGTACATCGCCAGCCTATTACAAACTGGTGGGACAACAACAACAACCAGGTGGCATTTGGACGTGACGGCAAAGGATTTATTGTGTTTAATAATGACGACAGGTATATTCACTTGGGGATTTAAAAATATATATGGCAGATCAAAATAATTTATTCTATATCCTTAGATAGCCTATGGTGCCCTAGAGTGTATTTAAAGCTGATTCACTCTTTTGTGAGTATATTAACTTTGCTCCTTGTCTGTTGCATGTCTACTGATATTTGATTGTGCCAGGGCTGCAGCCTTCCAGCTGACATTGGACTACACCTACCATCCGCCAATATAACCAGTAGCAAAGGCTGATGGGATTTGCAGTACAATAGAACAAACATCTGGAGGGCCATGTATAGCCCTCACCCCCCAATATGTACTAAGAAAGGGAGTGTTTGCATATGACTCTGCCATAGGTCTAATATGAGAAAACCTAGACCTCTGAAACTTGACATACATGCTAAGGGTTTTTTGTGGGCATGTACCTCATGGTTATTTTTTTAAAAAAGTAGATTAATGTCTTTAAATACATAGTCTTTCAAGTCCAGTACCATCTTCAGTTACTAGATAGCAGGTTTAACTTACTGACAAAGAAGAAAATGCTCCAGGATGAGGAGAGAAAAAGATCACATGAGTGGGTGGGAGACAGAATAAGCAGCTGGCAGGCTAAGGGAGTAGTAGTACTTAGTTCTTTGGAAAGGACAGTGAGCACCGAGGTGGGCAGGGGAAAGAAAGACAGTAATTATGTGAGTGAGAGGAAACAATATGGGTGGCACTTACGCTGGTGTAGCTATAGTGTATTTCTGCTTTCTAAGCAATGGTGTAGTTCAATTTGTTGAGGTGGACAGACTAGTCTGTAAAAACACTGTGGATGCCATAGTCAATTCTTGCTCCTCAGTGTATGTCCACCATATATCTCTGTGCTTACAGGCATGTAGACTTTATGTCACTTACTAATAGATGTGTGGTGGCAAGTACTGAGATTCATGTGCCATTGCAGAGATAAAGTTTGTCAAACATTTTCTACCTTAGCCATGGAACAGTTGTGCTGCTGTGACGCCTGGAGTGTATGGATGGGTGCATGGCCCTCTAAGAACTTGACATAAGATAATTTCCACCCATTCAGGTAGTGATGCTAATTGTTGTGAGTCCAGTCAACACAGATCTAACCAGTGTGATCACATAATAAACTACTCTATTTGTCATATGGCAGATGCCTTATTTTAAATATGCCCAGGAAAGCAAATGATCTCCATCAGTCCAGCTACCTGCTGCCTTTCACTTATTTGGTGAAGTGAAGAGAGTATTCAAAAGCATGTTAAAAGCAAAAAACAATAAGGAGACAATGCTCTAAGTAATTACCTGGATAGATTACATCAGGTGCCCCTGTGACTGATTCCAACATGTATAATTGGTTCTTCTTTTTCAAAGACTATCTGGAAAATGTATATATAACAAAATACAGTAGACTCTGTTCTGTTAATACTTAATGCTCATGTGTTTTGAAGAATGTTTATAGCACCAGTGATTTCTGCTGATGGGTATGTATGTTGAATGATACAAAAATATTGTATTATGTGGTTTTATAGGATATAGTTAATTTAGTGTTGTCTTGTCTTTTTAATACCTATAACAGATTTTTATTTGTTTTTAATTCCTGAAGGCCTTTTCTCATGTAGGCTAAAATGTGTTGTGCCATTTTAAAAGGAAAAAAACAACAGTTGACCATCTTTGAGCAAGTGGAATTTGTCTCCTTACTGTTTTCTTCATTTATTTGGGGCTGCAATTCCCATAATACCTATCAGTGGCCATGTTGGATAGGGATTATAGGTGATTGTCCAAAACACTAGACCCCTTATCCCTTATTTAGATTTTTGCCTGAATGCAAGAAGCTAACCATTACCAAATATCAGAAAGCATGAATACAGAGAAAATCTTTGATTTTGTACAGGAACTTGTCGATAAGCCTCCCAACGGGTCTTCCTCCTGGCACTTACTGTGATGTTATTTCAGGACAAAAGGAAGACAACCTCTGCACTGGAATGCAAATCCGCATTGCTGCCAATGGAATTGGTGATTTTCAGATTAATAGCCAAGCCGAAGATCCATTCATTGCAATTCATGTTGAAGCCAAATTGTAATCAACACTGAATTTTCTCTGTGCATTGAAAAGCTATTTAATATTAATATGTATGCACTCAATAATAAATGTAGCATTTCTCTTATTAATCATTTTAACCCTCTTTTTTTGCTCTTACAAGTTAAAAAAAAAAGATGCCTGCTGTGCTGGCTGAACCTAGTGGCCCAGTATTATGAGTCAAAATAGTGCAGATTTTCAGCTGCTGAAACTGCTTCCGTTAGCACAAGATTGGGAAACATGTATCATTGTGCTACAGTTCCTATCTGATTCTAGCCAATGGGGAGGGATGATGAGGTCACAGAACATCTGAAGGGCTAGACATTTCCCACCTATGTTAGTGGAACCAGCAAGGTTCCCCTCCCTGCCAAAATCTCCTGGAGAAGATTGGACTGTTACAGATAACACTCAGTATATTCTTGCTTTTGCTTTTGTGAGTAAGCTGTGTGTGGCTCTAGAACATTATTCTGGACCTCATTAGTTCAAGGAACTGGAACTGTTATAACTGGATGGTTTTGGACAGTGCTTTACCTCATGGAAATGCAAGCCGTATTTTTAAAAGAATAAAATAATTATAAAGGAAGTATAAATTAAGTATAAAGGAAGGAAGTCTTCTGGTGCTTTCCAGATGTGTTGGACTATAGCTTCTACCTCTCCAGATAGTATGGGCATTGGGGAAAATTGGGTTGAGTTAACAACTGCTCTAATAACATGGACAACCTTTCCTGGTTTTAATATTCTTGCCTTAATGACAGGTCCTGGTGAAGCAACTGTGGTTCTTTCCTGAAGATGACCATCTATATTGAAATCTTTAGCCATACAGAGCAATTGTGAAATATTTTTCCAACATGCTGTCTTGAGCTGTGATTCTCACAAAGGCTTTCCCATCCAATTTTATTGTGTTCATACTCCATGTCTATCATAATTGAGCCATGCTATGAGCAGTAACTTGAACACTGACATAAAGAAACAAGAATAGACATTATCTGGAGACCAATAGTGCAACTTGTAGAGATTCTGAGTATAGGATTTGACACAACCTGAGCTCAACTGTCAAGGACCTCTTGAGTCAGGGGCTCTGAACTATCCAGAGATAACATTCCCCCTGTGATGAATTTCCTCATTCTAGTCTTTTGCCACACTGCAGAAATAATGTAATTTAACACCACCCTATGGAATTCTGGGATTTGTAATTTGTTGTGGCATCAGACCTCTCAGGGAAAAGCCCTAAATATTTCACAAAACTACCAATCCCAGAATTCCATAGCATTGAACCATGGCAATTAAAGCAGATTCAAACCACATTAATTCTTCAGTGTAGATGCAGCATTAGAGGGGGCAGCAAAGATCTGTAATCCTGAAAGTCTGGTTTCTAACAGTTTTGTCACTTCCCATGCTTGTTGAGCAGGTTAGCATATGGAAAGAGCCATGAATGTAGAGCAGTGGCCATATGAGCTGGGAGATTCTGTGCACTGTAGTCCAAAACATTTTACAAGACATAGGGAAAGACTTTACCAAAACATATGACAAAATGACCATAAAACAAAGAAAAAACTAAACACACACACACACACACACAAATATAACATACAACATTCTCTAATCACTTCTTACTTCTGCCAAAAATTAATTGATTTTCCTAATCTTTCTGTATTCTCAATAACTGTTTCTATGACATCAATCCTAGAAACTGAATTTTTGTTTTATGTTCTGTCTCGTTATTTTTGATCAGCCCCAACTACATTGTTGTTTCTCAGTTCCTCAAAGTGGGGTTCTGACCTTAATACAATCCATTATCAGATCTCTTATAGCCCATTTCATGCAGTTAGGTTCCCTAATTTGTTTTTTCATAGGGGTGTTACACATTTCCAGTTGTTGTCATAGTGCTTCAGAGTCTTATCATTACAATAAGTTGTTAATTTGTCCATTTCTGCCATGTCTAGTAATTTTAGAATCAATTTTTCTGTCATTGGTATTTCGTTGATTTTCCATTTCCTAGCATAGATTATTCTGGCAGCTGTGGTCATATGTAATAGAATTTTCCTGTGTTTCCTTTCTGTCTGTACAATCCATTCAGCATGTTCAATTAATAAATTTATGGGGTAAGCAGAACAATCAATCTTGAGTGTGTCTGTTATTTTAGAATGGATTTTTTTTTTTTTTTTGGCCTTGGTATACTGCTACCATATATGGTAGAAGGTACTGTTATCCTCTCCATATTTCCAACAGTTGTTTCTGTCATTTCTGTATATTTTAGCAAGTTGGCCAGTGTTAGGTATCATCTGTAGAACATTTTGTAATAATTGTCCTTCAGATTGTTGCTTCTTATAAATTTTAAATTTCAATTCCATACTCTAGACCACTGTTCCAGTGGCATTTTTGACAGCTGTTATGCTTGGATTTTGGATGAAGTATTTCTAGTTAATTATTTTGTCTTGATTCAGGGATATTGGGGAGGTATGGTTGACCCTGCAGTGGTCATAATTTAAATGCTTGTTTGGGCAAGTGGGCCCTTATAGATATTGCTGTACTTCAACATCCATGATTGCTCACCACTAGTTGTGCTGGCAAAGGCTGAGAGGATTTGTATTCTAACACGGGGGACGTAGTTGTATAATCCTGCTGTAGTCAAACAGCAAAGCATTTTCATTTATTTAAAACCATGCTCATACATATGTTTGAATTAGCAGCACAAAAGAAACACCATAGCCGTGTCTATGTAGTAGGTTCATATTATTTGAAGAAAGAAAAAACAAAATGCCAGTGCTTTTATCCCTCCTTCAGAGGATACTTGAGAAACTCTACACATACAAGTTGGATGAAGCCGATATAAATGAAATTAAATTTCTGTCTCTGTGTTAACCACATCACATACAAATGATTTGGATGAACTGCCATCAAATTTGGAAGGTATGTTTGTGTTTTTCTGATTTAAAACCTAGGGCAGGTAACAACAAAAAATGTAGTAGGGGGTGGGGTGGCTGTCAAATTATTTCCTCAGAAACATCTGGATGGATTTGCACTAAACTAGGGAAGGCATATTTGGGATGGTCTTACATACGATAAAGGATACTATGAAATAAAATGAAATGTGGGAAGGAGGCATCCCCTAATTTCCTCAGAGCTGAAAAGATTAGCGCCAAATTTGTGGGATACATTTGGAATGGCCTGTTTTAACATACAAGCTATCAAGTTAGCAAAGTTGGGCAAACTTGCCAGTAGAAAGCATAAATTTAAAGCACTTTGGCAGCAGATCTATTTGTGCATAGTTCTACCTTATCATGGTCTTTGTATAACAGCAATCAAGTTGAGCATGCAAATTGTCGCCTCACCTGTAACAAAACAAAAGTGACACCATAAGGAGGAGGCTGTAATATTTCAACCACATTTTCAAGATAAGAATAACAATGAAGGGTTACATCAGCCATGTGCATTATACAGCTTAACTTGAATCTAACCTGAGGGAGAATTTACCAGTGGAGAGTGATATAAAACAGAACACAAGTTCCTCTTGATTAACATTTACCTGATGGACAGGTTAGCCACTCTAAACTTCAAATCTAAAATTGAGTGTGTTGTCCCATAGTATTCATGGGGCTGGATGAATCTAAAAAGAAGGGAGGGAGCATTGTAGGATGAGCAGAAATGTAAACATCCATAATTAAAAACTCATTTGATGAGGATTCCTTACATCTCCTAAAAAGTGTGGCTCTTTGCAGTACAATTATTTATTTATTTATTATCCTACCTTTTTCCGAGTATAGAGACTCAAGGCAGGTACCAACCACTTTAAAACAGTACAAATTAAAAACAATAGAAAAACATTACAAACTATAAATATAAGATATAAAAAAACAATTAAACAACTTAAGAAGTTTTGAAGTAAATTCCAAACATTTTGAATTGTGCCCTTACTGCAACAAGGGAGTTGCATGCTTCCTGTAGCCAGCTCCAGATAACTTCCTGGCTGCACCTCTTTGGGCAAAATGAAGTTTCTGAGCACTTTTCAATGATAGCCCCACATAGAGTGCATTACAGCAATCCAAACAGATTGTAAACAAGACATGTATCACTATGGCCAGATATGACATCTCCACGAACAGGTACAGTTAGCATAAAATAATAATAATAATAATAATAATAATAATAATAATAATAATAATAATAATAATAATAATAATAATTTTATCCCACTCCTCTGCAGCGCAATCAGGGCAGCGTACAACATGTTAAAAACATCTCAACGTTAAAACAAGATCCAACAATCCATCCCCTAACCCTCCCACCCCTTAAAAATATATTAAACTAATGCAGAATTAAGATAACGAATACCGGTAAATAAAAACATACAATTACATACTCAGTTTAACTGTACAAAAGCACTTCTGGTCACTGCTGAAACCTGAACCTCCAGGCTCAGAGATGAACCCAGGAATACTCTCAAACTGTGAACCTATGTTTTAAGGGGAATCTAACTCCATCTAACACAAGCTGAATCCTTGTTCCCAGATCTATCTTCCAACCGACCAGGAACACCTCTGTCTTACCTGATGATGCAGTTGGTTGGCCTTCATTCAGTCCATTACAGTTGCCAGGCACCAATTTAGCACAGGAATAGCTTCCTTGGAATTAGGTGGAAAGGAATTATAGAGCTGGATACTATCAGCGTATTGGTGACACCTGACTCCAAAATTCCAGACAACTTCTCCCAGCAGTTTTATGTATATGTTAAAAAGCATAGGGGACAAGACTGAACTCAGGCACTCCACAAGTCAATGCCCAAAGAATCAAGCAGAAATTTCCCCAGCATCACCCTCTGGAAAGAATGGAGTCACTGTAAAACAGTACCTCCAAACCTCATCCCAGATAGGCAACTCAGAATGACACCATGGTAAATGATATCAAAAGCCACTGAGAGGTTCAGAAGAACTAACAGGGACACATTCCTCCTGTCCAATTCCCTGTTTAGGTCATCCACCAAGGCAACCAAAGCTGCTTCTGTCCCATAACCAAGCCTGAAACCAGACTGGCATAGATCCAGATAATCTGTCTCATCCAGGAACCTCTGGAGTTGAGAAGACACTGAAAATTCCAGTATCTTGCCCCAAAATAGAAAATAGGATCCAGGGAAGGGGTTTTTTTTTTAGAAGAGGCCATACCACAGCCTCTTTCAGGCATGTTGGGACTCTGCCTTGTTGTGGAAAGGCATTAATCACTTTCCTTAACTACTGAGCACATCCTCCTCTGGCCTGTTTAATAAGCTAGGAAGGACAAAGATCTATACACATGTGGTACCTCTCCAAGTATCCTGTCCACATCCTCAGGCTACACAAATTGAAAAAGTACCCCTCAATAGTGGACAGGCAGTCATTCAATCTCTCTCCCCCATTATATTCCTCAGACCAGGGAGCTAACCCAATCCATCAGGGGAACCTGTTGAAGACTGCTAGCTGGGCCTCAGTCCTGCAAAGATTAAACTCACTCGAGGTGGCAAAAGAGTCCCTGAGGGAAGGAAGAAGTGGCTAATGGGATATGGTGTAGTTGTCAAGCTCCCTCTCCTTCACTCCCGTAATCTTTGAGTCTTGCTCTTTCTCTTTTTAGGGGTGTTGTGCATATTGTAATCAATAGGTTTCAATTAGTATGCACTTCATGTATGTATTCATTTGCACTTCACAAGTGGTGGGTTACTCCTATTATTTTAAACTTCATTCTTTACCTGCTCCCCAATACTCCAAAGTAGCTTACAGATCAGTTTAAATAACACAATAAGCCAGCCCTTACTTTCCGACTTAGAATATAAAATATAGAGAAAAAGGGGGTGGGGGTGGAGAGAACACACACATTCAGGCACCAATTCTAAAAGTCATAAAGTACTTACTGGCTTTTCTCCAGACTTGATGGAATGGATCTCCTCCATCTCTTGTCTTTTTGACAGGTTAATGAAATAGCTGCTGCTGAAAGAAACAAACGTAATGCAAATAGGGAAGAATCCTTATTCTGGACCCATTATCTGGTCCTTTTTCAACAGGGTTTTTGACCAGGAATGGAACTGAGATTGCTTTCATTGCCAAGGTGGATGACCTACACAAGGAACTGGGAGGGGGCAATGCAATGGGGGAATATAGCAATGTTGGTTCTCTTACACCTCTTGCTGGCTGTCAGTTGGCTACGATATCCTCCTGGAGTACCCCTCAGGCTTGGGCATTATACTGTAGCGGTTCTGATCCTGATCATATCTGGAGAACCAGTTTTCCACCACGGTGTCTGTTCCATGATGTCTAGTAGGGTTTTATTTTGTGGCCTATGTCATTTAATAGCCATATGATGCTGCTGAGAGATGTAATTCAGAGCTTTGGAGTAAGATGTCTTGAAAATGGTGATGATATTTACACCTTAACATCCTAACACTAAGAAAGCAGATGAAACCTCTGATTGGTGCCTTAATATAGTAATGGAAGTGATGAAAGGAAGCAAATGGAAATTAAATCCCAACAAGACAGAAGTGATGTTTCATAATAAAGATTGTATTTCAACATGTCCTGGAAGGAGTTGCTGTCTCCTGAAAACATCAGATCTACAGCTTGGGAGTAATCCTTGAAGCTATCCTGCCTCTCTATTCCAGGTGACAGTAGAGATAAGGAATGTGGTTGTACCATTATGTTCAATGTACTAACAATAACTTTTCCTGAATCAATCTGATTCCCATCTTGGAGTAATTATATAAAGTCTTGATACTGCAATATACTCTTTGTAGAACCCCCTTGATGAGAGTGTAAGCTTAGTAGGAAATGTAGCCTTTAGGTTACTGAGCAGTATACATTGAGCAATACACAGTGTCAAGATCACCAATAGTGTAAGATATGCAACAGTTGCCACTTGCTTTCTAGGCTCAATCACATATTAATTGTAACCTTTAGATCCCTAAATTGCTCAAGACCTCAGGGATCATCTGTTTTACTATGAATAGACCTAGTCAGTAAAATCTACAGGATATGCATGGTTATCTGCAGAGGTGTGTTTAGGCATATGAGAGAGGGCTTTCTCCTGTGTCAGTCCTAATTTTAAATTTTAATCTGTCTTCAGTTTGACTGCTTTTTGAAAAGGCAATAAAACACTTATTTTAAATTCATTTTAAAAGTTCTTTTCTCATGTGTTCAATGATTTTATTGTTTTTATAATTTTTTGGTGTTAATGTTTAATGATTTTATGTTTTAATATTTTATCATTTTGCCTGTTGTACATTGGCCTCTTAGAGAGCCAGCATGGTGCAATAATTTGAGTTTTGGGCTGGGTTTTTAGGAAACCATAGTTTGAATTCCTTATCATCCATGCAGACCCACTGGATTACCTTGACCAAGTCATACTCTCTCAGCCTCAGAGGAAAGCAATAGCTAAACTCCTCTGAATAAATCTTGGCAAGAAAGAAAGAAAGAACAGAACAGAAAAGAAAAGAAAAGAAAAAAAGAAAGAAAGAAAGAAAGAAAACCTTAGGAGAGGTCTCCATAAGTCAGAATTGACTTGAAGGCATTAACAACCAACAAACACTACCTCAGTGAGCCAGTGTGGTGTAGCAATTTGAGTGCTGGACTAAAAAGCTGTGGGTCAAGGGTTTAAATCTCCACAGTCACACTCTCTCAGCCTCAGGTGAAGGCAATGGTAAACCTCCTCTGAGCAAATCTTGCCAAGAAAACCTCATTATAAATGTCTGACCCCATGACGCTAATGCCTTGGTGTCACCTTAAATCAGAAACCATCCGAAGGCACACAACAACAATAGTTTGGTTGTTTTATAGAAAAGCAGTATATACATGAAAATAAATGCTACATCTCCACATGCATGCAGGATCTCCATCTTGCATATGGGTTAATGGAATCAGTCACGAAATATTTACTTAGGTTCAAAGGTTTCTGAACTTAAGAAAGATCTCTAAACTATGTAAGGATTATAGAAAAGCAAGAAAAGTGGTACAGTCTCATGTTCTTACAATTTAGCTAAAGTTATCTATCTTGCTTTGCTGTTCTGCCTTGGAAGTTTCTATGAAGAAGAGGCCATGAATGAGGAACTATGTTTTTGCTTTAATATGTAAAACTCGAATAAAGCCTGTTCTTTTTAGGAGCACTATCTAATCTATTCAGATGAGAACCCAAATGTGTGAAAACACCTTGAATCTTATCCTTGTCTATGCATTTGAAGTTGTTAGCCAGAGAATTTGGTTTGTTATCTTCACCTGTTACATTGTTTAAACCATCCAATGGAATGACCTTTGATTACAGGAAAAATACTAAATATAACCAATTGTGGGTTGAATGTCTCATGACTGATGTGTACTTTGAGCTGTAGCAGGAACGTATAAATAGTCACTAAAATCTGTAAAGTAAAGTTCACAGAAGAGATTGCTTAGAACAGCATGAAGATTTTCCTTCTCTTAGCGGCTTTTGAGCTTTGTTGGGCTCAGTATAACCCAAATACAAAGGCTGGAAGGACATCTATTGTCCACCTCTTTGAATGGCGTTGGGCTGACATTGCTTTGGAGTGTGAGCGCTATCTAGCACCTAATGGATATGGTGGGGTTCAGGTAGGCCATGCTCAAGGGGATATCATGGAAAATGTACCTGGAAAGTGGATTGTACTTGGATCACTATGGTAAAGGCCTGGGGAGTAGTGATTATATCGCAGCTTAATTAATGTGTCATGGGCTGCTGCCACACTGCAGAATTAATACAGTTTGACACTGCTTTAACTATCATGGCTCCATCTTATGGAATCCTGGGGGTTGTAGTTTGTTGTGGCACCAGAGCTCTCTGACAGAGAAGGCTAAATATTCACAAAACTACAAATTCCATAATTCCATAGAATTGACGCAAGGCAGATAAAGCAGTGTCACATTAATTCTTCAGTGTAAATGCAGCCCCAGACAAAATAAGGCTACTGAAATTTGAAGTCAATGTGACAACAGATTTTTTTTAATGAATTGTTTGGATATCGGCTGTTTCATTTGAACAAGATGTGATTTGTATGCTGAGTTGTTCCATGTGAAGACAGTAGAACAGTCTACTGTGTTGTAGACTGTTAGGCAGTGTAAGTGGTTGAGCATACCAGACTTGCCATTTAAATGACATTTATCAAGC
Source organism: Phrynosoma blainvillii (assembly GCA_026167975.1). Lineage (NCBI taxonomy): Eukaryota > Metazoa > Chordata > Lepidosauria > Squamata > Phrynosomatidae > Phrynosoma > Phrynosoma blainvillii. The sequence continues at coordinate 185,966,523 of JANUYF010000004.1, read as the reverse complement.
ATCTGAATGGCTGTTGAAACTCAGTGGAATCTAGCATCATAAATGTGTGCTGGGTTACCCACAGGTAATAATAAAGCTTCTTTAAAATATATATACTCATTGCAAAAATTTACTCAACAGACATTTGCATCATAGGAATACAAGCATTTGAACTATCCTTTTAAGAAATGTTTCACAAATAATAACAAACTCCTGAGATATTAGAAATAAAACAAGATTATTTCAAGAAGTTGTCAGATTAGAGCTCCAAGCATCCTTTACAATGGTAGGGGATGGTAATAATCTACTTTTATTTCTGATATTCTAGGAATTTGTTATTATTTGTGAAACATTTCTTAAAGGGATGGTTCAAATAATTGTATTCCCATGATGTACATGTCTGTTGAGCAAATCTGTGCAATGAGTGTTGGCTATGTTGGCAGGGGATATTGGGACTTTCAGTTCAGCATTTACAAATATTCATGATTCTCATCTCTGTGTAAAACAAAGGCCTGGAAGTCTGCATTTAGCTTCAGTGAGCCTACTCCACTGATAATTTTCACACTCCTTTGAATTAAAAAGTATTGGCAGAGAAGGTTGCAGGTAATGTATTCTGCATTTTAGTTTTTGATTTTTTTTTTTGAGAATTCATTGAGAAAGCATGGGGGGGGAATCATGTAATTTGGGGGGTTGAGCTGGAGAAAGTTTGCCCACTGCTATTTTTATATTGTCTACACAGAATCTGGCAGTGACAGCTGAAGCCTACAGTGTTAGTAAAGATACACCACAGTTCTTTTCCTGAAGTGATTAACTGTTTATCCTATGGCATTTTATGATTTTTTTTTTATTACAGATCTCCCCTCCAAATGAAAACATTATTGTTACAAATCCATGGAGGCCATGGTGGGAAAGATACCAGCCTGTCAGCTACAAGCTATGTTCACGATCTGGAAGTGAGAATGAATTGATAGACATGGTGACCAGATGCAACAATGTTGGAGTAAGTGACTCAGAAATCCTGACTAGACCAGTAACCGGTTAGTTGTAGATCAAAGAAACTCTGGTTCCATGACCATGATATTAGAGAAATAGTTCATCCAGAAAGATATACTGTAAAATCAGACATGTTCTTCAAGGGATGTTGAGTTGTTTAAGCAAAGAGATTACAGGATCCCTATAACTTTCCCTAGTCTGATGACTTTTGGGCTGCAGCATTTTGGGCTCTCTGGAGTTTCCAAAGAATTTCTAAAGGTAGCCCAAAATAGAATGTATTACAGTAATAATAATTATATTATATTATATTATATTATATTATAAATATTATAAATATTTATTTATACCCCACTTAAATGAAAACAATCTGAGCGGCTTACATCAGTTAAAACCCCATACAACAAAATTCATACCCCAACCTACCCCCTTAAAACAGTATTAAATGGCAAGATAATTAAAACAGGAATATAAACATTCCAACACAAATAAAACAAACATGAAAATATTTTTTTTAAAAAAAGTTAAAATATAAAAATGCCCTGATTAGACTCAACTGCGCTCCCCATCCATCAGCAATTGATGGGGCCACGGGGGGAGCACAGGGATCAAAGAGCCCAAGGCCAGGAGAATTAATCTGCAAAGGCCTGCCGGAAGAGATCCATCTTGACAGCTTTCTTGAAGCTGTCTAAAGATGTCAGCTGACGAATCTCATCCGGCAGGTCGTTCTAGAGTTACAATAATCTAAACAGGATGTAATGAAGGCATATATCACTATAGCCAGATGTGAAGTCTCAGGGAATGAGCACAGCTGGCACACCAGTTTTAACTGCAAATGCAGTCTTCTCCACTGCCAATACATAGGCATCCAGGCTCGGCTCTAAGTCCATGAGCACACCCAAGCAATTCACATAAAATTTTAGGGGAAGTGTGACCTCATCCAACACAGGTGGAATCCCTATTCCTAGACTGCCCTTTTGACTGACCAGAATCACTTCTGCCTTGTCTTGATTAAGTGTCGACTTGTACGCCCTCATCCTGTCCATTACTGACAGTGGACATTGGTTTAGCGCAGAGAAAGCTTGCTTGGAATTGGATGGAAAGAATAGATAGTTGGGTGTCATCAGCATATTGGTGACATCCAACTCCAAAACTCTGGATACTCTCTCCCAATGGTTTCATATGGATGTTAACTAGCATGGGAGAGAAGAACTAGCAGTAAGTATGCAAAAGCAAAGCAAAACAGATTCCGTATTGAATTTTAAATAGTTTGTTGTATCAGTAATTATAAACTGCCTTATGTCCATTATGCAGGGAGCAGGAGAATTGCAATAAATTTTTTTTTAAGATTGCCCCAGTCTTTGATTTTTTTAAATTGACCTGTGAAATCCCTCATTAACACAAAGTGCTTTATTGTATTTTATACAGATTCCTAGACTTACTAGTTCTCAAGGTCTGGAGCACTTAACAATTAAAACATCAACAAAAAGGAGAGAGATTTTACCTAAACTAATCAATTTTTCTGTCTTTTCCAACTTAATTCTGAAACCCAAAGACACAAGTATGCTTGACATTGCACTCTCAAGGGGGCTGCAACTTTAGCAAATCAATACTGGGAACAGGATTCCAAAACTTGTGGTTGGGGATAGGCAACCACCAAGAATCTCTCTCTTCTTGACTATGATGACTAAACCTGATGCTATAAGTGGCATCACAGAATGCATTCTTGGTGGGTTCCACAGATTACAGTGGAAACCAAGAGAGGAAGCAGTTTCTAAGGCATTGTGAGCCAAAGTCCTTCAAGGCTTTATTGAATATAACCAACTCCTTGTCTTATACCTGGAAGAGAAAGCATAATTCAGTTGGCTAAACACAGAGTGAGTTCTGTAATGCCATTACTATAGCAGCAGAAAAATAAACTAATGAAAGGCTGGAAGGCAGGATACTACTTCATGCTGGTTTGTGAATATAGCTAGAAGAAATGCATTTTTTTTCAGGTACATATTTATGTTGATGCTGTAGTCAATCACATGTGTGGCTCTGGAGGTGGGGCTGGCACCCATTCTACTTGTGGAAGCTATTTTAATGCAGGTACTCGTGACTTCCCTGCTGTCCCATACTCGGCCTGGGACTTCAATGATCAGAAATGCAAGACCTACAGTGGAGAGATTGAAAGCTACAATGATATTTACCAGGTAAAACTTGTGGATTTTTTTCTTTGTTTCTCTTCTTTCTTTCTTTCTTTTTCTTTCTTTCTTTTTTGGTAATTGTTCTTTCATCTAGTTGAAATATGAAATGTAGCAGGTAAAAAAAAAATGCATTGCCCCAAGGTTGTTCATACTTAGCATACTGTTTTGCTCTCAGCTTTGCAGGCAGGACATTTTAATGTCCCAAAATCTGGACTAGATCTGGAATCCTTTATATACAGTATTCTGTCACTGAAAAGGGTGCTAATATCCTAAAGGCACCATATTCTGTCTGATTTTGGATGCTAAGCAGGGTCAACCCTAGTTAGTACTTAGATGGAAGACAACCAAAAAATAACAGATGCTGTAGTCTATATTTCAAATGAAGGAACTGGCAAAACCACTTCTAGGTATTCCTTGCTTAAGAAAGTCCTGTGAAATTCATTTGGTCTCCATATGTCGACAGGCAACTTAAAGGTGCATGCGCATGCATATGTGTGTGCGCACATGCACACGTACACACATCATAAAACTGACGTCTGAAAACAACCTTTTCCAACAGGTCCGTGACTGTCGGCTTGTTAGTCTTCTTGATCTTGCACTAGAGAAGGACTACGTACGCTCCACAGTTGCTAACTATATGAACCGACTGATTGACATTGGAGTAGCAGGATTTCGGATTGACGCTTCCAAGCATATGTGGCCTGGGGACATGAAAGCATTTTTAGACAAGCTAAACAATCTGAACACTCGATGGTTTGCTGAAAGAACAAGGCCATTCATCTTTCAAGAGGTGATCTGTCCATCTGTCATGTCAAAGATAAACATTAAACACATATGGTGTTAGCTTGAGAAAATGGAAAGATGGGTCATTTCCTATGGCTCCGGGCTAGAAAAAGTTACTTTTTATTATATTGTATATGCTGGTGGGAATTTTTTTTATTATCCTGGATATGCTGGCAGGGAATCTGGGACCTGCACTTTTAAAAGGTAATTTTTGAAATTTCAAGCTAGTACCATCTAAGGATCCCTCATCACATCCCACATGCATTGAACAAGAAGGTTAGAAACAACATTGGATATAGGTATACCTCTGTTAACAAAGTAGATATGTTCCTGGGCATTACTCGGTTAAATGAAAAATTGGTACCAAAAGCAGAAATAACATGGAAAGAATAGGGATAGCTTCTGGTTAAAAAGAACAGCAATTCAACTTGTTTCAGGAAACCTTTTATTTAAAACTTAACAATATGCACACATGAAATGAAAGAACCAGGTCTGGTAAGCCTTGCCTAAATAAACAAAAACATTTAGCACCTTCCAGAGATCACTTGAAAGCTTCTGCCAAAACACATCCAAGTGTGATTTTGTCATGAACCGAGGTTCTCTGTTGTTCTTTTGATCCAGAGAGAAATTTAGCTACCCTGGACTGTAGGATTTTCAATATAGACACATGGGAAACCAGATCTGGGTTTAGACACTATGCATGTAACATTAAGACATACGGATGAAACAATAAGAAATAAGACAATCAGAAATAAGACAATCATTTTAAGTATCAAGAGCCCTTGATACTTAAGTTTTATAAGGTATAAAAGAAGTGGTCTACCAGCTTCACTTTGTTGGCACCTACCCGGGCAAGGTGTCATCCCAACCTTCATGGATGCCTGATCAACATTCAGTGGAGGACCTTCGTGAGTATGTTGTATGAATGTGTGTGTGCCAGAGCTCTTGATACTTAAGTGTTATGTCTTAATAAATGTTATGTGCATAGTGTTTAAACCCAGGTCTGGTTTCCTATGTGTCTTTGTTGAAAATCCTATAGTCTAGGGTGGCTAGATTTCTCTCTGGATCAAAAGAACAACAGAGAACCTCGGTTCATGACATTTTTTTTTTCTTTACTCAGTTTCCACTTTTCATATGATGTCCATTTTAGTGATCAGATCTATGTTTTTCTTGTTTTTAACATGCTGAGAGTAGCTGGTAAGGCAAGCTTACCTGCTTTCCTCTTTTCTTGATCTTTTGTTGTTCACACAACCTCAGCAAGGGATTCTTTATCTGGAGCTACTTCACCTGTTGTAGGAACACACACACATACACACATACACACAGAGAGCTACAATAGGATCAGCTAGAATAGAATCCCATTCATTTCCAGCTTAAGCTTTGAGGAACTGTTTATTGCAAACATGCTGCTGCAACCCAACACGAGTTTGTTTCTCCAGCCTTCCTTCACCATCCTCCCAATGTCCTAGACAGATAAAGAGGAAGAAGAGACTGGGCAAACATAAAAAAGTTTTGTAAAAATGATTTTTTTTGTCAGAATCTTTGTTAACTAAGGTATGTCTACACTTGTCTATTTGGACACTGCACGTCTTCTAAGTTAAGGGGATGCCTAACCTAATTCTACTCTACACACAGAGGCTCAGTAAATAGTTAGATTTTCATGTGAAGAGCTGTAGCCTTATTCTTTTCCAGTGAAGGAGAAAGCACTGAATGTATAATGTCAATCTTGGGATGCCTGATATGACTGTATAATCAAGAGAGTGGTGAACGAGGAATTATTGCACATATTATATAGATATGTTTGTACAGTTCTGTATCTTACAGGTACGCTTATTAGGAAACTGAGACTGGCTGCAAACCCTTCTGACATACGACATCCACATTATTTCTTCCTGTAATGTTGCTGTTGCATAGATCTGAATCACATAAGTGTACATGTAACCTCCTTAGTTAATACTACATGGCTCACAGCAGAAAGTGTAACCTGACATAAATGAATATTGTGAATCAGCAAACCTGTGTGTCTGTGTATATGTGACATGGAGAGACAGAAAATAAGACAAAGATCTGATACCACACCTTGAAATAAATGCTTGTTTTTTTCACTTTTCAGGTGATTGATTTGGGTGGAGAGGCCATCTCAGCCAGTGAATACTTTGGAAATGGGCGGGTAACAGAATTCAAATATGGTGCAAAACTAGGGACTGTCATCCGTAGATGGAATGGAGAAAAGATGGCTTATCTAAAGTAATTTTTATTTCATGCATTTCAAACAAGGTTACAACTCAAACCTTAAGAACTTTAAATATCTTAAAATATGTTTCCAATTAATTTGACCCCTTCTTTATTTTCTTAGGAACTGGGGAGAAGGCTGGGGCTTTATGCCTTCTGATAAAGCTCTGGTCTTTGTGGATAATCATGATAACCAGAGAGGACATGGTGCTGGGGGAGCTTCCATTTTGACTTTTTGGGATGCCAGGTAAGGAACCCATTTGAAGGCTCAACTGGTTCTTCTTCCCCTGCCCCCAAAGAGAAATATAAACCATGTTTCTTCTTCTTCTTCTTCTTCTTCTTCTTCTTCTTCTTCTTCTTCTTCTTCTTCTTCTTTCCCTCTTTCTTGTTGTCCTCTCTCTTTACAGGCTCTACAAAATGGCAGTTGGTTTCATGCTTGCTCACCCTTATGGTTTTACGCGTGTCATGTCAAGTTTCCGCTGGTCAAGGCATTTTGAGAATGGAAAGGTCAGTTCCTATTTTAAAATTATAACAAATAATTTGTAAACTCTTATATGTATTTATCATTGATTTAATGTAAAATATTTCTTCCCTTCTGTTATATAAGTTCACGAAAGCCCACAAATTTTATGTAGGGGGTCATTTCAGATTCCACTAGAGGTGTTTGTCTGGGAAGTTGGAGAGAGTTTTTTGTTGGGTGGGACAACAGTCACAGTGACATTGAAAGGCCTGTTCTTTGCTGTATTAGATTTTTTTTAAAATACATTTTTGTTATGGTTCTTTCATCATAACTATATTGATGTGATGATTAACCACATATGATTTAAAGCACAATTGGAGGGTTGGGGTGGTGTAGAAATGCCTCATCTTTCCTGAATTGACTTGACTTTAAAGCCTAGCTGCAATGCTATTTTTACCCAGTTAGAAATGAACAGAGAGTGCAAGTATTAGGCTGTGAGACTAAGGTGCAGAGTTATCACTATTTTCCTGGTGGCTCCGAAGTGTGAGGCTTTTTCACCCTAGAGGTTAGCACAGTCACACAGCTTGAGAAAATTACTTTCAGGGGACTACAACTCCCCTAATCACTAGCTGGCATGGACACTGGCTGAAACATCCCACACAATGACAAGGCAGGTGATAGAGTGGAATGTGACATTTCAGCTAAATGTGGGGTGGTGACCTGCCATTTTAAAATATTCCTTCATGTAAAAAGCTGTCTGAAATAAAATTCCTAGAACACCATCAAGAGAGAATCGAGGCATATTGCTGTGCTGCATTTTTACTTGCAGGTGCCCAGGACAGAAATGATAATACAAACCATTAGAGATGTGCTGTCTTATTTTACCTAATTTTGTTGTATTTACAACCTTATTCTGAGCATCCTTGAGTAATGTAACAAGATGTTCTCAAATGGATTTCCTTGTGTATAGATGCCAAGAAATGTATTTTGCAGATCTATTATGTGTCACCAATTATCTAATATTATTGTCCTATCAATGTGTATTCCATAACTAGGATGTTAATGATTGGATTGGCCCTCCAAGCAATCCTGATGGATCAACCAAATCAGTTACTATTAATCCAGACACTACTTGTGGCAATGACTGGGTCTGTGAACATCGATGGCGTCAAATAAGGTTAGAAAAATGTTAACTTTATCCTACACTACTGTGAAAACTAGGGAAAGACTAGGAAAAGATCTAGTCTGCTGAGAAATTTCCACCCTCTCTGACCTGTATTTAGCCAGGCTTTGTGGCCTCAGCTTTAAATCAGCAAGATTTTTAAAATTATTTTTTAAAAAAATTAAAGTGGGATTTTGAAAAAATAAATAAATGTAAATGAGATTTCAAAATGTTGTTATATCCAGGAATAGAGAGTCAAAGGGGGGTTGTGGACAGCCAGAAATAGTGCAAATTGAGTCCACTTTTAGGGTTAGGGTTAGGGTTTGGGAATCATGGGAACTGTATTTTATTGTGGAACCAGAGCTCTCTGACAGAGAAGACTCAATGTCTCAGAAAAAAAAACCAATTCCCATGATTCCCTAGCACTAACCCTAACGTTAAAAGTGGACTCAATTTGCACTATTTCTGGCAGTCTGCAACCCCCCAAAGATATCACTATGAATATTAATTATATAACTTCTAATTATATTCCATAAATATATTAACCGCAGTTTATGGAGATGAGAAACAAGGTTGTTTGAGTCCTATTTTGGGAGAAAGGCGAGACATAAATCAATCAAATAAAGAAATAATAATGCCCTATTTCAGAGGTCATTTACATGAAGCAGAGACTTCCTCCCCCTCTCTTTCCTCATCTCTGTGTCTCTCTGGTTGGCCTTGCCTCTCTAAGTACAAAAACAGAGAAGTGCGGTGAATCGAGAATTTGAGGAGATGGTATAGATCTGAACAAGGAGAAGGAACATGGATATAAATTCAAGGGATCCTATATTTTGCTGAAATGAAAATTAATCTGTAAACAATTCAGAAAAAATCTGTACCTACTTTCTAAAGCAGGGGCAGGCAACCTAACGCCGGGGGGCCAGATGCGCCCCCCCAAGGTCTTTGGACCGGCTGCCGCCACCACCGCCCACCATGATGATATTGATTATTGTTGTTATTACTTGTTCTTGGGGTTTTCTTGGCAAAATCTCCACAGGGGTTTTGCCATCATTGCTTTTCTGGGGCCGAGACAGTGTGCATCCCTGGTTGTTTGTGGGTCTGCCTTCCAGTCGTTTCCATGATGATAATGATTATTGTTGTTATTACTTGTTCTTGGGGTTTTCTTGGCAAAATCTCCACAGGGGTTTTGCCATGGCTTTTCTGGGGCTGAGAGAGTGTGCATGCATATATTTTTATTTTTATTTTATTTGTGTGTGTGTGTGTGTGTGTGTGCGCGCTTCAGCCCCCCAATTGTCTGAGGGACCGCAACCCGGCCCCTGGCTCAAAAAGGTTGCCTACCCCTGTTCTAAAGGATACTATATAGTTGATTATGAAGATGGTTAAATAGATTATAATCTGTGATTTAAAACATTACAGCTCATCCCCTCAGAGAAGTGATTTAAATCCTTATGTTGCTTCCAGGAATTTAGGAAAACCAGCATAACTATTAGCTTAATAGTTATGTTCATGCATTTTTGGCCAGTTAACTCAGATTTTTCTCAGTACTTGCACCATTGGATGCAGAATTAATGCAATTTGACACTGCTTTAACTGTCATGGCTCCATCCTGTTTAATCCTGGGATTTCTCTGACAGGGAAGGTTAAATATCTCACAAAATGCCAAATCCTAGAATTTCATACTATTTAGCCATGGCCATTAAAGTAGTGTAAAATGCATTAATTCTGCAATGTGGATGCAGACAGACATATCAAAAGTACATTGATTTACTGAAATGTTGCCATGGGTGGCTGAGTGGCCTCTTGGGCAAGTGGGTGGAGAAACCATTCTTGAGGTCTAGTTCAAACTTTTAATTTGCTATCCAAGGTGCTGAACCTATTTTAAACACCTTGGATAGTTCTTTTGAAATTCAAACTGAGGCCCAAATCAAGTTTATGACCCCAATGATGCAGAAGCCACCAGCCAGTACTGATAACGGCTGGGCTTCTATATCATGGTCTATGTTTTGTAACTTCATGAATCCATAGCAGTTGCAGAAATGTGACAAAACCCTGTTATTGAATTGCAAAGATGTACATCCAGGTACTGACCAATATGTTTCAATGTGCTTGGGTGCTTCCAAAGTGCATTGGACACTTCTGATGCATATTGCACATTCTTCTGGGGCACATTGGGCTCTTCTCATGGTCACTGGGTGCTTGCAATACATCTGATGCTCACTGGACAGTTCTGGTATACATTAGACACTCCTGTTATGTCTTGACCCATTGCACAGCAGAGCCATGGTGCATCAGTTACTCCGCTTGCTACAGTGGACATTGTAATGTCACAGCAGACTCTAGGTGAACATGAACATTGTGAAACCACTCTGTTCTGTTTCCTGCACACGAAAGTCCACATATGAAAGTGCAAGTCCCATGCTGAATTCCAGATGTTGTTTATACATTTGAATGTTTTTAGCATTATGTTTTGTAACAATTTTATATAAATAGTTTTTACTTTCTTTTGATTAGTTAACGTTTATGGCCAGCTGCTCTGCTTCACCTTGTACTGTTAACAAAATGGCATATAATTACATTACAATATAAAATTGTAATGCATTTTCCCTCCTTCCTACAAAGGAACATGGTTATTTTCCGCAATGTTGTCGAGGGACAGGCGTTTACCAATTGGTGGGACAATAACAGCAATCAAGTGGCATTTGGGCGTGGAAACAAAGGATTCATTGTCTTTAATAATGATGACTGGTAAGTAGGCAGAGATTTTTCAGGGGCTGAAATCATGGCTACCTTGCTGGGGAGTGTGGCAGCAAGAGTAGGCTACCTTTTTCAAAATGAATGGCAAATTCAGTGTAGACAAAGGGATGTGTTCATGCACATTCCATGGGTGGGCAAGATCAAAGTCAAAAGGGTGGGACCAAAAATTCATGGATATTTGTACTTAGAGCACTTACTGTCAATAACTCCTTCATGTCTTGGGAGGGAAGCAGAAAAAAAGAAAGAACCTGGGTAGAGAATAGGAAACCATCAAATGATAGTCTCATGAAGAAGGAGGTATGGTCATCTGGAGAATCCCAGAGAGCCAGATTTGGCCTCAGGACTTGAAGTGCCTCATCCCTGCTATGTCATATCACACCAGATGACAAACTGTTCTGCACAAAATAATCACAGAACCTTCCACAGAAAGTCAGCAGTGGGGACCTGAGCACCATAGGTTATATATCTGATGGCGTGGGATGGTTCCTATGGATAGAAGTAATTTCATGGATGGCAGCCGGTCCAAAGACCTCGGGGGGGGGGCATCTGGCCCCCGGGCCTTAGGTTGCCTACCCCTGCTTTAGAAAGTACCTTGGCGTTGGCCACTGGATAAGAAAGTGATCATCCTAGACCAACTGGATTAATTTATCATGTAAAGCTTTATGAGGTAAGGGGATTATTTAAACATCTATTATTTTTAACCCCCTTTTAACAGGAACTTGTCTGAAACACTGCAAACCGGCCTTCCTTCAGGCACATATTGTGATATCATTTCTGGTGAGAAGGAGGGGAATAGCTGTACTGGAATTAGAATTGAAGTCCAAGGTGATGGCAAAGCTTATTTTCAGATTAGCAACAGTGCTGAAGACCCATTTGTTGCAATTCATGTTAATGCTAAATTATAATTTGAACCAAAAATGTCCTTCCTTAATCTTGCTTTCCTCAATAATTGGAGTGATGTAAAATAATAAAGATTCCTTTAAAAATTAGAATAAATGGTTGCAATGTTAAATATACTTGCTGTAAACAATCTTTGCTACTACGATTTTGCTTTTAATCTTCATTTATCTAAAACAGTCTTCATGCAGCCACTGTTCCAAGAGGGAGCCACCATGCAGAGAAAGACCACTATGTCAATTGTGCCAGTCTCATATAAATTTCCTTTCTGTATTATTATTATTATTAGTGGTGGTGGTCAAACTATGAAAATTTCTGATGAAAGGAACAGCTCTTCCCATCAATGAATGTCAATTGCATCCCACACATTCCAGGGTCAAAGTCTGAATATTCCAACTATCCTATCATCAGGCTGACAGAAAATATCTAATTTTGTGTGATGAAGTTAGCAGTTGGGATATGTCAATTAAAAAAACTTTACTGTTCAGAACTGAAAAAACAACAGACTTTTCACTTTCTTTCTTTCTTTTAGTAGAAAGGATTGTAGTTACTGCAAACACCCACCTCACATCCATATATGTATTTTTAGGGATGTAAAAAAAGAAAAGAAAAGATAAAGCTATGGTTTGGGTGGAAGTGTTTTTAAAGGACTCTTTAGCTTAACTTTGGGATTTTTAAACAACCGTCTTGTTAGAAGGGATGCTGCTGTAAGGAAGACAGTGTAGTGCTGCAGTGCTTGGAATACAGGGGAGCAGTGTGACCCTCTTGATATGTTTGACCTATATTTCCCAACTGCCTTAGCCATTATAGGTAACAATAAAGAATTCTGAAAACTGCAGTCAAAAACATATGGAGAACCACAGTAGTTCATCCCTGATCCATCCACCTCCACAAACTTTGGTTGTGTTTGCAGGAGCTGAATGGAGTCACATTCTAAAATAACTAGAAGGCTACTAATGTAGGTTCTTGACTATTAAAGTGCAATCCAATAGCTTATACTAGATCAACTTTCTCATGTTATATGCCATCTTTTCAAGTGTGGATGTCTGTGGGATGTTAGGTAAATTGTAAAAACAGTTTCACGATATACTCTTACATAGTGAGCATGATTGGGATGAGTATGAAGATTGAGGCTCGTGTCACACTGCAGAATTAAGGCAGTTTGACACCACTTTAACTGTCATGGCTCCATCCTATGAAGTTCTGGAATTTTTTCCCCTCTACAAATCCCAGAAGTCCATAACATTGAGCCATGGCAGTGAAAGCAGTGTCAAACAGCATTAATTCCTCAGTGTCGATGCAGCCTGAATGTCAGGTGTGCAATAATGAGTGAGCTGAATTTCCATATGGAAAGGGATTGGTGAAAATAAATAAATAGGTAATAGTTTAAATAAAGTGACCGATATTTCTATTGAGGTCTTGTGTGTGGTTTCATTATTTTATGGGCTGGTTAGCAGAGGGATTGGTGGAAAAGTAAGCATGGGAGGTGCTGATGGAAAAAGAAGTGGGGAGAAAGATTCTGAGGGAAAATTATGTTATTTAGTTAAGACAACATATGTAGTAATGTATTAAATAAAAAAAAACTATAATTACAAGTGTTATTGCACTGAAGAGCAGTAAGGAGTGAAATAAGATACACTTTACATCTTAAGTTAAATTGAATAAAATTGTATTTCTTATTCTTAATAACCATACTTATTGCCTGATCACTATACCCAGTGTAATACAGAGATATGGCCTAATAGCCTAAACAGGGATGGGAACTGTGTAACATTCTGGAGTTGTTAGGCTGAAACTCCCATGTAAGGTCAAGATACAAAAATTCATTTAATATATATTTAGAAGAGGGAGGCCCTCAAGTGGTTAAAAAGGCTTTTTTTTTTTGTCATGGCATGTCTTCACCTGTGAATCTAGCATTTAGCAAACTTAGGTTTGTAATTAGTCATTGGAAAGTAAATAATTGGTTTAATTTGAAAGTCTGTTTGTTGGAGCACAAATCTCCAAGGAAATCTTGTTGTGGGAAGGAAAGCATGTTAGTCACAGAAATGCACATTTTCCTTAACATCTAGGGTTTGACTCGAGAATAGGCTCTGGGAAACCCAATTCCAGCCATTAATTTTGCTTTAGTGCTCCCAGGCCAGTCAATATCCCACAGGCATAACTATGTCCCAAGACTTTTATAAACAACAACAACATCAACAACAACAACATTTATTTCTATTCTGCCTTTTCCTAATGGGAATCAAAGCAGATTACAACAGGTATATAAAACATAAACAGATTAAAATTACTGTCAAGATTAAAAGGAGAACCCCCTATCCCAAGATAAAGATAAAATGCAGGGAGAACCTTGCCATGCTGCCTTGTGCTCCTTGGCACAGAGGAAAGGAATCACATGTGTAAGTCTAATAATTGAAATATAGTGCATAGATGTATGTGTTCCTCACTGAAACAAAAAGTGTATGAAGAGTGAGATTGGAGTGAGATTGTGCAAAAGGCACAATCAGCAGGTAGATGTGGACCCACAGGTTATGATCTGTTCTATTTGTTATAATCTCATTGTCAAGTGGAAGAAATAGCAGCCTTGGAAGTTCCTTACTGGGTTGATTCTTACGTCCAAGCATATACATATGGTCCCATTGTAAGGAAGCAAATTGATGCCAGCTACAAGTCAATGTAGAATCAAGAGAACTGGGGAGGGAAAGAAGTCTAAGGATGAAGATCCTAAACTTATAGTAGGACCTGGAGCTGAATTTCCATATGGGGTGTGATTGTTGGGAAAAAGTGAGAATGGGAGGTTCTCCCAACAATCACAAAGTAAATGACACTGCTATAGCATAAGCTAAATGTTGGTCACCACCATTGTAGTGGGTAAACAGGAACAGAGACCTCGGAATTTCAGGAAAGTAGAGTTTTATTGTCAACAGGCTCCCAGACCTGTGATTGGGACCCCCTCCCCTGCTAATCAACATCCTTATATGCCATCTTACACAGCTAGTTTATAATGCATGCATAATTCAACATTTTCATTAGTTACACAATATAACTCCAAGTCCCCTCCTTTACCAATTATGTTACACTTTTCTTGCTATGCATGAATGAATCTGGCTTTCTTCCTTAGGCTGTAAAACTGTTACCCTAGCCTTCAAGGTAAAATAAACAACATTCCTTTGTTATCATAAGCAATGAAACAGAGCTGAAAAACCTTTTACAAACTGCTTTGAAAATACACAGTTTTAAACATAGAAAATGAGACCCTAAGGTTCATCCAATCCAGCCCCAAATTAGCCATGAGCTTTGTTGTTTCTTTTATATTATTTTTCATCTCTTACACCATGGGCATTACAGCACAAGCCCCATTCTCACTGCAGTCACACTTGTTAAAGAAAATGGAATTATACCTGTTTGTGAGCAGCCATTATTGTACATCGTCTTCTTGCACTACTGGGGCTGCTTCTGACATCACACTCTTTCCTTTACTCCCCTTTAACTGCACCTCCCTGCAACATGCCTTTTGTTTTGTTTATATTTTTTTCAAAAAAATAATTTTTTTATTATCACTTTTTCACTCGGCTCTGGAGTTCTGAATCATGCCTGTTTGAGAATAATAAGGGGGAGAGGGTCAGGGGAGAGGAGGAGACACTGACATCACATGGCTACCAATATTGCAACTACCCCAGCAGGGTTGTTTCATACCTGGGGACTATCGTGATTGAAAGCTTATTTACTAGTTTCCCTTGTCCATGAAAAGTGATGCCCTAACAATGCTTGGGGAAACTACAGGTTGGAGGTAGCAGTATGTAATAAGTATTACCAAAGCGGCTTTTTTCAAGCTTTAATTGTGGTTTAAATACTGTGTGTGATATAGTCCCATGTCTCTCTTCATCCTTGTCAGGATTCTTTTCTTTCTCTACTTCCTTTCATTCCATATTCTCTTGTCACAATTAATTAACTTCTTGTTTCACTATCCACTTGCCACACAATCACTACTGAGCAAGTGGTCATCCAGAGAGGGACCTGGGGCAACTGATCCAGGTCCTACTGTGTCTTTTGAACCTCCTCTTCCTTCCTTACTCCAGCTCCCTTGATTCACCCTTGACTTGTAGTTGGCATCAATTTATTTTCTATCATACTACTAATAAATGAGCAGTAAGATATTTAAAAGACCAGGACATTGTGGTTAATAATAATAATAATAATAATAATAATAATAATAATTTTTATCCTGACCTTCTGCAAGTGCAACCCTTCACCCCTTTAACTGGACATGGGATTTCATAATTAATATCTAACATTGAGCATATTTTGAGAGGTCATGATGACCTTTGGGGACAATGAAGTTACACATGTAAGTAGGCACACTGACCTAAGGATATGTGAGAGAACTAGGTGGCAGTAAAATAAACTCTAAATGGGTTTACTGATCACTCCACCCCCCCTTCACATTTCCTTTCTCAATGGAGACAAAATGAGTCCCATCACAAAAGCAATCAAAGACCACAACTTCCATGTCACTACAGGCTATGTCCCTATTCACCCTTCTGCCTAACTATCCAAGGATTGTCTGAAATCCAATCAATGTTTTTATAACTCTGGAGTTAAAGGCATCAACCATTCTGGATTTCTTTTATCAATTCCATGGCGACACCATCAAAGCCTTTGTTATACCATGTGGTAACATCAATCACACCTCGAAGGTATGAGATAGGATATAAATATCCACTGAAGCCATAGCCACCATGCTCACATATATCGGTATGGTTTTAAAAGTATTCTAAACAATATCCAAAGGGAAAGGAACCAAGAGAGAAAGCAAGGGAAAAGGAATAAGGTGAAGGAAGACAAGAAGAGGATAGCTTAGGGAATAAATGAAAAGATTTATAGATCAATTCTTCTCCCTTTCTGTATGTTGAAATCAGAGTTCAGAGAAAATTATTGCTGGGTTATCTCTGGTCTGAGATTATTGCCACCTGATTCTTGTGAGGTGGCTTGTAAAAGATAGAAGAGTAAACAGAATCTAATACCTTCTAGATCATTTTTGTCACCTAGAAATGCCACCAACATAACTGAAGAGATGATTGTAGAGACAAAGATGGGTGAAGATTAAAATGGAAGGAAACTGGAGGCAGATAGATTCATAAATTGGGAAACACAACTCATAAACTGGAAAGGAAAGGATTAAAAGGCTAAATGAACTGAAAAGTGCAAAACTGAAAATACAGGACAAGAATACAAAATATTTATGGATAGGAACAGATAAAATTGCTTTAGTATTAAAGTATTGATCAAACCAGACCTGTGATATGTTCTGTGACATGCAGCAATTCTCAGAGATTGTAAGTAGTGGATTTTCTGCACCATGGCCCGAAACAGACAGGCAAAAAAGGCACCTTCAGCACATTTTTTTTTTTTGGGGGGGCGTGACAATAAGACAATGCATGCCTCCAAACAGCGTTGAAGGCATGCTGAAGTTGCACTGAAGATATTTCCTGCTTCTTTCTGTGGTCCATGTGGTCACTGCAGCCCTGGGATGATTATACTGGGAGCAACTTCAGGCCGTTCCTTCCTGCCTATCTGTTTTGCTGCTAAGTCACTAAGATCCAGAACTGAACTTCTGCAAATAATGCATGTCATCTACCACGTATTGCACTTCACCTTGGAGACTTGATATAAAACCTGATCATAGAATGAATGATGATTAAGGTTTAAATTTGCAGTCATTATCTGCATATCTGAGTCAAAATATTTTGGTCTAATGCCAGAGTGACACCACAGTAATCTTGCTTTTAATTTAACATCATTGTACTCTAACACTGTGCTGCTCCAAAAGCATGTTGATCAAAAACATGTCTTAAGTCTGTATTGTTTTTCAAATGGTGGATGTACACATCCATGTCTTAAAACAGATGTAAATTTCATACAGCCTGTATAATATGCAATGAATGTATTTACCCTAAAAAGTGGAGAGATGTTGAGGATCCCCCAATGGCAGTGTCAGCATATTTTTGAATATTTGGGAAATTTATAGCTTAAAAGGAGGTCTGTGAGAGGAGGGCAACTTTGGAAATCTTTTCACATGTGTATACCAGTGCTAATTGCATAGACACTCCAGTTTCAGTAAATAGAAGGGTTTTATTTAGAAATGTGTAAATGTCCACACAAACACACAAACCAATGCAACTTTAAGAACCATAAAAGGCTATCAGAAGGAAAGATGTGGAAGGTTGGATAGAGAGGATCTGGGAATTAAAGGAAGCAATAATTACCAGTCCTAAAGATAGGTCAATGGAAAATGTAGTGACTCAGCATGAACAAGGTCCTCTAATTACTTTTAAAAGTAATTAGTTACAAGTAAAATTCCAGTGCCTCTAAAATAGCTAGCATTATAGTTGTGATCTTTAAAGTAGCTCTTTCTTTTTCCATTTCTGAAAATAAACTAGCTATTTCTTTCTTTCTTTTTTTTTTTTTAAATCATGGGCAGCCATGTTGGCCTCCTCCTTCTGGACATGTGGTCACTGGGAGATTCTCAAAGTCCAAGAAATTTGCAAAAAACAACAACCAACCAACCAAAAAAACAAACAAACAAACAAACAAAAACACCCTCTTTGCAATCCAACATGGACGTGACAGCCTGCAAGTAATACCCCTCCATACCATCTGAACTGAGAACAAAAAACAGCAAGATGTAGGCTCATAACTTACATCTTCATTTTTTCCCTCCTATATGGTTTTTAACACCTTGCCTGATGAAGAAGCCAGAGAAGCTTTGAAAGGTTGCAACATGTAATTGTGCATTTTGGTTGGCCCAATAAAGGTATCATTGTTTTGTGGATTTTTGATTAGTTATTTCTTGTTTCTTTAAAAAGAACCAGTTTGAATGCTACAAAGCTGTAGCCTGCTCTTCTTCCACCATCCTCAGTGCTGCCTTAACATCTTCAAAATAGCATGCATCATCATCATCATCAAAGGGTCCAGCAGGAGCCAACACTTGTACTATGTGATACTCCTCCTCCACCATTCAGTAAGGCCAGTCCTGTACTATAAAAGTAACTAAATTTTCAGTTATGTCACAAAAGGAATGAAGTTTAAAATGTAGTGAGGATTTTACCTTTGTTATTGGAGGAAAAATGTAACTATAAATAATTACAGGTACAAGCAACCATAAGTAACTAGTTGTTTCTAACTCGTTACTTCTACCTTGGCCCAGCATCTGCATTTTTCTTTCTGTCTGGACTTGTGTTCTTTCTAGTCATTGCATGCCTTCCCCATGGCCACTGTAGGGGAGAATGAGAACTGAGCACAAAGTAGGAGCACAAAACAATTCTTGAACCTCTCTTATGAGGGTGGGTGTGAGACCACAGCTGTGTAATGATAAAAGTGACTAAAAGTAAAAATTGTATCACAGAAAGAGTGACATTATCCCTCAATAGCTACAATTATAGCATACCATGGCACCTGAAAAGGAACTGCAACTATTTGTTCTTGCTTATTAGTTACTTTAAATATCTGGATTCCAACTGTCTACTACTTCACTTGCCGAAGAAATGCTACAATTTCTACGTTTCTCGGGTAATTTCCCCTCCCCATGATTCAATACAGATTGAAACAATACAGATATCCCCATGATTCACAGAAGAGAGAAAATTCAAACCGAAACACTTTTTGCTCATCGTCTTTCCATTACCCCCAGTCAAACAGCTGTGAAAGAGGAACCCTTGTTTTGCTAGAGTTTTTTAAAAAGTGGTATTTCACTCATTCACATAGATGATACGGACTCTTTCAAAGGGAAAAAAATAAAACAAAAAATACCTTCAAAGATCTTTGATTAGGTAATGGGCAGATGGGGAAACCACCGTACATTCTGTTTGTTCTTTCTGTCCTTAAATATGAATTCTGGGGAAAAGACAAAATGTGTGTGAGAGACACAAAGAGACTCAGACTGTTTTGGAATGAGGGACACATTAACTCATGTATGAACAGGTACAAAGTATATAGCACATGTACTGGAGTTGCAGCAACATGGTTCATTTGATAGTTCTCTTTTTAATGCTGATGCTTCTGTAATGCAGGTGTCATTATTTCTGCTGTCTTGTTTCAGAAATCAAAAGTCACCCAGGATGCTTGAAGGTTAATAATTAAAATGCTGGCTTGGGGTTTTCTCCTTTTCTTTTCTTTTTTTAAAGTTTTGTTTTCAGATAGAATATCATCATCATCATCATCATCATCATCATCATCATCATCATTCTCATCCTCATCCTCATCCTTATTGTTCTGAGTACACTCTGCTGGTTAATCTCCACAGATGTTTAATTTAAAGATATAGCCGTGTTAGTCTGTAGAATCAGTATATAGAGAGATCTTGTAGCAAAGGTGCTACAAGATATATCCACAGATGTTTGTAATTCTTTTTACATTTTTTTAATGAATGTTCTAGTCAATTCCCCACAGTAGGTTGATTCTCAACAAGTCAGAACTGCCATGTTCTGGGATTGCAGAACCATTTCTCAAGTGTCTCAGGCCTCATTCCCACTACAAAATAAAACTGGTTTTTGAGTCGAATCAATGAAACGATTTAGTGCTGAAAAGACTTCACACCATTCGAGCAGCACTCAAACCTTACCCATTTCAGTTTAATCTACTTCGCATTCACATTAATCAAGGAATCAATTCAACATGGAGTCACATCACAGAGGGGATTGTGCCAACAGGGAACCAACTGATTTAGATCTACAGCTCGTTCACACTAGCACTGAATTGATTCATCGCAAAAGACACGGGGAATTCAGTGGATCCAGAAGAAGTGCTTTAAATGGGTTTAGCTCTGGGGTCCCCTTCACAAACCATATCAGGGAATTGGTACAAGTGTGAACAAGGCCCATTTAAACTGGCTCTGATCCACTTGCTAAACAGTTTATTATGTAGTGGGAATGATACCTCAGTCTAACTGGACATAGACTTTATAGTGTAGAATTTAAATAAATATTTGCAAATATTTAAAATTTACTAAAATCGCCAGTTTCATTGGTTAGGAGTCATGGGGCATGTACTTTTTCAGAATGCCCTTTTGTGGAGGAATATTTTGGAGATCTTATTTTTGAGGGCTGTTTTAATAGATTAGGACTTTTAAAAGGATGTCATCACACCAGGCTCATAATGTTCCACAATCGTGTTTGTGTAGGAAAATAAAAATATACCTGGCTGTGGACAGTTGTTATTGCACAGCACTTCCAAACCGCCATGGTGCTATTCTGTGCTGGCCTTTGCCTTCTTCACACCATCCTCCATAGCTCAGCCTCTCTACCCTATACCTTTCCCAGTATAGCTCTCAGTTTGCATTTTTATTTTATTATTATTTTTTATTTTTAGTAGAATCACCAGATTATGGCAATCCATTAAGCCAAAAAAGAAAAAAAGAAATTAAAAAAAAAAGAAAAAAGAAAAGAAAAGAAAAAAAGAAAAAGAAAAGCAGGCTGTTTGGGAATAGTGAGAAGGAAGGGGAGAGGAGCACAACTGCATCCACCCACACCATGTAACTTGTTGCATATTGGAACTGTTTTAGGAGAAAATTATCACATGTGCATTAACAATGGAAAAGAAGCACAATTGGGAGGCATTGATGTGTCTTTATCTATCAATGAAAAGGAACGTTCCAGTAGCAGATGGGCTACAGACCAGCTACTGGATGGACATAGAATTATGTGATAAAGTATGGCTACAGATGCTACTATCCTGTTATAATTCCATTTTTCAAGTCTCATGGGGTAAAATCCTTAGAAATATTCCTTTGAAAATAATATCCATGTGTGTGTACAAGTTGTGTGCATGAGCTGTATGGGTTCATCTGCACATATAAACCTATACACAGAATCTTTAACCCAATTTTAGTTTTTGAGTCTTCTTATTCCAGTTTCCCTTTTCTCTCTTTCCAGTTTTCTCACCCAGTATTACTCATTAGTTCTCTTCTATTTTTCATCTCTGATCTTTGTTTGTGTATGAACTGTGACCTCATTTTCAAAGTGTGGTTTTTTTACATAGACAAATCTACCAACAATCAATCCAAAGAAGAGTGGCGTAACAGAGCTGGGAGAACCCCAAAGTTTTACAGAAAGCCAAAAAATATTTTTGGGAGAAAAAAAAAAGGGCAATCCAATGAGCAATCCAATGAGCACCTGAGCAGGTGTGGACTGCTGAACCTTATTTAGGCCTTATGAACCTAATTTCCATCAGTGCAAACAAGGGAGTGCCTAGTCCCATTCATTCTATTGTTACCTTTCTCATAATGAAAGGACAAGTCTGAAGCCGTTCTTCTTTACATTGAGGCTACCCATGCAAGCAAGAACTTTGATTTTTTCAGCATCCTTGATCTCATGGAGAGCTTCCATGTAAAAAAAAAAAGTGATGATGGAAAAGGCAGGGTTATCTGCTCTCTTGTTCACATGATGTTAGAAATGGGGTGTGGAAGTATCTTAGAAGAGGACATAACTGAGTGGCTGTCTGGCACAATTATAAACAGAAACACTCAATCATACAAAATAATGTTTCAGATCCCACTTTCCTCTTGCCTAGTTCTTATCTTTATCTACACATTTCATAGCAACACTATAGAAAGAATACATCCTTGTGTGTTTATGTACCTTCAAGTTGACTTATGGCGACCCCACAAATATTAAGCGTCTTCTTAGGTAAGGAAGACACAAAGGTGGTTTTACCAGTTCCATCCTGTGAAATATAGCTTATACCACCTGGTATTCATTGGCAGTCTTCCATCCAAGTACTAACCACAGTGTTTAGCTTCCAAGCTGGGATCACATATATTTTAATTTAACAACCTTATGGATTTTCTGTAGGTGCATGTATATAGTGAAACAAAATGTATGATGTGATGTTATTGCACAGCTCAGGTTATCCACATTGCACAATTAAAGCTCTTTGATAATAGTGTAAATGTCCATGGCTTCATCATATAGAATCCTGGGATTTGAAATTTCATTGGGTGCTTGGAATTTCTGCCAGAAAGTGCTAGGCTACTATTTCTTTCTAGGGGAGTGGAATTGAGAATTCTAAATCCCTCACCAAACTACATAAAAATAGCACAAATAACCAGGATATGTACTGTTACCCCAAAGATCACTCCTCCATGTAGGGACCCTCCATTTGATATTAAAGGGGCTTTTAAATGGCTTGAAGCCTGGAGGGCATCCTGGAAAGAAGAAGGCTCTCCCTCCCTCCACCATCATCTGGAGGGAGAGAAGGACAGGCCTGCTCCATCAGGCCTAGCCTAGAAAGAAGAAGGCCCTTCCTTCATCCACCATCATCTGGAGGGAGAGAAGGACAGCCTGGGTCCATCGGGCCTAGCCTGGAAAGAAAAAGGCCCTCCCTCCATCCACCATCATCTGGAGGAGAGAAAGCAGAATGCATGCTGTCTTAATCTTATTATGCTCATTTCAATATTGTATTTATTTTACATTTGTAAGCCGCCTTGATTGCTTAGGCAAAAGGCGGGATATAAGAAATAAATTATTATTATTATTATATTATTAGTGCAGAGGTAGGTACCTGATTGTATAAGGAATTCCTGTATGCTCAGCATGAGAGTGCTTAGCTTGCAAAGCAAAGCAAAGCAAAGCAAAGCAGCTTCATTTATATACCGCTATGGGATGTCTAAGCAGTTTACAACTGTAAGCTCATTGCCCCCCAACAGTTGGGTACTCTTTTAGCGACCTCGGAAGGATGCAGGCCTGAGTCAAGCCTGGGCCCTGGCTAGTACTGAACGTGCAACCTTGTGGTCTATGAGTGAGTGGCTGCAGTACAGGCATTTAACCACTGCACCACCAGGGCTCTTCAAACCCAGAGGAATCACCCAATGATTGAAATCTGCATAAGCCCCTCAATGATGAGAACAATAGTGTGTGCAATATCTGTACTGTATTTGCAGTAAAACAGAAGTTCAAGAGTATCTCCCTCCAGGAGAGATATGCCTTTGTCTAGGGACATCTGCATGGATGACCAGGTGATTCTCAACTTCCTTGCCCTTTCCCTCAGCTGGAAAACCCATTCAAGTCCCCAGATTGCCCCAGTATAGATTTTGCCTTATGAAGGTGCCCATTCGGGTAGTCCCAATTCAGTCTCTATTAAATGCAGACAGCTACTCTGCCCATTTGTCCCTTGACTCCTTGGCACACACAGGCCAACCCAGGTCCTTGGCTGTGTGCTGAGCCAGATTCATTCAACGTGTCCTCCCAATTGGAGCTCTGTGCCTGAATCCAGTAACATACTGTCCTCTGCTAAATCCTCCAAATTGCTATCAGCTACCACCTTTATATTGTTAGTTCTTGTATGTGTATGTGAGTGTGTGTTTTTGTGTGAAAGTTGATTTCCCCTTTGCTGTTATAAATAAAACCTACACTTGAAACTAACATTTTGGAAGTTCAGTTTTTTGAAACTGTTATACATAGATCTGACCACAGCTTTTTAGTTACCTGGAGCCCTCTCACAACCTTCATTTGAACTAATTAAATCCCCCTATTTGAATAATGATTGTGAGTGCCCTATCGGGACCCTTGCATTTTGAATAACACTATGTAACCATATTATCTATAGCCAAGATGGCAATGTTGACCACTCCAGTAACTGAGGGGGGAAGCAGACAGGCGGCATGGGGCCGCCCCAGGAAGCTGCGCCATGGGGCCGAGGTATCCACACAACTCGGCCCCGTGGCTCAGCTTTGCCACCCCTGGAAGGAGCACTAAAATAGCGCTCCTTCCACAAGTCACCGAAGGTGTGCCGCAAAAGGCTGCCGGCGTACCTTCGGCGACTCTTCCGCCACAGTGTGTGTAGATGCTGCGGTGGTAAGGCATCCTCAGAGCACCGGATGTGCAGAGGGTCCGGTGCTCCGACGATGTCTTGGGGAAGGGGTTGGGGTGCCCACCGTGTGGCTGCTCCTCCCCTTCCTTGCCCCGAAAACGGCGCTTTGCGCCATCTGCTTCCCCCCTGAGTAAGATAAAGTAAGGTAAGATAAGATATAGGTGAGAATAGAAAGGAACTTAGGGTCTATACAGAGTGCCAGAAATAATCCAGTTTGAAGCCACTTTAACTGTCCTGGCTCTGTGCTAGGGAATCATGGGAATTGTAGTTTTTTTCTGACATTGAGCCTTCTCTGTCAGAGAGCTCTGGTGCCACAATAAACTACAATTCCCATGATTCCTTAGCACTGAGCCAGGACAGTTAAAGTGGTCTCAAGATGGATTATTTCTGGCACTCTGTATAGGCCCTTTGTTTAGAAGAACCAACATTTGAACCATTAAAAAATTCTCAATCAAGGGCTGCACCCACACTGCAAAAATAACCCAGTTTAACACTGCATTAAAATTAAAAAAAAAATTCATTGTACAGTAGATTAGTCTAAGAGAGGTTCCTCTTCATAAAAATAAAATATTAGTCTAGATACAGTGAGTGGCTCAAAGCCACTCGATGAACTTTGTGGTAGCTTTTTGAACCTAATAGCCTTGGTCCAACATTTTAACCACTGCACTATACCAGCTATATGTAAATTTCACAGGGAGAGTTCTCCCTTATCCATGAAGTAGTATGGGATTGTACTATTGGGGGAAAGCTCACAGCTGTGGGTTTAAAACTGAATTGTCAGAAGGTATCACTGGCTGAGAGGCATTGAATATGAAATGATTGAACCCTTAGAGATGTTACTAAAATACAAACATTGTCCTTGTAGTCTTTTGATGTATATAAGATTCTGTCTTGGAAAGATATTGGGCCTTTGCAGACTGCCAGAAATAGTGCACATTAAATTGAGGCACTGCCCTGGCTCAGTGCTAGGGAGTCATGGGAACTGTATTTTTTTTCTGGGACATTGAGCCTTCTCTGTCAGAGAACTCTGGTGCCACAATAAATTACAGTTCCCATGATTCCCTAGCACTGAGCCAGGGCAGTGCCTCAATTTAGTGTGCACTATTTCTGGCAGTCTGCAAAGGCCCATTCACAGGAATGTTACAGTGAGTTAAAATAATTTACAATGTTTCCCCCTGTGGTTTTGTATACCTCTGTGGCAAACCAACCAGACAATCACTGGAACACATCTTCAGCTTATGAGAGGATAATTCAGTTCAACAATTGACATTTTTTAAATGTCTAACCACTTCTAGAAGCGGAACTTCATAGAACACAAACAGGATTCCATCCCAGGGCTAGTGCTGGGGGTAGATCTGCCTAGACTTGAAACAGATTAGGGAGAAGTCACTCATTTAAATTAAGACATTTGAATTTAAGTATTTCTCTCCCCATCCTCATCTCCACCTGTTCTATTTGTGTTAAAAGTATGTGTGACCTACACAGTAAAGATTGAGAACATCTGCATATCGTGGCAATTGGAATGAAGTGCTACACCCACTTAACAACAATTTACTGACTAATAAGGTCTATTAAGAATAATTTAGTATCGGTGATAAGGTTTGTTCCCTCACTTTGGTAATTGTACCAGTGTTTAATTGTGTTGTAAATAAAACTGCATGCTTTACTTTGCAAATGAATGCTGCAATAAGGTGCTTTAATTGAGCCAAGGTAGAAAACAGAGTAGCCCTTTTAGCAAATGAATTAGGATCTAGGACTGAACATTCAATTTTACTGCAGAAAACAAGATTGCAGACAAACAGAGATCATATTTAGAAGCAAGCCTTGTTCTCAGCTTACTTGGGAGTGCACAAAGGCAGGGGAGGCAGCACAATGGTCTGTCCAACTTCTAGTGTGGCCTTTGATGCCTGAAGCTCTTTGCTGGTGGAGTGTGTTATCCAAAAAGCTGGGGTCCTGTGTAAGCATCCACAAATAATATTTAATAGGAGAATTAAAATATTTCAGTTAAAGTTATACCTTGCCTGGGGCAATGTTCAGCCAGGGTCTTACCTTCTGTACAACAGTTCCAAACCACACAGAATTCCAGAGACAATTCTGAATGATGTATATTGTTTATTAATGAAAGAATCAACACATTTACAAACAAACTCTCATGCACAAACACCAAACAAGAACTAACAAAGCAAAAGTGAGAGCAATAGTGACTCTGAGGTTGCTAAGAGGTGATACTACACTCTTCCTGAAATGTAGCTCCGATTTCAAGACAGATGGATTGGAAGTGACTCAGAAGCTGCTGATGGGCTGGCCGCTATTGAAGTGTCCAGCTGAAATTAAATAGAATGTCTGATTCCAAACTAGACCAAATTCTTGTTCAGACAGTGACATTTAAATGCAAAAGCCCATCCTGGGACAGTATTCTCAGGATGAATAGACTACCTCATTGACAAACGGAGAAGAACGGTCAGAAAATTGAGAAAATGTTTGGAAACTTGGTGTGAATATCCCAAACAAAGGAAAACCCCTTCCACTGAGGAACTAGCTTTTTTGTGTGTATGCACAGCCACCTGAAGTCAGAAACCTCAAGTCTGACTATGTTTTCTGCAGTGGGGGTGCCTTTTAGGCTTCCCACCTAAGTGCCCCTTAAATATTAAATTAAATCAAATATGAAAGAGGTGATCAGAGATCTGACCTCGGAGTAACAACCAGGAGGGTGTTCTTTCCCCTTACATCTTTCCAGCTTTTTACACTGCAAGGCCAAACATCTGACTCTAGCTACCTGCCACTTGAGTCAGATATTTGGGAAGGAGCCAACTCTATACAACAGAACCATGAGTTGGTGGTTTTGCATAGGGGTGCCATCATCCACACTTCCTCTTGGTTCTTTAGGAGGTAGAAGAATTCCTTGGTCTGGAGAGCTGCACAGAATGGTAGCAGCTCAGTTCTGCAGAGCAACAAAGAGTCTTCCTAATGTGTCTGTTTCATCCAGTTTCAGAATAAGACCAGTCCTTTGTATGCCAACTTAAATCCATAGAATAGATGCAGTCTAATAATGGCAATAGTTTAAACAGAAATGCAATACATCTCTGGGGAAGACTATCACCAGGTAACTATTCCCTACTGGGTATGCATGTCTCTGTGTGACTTAAGAAAAGGTCCCTTTTATCCCAATTTTCTCTCATTCTCCTTTTGCCTCTTAAGCAACCTTGGAACTACACATTGCTTAATCCAAACCCTCAGCTTTTTGAGCTGGCTGTTGGAGTTAATATTTTCCCATCCTCTTCCCTGTTAGCTTGTTATTTGTAATGATGCATTTACAGTTGGTCATATATGAATCTCTACCATAATATTTACTATCCCATATTTACTTATGGGATTTCCTTCCTTGTGTGCCTTGTGTTTAGGCTTACTGCTTTACATAAAGAAAACAAAAATTGTGTAGACCATGGAGGATCTATATAAATTCAACCTAGATAATGAGGAAATTGAAATACTAAAAGAGTTCCTGTGAGGGATCAAACATTGAACAGAATGGAGACTGCAGTCAAGAAATCAGAAGAAGATTAGGAATGGGAAGGGTAGCCATGAAAGAACTAGTTAGGATTGTAAAGTATAAAGATATACAACTGAGCACAAAAATTAGAATCATCCAAATCATTATATTCCCCATTACCATGTATGGATGTGAAAGCTTGACAGTGAAGAAAGTCAAGAGAAAGAAAATCAATTCATTTGAGACGTGGTGCTGGAAAAAAGTGCTGAGGATATTGTGGAGACTCAAAAGACAAATAAATGGATTCTTGAATAGATTAAACCTGAACTCTCAATGGAAGTCAAGATGATGAAAGTAGAGCTGTCGTACAACTTGCTAGAGAGGTGATATTGCTAGGAAAGATGGAAGGCAGTAGGAAGAGAGGAAGACCAGATGGATGGACTAAATCAGAGAGGCCACAGGCCTGAATCTATAGGACCTAAGCAGAGCAATAGAAGATAGGGGGTCTTGGAGATGTCTCATCCACAGGGTCACCATGAGTTGGGTCCACCTCGAGGGTAGTAAACAACTACAGGCTCTTGGTACCACATACACATTCTACATTATTGTCATGGCCAGCCAGGCTGAGAACTCAGAGGACTCAGAGGACAAGGAGGCTGAGCCAGGCCCTAGCTTTGTTCTGCCAGCTCCAGCAGAGTCAGCAGAGCCAGGCCCTAGCTCTGCTATGCCAGCCCCAGCAGAGCCTGTGACTCAGCAGCCCAGCCTCCCCCCAGTAGAGGTTCCAGGCTTGGAAGACATAGAGGAACAAGACGTGGAGGTACCTACCTTCAGCCAGAGAAAGACAGAAAGGGTGTGCCTCTGTCGATCCAGGAGGTTATATGAGAAACACTCAGCAATCATCAAACAGCTATGATAAGGAACTGGGTCAATATAAACAGCTGTGAGATGCCGAGCTTCTTTGTCAGAGTCTATCTGCATTCCCTGGTGAAAGCATCTTACTCTGATTCCCTTGTTGCCTGAAACTTTGCCTTCTAGACCTCAGATTAACCTGGCACTTTTGACCCTGGACTGGACTTGCTGACCTGCTCTCTGGACCTCTGGACCCTTGGCTTGCCCTCTGGTTTTGTCCTATTGAACATTTGACTGGTACTGTCCTCTTAGAATTGCCTTTGTGCTGTTGCAAAGTCTTGTAATTGTATGCCTCATCTTTATCAACAACTTCGTTGGCTGCTTTCCCAGACAATTACATAGAGCAGTGATGGCAAACCTTTTTGGGGCCATGTGCCTCAAGTAATTTTTTCCCCTGGCACTGAGTAGCACCCAGTGCTGGGGGCAAGATTCCACCTTCTAGGGGGAGAAACCTCAGGGGTGGGACTTCTTGCCCTGCCATTTCCCTGGCCTCCAGCTGTTTCTGAGAGACAGCTAGACACTGGGAAAGGCCTGGAAAGGGGTGGTGATGGACACACGCGGGTTGCTCCTCCTCCCCCACCATTCTCCTGGCCTCCAGCAGTCTTTGAGAGCTAGCTAGAAGCTGGAAAAGGTCCGGGAGGGGGACAACAGTTGCGTGCTGGTCGCTCTTCTTCCCCCTGCCCTTCTCCCAGCTTCCAGCTGTCTCTGAGTGACAGCTAGAAGACAGAAAAGGTCTGGGAAGGGGTGACAGGTGTGCACCAATTGCTCCTTTTCCTTCCATCCTTCTCTCGGCCCAAGCTGTCTCTAAGAGACATCTAGAAGCTGGGAAAGGTCCGGGGCGGGGGGGGGGGGGGGGGGGCAATGGGCACATACCACTTGCTCCTCCTAGTTGCTCCTCTTCCCTTCACCCTTATTCCAACCTCCTTCTGTCTCTCAGAGACAGCTAAAAGCCAGAATAGGTCTGAGAGGAGGAACAACGGGTGCGCACTGGTTGCTCCTCCTCTCCCAAGCTTTCTCACTCCCAGCTGCCCCTCTGGAGGCAACTGGGGCCAGGAAGGTCCCTGGGAGTGGGGAGGAAGAATAACCATGCACCTGTTCCTCTCCCCCCCCCCAGCTTTCCTGGCCTCCAGCTGTTCCTCCAGAATTGGGGGCCAGGAAAGATCCAGGAGGAGGGGTGATGAGTGCGCGCCAGTTGCTCCTCCTCCCCTCCACCCTTTTTCCAGCCCCCGGTTGTCTCTGAGAGACAACTGAAAGCTGGGAAACATCTGGGAGGAGGAGCAATGGGTTTGCACATGCCTGTTCCTCCCCCCCATCGTGCTGCTGGGCAAAATGGTACACGTGTGCCATAGGTTCGCCATGACAGACATAGACCTTTCTGCTTCATATTTTATATACCTTATATGTCATGTTAACCCATTATTTACATTTTTCAGGCCTTAAATTTTGCAAATGTTAACCCAAATCTTCCCACTGCTGTATCAAACCCCCAATTTTGCTTCCTAAAATTATCTGCTGCCAAATTCTATTGCTGCAGTGGTGGCTCATCCATACCATCTTTCCCTTTGAAGTTGTCACATTTGACCCAAGATCTACCAGCTGTCTATCTTCAAAGATTCTGTTTTAATTAGATTTAAAAATTAGCTGCTTACATCTTTGGAAAAATGATGTTATATCGCTGCCATTCCCCTCAGAATATTTACCAGTGTAGGTTTTAAGCATTTATAGTATGGGTGGGAAATGACTTTCTTCAGAAGTCTTTTTGGTTTAGAAACAAGAACACAAATGTTAAACAATCACATTTTCTTGACACTATCAAAGAAAACCCAATATCTTAGTATTCACATAATTATTACCTGGGTTAAAGAACAATGTGGTATATTGCTTGCTGTGTATAGTGAATCCATTGATTGGATTTCAGCTGTTTAGAACAAACTCTAATTTAAACATTGAATTTCAAGAGCTACAATGCAGTGCAACCAGTGGAAGACAGAAAAATCATTAAACTGACAAGATTAATAACCCCATATGGTGTAGCACAGGAAGATAATGGCATGGTTTCTCCCCACCCAAAGCTGATATGGCAGCAAAAGTTCCTTGATAGAAATTATTTGCTTTCCCCCCTTTCCTATGAACAGTGAAATAAACAAACTCACCTAATTATGAAAGAGTTCAAGATTCAAAGATTACCCTATTGATATAATAGTTGTGCAAACACTTCATTCTGATGTATTCATAAATACACACAAATATTACCTTGTATTCCCAGTTTCCCAAACCACAGATAAGGTCTGAATATTTTTTATTCCTTTATAAAGATAAAACCCTCCTGAGAGATTTCACTTGTCTTATTTAAATTCATGGATTGTCCCTCGAAAAAAATTAGTTTTGCCCAATCAGCTTCCAAATTCACCTTGAATTTCACTTTCGGTGAAATGCAGATATCTTAAGGACTATTCAAAACCCCTGGGAAATTTGCTGGGTTATCAAAACTATTCTACCTTCCCCTGAAATTCCATGGATGGTTTGGCAATGAATTTAGGTGCCAATGTAATGTTCCAGCAAAAGAGATCCACATACATAGTACTGATGCAGTCATACTCCTGAATGAATATCCCCATCTACATGAACAATCAGGCCCTTTGCACTGGTTGGATGTTCATATCCAAGTCCAGCAGTTATTTATGACAAGCTGTCTGCAACTACAGCAGAATCCAACTGTAAGTCCCAACCTGAATTTGTGACTGTTATTATATGCCATTTAGATAGCTTCAATTTATGGCAACCCTGTGAATAAGAGTCTTCCAAGAGGCCTTCTTACTAACAGTCCTACCACTACTTCTTTCCACTTTGCAAAGCATTATTATCATTCTCGGTAAGTCATGTTGTCTCATGACATTTATTTATTTATTTATTGGATTTATACCCTGTCTTTTTCCAATAACAATATATTAAATACTATGATTCAAATAGTTAAAACACATTGAAAATGTAATTACAAATAGTTGTCATAAAATAAAATAAAGTACACTGGGTAACAGTCTCTCAGTCTTAGGAGATGGCAATGACAATCCCCTCTGAAGTAACTTGCCAAGAAAACCACATGATAGGTTCACCTTAGGGTTACCTAGACTCTTGACTACCTCCCAGAGGGCATTTTCCATCATCACCCCCAGATTATTAAATAGCCTGCCGGAGGAGATCCATCTGCTTATATCCTTTAGACAGCTTTAAAAAGGCTGTCAAGATGGATCTCTTCCAGCAGGCCTTCCCAGAATAGATATCCCGGCCTCAGAAATCCTTTTAGAAGAATCCTCCAGGAACCTCTTTAGTAGCTATGTACAAGATACTGCTGCTTTCCATTGATTAGTGCTGCCTGTATAATGTGGTTTGTATAATTGTATAACGTTGTCGACCATTTGGTCAGTTTTAATTTGTACGGTTTTAATCTTTATTGGATTTAACGCTTTTTTAAGGGGGGGAGGGTATTGGGGTTTGATTGTATTATGTATCTTTTACACTGTTAGCTGCCCTGATTGCTCTCAGTGGGGTGGGATACAAATAAACTTATTATTATTATTATTATTATTATTACCATCAGACAGAAATAATTTGAAGGCATACAGCAGCAGCAGCAACAACAACAAACAGCACACCACTTCATACATATTACTACCATATAATGTAGAACTCAAAGACTTGTCTGAATAAAGAGGTCTATTGATCTGGTAGGTGACCAGAGTATCTACAAAACTTCCTCCAACTCTATGATACCATATTTAAATTCCAGTCTTCCTTTAGAGCACTCAGAACAGTTTATATCCTTTTCAGATGGAATATCAAGCTAAATAGCTGCTACCACAAGATTGCATCATATGTCCTATCCAGTGCTAAAGCATTGTCATGACAATTTGTTGTTAAATGCCCTTGAGTCAATCTCAACAACCCTTGGTGACCCTATGGATGAGACATCTCCAAGACCCCTTATCCCCCACTGCTCTGTTTAAATCCTGCAAACCCATACTTATGACCTCCTTAATAGAGTCCATCTATCTGTCATGTGGCCTTCCTCTCTTCCTACTTCCCTCCACCTTTCCCAGTAATATTATCTTTTCCAATGAGTCCTCCCTTCTCATGATGTGTCCAAAGTACAGCAGCTTCAGTTTGGTCATCTTGGCTTCCACGGATGTTTCCAGCTTGATCTACTCTAGGACCCATATGTTTGTCTTTTTGGCTGCCCGTGGGATCCTCCACACTCTTCTCTAGCAACACATCTCAAAGGAATTGATTTTCTTCCTATCATCTTTCTTAACTGTCCAGCTCTCACATGCATACATGGTAATAGGAAATACAATGGCTTGTATGATTCTGACTTTTGTTCTGAGTTGTACATCTTTGCATTTTAGAATCTTTTCTACTTCTTTCACAGCCACCCTCCCCATTTTTAATCTTCTGATTTCCTGACTGGAGTCCCCATTTCTATCAATGTTTGATCCTAGGTATGAGAATTCTTTTACTATTTCTATTTCTTCATTGTCTAGATTGAACTTGTGATTGTCCTCGGTGGTTATTATTTTTATTTTCTTTATGTTCAACATTAAGCCTACCTTTGCACTTTCTTCTTTGATCTACCTTAGTAGGTATTCCAGATCTGTGAGGTTTTCTTATTATGGTATCACCTGTATAACTTAGATTATTGATATTCCTTCCTCCTATTTTCACTCCTCCTTCTTCTGTGTCCAAGCCTGCTTTTCTTATAATATGTTCTGCATACAAGTTGAACAGATAGGGTGAAAGGATGCAACCTTGTCTGACCCCTTTGCCAATTGGGAACCATTCTGTTTCTTCGTGTTCTGTTCTGATAGTAGCCTCTTGTCCCGAGTACAGATTCCTCATCAGGACTATCAGATGTCTTTAAGGGTGTTCCATAGCCTTTTATGATCTATGCAGTCAAAAGCTTTGCTTTAGTCTATAAAGCACATGCTGATTTTCTTTTGGAATTCCCTGGTGTGTTCCATTAGCCATTGTATGTTCAAAGTGTGGTTCCTCATGCCTCTTCCTTTCCTGAGCCCCACTTGGACCTCTGGGATTTCTCTCTCCATGTATGATTGGAGTCTATGTTGTAGAATTTTGAGTGTAATTTTGCTTCCATGGGAGATTAGTGCTATGGTCTTGTAGTTGCCACAGTCTTTTGTATTTCCTTTTTTGTGGATGGGGATGTATATTGACCACTTCCAACCTGTTGACCATCATTTTGTTTTCCATATCTGTTGATATATGTTGGTTAGCACTAGAGGTGACTCTGACAATGTGGATTGCAGCAGTTCAATTGGAATATCATTGGTTCCTGGTGATTTGTTTTTTGCTATTTCTCTTATTGCAGTTTCCACCTCACTTTTTAGAATTTGGGGTTCATCTTCATATGGCTCTTCATTCCATGTGTCCTCCATTTTGTCATCTCTTTTGTATCATTCTTCTGTGCATTGCATCCAACATCTATTTATTCCTTCATGGTCTTGAATTATGCTATTTTTATTGTCATAGAGTGTCTCAGTCCTTGGTTTGATTTTTCCTCTGATTTCCCAGATCTTGTGAAATAGATCTCTTGTTCTTCCCTTTTTGTTGTTGTCTTCTATTTCTCTGCCTTGGTCACTGTAGTAGTTTTCTTTATCTTTCTGCACAAACCATTGTACTGTTGCATTCATAATTCTTAGTTTGTTCCTATCTCCCTTATGTTTTTCTTCTCTTGTAGTGTTTCCCCCCCTATTATCCATGGTTTTTTCTCTTTCTTTTTGTTTATTGAAAGTGTCTGTCTGCATTCTTCTTTTATTATGTCCCTGGCTTCAGACCATAATTCCTCTGGTTCTCAGTCTATCATGCTTAGTAATGCAAGTCTGTTTCTTATGTTGCCAGTAAATTCTGTTGAGGTATTATTTAGATCATATTTTGATATAATTTCTGGTTTTGTTTTCTTCTTGAGTCTTACTCTTATTTTTGATATGAGTAATTCATGATCTGTGCCACAGGTGGCACCTCATCTAGTCTTGGCCACCAATATAGAGCTTTGCCCTCTTTTGCTTCCAATCATATAGTCTATTTGACTTTTGTATTGATCATCTGATGATGTCCATGTGTATAGCTTTCTTTCTAGTGGTATGAAGAATGTGTTTCCAACTAATAGGTTATTGGCTTCACAAAAATCTCTCAGACTTTTACCTGCTTCATTTATTTTGCATAATCTAAATCTGCCTCCTGTTTTTGATTCTTCTTTGCTTCCAACTTTTGCGTTCCAATCTCCAATAATCAGCTTGACATCCTGTGTTGGTGTGCTGTCAACTCCTGTACTCCATCATAGAACCTATCAATTTCTTCCTCTTCTGTTTCTGTGGCTGGTGCATATAATTGAATTATGGTAATATTCATAGGTTTACCATGGAGCCTTACTGAAATGATTCGGTCTGATTTTGCATTGTATCCACTGACTGCTTTTGCCATATCTTTTTTTTAAAGTATGAAAGCCACTCCATTTCTTCTTGTCTTTTCATTCCCTGAGTAGAGGTCTGATTCAAAGTGGACTATTCCTGTCCATTTTAACTCACTCATCCCCAGTACTGCTATGTTCATGCATTCCATTTCCATTTTTACTACGTCTAGTTTCCCTTGGCTCATGCTTCTCACATTCCACATCCCTATTTTATGTGTAATGCTGCTTTGGATGCCATTTGCCTTTCTAAGGGTGTCTGCTATTTGTCTTGGCATCTTTCTTATGCCCATGGCTAATCTTGCAAATGTGATATCCCTTTATTTCTACCTCCTTCCCTTTCTGTTAATGCTCTGATCCTGCTTGTATCTCTCTTGAGGTGTTTCATCATAGGGTTTACTAGGTGAAGAGGTTACAAAAGGAGAGTGTACACTTTCCTGTGCACAGTGCCAACCAATGTTAACTATGGTATCACTAGGATGAAGGGAGGGGATTGGATGGACTCTTTCCCACCTCTTCCTTCTGCTTCACTGAGGATGAGGGGAAGGGAGGGTGATTGTCTCATGACAATGCTCAGGGCAAATAATCTCTGGGAATCACCATTCAAGAAGTAACAATGATTTTTTTCTGTAACAATGACTTTCTCTGAAGATGCCAGCCACAGATGCTAGTGAAACGTCAGAAAGAAACTCTTCTAGAACATGGCCACACAACCCGAAAAATCCACAAAAAACTAACAATGACTTTTTAAAATAACAACGACAAAGTAACTGCTTGACAACATAAACTCTTCCATGCATCTATCCACCTGTTTGTCTCACCACCTGAGCCACAAACATCACTCTTTCCTACCTTGCTACAAATGTTCCTTCAGCCTGTTTTGAGCTTGAGCATGCAATATTGTTTCAAAGCACTGAAATGACAAAACAAGGCACCCTGTTGACAATGAGAACACAGTGACAGACAGACAATATGGCAGAGCAATTAGGTAGATGATGAGAGAGAATAAATAAATACCATTGTTGATAAATGGCTGACATGAGAAGGCCACTAAATGATACATGATAAGACAGAAGTCAAGTAATGGAACTGAAGCAATTCTCTTATAGATGACTTGAAAGCTGAAGATCTCTAGGTAACAATTACAAGTGGCTACAATAGCAATGGGAGCAGGGACTTGTTTGTATGCCACCAAAGTGCATCACTCCCAAGAGCTAACAAAGTGTTTTAGGAGGTCGG
The DNA here is from genome assembly GCA_026167975.1 of Phrynosoma blainvillii. Lineage (NCBI taxonomy): Eukaryota > Metazoa > Chordata > Lepidosauria > Squamata > Phrynosomatidae > Phrynosoma > Phrynosoma blainvillii. Next base: position 185,930,097 of record JANUYF010000004.1, on the reverse strand, counting down.
AGATAATAATGTAGAGATAACAATAGTTTAGGAGGACTGCACCAATTGTGTCAGAATTCAAAGCAGAGGAAGTCATAGCATCTGTAAATGACTGATCATTACAGAACTTAAAGCAGTTACTTTTGGAGTCTAAAGCTCCCAGAATCCCTTAGCCAGCATGGTTAAGTTTTGGCTCAGAGTGGTTGTTTAGCATCATTGAGCTCAAGCCTGCAGAAACTGCAACCCATCAAACTGAACACAGCCCTTCCAGAATTGTATGGTGTATTCAGTGTATATTTAGTATTATGAATCCCCACCTAACCATCAAACAGGCTTCTCCACATGGAGAAGGCAGCCTGTAATGAGTTAAGACAATAAATTATTTTCACAAAAATTACATACAGATATTCAATTTTAAAAGGATTTGTTTGGTTACACTCATTAGAGGAAAGCTCTAATGTAGTGTCCCTGTGATGATAATTTTAAAAAGTCACAGATCACTGTGGCTTTAGAAAGAATGCCTACAACTTTTCACAGATGACATCAAGGACACATGTGGTCAAGCAACATCTGAATGTGGTTAAGATGGCAGTAGTTATTAATGAGGAAGAACGCACAAACTAGAAGATGTTGCACTTTGCTTTTGCCTGAGTTTCCTGAGAAGGACAAGAGTCTACCTCTTCCTCTACCCTCTACCTGATGAATGAATTAAATGTAAATTACTTTTTTCACTTTTTAACTCAATTTGCAGCAGTGGAAATTGCCACAGACAAGGGGGGGGGGGAAGAGGCAGAGAGAGAGAAAAAGGGGGACAGCTTAAAAGTAGCTCAGAATGTGGGATGACCATTGGCATATGGAGAATTTTTTCCATAGGGGGCTTAATAATAATAATATAATAATTTTTATTTATTTAATAAGTTGTCTTCACTGAACTGTAATTGTATAGGCAAATACATATAGGTACTTACATTGTGTCAGTAAGCTGTCTCTTTCTGTGGCTAATAAAAGCTCAAAGGAGATGAAGGAGGTGTAAGTGCTTAGAGTAAGAAATTAACAGATTGCACAAGGAAGACCACACCATTTTGGGGTGGAGTGGCATGCCTTCCAATTGTTCAGATTTGACAGGGACAGTCCTGGTTAATCTTCTATCCTCTATTCTTCCACTTTTTCAGCTGCTTTTAAAGTCTCTCAGGGCTCATTCCCACTTGCATTTAAACTGGTTTGCAAGTCACATTGACATGCGATCACTGAACTGATTCATACTGATGCATAGTTCCCACTATCGGAAGCAAATTATTTCATTATTCCATGCATTTGTGTCTTTTTAACACAATTTTCATTCACACTAGATTTGTGCCACTACAAATGCATGCAAAGTATTGAATGCAATCGATCCATCCCAACCTTTTTTTTTAAAAAAAATGTCAATAACATGATGCACATCTATGCGTCATCGGAAACGCAACCAGGAGACCCATTAACCACTCTAGAGATCCCACAGAAATGCAAGTGATTGCAAAATCCATCATTTAATTTTTTAAAAACCCACACTAACCCCCCTTCTCAAATTGTCCCCCTCCCCAGAGCTGTCCTACTTCTTGAAAATATTCTAGCACAACCAGGAAAAAAAAATGCAAAAACAACTGGATCAGAACCAGTGAGATTTGCAGGGACCACTTGGCAGTGTTTAAAATCTAAAACCAAAACCTCCCACAGTAGTCAAAAGACAGCACTGAGGCAGCAGTCAGAGGGGGGAAAATAGTGGATTTCCCAAAACCTGGGGTGGGATGGTTTACACCCCTCTGCCAATCCTTCCCCTCCAGTGTGATGTGATTGAGATCCAAATGTTGTTCACATTTGTTGAAGACGCTTGCAAAATGATTCTTTTCAAAAGAAGCACCAAAAGATCCATCTTCAAACAATGTGATTCATAGAATCATAGAGTTGGAAGAGACCACAAGGGCCATCCAGTCCAAGCCCCTGCCATGCAGGAACTCCCAATCAAAGCATCCCTGACAGATGGCCATCCAGCCTCTGCTTAAAGACCTGCAAGGAAGGAGACTCCGGGGGGATGCAGACCAGGGCGTTTGGAGCGCCCTGGTCCGGAGCGCCGCGGGGCTATGGCAGCCTCACCGCGGCGCCTCCCCGGCGACCCTGAAAGGAGCGCCAAAAAGGCACTCCTTTCATAAGTCGCAAAAAGAGCGCCCTAAAAGCGGCGGGCGCCCTTTTTGCGACTTATCCTCCACAGCGCGTCCGGACGCTGTGGAGGGAGGTCGCCCTGAACGCGTCCGGCGTGCGGTGGCCCGGAAGCGCTCAGGGCGACCTCAGGAAGAGGAAGGGCCGCCGCGCGTGCGGTGGCTCCTCCTCTTCCGGGCCTCCAAGACGACTGTTTTAGTCGTCTGCTTAGGCCCTCCACCACACTCTGAGGGAGTGTGTTCCACTGTCGAACAGCCCTTACTGTCAGGAAGTTCCTCCTAATATTGAGGTGGAATCTCTTTTCCTGGAGCTTACATCCATTGTTTCGGGTTCTAGTCTCTGGAGCAGCAGAAAACAAGCTTGTTCCCTCCTCAATATGACATCCCTTCAAATATTTAAACACGGCTATCATATCACCTCTCAACCTTCTCTTCTCTAGGCTAAACATCCCCAGCTCCCTAAGTCATTCCTCATAGGGCTTGGGCTCCAGACCCTTCACCATTTTAGTTGCCCTCCTTTGGACACTCTCCAGTTTCTCCACATCGTTTTTGAATTGTGGTGCCCAGAACTGGACACAGTATTCCAGGTGGGGCCTGACCAAAGCAGAATACAGTGGCACTTTTACTTCTCTTGATCTAGACCAGGGGTAGGCAACCTTTCCCCTTTAAGGGCCGAGGGACTTCAGCTCCCAGAATCCCAGGAGCTATTAGCCAACATGGGACTATTGGCCAACATGGCTGAGGCTTCTGGGAGCTGAGGTCCCTCGGCCCTTAAAGGGGAAAAGTTGCCTACCCCTGATCTAGACACTATACTTCTACTAATGCAGCCTAAAATTGCATTGGCCTTTTTAGTTGCTGCATTGCACTGTTGACTCATGTTCAACTTGTGGTCCACCTGGATTCCTAGATCCCTTTCACACATAGTCTCATTCAGTCAGGTGTCCCCCATCTTATATCTGTGCTTTTCGTTTTTCCACCCTAAGTGCAGTACCTTACATTTCTCCGTATTGAATTTCATTTTGTTAGATTTGGCCCAGCTTTCTAGTCTGTTCAAGTCATTTTGAATTTTGATCCTGTCTTCTGGGGTATTAGCTACTCCTCCTAATTTGGTGTCATCTGCAAATTTGATAACTATGCCCTCAATACTGTCATCCACATCATTGATAAAGATGTTGAATAGCACTGGGCCCAGGACAGAGCCCTGTGGCACCCCACTGGTCACTTCTTTCCAGGTTGAAAAGGAGCCATTGTTGAGCACCCTTTGGGTTCGGCCAGTCAACCAATTACAAATCCATGTAACAGTTACTTTGTCTTCTTTTGCATTTGCCTCACTTCACCTCAATTCTCCAGGATTCAGACCAAACACAATCAGATCTGAAATTGTTTCCAGTGTGAATGAGGTATATATAAACCGATCAACAAATCGGTTTAAATCATAGTGGGAATGAGCCCTCAGTTTCTCTCTCCATTTCCTACTTTCCTCCTTTGGCCTTGGTCTATTTCAATTGCTGCAAATTGAGTTCAGATTGTAAAAGTACCTTCTATTCAATTAATTCAGGAGAGAGAGAAGAGAGGAGTGAGTGAAATTTTGCCCTTCCCTATAGACTCAGGCAAAGGCAAACTGCTGCAGCTTCTCCTCATTTGTACCTTTTGCTATCTTCACCATATTCTGATGATGTTCATCCCAATTTTTTTATGTAAAATGTTGGAGGGTATGGGGTGGGATGGGGGTAAGAATAGTTAGGCCACTCTTTCCTGTGCTATGACCCCTGATTTAGGAGACCTTCCTCCCACAAAAAAGATATCAGACATTCCAAATATGGATTTACTTCTTCAATAAAGATGGATAAGTTTATAAGACTGCACAATAAAACTGTTGCAAAGCTCTGGGCTCTGCTGATTCCTAGCAAAGGTATAATGCATAGGTAAGAAAGGCTGGGAAAAAGAAAGCCTTCACAACTTTTCCTCTTCCACCCTCCTCCACCTCTTCCGTGTCCTTCTTTTTGTTTTTAATAAAAAGGGGACAACTTTCCCATTCTGAGAATTTATCAAATTCCTTGTAATTGCTTCACTTCAGCTGGAGAAGAATTGTATTTCTATGCTCCAGCAATAATATTATTTGCAGGAGGATTATATAGGCCATAAGTCTTTGTCAAAACCAATTATGAGAATTTTTCAGAAGCAGACTAACTAGAGAAACTTCTCAAGTAAATGGAGGTACTAGGTCTATCCGTTTTGAAATTACCCTGTTGGGCACAAGCCAAAATTCAGAAAGCATGAGGACAATAGCACCACATAGGGATGAATGTTCTGCTTCCCTGGCTGGTTTTTCCACAGCCTGAAGAAATAGAGTCATTAATCTTCTTATTTAATTTTACAGGTGTCACTATTTCTAGGTTTCTGAGAATTATTTCCATTTGTATTCCTTCAAGGGAACAGCAGGTAGAGATTTGGAAGCAGAATATGAGGCTGGCAAAGCTTTCTCCCATTTTTTTTAAAAAAATTATTTGAGGCATTGTATTTCCCAAAATTCCCATCTCTCCCCCCCCCCCCCCCCAAACACACATAAGGTTGCCATAATACTCTACCACCAAACTGGGACAAAATGTAGAAAAAATGTGAGCCAAAATGTAGGACAAATGTGGGACAAAATTTGCACAAATTCATGCTTCTCAGTCATGTTAAAAATGGAGGAGATTTTGACATTCTTCCTGGACAGAACATTGAAATGTAGCTCCTCCTCTCTGGAAACAACTTTAAGGCACACAACAACAAACATAATAAAATACATCTGAGGAAGTAGAATTCAAAGACAGGGAGATTTTGGAACATCTCTGAGATTAAATGCATCTGAGGAAGCAGACTTTGGTCTAGAAAAGCTGATGCCCAGCCAAAAGCGCAGCAAGGGAGGCTAAGGGGGCAGAGACACCCCAAATCTCCTCCTGCCCCCAGTGATGCCTACTGCCTTACTTGAACCCAGCACCTCCATTGTCCTCCAGTGCCTCTGCAGTCTTCTTTGCCACAGCGGCCTCCCCCCATCTCCTTGGGGCCCAGCCAGTCAGCTGAGGCCTCGCATGACTCCACTGCTACCAGGAGAGAGGCTTTGCCATGGAAGCCTCCCTCCTCAGGGCCTTGCCATGGCGGCCAGCTGAAGCCTGGTGCTCCACAACCACCGGAGGAGAGGCCTTGCCACGGAGGCCTTTCTCCTTGGGTCTCAGCTGGCTGGCTGAAGTCCTGCAAGGCTCCAATACTGCCAGGGGAGAGACCTTGCTGCAGAGGCCTCCCTCCTTGGGGCCCAGCCAGCCAGCTAAGGCATGGCAGGTGGCAGTGGAGGCCCCCCCCAACCCCCCCCAACCTCAGTGAAACCTAGCAAGGGAGCTAGGCCTCGCATGCCACCACTGCCATGCTGAAAGTGTGGCAGGAGGCAGAGGAGGAGGTGGGAGGCAGGAGCCAGGAGCCGGGACTGGCTCCAAACCATGAATATCCCAGCAAAAAACAGAATATGGCAACCCTACCCCCACAGATAACATTGATATGATTGTATGTGATTTGTATATAAAGGATGCCAGCAACATTAAATGAACATATTCTTCTTTTTAAACTGTTTGGGAACTACAGATGGAATCTCATCCTCCCCATCTTCTTCATCCTCAAAATCTTATATTGCCCAATGGCTCACATTAAATGGCTCACATTAAAAGTAGATATAAAAAAAAGGCAATAATACAATTTAAAGTGATAAATAGTTAAGAACCGTTTCAAAGCATACAGAAATCAATACAAAAAGAGAGTAGTGAAAATTATTACCAGGGAGGGGATGCTTAGTTTGTTTTTAGAGTATTTTATTTTTGTATCAGGAGGGAAAAGGGAAGGAAGTCCTGATTCTGCTCATCTTGCATATTAAAGTCCATATACCCTGCCACATTTCACAGATGAAACCAGGACAAGTGGCCAAGCAACATTAGAGTGTGGTCAAGATGGCAAATATTATTAATTGAAAAAACACACAAGCTAGAAGAGGCTGCAGCAGTTTGCTTTTGGCTGAACCTACTGGGAAGGGCAAGATTCTGCCCCCTCTGGCCCTCTCCTCCCCTTCCAAGTTTATTGTGCAAACTCGTTTTGTAGTATGAACTCAGTTTGCAGCAACTGAAGTAATCTTGAGAACAAAGGGAGAAAGTGGGAGAAGGTGAGAGAAACTGCATTATTTCAAGAGCTATTTAAAAAGTGGGATGCTAGAGAATTAATCAGGACTGTCTTTCCCAAATTAGGACAGTTGGAGGGTATGCCCACTGTTTGCTTTTGGGTTGCATGCCAGACTTCAGTGCCATTTCAGAGAGAAAGGTGTTAGAAACTTGACATCTATTATGCTGATATTCTATGCACATGGAGTTTTAAAAATCATTTACACGCAACATTTATATCCTGCCTTTTCTCAATAGAACTCAAACTAACAATATTTTTTAAAAAAAATAATGATAAAATAACAGAACAATGAGCACTAATAGAACAATCCTCCCTGAGTCTGCTGAGGAGAATAGAAAGGTGGTTGAACATTTTCTTGACCTCCATGTCACACACCCCACTTGCTGAGCAAAAGGGAAGTATGGCTCTTTCTTTTCTTCCTCTCTTGTTCTTACATCAGTTCCTGATTTCCACCAACCCCCCTGATTTTTTCTTCCTGTTACAAACATTGGGAAAATTACACAACCTATTCCAATAGTTCAATTTTCCCTCTCATATTGGAGGTGGTGTCTGGGGACTAAGGATGCATCATGGTCAATTGTTGTTTACCCTATTGAATTTTTTGGGCAAGATTTGTTCACAAGGAGGTTGCCATTGTCTTCCTCTAGTCTGAGAAAGTGTGACAGCTTTCCATGGTTTAGGAGAGATTCAAACCTTGGTCTCCCAGTGCAAGACTAAAACCACTACTCTCTATCACACTGACCCTCTAGCATGATCTCTAGAATGAGGACAATAGCTTCCCATTGAACCTGCTGAAGGGGCTTACTTTGCTCAACACTTTCATTTGTATTTTCTAGAAAGCTCTGGTTTGAGACATAGCTGTTGTGACTTTTATTCATAACACAAACATGGTAATACTGGAAGAACTGTGTCTTTCCAAAATGCAGCAGTTGGAAACCTACAGACATAGGTTTCAGTTTGAAGCCTTCTGCACCTCTTGTTTTCATGGGCAGCAGTCATCTATTTTAACACTGCAGCTGATAGTGAATGAAGAGTTCCTTCTGACTGTGCAAGATGACAAGCCAAGGAAAGTTAAAAAATTGTGTTACTTTTGTGGAAAGGGGTGGAATGGTGTGTGCTACTCTACAGCTGAGCATAGATTCAACCTCACTGCAGTCCTCTCATGTACAGGAGCACTTCAGTTCAGAAATCCAGGTTTTCATTAGTAAAACAACAACAACTACAGATGTTAATCACAGACATCTGTTGTCAGAAGTGAGAGTCCAGTGTTAATATAGTATCATTAAAGCACAAATAATTCAAATTTTAAGCAGTTTGGCAACCCATTTGTCCATGTTACCCTAAAAGATGTTGGGGGTCCCCACTTGCAATGTGTCTCCTTGACATTTGGGGAAATTATAGCTCAAAGGAGGCCTTCAATAGGAAGGTAACTGAAGGGATCTTTTTTCACCCATGTATACTGGTGACAACATCAGAGAGAGCTCCAGTTTTCAGTAAGCAAAGAAATTTATTTAGAAATGTGCAAGGGTGCACACTCAGACATACAAGAACCAAGGGTTGGATGGAGAGAAGTCAGGGGTTGAAAAGGGTGATAATTGCCAGTCCTGAAGAGAGGTCCATGGGAAAACACAGAGTGGTTCAGATCACATCTGAGAATTATACAGTAGGATCCCTGGTTTGTGAACAAAGTGGCTAGGGCTGGGGTGGATTCATACCCCATTTTATACTCTTGAGGGAAATGACAAAGGCTTTAATGGCTTTCCCAGGGGACTAAGGGTTCGGCTGGTAGCTTTAGCACTAGAGTGAAATTATAATGATTAGATCTGAGGCAGTCATTTAAGGATCAGGCAAGAAGACTGTTCAGGAACATTGTAATAAGGTGTGGTAAAGGGTCTGGTCATCACTGATTGCCTCCTTGTGCTTTGATTGTAAGCAGAAATGCACAGAGGCCTCGAAGGGAGGAGCGAGGTGATCAACCAACTCTTTTCGTTAGTTTTATCTATGTATTTGCATGTCGTCCAGTCAGTGTGACTCCTACACAGGTATAACTTCTAGTTAACAGCAGGTCATCACAACCTCAAAACATGCTAAATATTAAGAAATATTAAGGTGTAAGGTATGCTAAAACCCATTAAGGGGCTAAGCAGACGGCACAAAGTGCCGTCTTCAGGGCAAGGAAGGGGAGGGGCAGCCACACGCTGGGTGCCCCAACCCCTTTCCGAAGACGTCGTTGGAGCAGCCGGCCCTCCACACGGCCGGCGCTCCGAGGATGCCTTCCTGCTGCAGCGTCCACACAAGCTGCAGTGGAAGAGGCGCTGAAGGTGCGCCGGCAGCCTTTTGCGGCGCACCTTCAGTGATTTGTGGAAGGAGCGCTATTTTAGCGCTCCTTCCTGGGGCAGCGAAGCTGCGCCGTGGGGCCGAGGAATGTGGATGCCTTGACCCCGATCCGCAGCTTCCTGGGGCGGCCCTGTGCCGCCCGTCTGCTTCCCCCCTAAGTCAAACAAACTTCTTCCTGCCTCTTTCCTATGGGTACTGCTCCTTACACTCCATACCATTCATTCTCATGAGACCAACCTTGAATCTGCAAGGACATTCTTGCCTCACCTTAACATCCCCTGCTTGTTAACTACCAAAGGATTGTGAACAACAGTCCTTCTAATTAACTTGTAACCATGTGTCCCATTATCCATATTAGAACCACATAGGGCCTAGGCAGACGGCTTAAAAGGCCATCTTGGGGGCAGGGAAGGGGAGGGGCAGCCGCACGATCGGCGCCCCCTCCCCCTCCCAAGGTTGTCCTTGGAGCAGCCGGCCCTCCGCTTGGCCGGCGCTCCGAGGAGGACCTCCCGCCTCAGCCTTTACACGCGCTGCGGCAGAAAAGTCAGCGAAAGTGCGCTGCAGCCTTTTGTGGCACACTTTTGCTGACTTGTGAAAGGAGCGCTAAGTTAGTGCTCCTTTCAGGGGCGGCGAAGGTGTGCTGCAGGATCGAGGCATGGGGATGCCTCCGTCCCACGGCACAGCTTCCCAGGGGGGCTATGACAGACAAGTTTAGGAACTCAGCTGAGGGACTCCTGATATTGGTGCAATGCAGATAGGCAAAAAGGGGTGCTTTGAGGGTTACTTGTAGGCATGGCCTTTAGATGACACATGCCTAAGAGTCTCCAGGAAAGCACTCTCTAGCTGTCATATGCCGAGAAAAGCCGCTCCAAAAAGGAGCCACTTTTTTCCGCTCCTTTGGTGAAGATGCACACCTTCGCATGTGTGTATATATTCAGTGACACCGATGCACCAGAAAATGGCCATATAAATACATTGTCACACATGTGACGGAAATTGACTTGGAGATCCAGAGCATGTGCCCTACGATGCAAGCTTTAATTTAAAGTGCACTATGCTACCAGGTGTGGATGCACTAGCGCAGGTGTGCTTGACTATTAGAGCCCTAACTCTAACTCTAATTGTAACCCTAATCCTAACCCTAATGTAACCCTATGCATGTGCCCTAGCAACTGTCCTCTGTTATGACAATAAATGCATTCTGTTGCATGTACGCTTGCTGACAGAATGCACAGCAGTTTGCATGAAAGAGGCTTTTGTGACCTCTTCTGTGCAGGTATGCAGGTGTGCATAAGACCTGCACACCATTTTCTGGCATAATTGGGGGGGGGGGCTCCTGGAGTAATGTTTGTCTGTGTGTCCTGTTGACCATATCCCTTGCATGACCAGCAGCTGCATGTATCAAGTCTGTCCACACAAACCTCCCTTGCATGTACCTCTCCCCTCCCCCCTGATCTGTGTGGGACATGTTTTGTGGAGGATGATGGAGTGTCTTTTCAGTTGATAAACCTGTTCCTTCACCCCAAGGGTGGCACAATCAGACAGTGGCACTTCTCTACTGCACCCACTCATTGGGGGGAAGTGGAGATTAGCGAATCCTTGCATGATATGTGGGTGTGTGACAGATCCTGTGCAGGTGCAAAGGATGCCAAACTTCAGTCACCTTTGTACACAGAGAGTGACAAACTGTATACTAGCCTATGACAAGTCCTGTGCAGATGTGCAGGGATGTTTTCCTGCACAGATGCACAGGTGTGGAGAGATGGTCCTGCACACTTGTGCATGCATTTGAGAACCAGAAAAAATAAAAATAAAAATAAAATAAAATAAAAAAAATCAAAGCAGATGCTTCTGGCCCATGTGGTTGTTCCATCTCCTTTTGTGGCATCCTTGGGGCTGGCAGTGCGATTGCTGGGGCTTCAGTACAGTCTTGGAAAATCTGCATTGACTCCCCCCAATGTGGTTGCTCTGTCCCCATTTAGGGCAATCTCAGGGCAGGCAGTGTGGTTGCTGCAGCTTAGGGAAAAGGCAACTTCAGGTCACTTTTTCCTGCCCATTTGCATAGCCCCATTATTTCTAGAGACTTAGGGCCTCGGCAGACAGCTTATTGAGCCGTCTTGGAGGCCCGGAAGAGGAGGAGCCACCGCATGAGCGGCGCTCCTTCCTCTTCCTGAGGTTGCCCTGGGAGCTGCCGGCCCTCTGCACGGCCGGCGCTTCCAGGGCAACCTCCCGCCGCAGCGACTGGATGCGCTGCGGCGGAAAAGGCAGGGAAAGTGCGCCCTACGCGTTTAGGGCGCACTTTCCCTGTCTTGTGGAAGGAGCGCTGATTTTGCGCTCCTTCCAGGGATGCCGCAGGAGCGCCGCAGTCCAGCTGCCGAGGTCCCGCGGCGCTCCGGACCAGGGCGTCCCTGACGCCCTGGTCTGCATCCCCCCTTTTTCTTTCCCCAAGCAAAATTAAACTGAAGGGCCTCTACAGATGGGCGGCCATAGGCTGCCCCGAGAAGCAGCAGATTGGGACCGAGGCTGCCCCACGCCTCAGCCCCAGTCCACCCTTATGGCACCTCTGAAAAGGCGCACTATGGGGGGAAGCAGATGGGTGGCACGGGGCCGCCCCGGGAAGCTGCGGACCTCCTTGGTCCTGAAGTGCAGCATCCTAGTGCTCCTTCCGCAAGACGCCGAAGGTGCGCCAGAAAAGGCCTCTGGTGCACCTTCGGCGCCTCTTCCGCTGCAGCGTGTGCGGATGCTGCAGCGGAAGTGCATTGTCAGAGCGCCGGCCGTGTGGAGGGCCGGCCGCTCCAACAACGTTTTTGGGAAGGGGTTGGAGAGCCCAGCGTGAGGCTGCCCCTCCCCTTCCTGGCCTCAAAACTGGTGCTTTGCACCATCTGATTAGGCCCTAAAATAGTGCTCCTTTCAGAGGAGCCAAAAGGGGCGCTGGAAGAGGCACTGGGCACCTCTTCCGCACTCCTTCCTGTTCAGTGTGTCCAGACGCTGAGACGGAAGGACATCATCAGAGCGCTCGCCATGTGCAATGGCAAGTGCTCCGATGATGTCCTTGAGAAGGGTTGGGGCTCCTGGCGTCCAGCCGCCCCTCCCCTTCTCTGGCTCCAAGATGGCGCTTTACACAGTCTGCATCCCCCCTGAAGAGAGGTACATAGAGCAGTCAGAAGGGGCAAACATGGATTCTTACGTCTGCACACTGGCTACAAATTTCAGTTCTGGAGACTTAACTGAATAGGAACAGAATAGCCTCTTGATGCCTGCAACAGTTCATGAAGAGAATGACACCTAGACGAAAGGGCCTTCAGACTAGATGGTCAGACATGGAGTGAGCAGCTGAAGCCTCATAAGAAAGCTTAAGAATCCTAAGAGGTGCTGCATCTTTTGAAATATATGCAGTGAGATGGTGGCACAAAGAAAGCAATCACCTAGGGTGCACCTGCCCTCTAAAAATAATGCAGTCTGATATCACTTTAATTGCTATGGCTCCACCCTGTAGAATCCTGGGATTTGTAGTTTTTTGAGGCACCAGCAGAGAAGGCTAAAGACCTTGTAAAACTACAAATTCCAGGATTCCATAAGATGGATCTACAGCATTTAATGTGGTGTTAAATTGCATTATTTCTACAGTGAATACACTCCCCTAGTCCTCATATGTATTATGCAATGTATTTATGCTGGGAGGTAATGTGAGAGAATAAAGGTGAATTGTCCAGCACTAGGACCATGCTGCCAAGGCAACGGCAAACTTAACCACATGTGTAAAAGCAAATGGAAGGCCACCAGATCTACTGGATAGCTTGTTCAGGAAGAGGATAGCCAAAACTGAGATAATGGTGATATCATGGCTGCGTCTCTGAGTCCACAGAAATGGCAGGTGCAGGTGGTTGGATCACAGTGCAGTTAAAGCACTTGCCAAGTCACAGACTATGCAATAACACTAGTGGGATAATGGGCAATTCCAGCTGGATTGGGCAGGGCTCCTGCAATACAGTGACATCACTAGGGTTGGTGTCACCTGGTGCAGTAACTCATGGTGTCACTTCCCATTGAACTTCTTCTATACCACACCATACAGAATCCTTAGTAATGTTTTTTGTACTAATCTTACTCATAAATCATAATTCCCATATGTCACTGAATGTGATGGTAATATTTGTGACATAAACAACCGGCACAATTAAAATTATACTTTTAAATTAGAATATCATACACACAGCATAAATGTATTTACATATACATAGTTTCATGTGTTTAAAGTAAAAAATTGTTTAAATGTTTTTTTAAAAGTTTGTTTAAATATTTTTAATTTTTTTTATTTGAAATTTTATTTTAAAAAATAACAACCCTGATGCCTCTCCTTTCTCTTCCCACTGAGCCTTACTCTACTCAGACCATCTCTTCAGCATTTTAATGGGACACAGGTGAATGCCACAGTCTGTTACTGCCAAAAGGAAGATGTTTGAGGAGCAGTGGTATCACTTTCTCTTAGGGTAATATCTGGTGTACTCTGCACCCCACACACCCCCTAATAATGCCACTGCTGCAATGTGATTCTACACAGATTCCAACACACCTAGTGAGAACAGGGGCACATCTTTTATGTACAATAGTGATACAGTGTAAACATTATAAAAATGCAGCATTATAATAATCACACAGTCAGAAGAGGTACCAGTTGACTTTTATGCCCATTAGGCATAAAGTCCATTGCTCTAAATGGAAGTCCAGCATCAGAATTTTACAGCTTCAGTTCAGAAAGAAAGAAGTACTTGGGCAAAGCAGAGAATCTGAAACTATATGGGGATGTTTTGAAGAATGATGGGAAGATGTGCTGTGACTTTCCATGCTGCACTTTATCATCAAATGTAAGAGCAATTTGAGCAACTACAAAGCACCAGTAGGAAACAGTATTTCCTGGTTAATGCCATGCTAGTTAATGCCATCTGGCAAACCTTACGTTTGCCTTGAAGGGATCATTGAATAGATGCTTCTCTCTGCTACCTATAACAGATGACATTTTGCCAGAACCTGCAAAAGTGTGAATCTTTACAATGTGGTATGAAAAATGGAATTTGTCATGTAAGACTGGCTGAGGACACCAGCATGCTCACTCCATTTGCAAAATCTTTTGGCCAGTAAAGTTAGCTATTTCCATAGTAGGTGAATGGTGTAATGATGCAGAATTTGAACTGGACTATGATTCGAACCTACAGGGCTTTCTACAGCAGTATAGAGACAGAAATATTAAGTTGAATGTGCCCTTTCCAGAAGCCAAAACAGAAAGGTAACATATACTGGACACCTGCTAGTAGCTAGTTGATTAAAAGTCAAAAGTCCCCTGCAACACTGAACCTCTCTCTTAAATGGCAGCAATTATTAGATTGATTAATTTCCTAGCCATGTTCTGTCCTCATCTGGTTCTTCTGGTAGAACCAATACAACAACTTACCAAGGAGGATACTGAGTGGGAGTGGGAAAAGTAAGTTTTCTTTTTCCTCAAACAAATGTGTTCAATATTTGAGTACAATTAATAGTGATATCTAACACTATAATATAAAATTGTGTCTGAGAAAGATCTTGGTGCAGTCCTGTTACAATATCATCTGATTGCTTAGGAATCTTCAGCCCTATCTAAGGATAGGGCTATTTATTTCAAGATGCATCTACACCATACAAATAATACAGTTTGACACCACTTTAATTATCATGGCTCCATCCTACAAAATCCTAGGATTTATAGTTTTGTGAGGCACCAGGATTCTTTGGCAGAGAATGCTAAAGACTTTGGAAACTACAAATCCCAGGATTCCATAGGATGAAGACACATCACTTAAGTGATGTCAGACCACAGTGTAGATGCACCCAAAGACTAAAAAGGGTTATGTTCACATAGAAAATGAGCTCCTACTGGTGACCTTCCTTTGGAAGTGGAGTGATCCCCTCAATAAATCTTTGATGAGACAGAGTGCTGTCAGATCACAAACTACTTGAAACAATCCTCTCCTTTCCCCTCTCCCTCCCCTAAGGTTTCCCAAATCTTCAATGTCTTGTACCACCTTCCGATTCAACAACTAGGTTTTAGGAAAATAAAGAGGCCACTAAAACAGACACCCAGCTGTAGGCAGTCAAAGACAAAATTCTGGAAGGATAGCCTAAGGACAAAAGTATCATTAGGAATAGAACCATCTTTCCTGATTCGTGTGAATCATAGAGAGCACAAGGACCATGATTCAGTCCAATCCACTGCCATGCAGGAATACACAATCAAAGCATCCCTGTCAGATGGCCACCCAGCCTCTGTTTAAAAACCTCCGAAGGAGGAGACTCCACCACACTCCAAGGGAGTGTGTTCCACTGTCAAACAGCTCTTACTGTCAGGATGTTTTTTTCTAATGTTTATGTGAAATCTCTTTTTCTGTAATTTGAAAATATGCCCTCGTTTCAGGAGAAACAGAAAACAAGCTTACTCCATCTTTGCTATATGCCCTCGTTTCAGGAGAAATAGAAAACAAGCTTACTCCATCTTTAATGTGACATGCTTTCATTTTTAAACATGGCTAACATCTCATCTCTGAACCTTCTCTTCCCCAGGCTAAACATATCAACTCCCTAACCCACTCCTCATAGAACACATGCAGGGGTAGCTGTGTTGGTCATTTAGCAAAGTAAAAAAAACAAAACCCATCTGTGATATCTTTATTGGCCAACCGAAATGCACAATATATATTTCGAAGCTCCATAGGCTTTTTCATCAGGCAAGATGTTACAAACCAAACAGGAGCAAAACAGCTGGAAATGTTAGTCAGATGTCTGCCTGTTCCCAGCTTTGAAAAGAGGCCGTCTGAGCGTGGCTTCTACCTGGAGGTTAGCCAGACTGCACTCGGCCAGTGGCATCAGTGTCATAATACCTGACTTTATCCCAAAAGGACTTTAACGTGGCAGGGGTAAGTTGGGATTTTTAGCAATGCGATAAACTCCTGTGTTAAATCTGATCGCAATCATTTTATTGTTTTTACTATAATATTTCTTTCTTTTAGCTGTTGTTTTTAATTTTATGTTTGAGTTTTCTATTGGATCTATTGATCGTAATACATTAGGATGAACAGCACTGGGCCCAGGACAGAACCTTTTAATCACTTCCTTCCAGGATGAAGAGGAACCACTGGTGATCGTCCTTTGAGCTTGGTTAGTCAACCAATTACAAATCCACTTAACAGTCATATTAGACAATCATATTAGCCCACAGTCATATTAGCCCACTTTTTTCTAGCTTGTTTACAAGAATATCATGCAGGACCTTATCATAGGTCTTACTGAAATCAAGATATGCTATATCCACACCATTCCCTTCATCTACCAAGCTTGTAACTCCGTCAAAAATAAAAATAAAATAAGATTAGTATGGTATGACTTGTTTTTGAGGGTGGGTAGAGTATGGGATGGAGCTTTTGAAGTTAGATTTACTTCTCCAGTGCTGGGACTGTCACTACCTCAAGTGGGGGGAATATGAAATGTCCAATGACTCTTGTGCCCCCCCCCCACACATCCAGTTCCCCAATTGCAGGTCTACAATCTTAAGAAGAGTAGAATAAAAGTGAAGTAAATGTGATATGTGTGGAAGAGTTAAAACAGGTAGCCTCCCTGTGCAGTTTGAAATAGAATATTCCTAGGAAAGCTGTATTGTGAAACTGTGTTGACGTTATTATATAATCTTTGCCTTTTCTTTTCCATATCAGACAATGGGATTAAAAAGTAGTTTTATGACTCTGGACAGGCATGGCCCAGGACATTTTACTACCTGAGAAGGGGGAACAAATGGCACATCCCACACAGTCAAGATAAAATAGGCAGCCATGCTATTTTGGCCCATGAGGCAAAAAGTCCCATAAGCACCTTTCCTCTCTTTCAGTAAAAATACTACAGTAACAAAATTAACTGCCTTAACTGCCCTTTCAAGACACTCCAATCTGGCTGCTTGAGACATCCATCTCACTCTGCCTAGTGATCTGGCATAAGATATTTTGATGTCTTGAAGAACTTCCCATTATTATGCTTCCTTTTCTCAACTCTCTTGCACCCTTTTTTGCTTCAGCAAAACTCCCTCAACTTGAGCATATTGTAAAATGAGTTTTGATATTTAATAAATACTTGTTGCAATATTCCCTGTAGATGTGAAATGGGTTTACTTGAATATATCAAATGCTGAGGTATATAATATTAGCATACTGTATCTGAAATGAACCAATTTTCCTTGCACCTAAAATTGTCCAGAGTAATGGTAAAAAGAAAGTAATTCTGAAGGTTATATTAAGTATAATGGAATCCAATCAGAACACAACTACAATTCTTTTGAAGTTGTTATAGCCCATGATGCAAAGCACTTCCTCACCAGCAGTTTGTTGAACATTTCAATGAGACTGAAAGAACCCAGGCTATCAATTTCTTTCTTTCTTTTCTATTATGTACATGGCAAATCTTCTCATGCCGCAATGCACGCTGCCTATATATATATATATATATATTCAGTGCTAAAAATCCAGGCATATACTCTTCCAGTACCTGCAGCAGAATATAGGCAGGGGCCATCTATTTAGCTTTTCTTTTCCTGATGCTTCTTCTTTTAGAGAAGCTCAGCTGCAGTAACTTTTGATAGACCTATAGTCTTATGTTGGCATCATGTTCACAAATTTCTAGTACGTCTTTTGTTCTGAAAAAGGAAAAAGAATTATGAGCCTGTACAGACCAGCAAAAAGAGCTGGCTTCCCGGTGGTGTGGGAGCGTGGCGTTCAGACAGCAGCATGCCCCCATGCTGTCGAGAAGCTGCATGGCTGACCGCACTTGTGGTGGCTTCATGGCATTTCTGTGGTGTAGTGTTTATATATGCTGCATTGCAGAAACTTGGAAAAAACACCACCGGGGCAATGGCGCCTTTTTCCCAATGCAAAAAGGAGCAGCTTTCTGCCACTGCTTTTTGCACTAAGTTGGGGGCACGGTGTGCGATTGCTGTGGCCCCAAACCCAGCAATCAAAGTGGTGGAGGCAAGCCTTCAGGGCTGTCTGTTTTGCCCCTAAGTCTCCCATGCATCTGAGGAAGTAGGCTCAAGTCTATGAAAGCTCATGCTACTAACTTTTATCTTTCAGTTAGTCTCAAAGGTGCTACAACATCCATTTGCATACTGATTTTCTAGACCAGGGGTAGGCAACCTTTCCCCTTTAAAGGCCGAGGGACTTCAGCTCCCAGAAGCCTCAGCCATGTTGGCCAATAGTCCCATGTTGGCCAATAGCTCCTGGGATTCTGGGAGCTGAAGTCCCTCGGCCCTTAAAGGGGAAAGGTTGCTACCCCTGTTCTAGACAAACATAGCTATGTCTTTGAATTACATTTGTCCCTCCACATTGGTGGCTTTAACTTTTGCAGGTTTGATAATTCATGGATTTTATTAATATGTTCTCTCTAGGAATATCTAGGTTCTCAAGCGCAACTCTATGGTCATCTTTAACCAAAAGGTGCACTGAAAGACTTGAGATTCCTAGAGAGAACACTCCACTAGGCATTTGTTGATGCTCCAGTGCAATTGTATGGTCAGTGTCTGGCAAATGTTGACCACTGTGATGTCCAGCCTGGACTGTTTAAATTCTCCCCTGCATTTTCCTTCATTTTTAGTTCAGTTTTTAGTATGTTTGAGCATAGGAATGTTCCACTGTATTGGTTTGTGGGAGGAGCTGTAGGAATCCCCTGCATTTTTCTAGTTTTTGGTTTGCCCCTTCCCAGCAAGCTCTGCTTCAGCTTGGGATTTTTAGTTTTCTTAGGCAGGCTTGACTTTATCTGTTTGGTGGCAAACAGGCATAGACAGAGGGAAAGGGCATTTCTTACACCATTTAGCCAATTTACTTACCAGTTAGCCAATTTGGAGCCTCGGCAGATGGAGGCCCCGGAGACGCCGCGGGTCGGAGCGCCGGCGGAGCTCAGTCTCCGCACCGCGGCGCTCCTGCGGCGAATCTAAAAGGAGCTCCAAATTGGCGCTCCTTTTAGATTTCAGGGAAAGTGCGCCCTAAAAGCGGCGGGCGCACTTTCCCTGACTTATCCTCCGCAGCGCGTCCGGTCGCTGCGGAGGGAGGTTGCCCTGGAAGCGCTGGCCGTGCGGAGGGCCGGCAGCTTCCAGGGCGACCTCAGGAAGAGGAAGGGACGCTGCGCGTGCGGCTGCCCCTCCTCTTCCGGGTCTCAGAGATGGCCCTATTAGCCGTCTGCCGAGGCCCTTGGTTACCACATTAGCCAATTTAGTTACCAGAAGCAGTTAATTCTATTAAATATCAACAATAAAGAAGTCAAGAGCACAGAAGCTGAAAGACCCTGCACCAGCTTCATCGAGAAAGAGATCAATCCAAGATCAAACCCAGAGAGATGACAACACTGATCAGCCCTGGTGGCGCAGTGGTTAAATGCCTGTACTGCAGCCACTCACTCATAAACCACAAGGTTGCGAGTTCAATACCAGCCAGGGCTGAGGCTCGACTCAGGCCTGCATCCTTCCGAGGTTGCTAAAATAAGTACCCAGCTTGTTGGGGGGCAATCAGCTCACAGTTGTAAACCGCTTAGACTTCCCATAGCGTGATATGAAGCGGTATATAAATGAAGCTGCTTTGCTTTGCACCGAAGATTGCTGAAACCTAAACTGTAAAGTACCTCTTATTTTAAGCCTGTTAGAGCTGGGGACGAGAAACCTTTTTCTTTTGTTTTTCAAAATAAATTCCCCCCTTTTGGACTTTACATTCAGCTTTGGAACCTTTTTGGGTAAAAGAGTTTGATCTCACCAGGGTACTGGTGTTGCACACCCATATTTGCCACCACCTTTAGTTGGGTGTGTCTTCACAACCACAGAGTTGCACTAGAGGACCTAGAGATTCCTAGAGAGGTCTTCTCTCAGATAAAAAGTTTTTTTATTTGCAGTTTTTCCACATTTGTGGGGGTCCTGTGCCCTTAACCCTAGTGAATGTGGAGGGAGAAGTGTATATCTCTTGTGTTTGGGGTGTGAGGTATTTGAGAAGCATAATCTAGTCACAACTTCTTTTTACTGAGCTTAATACTTGACCTTCATTCTCTCTTTTTCACTAATACGTCTAAAAAAATTAACATTCTGGGAATCTTTGATGATCTTAGGTTTTATATTCTCTTTTTGTTTTATATTTTATACAATGCAATCTCCCTTGAGAGAGTTGTAAACATATCTTGCTGGAGGCACACTTTTTAGGTGAGAACCAAATGTATTTCCTGGATCTCCAATCTCAAGAACTGGCTTGGAAATATGCATTAACTTTCGAATCCAGAACAAGATTCTAAATAAGAAAGCAAGATAACATTGTTATGGTCAATCCTTGTATGTACAATTGTATGCCTGTTTAATACAATGGGTACTATAAAGTTCTCAGCCCAACCAAGAAGGGCCTAGAGCTATTCCACATGTTCATGCAACACTCTTGGGACATCATTTCTCAACTTTCTTTAATCCTTCCAGCAAAATTATGAAAGGTTGCTCTGCTGCTCTGAATTATCCCCACACTTCCTTCCTTTCAAATTCTTCTAAAGGTTTGGAAACAGGAAATAGTCAGATGGAGGAAGCTCTGGGGAGTAGAGATAATCTATATGCACTCAAATACCCAAATTGTTCCAAACATCCATCTTTTTGTCAGTCCTGTGAGCAGGTGCATTGTCCTGCAAAAAGTCAGTCTTTCCTTCAATGCCTCTTTTAATCAGCACAAATTAGAGTAGTATTCTGCATTAACTGTTTGACCCTTCCAAAGATAGTCAGTCATCAAAATGCCTTTCTGTCCCAAAAAATGTGGCCATGATCTTTCCTGCTGATCTTTGAATCTTTAAAACTTTGGCCAGAGAGAACTTGAGTGCTGTCATTGCAAGGACTTTTCTTTGGTTTCTGGAGCATAGTAGTGTAACCATGTTTCATCAAGAGTGATGAATCATTTCAAAAAAAATATCAATAGGTAACTCAAAATGCTGCAAAATTGACTTGGAAGTAGTCACTCGATTTTGTTTCTGGTCAGCATTCAAACATTTTGGCATCCACTGGTCTGACAGCTTCTGCATAGCCACCTGCTCATGAATTATAGATCCTGTGCATTCCTGGTATATCTTTAGTGTCTCAGCAATTGTTTTAGCTGAGATTCACCAATCTGTTGAAATAATATCAAGAACATGCTGAACAATCTCAGGAGCTGACACTGTTGAAAGCTTCCAGATCTTATTGGAACACCCATCTCAAAATCTCCATGTTGAAAGTCAGCACATTACTTTTTCACAGTTGAGAATGAGGGGCACTTGTCACTCAAAGTTTGGAGTTTTCTTCTGCAGGAACAGGAACTTCATGACAGCCCAGAGTTCAAACATGAATACAAAGCTTCATATTCCACAAAAGGCATTTTCTTTTTTATGTAAATATTCTAGTGCTAACCCTTCTCCACACTAAAAAAAACCCTTCAGTATTTCAAGAATAGAGGCTGGAACTCAGTATGAGGCTTATGTCTACATAAGAGGACTTACAGCTTACTTACTTACTTACATCTATACTAAATAGAAGTGAGCAGTTTCATAACAGTCATATTTAGAAAGGGGCTGCCATGACCTTACTATGTTGAGCAGGGGTCCCCACACTTTTTGATCTGGGGGCCGGTTTGCTGGCCCCCAGATCTTCGGGGGGCTGGAGGTGCGCGCACATGCGCATGACTACGGGCACCATTTTGGAAGACAAAACAGTGCCGGAGTAGTGCGCATGTGTGCACAATGCCAGACACCATTTTGTCTTCGAAAATGGTGCCCGGAGTCGTGCGCATGCGTGCCGGGTGCATGTGCACAACTCCAGACACCATTTTGGAAGACAAAATGGCACCCCGCATCACACACACATGTGCACTACTCTGGTGCCATTTTGTCTTCCAAAATGGCGCCCGGAGTCATGCGCATGCACCAGGCATCGCGTCCGCATGCACGCGCCACTGGGTGCATGTGCATGACTCCGGGTGCCATTTTGGAAGACAAAATGGTGCCCGGTAGCGGCGCGGCAGCAGCGGCGGCAGGACCGGCTGTAGGCTGGTAAGAAGGCCTCGACAGGCCGGGTCCGGCCCGCAGGCCGTAGTTTGGGGACCCTTGATGTGGAGGAACCAGCAAAGTGATTTCTGCACATTTGAACCTTTGCACATGGGGAATAATGCCCATTGGGTACTCCTGATACCCATCTGGACAACAACTAGGGATAGCCAATGCAGATTGGTAAAGTCTGATGTGCATCAGAACTCCAGCTAAGGAGTGCCAACTTGCATTGGTACACCTGATGCACATCAGGGGGTTTCAGGTGCATTCATATACATCTTCGCAATACACCAGGTGGGTTCTGCAGCACTTCTGCTGTGGAGCTAATTATGTGTTAAGTCATGCAACATAGACAGTAATATAGAGTCATGGCTCATGTCTTTTGCATGTGAATTATAATAATACTTATAATGATGTTTTATGTATAGCTTTTTGTAATGACTTTTATCCATGAGAAATCACATATACATAATTCACCTGGCAACAGTCTTCTCCGCTGTAGTGAGATGCATATTTTTAAATCATAGTAATTACTTCTAAATTTGTATTTATATATATGAATTAGCATATGTAAGCCTGTGTAGTAACAAGTAGCAATGGGGAAGAGAAGGATTTATTGTGTTCAGGCACAGTGAATCTAAATGGATTGGCAATGGTTTTTCCTCTCCTTTAATGCTAGACCCAGTTATCGGCTAAGATGATTTGTTCCCCTAAAAGATAACCTATATGAGCAGTGATAAAAATGTCTGTTGTCTTACTTTGTTTTGTGAGATATTTAGCCTTCTCTGTCAGAGAGCTTTGGTGTCACAATGAACTACAAATCTCAGGATTCCATAGGATAGGGCCATGACAGTTAAAGCAATGTCAAGCTGCATTATTTTTGCAGTGTGAGAGTAGCCTCGGTATTTTTGAAGTTTTTGTTCTTTGATCTAAAGTCACTAAAGAGACAATCATATTCTTACATACGTGAGGGTAAGAACCATTGGGTAGAACCAAGAAAAGAACCAAATGGTATTTACTTTTGAATCAACATGGCAGCAGGGTAATTCAAAGCAATGTGGCTCAATCAGCTCCAGCACAAGATAATGGGTTTGGAGGGAAACTGAGGAGGAATGACTATTGGAAAAGTTCCATTGTTGCTCCCCAGCATCTGTTGTCCAAGGTGGCCTCACTTTGCCTAATAATGGGTTTGCCTCTGAACCATAGGTATCAGGATTGTTTTTAATCCAGTTCACTACACTATATGCAGTTCCCAGAATTCCCAGTAGCAATGATGACTAACAAAAGCAAAAGGAGATGGTGCTATAAACTAATCTCTTCCCAGTTTTCCCCCCAGTTTGGGAAAGTCACATTTCCCCCCGAAAAAGGCCACTGGCCATGCTTCTTGGGTCTACAAAAAGCTAAGAGACATGCCATTTGGAGAAATTTGGAAGTTATCATTCAAAAAGTTTATGTTTCTATGTTCTGGTCTTTATTATTATTATTATTATTATTATTATTATTATTATTATTATTTTCATTTTTACAGATTATCATTCTTTAACTATTATGCATGTTACAATATATTATCTTGTATTCTTTAACTATTATACACTTTACAATATATTGTCTTATATTCCTTATACACATCATCTATTTTACATAGGATATCAGATACTTAAATTATACTTTATTTTTAACATTATATCAATTATATAGGTATAATCCTTACCATTTTATATAAAAAAAATTTCTGTACAAATTCCCATTTTTTCCCCATAATGTTGAGTTGACTTATTTGCTGTGTACATGGATAATATATCCATTAACATAAATTCATGTAATTTACTCCGCCATTCACTTACTTTGGGAGTTTCTTTTGATTTCCAGTATTTTGCTAGAACAATACATGCTGCAGTGACCATATATAGGATTATACTTTTTTCATCATTATTTAAATTACATTTAATTACATCCAACATGTTTAGTAGAAACAATTCCGGTTTAAGTGGTATATTTTTCTGTAATGTTTCTGATATTATCCTTCTAATTTCTTCCCAAAATTTATTACTTCTAGCACACGTCCACCACATATGGTACATGGTTCCTATTTCTTTTTCACAGTTCCAACATTTATTTTTATTATTGCCTTTAATTTTAGCTACTTTTACAGGTGTAATGTACCACTGATGAAATATTTTGTGGTAGTTTTCTTTTAATGTATTACACTTTGTGAATTTATTACAAAGCTTCCATGTATTTTCCCAATTCTGTAATGAAATTGTGTGTCCTATATCTTGCATCCATTTAACCATAGTTTGTTTTATTACTTCTCCTTCTGTTTTGATATCCAATAAACATTTATACAACTTTTTTATTCATTGTTTTTCTTCTTCTTTCAAAATTTTATCAAATATTGTAATTTCTTCTTCGACTCCATATTTTTTTATGTCCCTTTTAAAGTCCTCTTCTAATTGGGCATATTTTAGCCAGTTAATATTAATCTTCTCATGTTGTAGTTCTTCCCTAGTTTTTAATCTATATCCTTGTTTGGTTTTTATTAGTATTTTTTCATAAGTAATCCATTTATCTTGTCTCTTTGTTTCTTTGTTATGAAAGGCTTCTTGTGGCGAGGTCCATTGTGGCAATTTCCTATACCAATATTTTTTTATGTTCTTTCCTATGTTTTGGTCTTTTGAAATAACTACTGCTATTGCTGGAACAGATGTTTTTTAAAGATTCCATGACAGTCACGGGGAAAATATATTCCCTTGAAAAGTATGCCAGTTTATAAACAATTCCAGACAGCAATTGATGTATTTAGTCTCTCAAATACCCCTAGCCTGTTGGTATCCAAATATTATGGGCTACTTCCTATCATCCTTAGTCCTACAGACCACTGACCCTAGTGGCTGAAGAACTGTAGTGAATGACACCTAGAGCTTATCAAATTGGGGGAAAAGGCTGTAGAAGCAGAATTCTTCTGTTTTTCAAATGAAATATTTTGGAATATACTGGAGCTGACAACCACCACTTCCTGGTATAAGATTTGCACTTCTTTGGAGTTGTTGCTGTTGTTGTATGCTTTTAAATCACTTCCAACTTATGGAGACCCAAAGGCAAACCTATCATGGGATTTTCTTGGCAAGAGTTGTTCAGAGGAGGTTTGTCACTGCCTTCACTTGAGGCTGGGAGCATGTAATTTGTCCAAGGTCACTCAGTGGGTTTCATGGCCAAGCTGGGACTTGAACCCTGGTTTTCAGAGTCATAGGAGTTTATTACAACCCCTCCCCCCCATGACTTACCCCTGCTGGGATAGAGTTGCATACAGGATGCAACTGGGAAGTATCACATTAAAAATGCCACCGATGCTACCGGGTGATAATTCCTGGTAAGTCGCTTTTTTGGGGGGTGTTTGATAACCTCCATAGTCCAACACTGAAACCACTATGCCACATTGCCAGGCCCAAAAAATGGCAAGATAGAACCAAAACTCTATTCCATTATTCCTGAAAAAGAATACTTGTTTCAGTCCATCCTTACAACCACTCTCTTGTGTAGTGGAAGGCTCTGATAAGTGTTTCTGCATAATATATACATTTACTCAAATATTAAGACTAATAAGGAAGTGGTAATGTGATTGAAAATTAAGGGAGTGTAATATTACCATTGCATATTTGACTTGGATGCCACAGAGATGGATAAATCCTCTATTTTCAAGGTATATTACCCACTGGAGTTGTTTGTCAAAGAAGGAAGGTTACAGAGGTTTTAACCACAATGTTCCGAGGATCACAAAATAAGACACTTAAGAGATTAGAAGAAACAATAAGCTTGAAATAACAGTTCAGTTTAGATTGCCTAGGTGGTGTCTTCCAAACATTAGTTCTCTAAAGTAAGTTTGGGCACATGGAGACAAGCACTTAGGAAGATAAAAGTGTATATGGATACAATCCAGATTCATTGAAATCAATTTGAATTCAATCATTGTCCTACACCAGAAATTGATTATAACTAGGACTAGGGTGTCTGCTTTGCATAAGATCAAAAGACAGAGGATGGGGATTTGGATAAAATATGCATATGCTAATTTATATATGTAAAGATGCAAATTTAGGGGGGGGAAGACTCTAATTTAGGTAGAAATGGAATGATTCTCATTACACTGGGAAGAATGTGTCCAGGTGACTTGCCAACTTAACGATTGGTATCTATAGCTTCTCCTTATCTTTAAACTGGATTTGGGCTACCCTTAATATAGTGGAATGCTCTTTGTAGAGTAAGATATGTTGTCAGCAAAACTCTTTTCAGAGCAGTTATATCACACCCTTTGACTGGTATTCTAGCAGGAGGCTATACAAACAGCAGGTAGTTCACTAAGGATAATATATTAAATCTCAGAAAGGAATGTTGTGATCACTAAAAGTCAACATGGGTTTCACAAAAACAAGTCATGCCAGACTAATCTTATTTCTTTTCTTTTTAACAGTTTGGTAGAGGAAGGGAATGCTGTGGATGCAGCATATCTTGATTTCAGTAAGGTCCCCCATATATGCTTGCAAATAAGCTAGTAAAATGTGGGCTAGATAATGCAACTTCAGGTGGATTTGTAATTGCTTAGCCAACTGAACCCAAAAGGCTGTTCTTCATCCTGGAGAGAAAGGACTAGAGGAGTGCCACAGGGTTAAACATCTTTATCAATGACAGGGATGGTGTAAAAAAGGGCATGCTTATCAAATTTGTGCCAAATTAGGAGGGGTTGCTAATAACCCAAAGGACAGGATCAAAATCCAAAATGACTTTAAAAAATTAGCAATGTAAGGTACTGTATATTGGGAGCAAAATGAAATGCACAGCTATAGGATAGGTGACAGAGAATCTACATAAATTCAATCTAAAAAAAGAAATAGAAATAATAAGAGTTCTCATACCTAGGTTCAATCATTGATAGGAATTGGGACTATAGCCAGGAAATTGAAGACGATTAAGAATGGGGAGGGTGGCTATGAAAGATCCAGAAAAGATCCTAAAATGCAAAGATGTACAACTGAGCACAAAAGTTAGAGTCATACAAACCATTGTATTCCTTATTACCAAGTATAGATGTGAGAACTGGACAGTTAAGAAAGACGATAGGAAGAAACTCAATTCATTGGAGATGTGATGCTAGAAAAGAGTGCTGTGGATTCTGTGAACAGCCAAAAAGACAAACAAATGGGTCCTAGAGCAGATCAAGTCATAAACCTCCCTCGAAGTCAAAATGAAAAAAAAAAACTGAGTCTGTTGTACTTTGGACACATCATGAGAAAGCAGGACTCATTAGAAAGGAATATAATATTAAAAAAGGTGGAGGGAAGTAGAAAGAGAGGAAGGCCGCATGCTGGATGGATGGAGTCCATTAAGTAAATCATGGGTATGAATTTGCAGGAACTAAGCAGAACAGTGGAAGACAGGGAATGTTGGAGATGTCTCATCCACAGGGTTGCCATGGATTGAGATCAACATAAGGGCTGTTAACACAATAACAAAAGATTTCTAGCTTGACAACTTTACATGTGTAAGGGATCTAGAAGTCTTAGTAGACCACAAGTTGAACATATATCAGCAGTCATGCAGCAGCTAAAAAAGCCAATATGATCATATGCTGCATCAATAGGAGTATAGTGTCTAGATTGAGGAAAGTAATAGTACCACTATATCCTGCTTTGGACAGACCTCATCTGAAACACTGTATCCAGTTCTGGGCACCACAATTCAGGAAGAATGTTGGTAAGATGGAGAGTGTACAGAGGAAGGCAACCCAAATGGTGAAAAGTCTGGAAATCATGCCCTATGAGGAATGACTTAAGGAATTGGCTATGTTTAGCCTAGGGAAGAGAAAGTTAAAAGGTAACTTAATTTAAACATAATAGCCATGTTTAAATATTTGAAGGGATGCTATATTGAGGATGGAGCAAGTTTGTTTTCTGCTACTTGAGAGACTAGGACATGGAGCAATGAATTCAAACTATAGGAAAAAAGATTCCATGTAAAAATTAAGAAAAACTTATTGACAGTAAGAGCTGTTTGACAGTGGAATACTCAGCCTCAGAGGTTTTTAAACAGAGATTGGATGGCCATCTGTTGGGGCCATCTTTAGAGGTTTTTAAACAGTGTTATCGCACAGTGTTCTCATAACATAGTGGGTACGTAATGTGAAGGGAACGGAACATATTTTATTGCACAGTATGATCCTCATTGAGTTCCTGTTCCGTGCTCTGACAGTCCCTAGCCCTTTCCAGCAGGAGAACTGTAAAAATGTGTCCTCAGCCAGCAAGAACGCTTACAGACCATTCCAGATGATGTGTTTGTGATAATCCTACCCAGTCTCAATCTGTCCTCATGTTCTGATTGACTAAGACAACCTCCTCCCCTCCAACTCAACTCTTCCGGTGTTGACACAAAGAAGATGCCACAGGTAATTTAAAAAAAAAAAAATTATTTTTGTAGATTGAATTGTGTCATATTTATGAGAAAAAACAATGAAAGCTCGCTACCTAAACTTCTTGGTAGCATTCTTTTCAATGCAGAAATAGGGGTTTTTGCAACAGTGAGCATGTACCAATGAAGGACAGCTAAGGAACTACTTTAGCGCTGGTACCGGTACAACAGTAAATGCAGTGTGATAATATGTGTTCTCATAATGTCACTATCACATTATCAATAGTCTAGTGGCAACATCCATTCCCATATCGTTACGTTCCAGGGACTTGGTGGGAATGTTACAGGTACTGATGCGGTAAGCTTATGGGACTTGGATGGTCATCTGTTGGGGTGCTTTGATTGTGTCTTCCTGTATGGCAGTGGGTTGGACTGGATGGCCCTTTTGGTCTCTTCCAGCTCTAGGATTCTATGCTGCAAAATTAGGGTATTTACAGAATGTGCCAACATGAGGATATCTGAGGTTGAGACCTCAGATATTTGGTATTTGGGATCTCACTTTATTGAATCTCAGCAGTGATGTTGGTATCACTACTGATGTTCAAACTATCTGAGCAAAAGGGTTCTGATCTTAGACAATTTAAGTGACTTTACAATGTGTTGTGTAATTTAGGAATAATAAATTCTTCTTCTTCTTCTTCTTCTTCTTCTTCTTCTTCTTCTTCTTCTTCTTCTTCTTCATTAAAAAACAAAACAAACTTAAGGTAAGATTTAAATCCAGAAATGAAGTCTCTGTGTTCTTTTCTATTTTGGCTGGAGCATCCCTAAGAACACATTTGTTGTTGTTGTTAACTGCCCTCGAGTTGATCTTGATCCATGGCAACCCTATGGATGAGCAATCTCCAAGACCTTCCATCTTCCACTATTCTGCTCAATTCCTGTATACCCATATCCGTGACCTCCTTAATAGAGTCCATCCATATGGCATGTGGCCTTCCTCTCTTCCTACTTGTCTCCACCTTTCCCACCATTATTGTTTTTTCCAAAGAGTCCTCCCTTCTCATGATGTGTCCAAAGTACTACAGCCTCAGTTTGGTCATCTTGGCTTCCAGGGAGGTTTCTGGATTGATCTGCTCTAGGACCCATTTGTTTGTCCTTTTGGCTGTCCATGGGATCCTCAGCACTCTTCTCCAGCACCACATCTCAAATGCATTGATTTTCTTCATATCATCTTTCTTGACTGGCCAGCTCTCACATCCATACATGGTAATAGGGAATGGAATGGCTTGTATGATTCCAACCTTTGTGCCGAGTTGTATATCTTTGCATTTTAGAATCTTTTCTAGTTCTTTCATAGCCACTCTCCCCATTCTTAATCTTCTTCTGATTTACTGGCTGCAGTCCCCATTTCTAAAGAAACTTCATTTATATACCATTTCATATCACGCTATGGGATGTCTAAGCGGTTTACAACTGTAAGCTCATTGCCCCCCAACAGTTGGGTACTCATTTTAGCGACCTCGGAAGGATGCAGGCCTGAGTCTAGCCTGAGCCCTGGCTAGTATTGAACTCGCAACCTTGTGGTCTATGAGTGAGTGGCTGCAGTACAGGCATTTAACCACTGTGCTACCAGGGCTCTTTCTATCAATGTTTGATCCCAAGTATGGGAATTCTTTTACTATTTCTATTTCTTCATTGTCTAGGTTTAACTTGTGAAGGTCCTTGGTGGTCATTATTTTTGTTTTCTTTATGTTCAGCCATAAGCCTGCCTTTGCATTTCTTCTTTGGTCTTCCTTAGTAGCTGTTCTAGATATGTGAGGTTTTCTGCTAGTACTTTCCCCTTTCTTCTGTGTCCAAGCCTGCTTTTGTTAAAATATGGTCTGCATACAAATTGAACAGATAGGGTGAAAGGAAACAGTCTCGTCTGACCCCTTTTCCAATTGGAAACTATTCTGTTTCTCCGTGTTCTGTTCTGACAGTAGCCTCTTGTCCTGAGTACAGATTTCTCATCAGGATTATCAGAGTTGCTGGCACTCCTTTGTCTTTAAGGGTGTTCCATAGCCATTCATGATCTATGCAGTCAAAGGCTTTGCTATAGTCTATAAAGCACATGCTGATTTTCTTTTGGAATTCCCTGGTGTGCTGCATTAGCCATCATATGTTTGCAATGTGGTCTCTCATGTCTCTTCCTTTCCTAAACATGTAACATATGACAAATATCCTGGGTATGTGTCTACATGATGTACCATGATTTAGTAGACAGCAAGTCCCACATGGTAGTCACAATCCTTCCCTAGTCCATGGATTATGTTAGAGCTGTGTGGTTCCCAGACTCAGGCCCTCTACCGCTGTTCCACTTTTATCTCTCAGATCACCAACCCAGCATATCCTATGGATTCTGAGTGCTGTACTCCAGCAATATCATGGACCCAAGATTCAAGAGTCACTAGAGCAATTATTTCAGACCCATTCATTGCACTAGACAGGATGGATTTCAGACCTCCTTCCCCTGAGTTGGGCATTTCACATTTGAGACATAATGAAGGAAAAGAAGAGAGCTGTGTTTCAATGAGAGCTAGAATATTCACATGTACACCCACTTTACAAAAACCATGGATATTAATCTCACCAAGTCTTCCTGCTTGGTCTAAAGAAGTATGAATTCTTGCAATGTAGCTCATTGGGTTTTGTCAGTTTTTGTAGCTTCTGCATCCACTCGTTCCATTCTTTTAGGGAGCAGATTGTAGTAATTTCTTAAATCTGCACCAAAGTTGTTGTTGTTGTGTGTGTTGTGTTTTGTTTTTTTTTTAAATAACCCTGCAGTATAGTTTGCTTTGGTGATCCTATGATTTGAAGGGCAAATTTTCTTGTCTGATTTTTTAAAAAAAATATTAAAAGTGTTACAATGTAAAACAGATGTTTTACTGATGTGTTATAACTCTATAACTCTTAAAAAAAATAAAAGGAGGAGAAGAGAAAGAATCTTTTTTTGTTGTTCTGATATGTCATGGAATTAATTATTTCCACTTTAGGGTGGAAATAAAATATTGCAACTGATGCTGACAATTGTCCAAAAATAGTCCAGGTCAACAGAAACTGTGTGTGTGTGTGTGTGTGTGTGTGTGTGTAATGAGAACTACACTGAGAAATACCACAACCTCCCAACACATTTGACTTACCTGGAGGACCCCCTGGTTTTAAGATTTTGTTTCCTGCAATGGATCTATTAAAAAAGCAGAATATAGAGCAGAACTGTTCCAGAACTGAAGCACTTCAGACTATATGAAGGACTGATATGAAGGAAAAAGATTTAGTCAGAAACTTTTCCCTTTCTATTAGGATTCCTATGAGCAGTTAACATATATGGTAATTATATATGGAAGAGCACTGTATCATTTCATCCCTGTTTCTGTAGTTACAACTGGTACTGCTCAGGAAAAAAAGTGACCATATAATGTGATCATTATGGAGACTAGAACATGAAACCAGAATCTGTAATTTATTTTACATGGGTCTTGTTGATATATTTTATTTAGTTTTAGATGGATGTATTATTCATTGAAAGTTTCAGAAACTTTTCTTTTCCACCCTCTAATTTAGAACACAGGTAAATAATTTTAATTACTATTTGCTTCCAGCTGCATCTCTGGTTGCTGTGACCCTCTAAGCATTTTCATCTTTCAGGTTAGCACTCATAGCTACAGATGGATGCCATTAAAGTTTTGCTTGTACCTAAGTGAGAACAAAGCCTGTTAGGCAGGTGATCTTTTGATTCTACTTTGAGAGCAAGATCAGTGCTTATGACAGACCAGATGGTCATCTTTGTTGGGAGAAAGTGAGAAAATTACAATAACTAGAAAGAATCTGGCAGATGTTTGCTTAAATAAGAGTAATCTTTATTGGTTAATTCTACAATCTGGATTTTTTGGTGCAAGGGGAAGGCAATATAATATAAAATAATAAAATGGGCAACCAGCAAGGGAAACTGTTCAGCACGGAACTATCAAACCAGTTTTATAGTGTAGAAAGCACAAGGGATTATAGGTCTGTTTCAAACTATATGAATAATGTTAAATGTTTCTAGAATAAATAGATGCTGTCTGCTTTATAGTAGCCTCTGCAGTTTCCTTCTGAATGTCACATCTATTTGCTATATTTTGCTATGTAGAGAAAAACACATCTGATATGTGTATCTTTTTTCTGCTTCCTGTTTAAAGATAGCATACTATTTTTCATATTTCCTTGTCAGCCACTTAGATGAACCATTTTTGTCTCAGTCATCTCAGAACTCTGTACTGTTTTCCCTCATCATGGATGCAATCTGTTGCAGAGACTATGCTCTTCAGGTGGTTAAGGAAATCAGGCTTATTTCAACAGATGGGTAGTAGCACCAGAAAAATATGAGCTGTGCATAGGATGAACAAAGCACATGTCTAGCTTGGTGAACTCTGTCCCACATAATCAGCAAATTGAAGAAGCATTTTAAAAAAGAGGCTGGAAAAGGAGACTTGAGTGATACATCCCCATGGGCTATGCTTTCCTTATCCTTGACCTAGGACCTTTTCACACTGCACAGCTGTTGTGTTGTTATTCCACCTTAACTGCCATGGCTGCAGCCTATGAAAGTAGCTTACAGTTTCATGAGGCTATATAGTTCCCTGGCAGAGAATTCTAAATACTCCTCTATAAGCTACAAATTGATTAATATCACATTACACTGTTGCAGGATTATTATTCCATTTTAATTGTTATGGCTGTCTCCTGTGGCATTCTGGGGTTGTAGTTTAGTGAGTCCTAAGAGCTCTCTGGCAGAGAATTCTAAATACCCATCCATACAGTGCAAATCCCAGGATTCCACATGAGTAGGCTTACCATTTGTCCTGGAAAACAAGGAAAATCCCTGATTGAAGGATTTGAAAAATGTCCCCACCAGCTGGGCTGGTTGAAGCAACAAACTACAAATCACAGGATGTAAATTGGTTTGCTGTATATAAATAGACATCAATTGAAATACAGTAAGCCCTTGATGTGTTTGCTGAGGTTTGGTTCCAGGACACCCTTGGATACCAAAATCAGTGGATGCTTCAGTCCCATTGTATAGATTTGCATAGTAAAATGGTTCCCCTTATCTAATTTCTAATTCTAATTCTAATTCTAATTCTAAGGGATTCCACAAAGCTGACTTTTGCTGTATTCAAGAAATGCTGTCATATGCAACCAGGCCAATTTGGTCTGTAAGATCAAGATCAGTAGACCTTGTCTACATGTTTTTACCCTGAGTTCCCCCAGGCTTGCTGTTTCCTGCTTACATGAAGCAGGGCCAAAAACCCAAATTGGGTCCAGACTGTCTTCATGATGCCCACACTGAATTTTGGTTTTATTTTTCAATGTCCAAGGTTACTGCCTTTCCACTCATGGTCTCCGTTCATCACCTGGTGCCACTGTTATCAGAATGAGGCACCAAGCATTGATAACATGGTCTCAACAGCAGCACCTGGTGATGAACAGGGACCACATGGGATGGCATCTATCCATCATCACCTGGGAAAGAAAACAAGGTAAAGGTCAAATTGGGGTTGGGGGTTGGGGTTGGGACCAGAATAGTCCTGGGCCAGCTCATACTATTCTAGCAAGAATAGGCAAGTCCTCAGTTGCTGGACAAATTTTCCTCTCTGTCACTTCATTGCTAAGGCCTTTGTGGAAGAACATGGAGAAACATTGACTTGGGGCCTCGGCAGACGGCTAATTGAGCCGTCTCCGAGACCCAGAAGAGGAGGAGCCACCGCACGAGCGGCACTCCTTCCTCTTCCTGAGGTCGCCCTGGGAGCTGCCGGCCCTCCACACGGCCGGCGCTTCTGGGGCAACCTCCCGCCGCAGCGACCGGACGCGCTGTGGTGGAAAAGACAGGGAAAGTGCGCCCTACGCGTTTAGGGCGCACTTCCCCTGTCTTGTAAAAGGAACGGCAATTTGCCGCTCCTTTTAGGGTCGCCACAGGAGCGCCGCGGTCCGGCTGCTGCGGTTCTGCGGCGTTCCGGACCAGGGCATCCCCGACGCCCTGGTCTGCATCCCCCCTTGGTTTCATATAGAACAATATTTTTTAACACTGCTCCAGGAAATTCTGAAATATCCTGAAAGTCTCCCATGGAATCTTTAAGGGGAAGAGCAGTAATACAAGTAAACATATCTTAAAATAAAACAAAACATAGCCTGCCTACCCTTCATTATTAATGTTTCCATGCAGCCTAGAGTACTGATCACTGGATTTGTGTTCAGGCTATGAACCAGTTCCATTCACACCAGGAAACTGTCTGAGACTTGACTCCAAACTTGAGATGCACAGGAACATGTTTTCATAATCAGATGGTGGTGGGAAGGCTCCACCTCACTGGCTGTGATTCAAAGCTCAGCAGACAAACAAATGTGGACAGAATTTCCTGAATTAGACAATTTGAAAACTACTAGCCCTGAACAATGTTGCTAATTTATCATTTTAAAGAGAGATGCCAACAATCTAACAATGTCCTTGCAATTATATAGAATGCTGTCATCTGAGTATATGCCTCAAAGGAAGTGAATTATTTTCTACCATTTTATCATCTTGGCCAGTAAAATATTGCAGTGATAAATTGCCATAGATTGTGGCTTTGGTACAAGCCTACACTGTTCATAGCAAGCCTACATACAACATAGGAACGTTCTAGCCCATCCTTTAGAAAATCATTCAGAAATACTTTAGACTTCATACAGAATAATCATTCAGCACCAGAAAGACACCCCCCCCCGACTCATCGGGAGGGTTGCTTGTTGAGCCGGCCGTTTTGGGATAAGAGATGCCTGGTTGGTTAAGTGCGCAGGAACTCCCGTCTTGATTCCTGCATGCTTGATCAATCAGGTGTTGTGTAAAGTTGTGCAAAGCATGCTGGGAAATCTCATGGTGCTGAGCCATCGTGAGATTTCCTGCGGGATTTAGGGCTTTATAGCCCTGCGCTGCCACATGGCAGCAGCCATTTTAGAGCTGCAGCTGAGTGACCCAACCCACCCACCCTAATTTAGGGTTTTGGTGTTAGGTTACTCTCAGGCTCAGGCTGGTCGCCTTCGGGGGCTGGGAGGGAATTTTTCCCCAGGGCTGCTCCCCTGGGTTTTTCGCCCTCTCTGAGATTAAATTGTTATTAGATTGTTGGGTATGGGTCTTGTTACGAAAGTAATTTTATTATGATTATATTTTATTTGTGTAGAAATCAATAGGTTGTATCAGTCAATGGTAACTTTGTCACAATTTGAGGATTAAGGGTCTAAATCGGAGAATATGGTTTTAATTGTAGTGGGGGCAGGTAACGACCCCCTCTCCACAGGGAAATAATTGGCTAATTAAATTTAAGTTGGGTGAATTAGGCTAAATTAAAATTAAGGGAAGTGACGTAAACAACTAACTGCATGACGTCATTAAGTTAGTGATATCGTATGACGAAATATGACATCATTTCCGGTTGGGGAAAAAAATTTATTTGTTGTTATTTATTTTCATGCTTTGTCACATGATGTGAGGGACCATCCACTCGGGTTGGTTACACCTTCACATACACATGTGACAAAGTAGTGTATGTTTAATTAAAATGTTTGTAAATAGACCCTGTACAGCTGAATAAAAGTTGTGGCCTGTTTATACCCAAAAGAGGCGTCTCTTGTTCTTTGTGCCAGTGCAACAGCAACCACATTTGTGATTGGTAAAAATATGCAACCAATACACTAAATTGCCAACAAGGTAGAATTTGGTTTTGCCACAAGGTGGCAATAATGCTTAAAAAATAAAAGCATTGCTTGAAATAGATTTTATTTGCTTGTTTAAGAATGACCCTGTGACCAGTCATAAAAAGTAGTACCTGTCCAATGCTTTCATTTTCCTTACCCCTCTTTGCTTTTTTAGAGTCATAGCTCAAGGACTTGGTATAATAATATGTAAGTTAGCATCTTCTGTAAGCATTGGCTCTATCCTTTTTATGAGAAACAGAGTGATGAACTAGATTGCTGATCTTGTTTTCTTGAAAAGATGATAATGAATTGCAAACCAAAATCCCAAGGGTGGGGGGGAAAGGAAAGAAAAAGAACCATATTTTGGCTGAGAAACAGATTGTCGACTCGTGCTCTCTTACACTGTGGGTCCATGTTCTCTTTATACATCTTTCTGTTAATAGCAGAGAGAAATCAGCAGTCATTAAATAGTGTCTGACAGCCATGTTTGTTGATTAGCTATCATGTTAATAATTACTGTCACTGTCAAGAAAGAGACAGGGAGCAGATGTGCAGTCCAGCAGCTTAATCTTGAAACGTTGACAGTGGCAGAAGACAGCCATGGATAAAAAATAATAAAATACTAAAATAGTACTGGTGCAAAGCACACACAGTGCCACTCCAAGCAGTTAGATGAATGATAGCCCATTTCTCCAGTGTAAACATCAGGTTTATGACATACTTAGTTTTTGAGCACTACTTGTTCATCTGCATTATGCATTATTATTGTTTGCTAAATTAAAAACTGAAACCTTCCAGAAGGAAGTGTTTCTGCAACTGAGAAGCTAGATGAGATGTACAGGAACCTTTTAATTTGATGTTTGAGTGCTGAGTGACCTCTTCCTAGGGAGAAAAGAGATTTTTGTTCAAGTGCATAAATTGGCCTTCAAAACTATGTGTGCACATCTGTGCTCGAGCACATATCATTATAAAAGGGGAATATGAGATGTTACCATGGGATTAACATAAGCCTATTTCAGTCTTCATGCTTTGTAATTAGAAAACAACCAGTTAACATGGAATAGACAGGATCATACGCATATGGAAATTTCATTCTCGAAGGAGATTAAACCCAGGCACCAAAAATGAGGAGGAAGGGAGACTTGCTCTGCTTTTGGAAGATGCTCAGAGAGAATTCACACATGCACATTCATCATTTTGGGAATATATCAAATGATGACATGTGTATGCAATAAACAGCAATTGAAGATCAAGTGTCATAGAGTTTTTAATAGCACATCAAAAGTGCCAATATACATCCTTGATGGATGCCAATAAATTAATAAATAAATAAATCTATTTTTGAAACAAGATTTAGATAAGACAAGTCTCCAGAAAATGATCTTTGAAATTTTACTGATTTTACTTGGTCTTACAGACCAAATTGGCATGGTTGCATATGGCAGCATTTCTTGAATATAGCAAGGTCAACAAAGAGAATAACCTCTCCTGGTGTTTATTTATTGCCTCCTGTGCCATAATACCTTTAATTTGATAAGGTAATGCTATATTTAATTTTATTATATATCAGATCTAGCAATTGGATCTATTAGGGGGTGGATTAAATCTGCTGAAGTAATTTATGTTTTCAACAAAATATTTTAGCTATTCTTGCCTTTGATCTAAGGAAAATATTATCTTACACCCTAAAAGCAGCAACACAATTTCTGAACAAAAAGACATCCCCCGACAAGTCTTGTTGCGCCGGCCATTTAAGGGCATGAGAGGCCTGATTGGCCAGGCGTGCAGGGATCTCTTTGAGTTCCTGCGCGCCTGGCCAATCAAGTTGTTTGCTTGATTCAAGGAGGTCTCATGGTGCTCATACTCGCGCGAGATTTCCTCTGTGAGTTTGATCTGTATAGCTGTACACTGCCATGTGACGGCAGCCATTTTTAGAGTTTGAACTGAGCGAGTCACTTCGCTCTGCTCCATTCTCTGGCTATTTGCTTGGCTTTGGCCTAGTGAATTCTTGGCTTTTGCTGCAATTTGGCTCTTGCTGTTTATTTACTTCTAAGATTCCTCTTCCACTGCAGGAGTTCTTAATTTGAGTCTCCCTGTTTTTCGGAGGAATAGGCCGGGCAAGGCTTTTGGGCTGGTTGCCTTGGGCCTGGAGGGCGGCCTGCACATCTCCAACACTCGGGTGGTTATACACCTGACTGAGGTGGGTGCTGCGGCAGGTGTCTTCTCCGCCGGGTGCACGGACCCTGTGCTCGATCTCAGGCCCAGTGGCACCCCGGTCACTCCAGACTGCTAAGGTCGGGACCCCATCGCCTGGTTCAAGAGGGATTTTACACCTCTTCCCAGCAGTGTGTGTGTGAAGGCAATAATTTGTCTTTGAGCAGGGTGCCTAATAAGACCCTTGGTGGACACCTTCCCCCCCGTGGTTGTTGCCAGTGATGCTTTCTGGCTATTTGCGTCTCTTGTGAGATTTGGGGAAGGATGGCCTTTTGGCCTGGTGGTAGTCATCCAAGGTTGGGTGATTGTTGCATAGGACCCGTGCTTACACTCTCTGGGGGAGTGATGCCCTGCAGTAAGGCCCAATCTAAGAGGCGTGCAGCGCCGGCTGTGCCTGGCTCTAGTCACTCTGCATCGAAGAGGCCCTCACAAGTGGCCAGAAGAGATGATGAGATTGCTGCCCAGCTAGCACAACTGGGCAAGACAGTACAGGCCTGTGTTGCAGTCTGTAAAACAAACAATATTATGATGAAGTCAAACACTATGAATATTTATTCACAAAAAAACTGACAGGTCCAACCTTTCATTTAAACCCTCAGGTTTACTCGAGGCTAATTTAAAGATCCAATAAGCCAAAGGGAGGCTTTACAAAGGGAGGCTTATTGGATCTTTAAATTAGCCTCGAGTAAACCTGAGGGTTTAAATGAAAGGTTGGACCTGTCGGTTTTTTTGTGAATAGATATTCATAGTATTTGACTTCATCATAATATTGTTTGTTTTATAGTTTCACAGTATCAATTGTATCATACAA
The DNA here is from genome assembly GCA_026167975.1 of Phrynosoma blainvillii. NCBI lineage: Eukaryota > Metazoa > Chordata > Lepidosauria > Squamata > Phrynosomatidae > Phrynosoma > Phrynosoma blainvillii. Next base: position 185,891,115 of record JANUYF010000004.1, on the reverse strand, counting down.
GATAACATATCTAGGTGATTGTCCTATTTCATGAATTATTACATTGGTTCGCTTGTGTAAATTTCTATGAATTTAGTATGTCTGTATTATTTATTATTCAGCCTGTTCTAGGGCTTATGTGTTGGGAGACTTACTTTAATTTTCTATGTATGTATATCCCTTTAAGACATTCAATGTAAGAATCTAGCACCTGCAGCACATTCAACAGTGAGGATATATGAGTGTATGCAGCTGTCATCAGTTTACAATCCTTGAATTTGTATTGTATGTTTGAAGAAGACTAAGAATATGGGTAAGCAACATACACAGTTTAGAATGTTACTTGTTTGGGTGATTTCTCTGTACGTTAAGTCTATATATGGTCAGTAATGATGTAATTTTATACATTTAGAATAATGAGGATTATCCTTGAATTGTATTGAATGTTTGAAGAAGACCCAATACATGGAAAAATGAGGACCATAAATATGGACTACATAAAATAGAATCATCCTATTATACCACTGAAGAAGACAATACTGTTGAAACGACAACAGAAAGTCTCCGGAGGTAGTCGTCTGTAATCTCCAAGCAAATTTATCAACAGTGGTCTATCTCCCTATCAAATTGATCAATAATAATCTCCAAAGCAAATTTGTCAACAGTGGACTTAGTCTATAACTTCTTCAGGACACTTTCTGCAAGTTGTTCAAGGTCAAGTATTCTGGTGTATTGGGGTCAGTAAATTCCATATGGACTTCACAGAGAAATAATTCCCCACAGTTGTTTATTGTAATGTGTTTATTGTTGTGACTGTTCCATTGTTGTTGCACTGACTAATTACATCCAGTCCTTACAAATATATATATATACATACAGTAAAAATTGCTAAACTTTGGATAATTTGTGGTACTTAGGGATTTATAGCATTTTCCAATAATTATTTTTTATTTTATTTTTATTATTTTTTTTCTCTTTTCTCCCATTTTCCAGTCTTCTTCTCTTTCTACTTCCAGCCACCTTTCCTAGCATTATGGTCTTTTCTAAAGAGTCATGCCTTCTCATGATATGGCCAAAGTATGACAGCCTCAGTTTGATCATCTTGGGGTCCAGGAAGATTTCAGGCTTGATCTATTCAAGGACCAATTTGTTCATCTTTTTGGCTATCCATGGTATCATTAGCACTCTTCTCCAGCACCACATCTGAAATAAACTGATTTTTTTTTCTTATCTGCTTTCTTCACTGTCCAACTCTCACATCTGTACATGGTGATGGGAAATACAATGGCTTGGACAATTCTAACTGTGCGGGGAAGCAGACGGGCGGCCGTGGGCTGCCCCGGGAAGCTGCGCCGCGGGGCCAAGATATCCACACACCTCGGCCCCGTGGCGCAGCTTTGCTGCCCCTGGAAGGAGTGCTAAAATAGCACTCCTTCCACAAGTCGCCGAAAGTGCATCGCAAAAGGCTGGCGGCGCACCTTCAGCTACTCTTCTGCCGCAGCGTGTGCGAACGCTGTGGCGGGAAGACATCGTTGGAGCACCAGCCGTGCGGAAGGGCTGGCGTTCTGACGATGCCTTCGGGAAGGGGTTGGGGCGTCCACCGTGCGGCTGCCCCTCCCCTTCCTTGCCCCCAAAATGGCCCTTTTAGCCATCTGCTTCCCCCCTGTATTGCTCAGTTGTGTATCTTTACTCTTTAGGATCTTTACTAGCTCTTTCATGGCTGCTCTTCCCATCCCTAATTGTCTTCTAAATAATTGGGTGCAGTCTCCACTCTGATCAATGTATGATTTATCCTCTTTGAAATCCAGATGGGTTGTCCAATATCTCTGGAATCTGCACAATACCTCACAATGGAGAATGTGCCAGTTTGAGCCCATTTGGAAGATTTCTATTCAGTGGAGGTAAACAAAACCATTAAGTTCTGATTACTTCAACTAAATCAATTAAATCATTTTTTTTATCAGCAGGAGTGGGGTGGGTGGGATGATACTTGACCTCTCCAAGGGATCCAGGCTCTCTTGCCCTACCCTTGCAGACTCTGGCAGCAGACAGTTTTCTGTCTTAGGGCCTAAGCAGACGGGCTATGTATTCAACTCTAATTGGAATATATTCCTCCTGTGGAATACTGGGATTTGTGGTGAGGTACTTATAATAATTTTGCACAGAGCTCCAATAGTGCAGGAAGAGAGTACATGAAAGTAGTGTTACTGAAAGTGATGGTTCCAGGTGAGTTTCCACAAAATAAACAATTATAGTCATTGGCTACAAATATGGTACCAGAACTTGGTACATAGGAGAGGATGCCTGTCCTTCACATTGGGTACCTTGAGAATACACTAGAGCTCTCTGGCAGGGATTTCTAATTCACCAGTTCCATCCTTTGATAGGATGCAATCCTGACAATTAAAATATGATCAAACATCTTTAACTATATAGTAGCAGAAAGGGAAACAATGGCTGAAGAGCATGCCCAAGCACCAATATGAGTAGCAGAGAAGGAAACTGTGAACAAAACATATGTGGCAAAAAAAAGAAAACTGTAGAGAGGGAGGAGCAAGGTTGCAACACCATAAACCAGCAGTGGGCAAAGGCTGTGGGCTGTATACAAACTCATGATGTCACCCATTTTCCTGTACCCCTTCTCATGTTTTCAACGATAACAAAAAATCCTGCTACTTGAGACCTCTAGAAGCATTGACTTTCAACTGAGATGTGTAAGACCACTCCCCACAGCCAATTCCTAGTCCGTAAAGTATATCTACTTCCAGTTTGCTGTTGTTTTTTGTTTTTGTTTGTCATTTTGGGCCATTCCCAGGCCTGATGGCAGCCCTAAATCAGCCTGGGGGAGTGCAAAATTGGGTCCAGGTTAGCCAGATTTGTTGCCCCCCCCCCCCCATAACAGACCAAATGAGAAAACTTACAGGACTGCATCCAGGCCAAAGGTTGCAACCAGCAACAAAGGTTGCTTCTGCTACATGCTCTGGTAACCTCACGTCTGGATTACTGCAATGCACTCTACATGGGGCTACCCTTGTGCCTAACCTGGAAACTTCAATTGGTGCAAAACATGGCAGCTGGGTTACTTACTGGAACATCGAGGAGGGAGCACATAACACCTGTGCTTAAATCCCTCCACTGGCTGCCAATTAGTTTCCAGGCACAGTACAAGGTGTTGGTTTTAACCTTTAAAGCCCTACATGGCTTGGGTCCATCTTATCTTAGGGACTGCCTCTCCCTGTATGATCCCCCCCCCCCGCGCCCTTCGGTCCTCTGGGAGGAATCTGCTAAAGCCCATGAAGACCAGGCTCTCACAGACCTCCCAGAGGGCCTTTTCTGCAACAGCCCCCAGACTATGGAATGGCCTGCCGGATGAGATCCGTCTTATTACCACTCTTGCTGCCTTTAAAAAGGCATGGGGCTACCCTTGTGCCTAACCCGGAAACTTCAACTGGTACAAAACATGGCAGCCAGATTAATTACTGGTACATCACGGAGCGAGCACATAACACCAGTGCTTAAATCCCTCCACTGGCTGCCAATTAGTTTCCGGGTGCAGTACAAGGTGTTGGTTTTAACCAGGGGTAGGCAACCTTTCCCCTTTAAGGGCCGAGGGACTTCAGCTCCCAGAAGCCTCAGTCATGTTAACCAATAGTCCCATGTTGGCCAATAGCTCCTGGGATTCTGGGAGCTGAAGTCCTACGGCCATTAAAGGGGAAAGGTTGCCTACCCCTGGTTTTAACCTTTAAAGCCCTACATGGCTTGGGTCCATCTTATCTCTGGGACCGCCTCTCCCCGTATGATCCCCCTCGCACCCTATGGTCCTCTGGGAGGAACCTGTTACAGCCAATAAAAACTAGGCTGTCTCAGACCTCCCAGAGGGCCTTTTCTGAGACCGCTCCCAGACTATGGAATAGCCTGCCGGATGAGATCCGTCTTATCACCACCCTTGCTAGCTTTAAAAAAAGCAGTAAAGACGGATCTCTTCCGGCAGGCCTTCCCGGAATAATCTCCCGGCTCAACTGGAGATGGTCACTATCCATCCCCTTTTCCTACCACTGCCTGCTTGCCCTTGATGTTTTTATTCTTGTTATTGTATTATTCTTATTTTAGCTCTTTAATTAGTTTAATCCAGTTTTAATGGGGTGGGAGGTATAGTTGGGTTGAGGGAATGTTTTTAAACTGTTTTTGTTTTAAATATGTTGTAACCTGCCCCGGTTGCCAAGCAGAGGGGTGGGCTAGAAAGAAAACCTATTATTATTATTATTATTATTATTATTATTATTATTATTATTATAGTTGTCTAATCTTGAGCAGGCACATATAAGAATATTCGGTCCTTCAAATAGCCTGGACTTGGGACACATGGATCCATGGACTTGGGACACATAGTCATATTCAGCCCTTTGCTCAAAAACAGACTGGAAGTGTGGCTGCATATACACTGTAGAATTCATGCAGTTTGACATTGCTTTACCTGTCATGGCTCAATGCTATGGAATTATGAGATCTGTAGTTTTGTGAGATATTTAGCTTTCTCTGTCAGAGCTCTGGTGCCACAGCAAACTAAAAATTCCAGAATTCCATAGTGTCAAATTACATTAATTCTTCAATGTGGCAGCAACCTCAGAAGAGCTGTTGTAACAAGAAGAATCAAAAACTTGTAAACCTTCAAAAGATGAATCCAAGTATCTGAAAGAAATAGAGAGAAGTTAGAAAGGCCAGAAATATGTATTCCATATGACAAGTCAAATATCCCCTTCTGCACAGAAATACTTTTAAAAAACAAACAAACATGATATTGGGCATTTCGGCATGCAAATTTTCATATATAAGGCTATGCTTCCATGGAGGACAAGTATAATATCATATTTTACTCTATATTTATATTTTATTACCAAATTTGGATCAGTATTTTTTTTCTCCTGTAACCTAATAACATCTTTGAAAACAAGATTCGTTCTATGTATTTGCTCCATTTTCTAAGAATTGAGTAAGAAACATTTTATGACAAAATCAAGGCTTGAGGAACAAATTCTTGAATATAGCCAGTGGTTTTGTTCAAAACTGATATTCTGAAACAGAGACTGTTAAACATTTCAGGCAATTCCTACTCTCAGACATCCAGGATTTTATCATAGCTCACCCTTTATATGTTTTTCTACCACTCATCCCCAAGAGACAGAAATGGTGGAGTGACAAGCTGCCTAGATATATTTAATGTGAAATGAAATCTGCTTTTTGTTGCCTCCATGTATTAAATTTTTTATTTTAATGGCATGTCAATCTAAAATATATGTAGGAAAATGGCTTATTACATTTGAACTTAGGATAACATCACTATGCAGGTCACTTTATTTATTATTTAGTTATGACTTCCTTCCTCAATATCTTGCCACAAACAGCCAAGCAAGATGGTTCAGATTATTCAGGCATGTAGAAGAAGGCAACATTTGTAGAAAGTATTGATTTGATCCTACCCAGAAGGGCATACAAGCTTCTGATCCCCCCCCCCCATGAACTAATCTAATTTAAATGCTGTATCTGACCCTTTTAGCACCTTAATCTTGCTTTATGTATTGTTTAGAGCTATAAGGTTGTACATACACATATAATTGGTGCCCCCCCTTGTAACTATCAGCTAGCCTTCCATTGAAAAAGGACTGTAGTAATATAATAATATAATAATATTTTTTTATTTATATCCCACCTCTCTGCACAGCAATCGAGGCGGCGTACATCAATTAAAAAGAACAAGTTAAAATCTCAACCCCAGGCCCAACCCTCCCCCCATAAAACAGAATTAAACTAAATTGGAATTAAAACATGAATATAACAGTTAAAAACAAAATTAAATAGGTGGACACGTCATGGCGGTCAAAGGATAAAACCAAGGGTCACCATTTATTAATCAGGGAGATGTTCCGGGAAGGCTTGCCAGAAAAGATCCGTCTTTACTGCCTTTTTAAAGGCAGCCAAGGTAGCAATATGATGGATCTCGTCCGGCAGGCCATTCCAGAGTCTGGGAGCAGTTGCGGAAAAGGTCCTCTGGGAGATCTGTGAGAGCCTGGTCTTTATAGGCTGCAGCAGGTTCCTCCCAGAGGACCGCAGCGCGCGGGGGGGATCATACGGGGAGAGGCGGTCCCAAAGATAAGATGGACCTAAGCCATGTAGGGCTTTAAAGGTTAAAACCAACACCTTGTACTGCACCCGGAAACTAATTGGCAGCCAGTGGAGGGATTTAAGCACAGGTGTTATGTGCTCCCTCCTCGATGTTCCAGTAATTAACCTGGCTGCCATATTTTGAACCAGTTGAAGTTTCTGAGTTAAGCACAAGGGTAGCCCCATGTAGAGTGCATTACAGAAATCCAAGAGAGAGGTTACCAGCGCATGCACCACAGTTTCCAGATCCCTCATGTCCAGATAAGGGCGCAATTGGCGTATCAGCCTAAGCTGATAGCAGGCACTCCTGACCACTGTATTCACCTGACTAGTCATGTGAAGCGACGAATCTAGAAGTACCTCCAGACTGTGAACTCAGTCCTTGGAGGAGAGTGTGACTCCATCCAGGACCGAAGACTGTATTCCCAAATCTGGTTTTGGGCCTGTAACTGTCAGTACCTCCGTTTTGTCTGGCTTCATCTTCAATCTGCTGTTCCTCATCCAATCCATTACCGCTCTGAGGCAATCATTGAGAGGAGAGATGCCATCTGAAGTCTGGGCCGATGATCTGGTCATGGAGAAGTATATCTGGGTGTCATCAGCGTACTGATGACACCGCCCTCCATGCCTCCGAATGATCTCACCCAGCGGCTTCATATAGATGTTAAATAGCATCGGGGACAGGATAGCGCCCTGAGGGATGCCACAGTTAAGCTCAATTCTAGAAGAGCAACTGTCCCTGAGCCTCACCCTCTGGGATCTGCCCGAGAGAAAGGAATGGAACCACTGCAAAGCAGTGCCTCCGATTCCTAACTCTCTCAGGCAATCCAAGAGGATGGAATGATCTATTGTGTCAAAAGCCGCTGAGAGATCCAAGAGCACCAAGAGGGTCACACTACCCCTGTCGATGCCCAAGCGGAGTTCATTGGTCAGAGCGACCATGGCCGTCTCCACTCCATATCCTGTCCTGAAGCCGGTTTGAAATGGATCAAGATAATCAGTTTCATCCAAGACTGCTTGGAGTTGGGAAGCAACTGCCCTCTCAATCACCTTGCTTAGAAAAGGAAAAGGTAGCAGGGAGACTGGTCTATAGTTGTTTCTATCCAGGGGATCCAGGGAAGGTTTTTTCAGGAGAGGCCTAACCACCGCCTCCTTCAGACAAAATGGTACAGTACCTTCCCTGAGGGATGTGTTGATTGTGTCCCGTAGGAACACTTTCAATGTGTCCCCTCCCTGGATGATCAGCCAAGATGGACATGGATCGAGGGGGCAGGTCATCTTCCTCACCCTTCCAAGAAGCTTGTCCACATCATCGGTACTCACAGACTGAAACTGATCCAGTAAATTACCATCAACGGAGTTGCTGGATACCTCATCTACGGATTCTGCACTGGCGTCCAAGTCGGCTCTTATCCGAGACATTTTATCTGCAAAGTGGATGTTAAATGCCTCACAGCAGGCTATCATTGGGTTAAGTAGGGGGTTTGGCGCAGGTGGAACCTTCGGCAGCTCCCCCACCACCCTAAACAGCTTTGCCGGGCGAGACTCTGCAGACGCAATACGTGCAGAACAGAAGGACTTCTGCGCTGCACGTAAAGCCTCCCAATAGGAATCTAGATGCTTTCTATGGTGAGTTCTGTCGGATAAGAGTTGAGTCTTCCACCATTTGTGCTCTAGTCATTGTCCAGCTCACTTCATCCTCCTAAGCTCCTCTGTATACCAGGGCTTATAATTAGAGGCGGGCTGGAAAGGACACCTGGGAGCAATTGTGTCGATAGCCTTGGTAAGGTTGGTGTTCCAGGTGTTCACCAAGGCTTCGGCACGATCACCGGCGTTACCAACTAGCAAACCTTTCTGGAAACCAATTGGTTCCATTAGCCTTCGAGAGCGGACCATTCTAATAGGTCCACCACCCCCGGTGGGGCAGACAGTGGTTCTCAGCTCCATCTTGACCAGGAAATGATCCGTCCATGACAATGCGGAGGTTTTTATAACCTCAGCCCATGGATATTCCTGCTCCGTACTAAAAACTGCATCGAGGGTATGGCCAGCACAATGTGTGGGCCTGTCAACCAACTGGGATAGGACCATGTTTGTCATGGTCTCCATGAACTCCTGAGCTGCGCCAGTTAGGTTTTGCAAGCTGGTCTCGAGTGGAATGTTGAAGTCGCCCAAAACCAAGAGTCTGGGCGACTCCAACAGCAACTCAGAGACCAGGGCGGTCAGCTCGGTTAGGGAGTCTGTTAGGCAATGGTTTTCAGGCTGAGGCACATACACTTGATGTAGGTTGTTTTCCGGATAGACTTCCTGGTCAAGGTTAGGTTGTTTCTATGATTCAAGGCCACGCCCCCAGCCCACTTTCCCTTATCTGCTCACTAACCAAGTACCCAGCTGGGAGAGCCTGCGCCCACGTCACATAAGTTGGAAACAACTTGAAGGCACAAAACAGCAGTCTGTTTTTATCTCTACATCATGTCCCAGCTTCAGAAAAAAAGCATTGAGTTACAGTAATCTCCATCTGCACCTCCATCTTCAGTTGGAAGACTGAAAAGGCAAGGTGAGCAGACTGATTTTTTTTTTTTTTTTGTACCACAGGCTGATTTCTGGCTTTTCCTATCTCTGTTCCATAAATCCTGTGTTGCATTCTTCCTGATTATATTTTGAGGTAATGCTAAACTATATTCTACTGCTATAAAGTGGAATTGATCTCAGGCAAACTTTGGATTTTATTCTAGGAGTTTATCGACTAAAAAAAAAAGTGACTTACCCCTGCCCAGATAAAGTTGCATATGGGATGCAGTCAGATATTATCACAGGAAAAATGCGGGAACAACTTTGCAAATCAGCCAGCTGAGCACAGCCAGGATGTAGTCACCCAGCGGCATTGGTGGCATTTTTCCTGCGATAATACCTGACTGCATCCCATAAGCGACTTTATCCTAGCAGGGGTAAGTTGCTTTTTTTCCAGGTGCGATAAATTCTCTACTCTCAGAAGATTTCAAAACCATATGGATTGACCACAATTTAGCATTATAGATTATCTTTAAACAGTGGTTAAGTATGGATTATTGAAATAAACCAACACAAATCAGTGTTTCAAGTTGACTTGTTTTAGTAAATCCTAGTTAAGATTATAATTAAAGAATGGTATGGTATAACAATACGTATGATGGAGTGAATTAATACAGGTCCTTTGATTACTTGCAATGGTGACTTTCTATTGAAAATCTAAATCTTTAATAAAAGTGCTAGCAGACCCTAGTTAAAATGCACAAGAGTATTTTTACATAATAATAATAATAATAATAATAATAATAATAATAATAATAATAATAATAATTTTATCCCACCCCTCTGCATAACTCATGGCTTACAACATTAAAATATACATTACATATCCCACAATCCCACCCACCCCTTAAAATACTATTAAACAATGACAATTTAAAAACACACTTAAAATAATAAAAATGCAAACATTCAGGCTTAATAACTGGTATAAAGAGTACACACACTATGTTTCCATTTCCATTTGTTTCCTTCCCAATGCATTTACACTGCAAGGAAACTTATATATTTATAAAGACTGTGCAAGAAATTGACACATAGTCCCATCTATAACTATCTTATGTGTACTTTTAAAATCAGCATTGGAATTATAGTTGTCAGGAAAAGATATTGCTATTTTGGGATTTGCTTATTGCCTAAACTTGTTCTGTCATTCCAGAAAAGATTGCTTGTCAAGATTTATCCTTCAGGGAATTATGTAAAATGAGATTGCCTAGAGTTATACTGGTCAACCATAGTGGATGGCTGAAGATAGACTACAAAATCTAAATAACATCCAGGCTATATCCAAATGAACTAATGCTAAGGATTTCTCTACACCAGAGACAAAAACTCACAAACCAAAATTGTAGATTCCTGAATGGGTTAAAAGTCCTCTGGACACCAGTTTTTCAACATCCTTTTTGAATTGTGGTGCCCAGAACTGGACACAGTATTGCAGGTAGGGGGATGACCAAAGCAGAATACAGTGGCACTATTACTTCCCTTGATCTAGATATTATACATCTATTGATGCAGCCTAAAATCACATTGGCCTTTTTAGCTACTGCATCAAACTGTTGACTCATGTTCAACTTGTGGTCTACTAGGACTCCTAGATCCCTTTCACACATAGTCATTAAGGCACGTGTTCCCCATCTTATATCTATGCATTTCATTGTTTTGTCATAAGTGCAGTACCTTACATTTCTCTGTGTTGAAATTCATTTTGTTAGCTTTGGCCCAGCTTTCTAATCTTTTAAGGTCATTTTGAATTTGTCCTCTGGGGTATTAGCTATTCCTCCTAATTTGGTGTCATCTGCAAATTTGAGAAGCATGCCCCCTATCCTTTCCTCCAAGTCATTGATAAAGATGTTGAATAGCACTGGGCCCAGGACAGAACCCTGTGGCACTCCACTGGTCACTTCTCTCCAGGATGAAGAGGAGCCATTGCTGAACCCCCTTTGGGTTTGGTCTGTCAACCAATTACTAATCCACCTAACAGTTGTATTGTCTAGCCCACATTTTACTATCTTATTTGCAAGAATATCATGGAGGACCTTGTCAAAAGCCTTACTGAAATCAAAATACACTATGAATACCATGTTCCCCTTCATCTACCAAGCTGGTAATTTTAGCAAAAAAAGAGATCAGATTAGTCTGGCATGACTTGTTTTTCAGAAACCCATATTGACTTTTAGTGATTATGGCATTCCCTTCTAAATGTTCATAGACTCTCTGTTTAATGAACTGTTCTAGAATCTTTTCTGGTATTGATGTCAGACTAACTGGACGATAGTTGTTGGGATTTCCCCCCCCCCCCCTTTGTGAAGATGGGGACAATGTTTGCCCTCCTCCAGTCTGCTGGGACTTCTCCTGTTGTCCAGGAGTTCTCAAAGATTATTGCCAGTGGCTCTGAGATTACATTTGCCAGTTCTTTTAATATCCTTGGATGTAGTTCATCTGGTCCTGGAGACTTAAATTCATTTAGGTTATCCAGGTATTCCTGTACTACCTCTTTACTTATTCTGTGCTGCATTTCCCCTATTGTGTACTCTGCTCCATTTCCCTCAAGTTGAGCACCCTTTTCTTTTTCTGAGAAGGCTGAGGCAAAGAAGGTGTTGAGTAGTTCTGCCTTTTCTCTGTCCCCTGTTAGAATTTCTCCATCTTCTCTGTGCAGTGGCCCTAACATTTCTTTCTTCTTTGTTTTGATATGGACATACCCCAAAAAGTCATTTTTATTGTTCTTAACCCCTCTAGCAAGCCTGAGCTCATTCTGTGCTTTGACTTTCCTGACTTTACCCCTACATGTGCTAGCTATTTGTTTGAATTCCTCTTTAGTGATTTGCCCCTTTTCCATTTCTTATACATCTACATATACATATAAGAAACTCCAGGAGAATCTGATCACTCCCACCTAAGGATCCCACCACTTGCACCCCATTGACCAGGTCATCCCTGTTGGTTAGGACCAGATCAGAAATAGCTGATCCCCTTGTTGCCTCTTTCACCTTTTGGACAATGAAATTGTTTTCTAGGCAAGTGAAGAATTTGCTAGACTTTGAAGTATTGGCTGAGTTTGACTTCCAGCAAATATCAGGATAGTTGAAATCATGCATCACTACTACATCTCTCCTTTCTGAGTGTGTGGTCATCTGTTTTAGAAAGGCATCATCCAATTCCTCAGTCTGACTTGGGGGCATGTAGTAGACTCCTGCAATAACATCCCTGTTGTTTCCTTCCCCTTTAATTTTTATCCAGATGCTCTCCACCTGATTTCTAGGATTTAAGTCCTGGATTTCTTCACAGGTGTAAACATCCCTGATATATAATGCTATTCCTCCTCCTTTCCTGTTTGTCCTATTACTCATAAAAAGGTTATATCCCTCTATTCCTACATTCCAGTCATGGGACTCATCCCACCAGGTTTTAGTGATGCCTATTATATCGTATTTGCTTTTTTGTGCTAGGAGTTCAAGTTCATCTTGTTTATTTCCCATGCTCTGTGCATTAGTGTAGAGACATCTAAGACCATGGATCCTCCACACTTGCTGCCTGTGTGAGGTTTTTTGCCTCCCACTGTTGGGCCCTTGCATCATTTGCCTTGTCCCTTCTATAACACTTTGACTATTATCTCCAGCCCATGATGTACTCCTGCCTTCCAAAATACCTTCCAAGATACTTTCTCTCTCCTCCACAGTTTAAAGCTCTCCTGATCCTGGGCCACGGGAGGAGGACTCAGCCGGCCTGATCAGCCTGAGTGTAACAGCTGAGCCGCCAGCGTCAGCTGCAGCGGCGGTGACACTGGGAGGAGCCGCGGGTATTTAAACCCACTCCACACCATATCTCCCCCGGCAACACACAGCAGCTGCGGCATCCTGGGCCGCGGGAGGAGGACTCAGCCAGCCTGATCAGCCTGAGTGAAATAGCTGAGTGGCCAGTGTCAGCTGCAGTGGCAGTGACACCGGGAGGAGCCACGGGTATTTAAACCCACTCCGCACCATCTCTCCCCTGGCAACACACAGCGGCTGCGGTGTCCTGGGCCACGGGAGGAGGACTCAGCCAGGCTGATCAGCCTGAGTGGAACAGCTGAGCGGCCAGCATCAGCTGCAGTGGCGGTGATACCGGGAGGAGCCGCGGGTATTTAAACCCGCTCCACACCATCTCTCCCCCGGCAATACACAGCGACTGCGGCGTCCTGGGCCGTGGGAGGAGGACTCAGCTGGCCTGATCAGCCTGAGTGGAACAGCTGCGGTGACACTGGGAGGAGCCACGGGTATTTAAACCCGCTCCACACCATCTCTCCCCTGGCAACACACAGCGGCTGTGGCGTCCTGGGCCATGGGAGGAGGACTCAACTGGCGCTGATTATCACAACTGTTTCCCCTGTTGTTACAACCTTAGGGAACTGGAGGGTTGACTACATCACTCCATATCTTGAGGAGGTTGTAGGGTTGGGATTGGTTGTCTACTGTTGAGGGTTCTGTTATAGCAGATGAGGATGAGGTCTTGGGTTGTCCTTCATCTCGATTGTTGTGCCTTTGTCAGTGGCTTTAACATCTATGATCTTACCTGAGGCCAGGAATGTGACGGGGGCGAATATCGGAGTCGCATTGGGGAATAGGAGGTATGGCTGGACCAGAAGGAACAAATGTTACAAAAGAAGATGGGATCGCTGTTTAGTAGCTATCCCACCTTCAGTTCCTTCTGTTTCTCCATTTAGCTTGGAGTGCAGACCAACCATTCCACAGAACCTCACTCTGCTCCTTTGCAATGCCAAGTCGGTAAAAAACAAGACGCATATCATCCAGGATTTTCTCCTGGATGAGGATGCCGACCTGGCTTGCTTCACAGAGACCTAGCTGGGAGAGGACAGCGCTGCCACATGGGTGCAGGCCCTCCCAGCCGGGTATTCTGTTAGTGAGCAGGTGAGGGGAAGTAGGAGGGGGGGGCGGAGTGGCTCTAGTTCATAAGAACTATTTGACCTTGACCAGGATACCTGTCCAGAATATGGTCCACTTCGAGTGTATGTACCTTAGCCTGAAGACTAGGGATAGATTGGGGATTCTGCTAGTCTACTGGCCACCCCGTTGTCTAGCAGACTCCCTGACCGAGCTGACACAGCTGGTCTCAGAGCTGCTGCTGGAGTTCCCCAGACTTTTGGTTTTGGGGGACTTCAACATTCCGCTCGAGACCAGTTTAACAGGTGCGGCTCGGGAGTTCATGGAGACCATGACAAACATGGACCTATCCCAATTGGTCAACGGGCCCACACATTGAGCAGGTCATACACTCAATGCGGTCTTTAGTACAGAACAGGAATATCTGTGGGTGGAGGTGGTAAGTACCTCCGCATTGTCATGGATGGATCATTTCCTGGTCAAGACGGAACCTAGAGCCAATATCTGCCCCGCTGGGGGTGGTGGACCTATTAGAATGGTCCGCCCTCGAAGGCTAATGGAGCCAACTGGATTCCAAAAAGCCTTAGAGGGTTTAATGGTTGGGAATGCCGGTGACCCTGTTGAGGCTCTGGTCAGGACATGGAATACTGATCTTACCAGGGCTATCGACACGATTGCTCCCAAGCGTCCTTGCCAACCCGCTTCAAACCGAAGGCCTTGGTTCACACCTGAGCTTAGGAGAATGAAGCGGGTTGGACAATGACTAGAGCGCAAGTGGCGGAAGACTCGACTCCTATCTGACAGAACTCACCATAAGAACTTACTTTGTTCCTATTGGGAGGCAATACGTGCAGCGAAGAGAGCTTTCTCCTCTGCAAGTATCGCGTCTGCAGAGTCCCATCTGGCAGATCTGTTTAGGGTTGTGAGGGAGATGATGCAGGTGCCACCTGCGCCAAACCCCTTATTTAACCCTGTGACAGCCTGCTGTGACGCATTTAACAACTACTTTGCAGATAAAATCTCTCAGATAAGAGCCATTTCAAACCGGCTTCAGGACAGGCTTTAGGGGTGAGACTGCCATGGTTGCCTTGACCGACATCTGCGTCTGAGCATCGACAGGGGTAGTGTGACCCTGTTGGTGCTCCTTGACCTCTGAGCAGCTTACGATACAATGGACCATGGCATCCTCTTGAGGGGGTTAGGTATTGGGGGCACTGCTCTGCAGTGGTTCCGGTCCTTCCTCTCGGGCAGGTCCCAGAGGGTGCTGCTCGGGGACTGTAGTTCCAGCAAGAGGGAGCTCACTTGTGGGGTCCCTCAGGGAGCTATTTTGTCCCCAATGTTATTTAACATCTATATGAAGCCGCTGGGTGAGGTTATACGGAGTTATGGTGCTGGGTGTTATCAGTACGCTGATGACAGCCAAATCTATTTCTCCGTGTCTCATTCGTCGGCCTCAAATTCCAGTGGCATCTCCTGTCTCAATGAATGTCTTTGAGCGGTAATGGACTGGATGAGGAAAAACCGATTGAAACTGAATCCAGACAAGATGGAGGTGCTCACGATAGCGGCCCCGAAACCAAGAATTGGGTTGCAACCTCCAGTCCTGGATGGGGTCACACTCTCCTCCAGTGACTGTGTTCACAGTCTGGGGGTGCTCCTCGACTCGTCGCTCCTGATGACGAATCAGGTAAATGCGATGGTCAGGAGCGCCTGTTATCAGCTTCGGCTGATATGCCAGCTGCGCCGAAGCTGATATGCCAGCTGCGCCCTTTTCTGGAAGTAAGGGATCTCGAGACTGTTGTGCATGCGCTGGTAACCTCCTGCCTCGACTTCTTTAATGCACTCTACATGGGGCTATCCTTGTGCCTGGTTCGGAAACTACAGTTAGTTCAAAACGTGGCAGCCAGACTTGTTTCAGGTACATCTAGGAAGGACCACATCACTCCGGTTTTGAGGTCCCTCCACTGGCTACCTATTGGTTTCCGGGCCCAGTACAAGGTGTTGTTATTACCTTTAAAGCCCTAAATGGCTTGGGTCCAAGTTATATCAGAGACCACCTCCTCCCGTATAATCCTCCCCGTGCGCTCCGGTCCTCTGGGAGGAATTTCTTAGAGCCCCAAAATCGAGGCTATCTGTTACCTCCCAGAGGGCTTTCTCTGTTGTCACCCTCAGGCTCTGGAACGGCCTGCCGGATGAGATCCGTCATTTAACATCTTTGGACAGTTTTAAAAAGGCTGTCAAGATGGATCTCTTCCGGCAGGCCTTTCCAGACTAACTCGTCCCGGCCCTGGACTGCCCCCTCTTCCCTCAGCAACATTATTTTGAATCATGGTTCCCCTGGAAGCGTAATAAGGGGGTATTGTGGAATGTTTTAATCATTTAATTATTATGATTTTATTCTGTTTTAATTGTTAATTGGATTTTAATCATGTTATTTGTTTAATAATGTTTTAAGGGGGGGGGGGGAATTGTTCTTTATTGTAATTGTGTTTTATGTTGTAAACCGCCCTGATTGGGCAACCATTGAATGGTATATAAATAAATTTTATTATTATTATTATCAAATGTCTGACTCAGTTTAAAGCTCTCCTGATCAAATGTTTGAGACTGTTGGCAAAAATGTTTCTGCCAAGTGGTGTGAGATGTAGCCCATCCCTTGCCAGATATCCACCCTCATGAAACCACAGCCCATGATCCAAGAATCCAAATTGTTCTTGGTGGCACCATTTATGCACCCAGTTATTCATATCTGCTATTTTCCTCTCTCTTCCTGGACCATGCCTCTCAACTGGGAAAAGAGATGAGATAAAAACCTGTGCATCCAGCTTTTTCAGATTCCTACCCAAAGTCTCATCATCCCTTCTGATATTCTGAAGGCTATGCCTTGCACTATCCTTGGTTCCCACATGGACCAAGAGGAAGAGGTAATGGTGAGTAGGCTTGACAAGTCTTGTCAGCCTCACTTTCACATCTTGGATTTTTGCCCCAAAGAGACAACACACCTCCTGAGATCTTGTCAGGCCCACAAACCACTGCTTCTGTACCCCTCAACAAGGAGTTCCCCCCATCACCACTTGCCTCCTCTGAGACTTAGCAGTGGTTATTCCTTGTGGTGGTACTCTCAGGGTTCCCTGCACTGTTCCTGAGGACTGTCCCTGCTGCTCTTCCTCTTCATCCTTGATAAGGCAGAGAGCTTCAACTTGTTTCTGTAGGTGTAGGCTCTCAGAACAATCCCTGGTTTCCCTATTTCTCTGTGTGATGTTCCTCCAGCTGTCTACCTCCTGTGTATGTGAAGTAACTTCCTCCCCAACAACTTCCTCTGTGTGGTCCCCGTCCAAGACCGTTCATTCCATTCTGTCCAGGAAAACCTCTTGCTCCCTAATATGCTGAAGTGTAGCTATCTGGATCTCCAGCTGCTGGAATTTCTCTTCCAGGAGGGCTACAAACTTGCACTTGGTGCAGGTGAAGTTCCCTACATCTCTAGGAAAGAAGACAAACATCCCACAAGTGTTGCAGATGACTTCAGCAGCTCCCTTGGTGTCCATATTGAGAAATCTTAAGTAAGCACTGAAACAGGACTGTGAAATTCTCACTCAAAAAGTCCCCCAGTAAAGATCCACATAAAGGGCCCCTGTTCGCTTGGCCTTTTCACCAGGCTCTGTCAGTGAACTCAGTCAACTGGGTTTATAACTCTATATAGAGAGCTCCTGGATGCTACCTTAATCTGGAGGCAAGTCTCTGACTCTTTTTCTCTGAGCAAAAAACCCCCTAAAATCCCTTAATTTTTTTTTAAGGAGAACCTTTAAAATAAAGTTCCCAGGCCCCCTTCTACCTGGGCTGTGCTTTCCCTTATCTTGTGAAAAATTCACATGCCATTAGGTTCACACCTCTGGGAGGAGTTACATAGACCTAGGTGGCTAGCTCCACCCCCTAGTGACTCACAGATGTGACTCACAGAAGCTCCACTCTCTCAGCAACAAACACACTCTCCCAAGTGTTTTTTTTTAAAAAAAATTAAACACTCACCCACTCCAAATGGCTGGCCAGAAACTGCTTTCCTTCTTCTCCCTGGCAGATACTGGCCTGGAAAGCCTCTGGGAGAATTGATATAGAGCTAGGTGGCTAGCTCCACCCCCTAGTGACACACAGATGTGACTCACAGAAGCCCCACCTCTCAGCAACAAACACACTCTCCCAAGTGTTTTTTTTTAAATAAACAGTCACCCACTCCAAATGGCTGCCCAGAAACTGCTTTCCTCCTACTCCCTGGCAGAGACTGAACTCAGTCCAGCTGTTCACATGCCACAAAACCCTGTGCTTATCCTGGAGTTTTGAGGACACACCAGGGCTTTCTGTGACTTTGCCAACTCTGGGGCAAAACTGAGTTTATAGGGAAGACCCATGGTGTTTCATTGGAAGTTATCATGCATTTTGTGATCAGGCAGACTGGCCTTAGTGTGAGGATGCACTTTCCCCCTATGCAGTCTAGCAGAGAAATAAATTGGGCTTAGTCTTCTTTGCCAAAATATATGAAGTCAGTTTGCAAAGACTATATAATATCATATGCTGAGAGACACTGTGACATATGCTCTTCAAACATGAAGGAAAGGGAGTGAGAGAACTCCAGCTGACAAAGTGGTGGTCGAACAAATTCAGGCCAATTAGAGATTAACAGATACAAGAAGATATATGGCCTAAGCAGATGGCGCAAAGTGCTGTCTTCGAGGTCAGGAAGGGGAGGAGCAGCCTCACGCTGGGTGCCCCAACCCCTTCCTGAAAATGTCGTCAGAGCAGCCGGCCCTCCGCACGGCCGGCGCTCCGATGACGCACTTCCACCGCAGCATCTGCACACGCTGCAGAGGAAGAGGTGGCAAAGGTGCGCCAGATGCCTTTTGTGTTGCACCTTCGGCGTCTTGCGCCCCAATCCGCAGCTTCCCAGGGCGGCCCCGTGCTGCCCGTCTGCTTCCCCCCAGAGAGAGAGAGGCTAAGAGGGATAAACACGAAATGATATGCTATGCCTAGAGAGACACAGAAACTAGCAACCACTCAGTGGACGTTATCACACGGGGTCTAAAGCAGACAGAACCCCATCGCATCCCCGTCCCATTGCAGTTCCTTTGCCCCTGTGTTCACATGACGTTGCACAGAACCCCGCCC
Organism: Phrynosoma blainvillii; assembly: GCA_026167975.1. Taxonomy (NCBI): domain Eukaryota; kingdom Metazoa; phylum Chordata; class Lepidosauria; order Squamata; family Phrynosomatidae; genus Phrynosoma; species Phrynosoma blainvillii. The sequence goes on along the minus strand of JANUYF010000004.1, from coordinate 185,872,372 downwards.
ATTCCCGTCACATCCCCGTCCCACTGCGGATCCTTTGCCCCTGTGTTCACACGACGTCACAGAGAACCCTCTCCCATCCCCGTCGCATTGCGGCATCTTCCCCGTTCTTTTGCATGCCGGTTTCTTTGGGAATTACATTTGCGCGACCAGAAGCATACCGGAATGATGCTGCTTTCGTTCATTCTGGAATGATGCTAGTTGCTAGAGACCTGCGTGTGATAACGTCCTGTATAGGCATGTCACATTTGCTACCTCTAAGAGAGTTAACACAGAGATAAATCTAGTTGATTCAATGGGTCTATTCTTGTAAAGATTAACAATAGCATTTAGGCTGCTGAATCCTAGGAGTGGTTCAGCTTTGGTACAGAATACAGAAATACAGAACTCAAATTTATTTGAATGAGAGCTGAGGAAACTAGAGCCCAAAATAAAGTAAAATAAAATAAAAATATTCATTGTTTCTACTTTTTAAGTTTCTTTTTATACTTCTGTAGAAACCTATTCAGTTTGGCAAACTATTTCCTCTTCAACTTGAATCTATTTTTTTCCTCCAGAGGTGATTCTTTTTTAAAAAATGTTTTTCTATAGCAGAAAGCCAACACTGTGTATTATTGATACAAAAATTTCCCCAAGGCAACAATGATGCCAATGGATGCCCTGTCCTCTGGAATATAGATGCTATTCTGTTTTCTTTCTTTTTCTCTTCTACTTCCTTCACTGGAGTTGTTAAACAGGTACTGCAAATGTAAAAAATAAGGGACATGATACTCTATGGATGTTATCACATGGGGAGTTGTGGGGAGAAAGTGGAAATAAACGGGCATGAGCGGAAGTCTTTAATTTACGGGATTTGTCCCATTCCGCCTCGTCTGATAACTAAATTCGAATTTAAAAGGGGGTTAATTTGAATAAAAACCTGATCTTTTCAAATCCTCAAAAATCCCGAAAATGAAAAGATCAGGTTTTCATTCAAATTAACCCCCTTTTAAATTCAAATTTAGTTATCAGACGAGGTGGAACGGCACAAATCCCATAAATTGAAGACTTCCACTTGTGCCCGTTTATTTCCACTTTCTCCCCACGACTCCCCATGTGATAACATCCAATGCTTAGCACCTCCCATTTTTTTGTATTGCTAAAATATTGTGAGCCCAATACCAATACCATTCCAAAGTTATCTTTGTTGAAATTAGATAGAAATTAACTCACCTGTTTCTGCTAGAAGCTGATATTATTGCTTCCTCATGGCAGGCATATGCATAATGAAATATGAGCCATGGTGGCACAGTGGTTTATCGCCGGTACTGCAGCCACCCACAAACCTCAAGGTTATGAGTTCAATACAGCCAAGGGGTCAGGGTCGACTCAGCCTGGCATCCTTCCAAGGTCACTAAAATGAGTACCCAGCTTGTTGGGGGAAATTAGCTTACACATTCTAAACTGCTTAGGGAGTGCTTAAGTGCACTGATAAGTGGTATAGAAATGTACTTGCTATTGCTATCATGGATACAGAAAACTAGAACTTGAGAAAGGATTTAGACTACAGCTCCCAGAAACCTATCAGCCAGCATAGCCCAGGAATTCTGGGAACTGCAGCCCAATAAAAGTATCTTTTCCAAGCTCTGCTCAGAATGATATGAAATGATTCTACTGAAAAAGGAAGGTGTCTGAGGAAGGAATTTGGGATATGAAAGGGTGGATTCTGGGTTTTGGTTTGTGATGCATCATTCCTACTTGCAAATCATTGCTTGACATTGAAGTGAAGTTGGCCCTATTCTGAAAATAAAACCTTCAGCATGAAACTCGTGACAATATGGTGCAGGAAAGCATTATTTTGGTATAAAATGCCATTGTTCTTCTCTGTCAATAGTAGTATCTTAAAGAAAGGAGGGAATCTTTCCCAGAGAATATGTATTTGGACCTACATGATGAATAGCATTGTGAGGCAGAATAAGCATTTGATGGCCTCCATGGTCAGAAGTTAGAGATTATTGCATCTGGTGCAGAGCACCAAGACACTGTGTATGTAGGAGGTGAAGCTGGAAGCTATTTAAAGCCTGGCCACCCCTTCATGTTTCTTCTTGATCTTAATTTCACAGCCCACTCTCCCACCTCCAATACAGTTAGCTTTGCTGGGTGCTTTGGGGCCAGGTATGAATCTTCTCCCCTTTACCTGGGATTTTTTTGCCTACCCCATACTGTATCTGGAGGGACTTAGATGACTGGCTATGGGTGGGGTCTGGCTGGGATTCCCTACATAGCTATCTAACTATGGTGTTTACCTAGCTATGTAGCTGATTGAGAATTCCAGCCACTCTCTAAAAAGGGTTGATGCCCCGGAAAAAAATATCTCCCAGTCATATTCCAGTAAATCAATTCAGAAAAAATTGTGTATTCCCCACAAAGAGATGGGATCTTTGACAGTGTCAGGCTCATCACACACAAATGCAAACCTTTTCCCCATACTGTACTTCACACTGAGTTCTCAAGTGGACACAATTGTATTTACAAGTATTTAGCTAAAATATTTAAATTAGAAACAAAGAAGCTTACATGTAGCAGGTAGAACATTTGAAAAAGGCATGAAAAAACAACAACACAAAACACCAATTTTAATTATAACTGCTTTGAATTTTATGGAACTTGAGAAATCTGCCCTGGCAGTTTTACCACCCAGATTTACTAAAAACAAAATTTCAGCACATCAGGTTTGCACTAAGAGGAAAAAACTCTCTTAAGTCTTTTTTGGCATATTTTATGCACCAAATGGCATAACATTAGATAGTCTCCCCCAGCTCCTTTCTTCGCAAATGAAACCTGTTATTTAAAGACAAAGTCACATCATTCTAGATTCATCACATGTGATTAATTTTTTACTGTGCTATTATTACAGAATGTGCATCAGAAAGAGTTAGAATATTTTCACCTTACCCTGAGCTTGAGAATTTTTTTTTAATTTTATAAAATTATAGTTCTAGATCATCCAAAAATAGTTACCATTATGGTTTCAATTTTTAAAATACTCTTTTCCCCCCTCAAAAGTTACTAAATTACTTAACAACTGTGTGCCAACATGTTGAATTACAGCAATTCTATGAATAGGGACTTCTGTGAGCCCCAGTCACCAACAAACTTCTTTAGGTTTTGAATTCTTGTGATTTCCTCAATTGAGTCTATTTCTATTGTCTTCACTTTGCACCATTAAAAACAAACACTTGGGCCAGAATCCTGTATGGCAGTCATAAATACACAATCCCTACATAGCCCCTAGTTTAGGGGCTACATGGGGCCATGAAAGTCCTCCAATCCTTACTTACTAGACAACAGCCATTGTGATTGATGGGGTGTGTGTGTGTCTGTTGATCAGGAAACAGCTGGCTAATGGTGCTATCCCACTCTCATGAGCAATCCCCAGCCCAAGGGGGTATTGTGAGAGGGTTCTGTTTCTTCCTGTAACACAAGAGATCACTCACAGGAGGAGGTAGAAATTACAGCCAGCTGCTTCCCAGTTGACAGAGGAAGAGACTACATTGATCACAACGGCTGTTGCCTGGTAAATGGGGATGAGACAGGGTGTGTGTGTGATATAATTACGGTATTTATTCATTCATAACAGGATTCCAGCCTGGATTGGTATCAAACACATCCTCTTCCAGTCCATCTTTTCATTGCTTCAGCACAAGAGAGAAAGAGGCAGCAGCAAATGCCAGAACTTGAACCACATGACACTCTTCATCCAGCATCTAGTGAGGCCACATCAAAGATATGGGCACATTGTAAAAGGACTGAAATTATCCCTTGGTGAATTGCAGACAAACCTTTTGTAAGAAGAAATAAATTACACATAACTAGTAATTTGTAACTCATTATTTCAAAGTTTTTAATTTATTATGGCTCTTGGAGGAACCATCCATAATTAATAAGCTAACAATTTTTTTTTTTTACTATATATAACATAACACATGTAGCATGGATGACAGCACAGGGAGTTTTCTGGCATTTCAGCTGTCATTAAACTACTTCTTTTGGTTTACTTTTCTCCTTATTTTATGACCCACTGGAAATTACCCAAAAATTCCTTCATTTTCACTGCCTGTGTAGGACTGGATTTTAAAAGTGCCTCATATTTACACTTCAGTGAAATTTTCATTTGGTTTGGTGTCCCCCCCCCCCCCCATAAGGACCTACCCAATTCATTTTTTTCCATGAAAGAGAGGGAAAGAACTTTAGAATTTAAGAAAATGGGACTGTGGGAGACAGCAAAAGAGACAGATTTTTTCATCCTGGCAGGGATTGAATCTTAATGGTATGTGCTTGAATTTCCATTTAGAATTTTAGAACTATTTTAGAACTACTGCAATCACTCTGGCTTTACTGGGCATGGAGAAAGAGAGAGAGAAAGCAGGAAGGTTTAATCAGCAGATTAATCAGCTAAAGCTTAACTTGATTAATCTTTCACAGCAGTGACCAAAGTATTCCCTGATTCCACCACCACCTCTTGTTGGTTTTTGTTAAGTAAAGCAATTTTCCTTCACCATTGCTAATCTCTCACAGTGACAACCAACAGCTACAGCTGACAAACTGGTTCCCTGGCATCTATTGCTGCCCACAAAATCTTGATCTAGCCTGATTAAACAAAAGATACCCCTGCATTTAGATATCTGGTAAGTTCTTTGAATTCTACAGTCATACTGGCTTTTGCCACACTGCAGAAATAAAGCCGTTTGACACCGCTTTAACTGCCATGAGTCAATGCTATGGAATTCTGGGATTTATAGTTTTGTGAGCTATTTAGCCTTTCCTGTCAGACAACTCCAGTGCCCCAGAATAAATCCCAGAATGAGTCATGACAGTTCAAATGGTGTCAAACTGCTTTATTTCTGCAGTGTGCAGCAGCCACAGATAAAAATTGAGGGATAAAAAATAGTGGTAGATAAACAAATAGAAACCAGTCAACCAAGCTTTCTTTCTTTCTTTCTTTCTTTCTTTCTTTCTTTCTTTCTTTCTTTCAATATCTAGAAAGATGGATCAGCAGCATAGCTATATTTAGTAAGTAGGTCATAGAGACTATTTCATTTGTTGAGCTAAAGAGTTCTACTCCTGCTCTTGTCTGCATTCTCATGTGTGGCATGTTACACTAAACAAAATCCTGCTTGCATCATCAAAACAAAGGTCTGAGAGGACAATTCATAGAAATTTCATGAAGCAACAAATTACAGATGGTAGAGAGCATATGCTCTTTCTTCAGTTGTATTTTTTTCTCTCTTGTTGTGAAGAATTTCCCACAGCAGTCTCTTAAAAGAACTTCTTGTGGATCCATATGAAGAAGATTAAGAAGAAACAAAACAAATCAACAACGCAATCTGGATTGGAACCTTTCCAATAAAGGACTGTAACAGTTCTTCCCCTAACGAATTAAAGACAAAAATAGTTATTACCCACCAAGCAGACATGCTGTCAGAAAGCTATCCCTGCAACCAGTTCTTTCTCCATTACCTTATATTTCATTTCATTTTTTTTTTTATTACAGCCATTAGGCCAGTATAAAAACACATGTATAAAAAGCACAATAAAACACAATAGTACAACTGAATAACATATAGCTCCTTATTAAAACATGGTAATGGCCATAATACCAATAAAATAATAATTACCTAATTACCTAAAATAAAATCATTAATTAAACTAGATTGTAGCATTTAGCATTTAAAAAAAAATCCCTTGTAACTATCCAATCAATTTAGCAGTTAAACAAGTGAAAAACGGATAAGTTGGTCTACATTTAAGCATTTGTGATATCAACACAACAGCTAAATCTCATATATAGTACAATCAAGTTCTCTGTCACAATGGCAGGTTGACCGTTTCTTAGTACATTTGACTTATAATTCAGTATTTACACTACGGCCGTACCCTCCCAACACTGCTTCCACAACATAGTTGGTCAAAACAAATTTATCATAGCAAAACTCCACATCAATTACAGTAGTCATACTAGCACACTAAGGTGATCTTTACATCTGCTTTAGGAATTTTTTGCGGTTTGTAATGGCAGCTGCAAAGAATTTAGCGACTTTTAAAGTTATATCTTTATTACAATCCGCAAGTAGATAATTGCTATAAAATTCCTCTTGCCTGCCCAGTATTTGCAGTACTATTGGGGTTATGTACAAAGCACATATTTCCGCATATAAGGAACACTGAAAAAGAACATGGTTAATTGTTTCGACTTCTTCAGTACCACAGGGACAATATCTATTCTGATAAGAGATCTTTTTGTATCTGCCTTCAAGGACTGATGATGGCAAAATATTGAGTCTTGCGAGCATGAATGCTCTTCTAAACTTCAAAATGCTCAGGTGGTCAAAATATCTGGCATATTTTCCAGATCTACTAGTCTCTTTAATAGGATATAAGGTTGACTTATTCAAGTGCATTTGAAAATCAATATCCTTTATCCGCTGTATAATAACATACTTTGCTTTATCATATCCAAGAGAAGCAATAGCTGCCGATGAGAATCCGAGAGAAGAGAGTTTTGAAGTAAGAGATTCCTTCCAAGAGGAGGAAAAGGAATCAGTCATAATCAGTGGAGCCAGCCCGATCGGTACAAAAAACATTTGAAGCCATTTGTTAAATTTGCGTATCCATATACGAGCTTCAATAGACAACAACCCCAATTCCAGACGGAGAATAGCATTCGAAACACAGCATGGAGTACCTAAAATTTTTCTTAAAAATTTTGTTTGGACTGTCTCAAAAGGGGCTACGCATTTAAAAGTACAAACTTCAGATCCGTATAATAATTGTCCTAGAATCTTGGCAACAAAAACTTGGAGAGCTGCTGGTACAATTTGACCTCCCTTATTATAATAAAAGGAACATAGAGCCTTAGCATTTCTTTGAGTATTTATAACTGCATTTTTTTGTTGAAGCTTGGTGGTCCCTTTATCACTGAACACAATGCCCAGGTATTTATAATAAGAAACTTGTTCTATACAGTTGTTATCTAATGTCCGTTTATATTGATGGTGACCCCTGGAAAAGACCATTACCTTAGTTTTGTTATAGTTAATCTTTAAAGCATCATTGGTGCAATGAACTGCAAGTGCTTTTAGTAATCTGTTTAGACCTACTTTCGTAATGGACATGAGCACAATGTCATCGGCATAAGCAAGTATAGATATAGGTTTGTTTGCCAGAGTTGGAGGATGAGCTGGTATTTCTGACAAAATCGAAATCAAGGAATTGATATAAAAATTAAAGAGGGTAGGGGCCAGGACACAGCCTTGCCTAACTCCATTTGGGGTACAGATAGGCCTTGTCGTGTTTCCCCTATTGTCACAACGTACAACTACATGAGAGTTTTCATGCAGTCTGCGAATTAGAGTTAGCAGGCGTTTATCAATATTTGTAGCCTCGAGTTTTTTCCATAACCTATCTCTTGGAACGAGATCAAATGCCGATTTTAAATCAACAAAAGCAGTGAACAATGTCCCCTTGGGTGAGGCAACATATTTTTCAGATAAGTGATTTAAGACCAAGGCATGATCGATTGCAGATCTGTTCTTCCTAAAACCTGCTTGCTCCTCTCTAATGATTTGCTCTTCTTCCAGCCAGTCTTGTAGCTTGTCCAGCAGATGGTTTGCATACATTTTGCTTATGATGTTGAGAAGGCTAATTGGCCTATAATTCCCAGGATTATATTTGTCACCTTTTTTATATATTGGGACAATTATTGCAAGACCCCAGTCCTCAGGTACAAATGTTGTAGAGTCTATGGCTGTGTATAAGGCCGCTAACACAGGCGCCCACCATTCAACATTTGATTTGAATACTTCGGAAGGTATGTTGTCATTACCAGGGGCTTTTCCAGAAGAGATTCTAGAGATCAATTTGTTTGCTTCTTGTACAGAAACTGGTGGCCATATCGGAAGCTCTTTAGTATCAGCGGAAAATTGTTCTGAACTATGCAAGTGATCATATAGTTGACTGTAAAACTGTTCCCAGCGACTGACAGAGATATAATAGATTGTACTTGAAGATCTCGGCCATCCATTAGATACAATTTTCCAAAAAGTCGCAGAATCCTTATTTATAACAGCTGTTATTAGGTTGGACCAAGATTCTTTAAGAACAGTTTCTTTCTTTGTTTTTATCAGTTTCTTGTATTGTTTCTTAACTTCAAACCATTCCGATGGAATTGTTTGCAGATTCTTTTGTCTATAATCTTTGTATTGTTTTACCAGGGTTTGCTTCATATTAATACAGTCCTGGTCAAACCAACTTTTATTTTTCAGCTTCTTACTAGGTGCTTTTGAAGATGCTGGGTGAGATAACAGGTTTCCAAGTATTGTACTTAACTGATGAAAAGGTTCAAATATATTGTCTAAGGATTCTTCCGTTAGGATTAAGTTTCTTAAAGAAAGACATTTTTCAGAACTAAGGCTTATTTTTAAATCATTTTCAACCTTTGTAGACCACTTGATGCCACGTGGTCTCAATTCCACATTACCTTCTGGCGGGACTAATTCTTCTGCAAAATCCATTTGTACTACACAGTCCATAATCAAGGTTATAGGTAGATGGTCGCTCTCAACTCGTTGTTCAATTTCACACCTAGGAGAGGTGTATAGCAGTTCATATGATATTAAAAAAATAGTCGATCGTGGAGGATCCTTGTTTGGACACAAAAGTGAATTCCCCTTCGACATCACCTATAGTTGAGCCATTCATAATTACTAAATTAAATTTATGGGTTAGTTGTGCAAGATAAAGACCTGCCCAATTGAATTTTTTGTCCTTTGACTGTCTTAAGGGGAAGGCCTGGCCAGGGTCTAACTCAGGTTGCACACAATGAAAATGAGCATACAGATCAGCTTCATTTGAGCCAGTTCTCGCAATGAAGTCCCCCGCCATCAACAAGAAAGCTTCAGGATACTGGGCTAACAATTTTGCAATATAATTTTCTAACCTCAACCATGTATTTTTCAGTGTTACCTTATGCCGAGAAGGGGGTAAATAAACATTAATAATTAACAGCCAAATATTTTTAAACTTAATTAACAAGGAAGAAGCCAAATTTGCCAGTGATTCAATGGGAAGAAATGAGTGTTTTATGTTAGTAGCAATCAGAGTGGCTAAACCGCCACTAGGACGACCACCCTTCAGAGAAGTAACAGCCTCAATAGTGTGTGCTATAAAGCCACTTAAAGCTAATTTTTCCTCCAACCAAGTTTCTTGAAATAATATTACGTCAAATTTCGAAATGAAATTAACAAATGAAAGATCACAAACATGTCTTGCCCAACCCATAACATTCCAAGACAATAACTTCAGATTTCTTATTTCAGTTTTTTTTCGTTGTCATGAATTTAAGGTGGCATAGGGAAAATCACATAATCGTTCGACAAATGGAGGATTTTTATCAACTTCAACAGTGGCTAAATTGGGATTAATGATATCATTATCCTCTAATAGGGAGCAAACTTTGACCTTACTGGAGTTCTTTTCATCTAGTAGCTCCTCAATCATTTCCAAGTTAGGATGAATATAGCTAACATTTGACACTATTGCACATTGCACTTTCTGCGTAGCTTCTCGTTGAATATTATCCTCGCAGGATAATCCATTATCCTCACCGAGCAATCCATTTTCTATGTTGTCAAGATACCTCATATCTTTCCAGGCTAATGGATTTATCTCTGCTGTAAGTGTTATTTTACTCCCTTTCTTTTCATGACTTTCATTTATAGGGGATTTATTCTCTGAGCACATACTTGAGAGATACAGTTTTAGTTTTTCCAACCTGGTTAATATTTCTGTCTGCACAATCTGAGGTAGAGCTGAAAAAGAGCCAATTAATTCTTTCTCCTCCTCAGTAATTGAGAAGTTGGGGAGATGTGATGGTTCAATGGCATTTGGTGCTTTATGATCCTGTCGACCATTGCATCTACTTAGGTTTTGTTTTTCACGACTATCATTTACTTGATCTTTGTTTTTATGAACTTCATGTAGTCGTAATTTTTTTGAGTAAGAAATGGCCGATATTAACGGTTGGGGAGGAGCTACATTAGTAAAGAACCTGGATACATAGATGTTATTCCTTAGTAACAGAGATTTATATCTATATAATAAGGAGGCAAACTTAGTTTCTCTAAACGTAATTAAGATACGAGCATGGCCGGGGTCAGAATATAGGTGTGCAACATGTATAATATCACTAGCAGTGATTTGAATTGGACATATATCCTCTAGAACAGCTAGAAGATGGTGTTTCCGTTTAACCTGTGAAAGTACTTCAAATGACTTTGGAAAATTAGTTAGTACAATTTGATTTTGACTAAGGACAAGTTGGTATTTCTTTTTCCCTGTCCTCTTCATGTCTTTTTTGGTTAACTTATTCTTAATTGGTTTGTTTTGGTTTACCTGTAGGGCCATATTTAGAGAGGATCTTGGAGTCTTGGGGTCAGGTGCATCTAACTGGCTGCCTAAAGGGATTTTGTCCTCCGAATGTTTGTTTAATGCGCTCCCATCTTGATTACTAAAATTGATGTTAGGGTCAGCATCGTTTGAAGGCATTGGTTCTACTTTTATTTTATATCTTTGAGGTACACTTGAACCTAATTCATTAGACTCAATTTCATCTCCAGACATGGGTTTCCTACATTTTCCTTGATTTGTGAATTTTCCTAATTTACAGGGTTTATTTGAGGACTCAGGTGGTTCTTCATTTAGGTTTTTCCTTTTAAAACCCTTTTTTTGGTTACTTATGGGCCTATATAAAGGGTTCCTGTCCTTCACTGAAAAAAGAGATGACATAGGAGGTGAGAAAATTTGCCCCGGTTTCATATATGTCTTGTCTTCTTTTTGATTGGTACAATTAGTTTGAAGATGTAAGTTTACTAGTGTGGTAAGAAGATTATTACATTCAGAGAGAAATTTCTTAACTATTACCAAGTCCTGTAAGAGAGTGGATATCCACTCAGGATTTTCTATTTCTCTTATTGCTATATTGTTAAGTTCAAGTGCTCCAAGATCTCTTTTAGGCCTTATAGCTTCTTGCGTTTTAACAGTCTCACTACGGCCGTACTCCCCTGAAACTACTTTATTTTTTAAATCTTCTGTAGATTTAGTTTTGTGTATTTCCTTTGTTGCAATAGATTCTAATAGCAACTTGCCCTCGGCAAGAGCTATCTCGTGTGCTAAGTTTGGTATAGAGGGACTCTTATCTAAAGGTTTAAAAGAACCAATTTTATCTAAGGACCATTCAAAAACAGGGGTCACTAGCGGAGAGCTTATTTCTTTAACTTCTGCAGAATTTGTTATTGTTTTAGATTTCGGTTGTCTATGTAATACAACATTTCTACCATTTGAAAAAAACTGCGTTATCTTGGATTGAACATTATTCCTTTTTAGGGACTGTATTAAATATGGAGAATGTTCTAGAATGGCATTGCCCTCCATGGTCATACTATAAACTTATGCTATAAAACCTTATAAAAACAAAGTATTAATAGTTTAAAAAATAAACAAATGGTTTTCTACAACAAACAATCATAAAAAACAAAAACAAAACACTTTCCACTGGATCAGCCGCTGCCGGGGAGGGAGGAGAGCGTGGGTGGGGGCCTGGAGCGCGGCCACCTGCCTGCCTCTTGCTGCTGCCGCCGCCGTCGCCGCCGCCGCCCACCATTACCTTATAGCAGGGGTCAGCAACCTAAGGCCTGTGGGCCAGGTGCGGCCCGTGGAGACCTTCGGACCGGCCCCTGCCCGGTCCTGCCACCGCCGCTGCCGCCGCCGCCACCGCCGCCGCCTTTTGCGGCCATGGGGGTCCTCTGGGGCACCATTTGGGATTCCAAAATGGCGCCCCAGAGTCTCACGCAACCTTTACCATCGTGGAGGCCTGGCGCGGTCAAGGGAGCCCTCCTGGGGGGCCCCTGCGGCAACACTGGGCCTCTCAGGGCCTGTTGAGGTCAAGGGAGCCCTCCTGGGGGGCCCCCATGGTTGCACTGGGCCTCTCGGAGGCCTGGCGCAGTCGAGGGAGCCTTCCTGGGGGGCCCCCGTGGCCACGCTGGGCATCTCGGAGGCCCGGCGCGGTCGAGGGAGCCCTCCTGGGGGACCCCCGCAGCCGCACTGGGCCTCTTGGGGGCATCGGGGGACAGGGGTACCGGCCCCACCCCCAAAAAGGTTGCTGACCCCTGCCTTATAGCATATAATAATGGGAATGCATGTCTTGAAGTCACAGTAATTTCTGTTTCTCTACATTTGCTGTATAATACCGAGGTGGCTCAAGAATGCTGGGAAATGCATTATATATGATTCATGATTACTTATTCCAGAAAAAAGAAGAGAAAACTCCTAATAGGAAGGGTATTTTTGGCAGTAGTAATGTATGTCCTTGCATAAAAGTGTACGCACATCCCCCCTGACACATTTGTAGGGCTTTACCCTAGAGTTATAGTTTTCTGTGGTAGAAATCTGGGTGGTCGGTTTGGAGAACAAACTATCTATCTATCTGGGCTAAGATGAGGAGTTAGAAGCAACAAGGGTTGTCCCGCAATACAAGACAGGTCCTTCCAGTTGCCAGGACAGCTAAGGATTGAGCGGGAACACACGAGGAAGGCCTTTATAAGTCCTCCTCAAGACTTATGACAGGAGAGCCCTGTTGAGTTTTCAAATCTGGCAGAAACCCCTGATTTGTTTGCAATCTCCTTTTTCAAAACTGGTATGTATAGAGGTGATCAGCAGTCAATGGTTCACAAAATTGGATGAGGAGAACCTGGAGGGGATGTAACTGTGGTTTGGACAACTGGAGGTACATCAGGTTTGGCCCAGCTATCCACACCTCAACAATATTATCTTCTTTCCAGCTACACATGACACATTGTTTTCTGAGGCCTTGTCTTGGCCGCTTGACATTTATGAGACAGACTAGCCTCTGAAGTCTCCCCACTTCCCTTATTTTAGTTTTGTTTTTTGGCTGTTTAGGGCAACACAGACTGAATATCTCCCAACTGTTCCTATTAATCTTCTGTTGTCCCACTTTTTAGCTGCTTTTGAAATGTTTCAGTTTCTTTCTCCTCTCACTTTCCCCCTTTGTCCTCAGCTTACTTTAGTTGCAGCAAACTGAGTTCAAAGTGCAAGAGTAGTTTGTACTCATTAGCTCAGGAGGGGGGAGAGGGGAAGAGAGGACTACTTCCCTTCTCTGTTGGCTCAAAAACAAATTCTTGCAGTCTCTACTAGCTTGTGTGTTCCTGCACATTAATAACATTTGACATTTTTTTTTATCACATTTGGATAATGCTTGGCCATATGTCTCCTGGCTTTCATCTGTGAAATATTGGAGAATATGAGGTTGAAGTCTTACATTTACCCATACTTCTCATGTCTGGACTCTTTTACATGACACAGTAAAGGATATTTTTCTGTTTTGCTTTACATCATTATTGATGCTTTATTATTTCTTTTTGTGCGACCCTGAAATCTTTACTGAAAGTGGTCTAATATTCTTTTAAATGAATATAAGTCACCATAATGGATTGAAGATCATGGGCATGGACTGTTAGTGTGTGGGGATGTATGCGCCTTCAGGTTGCGTGTTGACTTATGGTAGCCCTATTAATTTCATAGGGTTTTCTTAGGCAAGGAATACTCAGAAGTAGTTTCTTCCTCTAAAACATAGCCTATAGTTCCTGGTATTCATTAGACATCCTTAACAATAATTTGTTACAATTGCACTGTAATTGGGAGAAAGACCACACTAGGAAAGCATACATTGGACGTTACCACACTTGCAGCAAGAGAGCGGCGAGAAAGCTGGTCGGAATCATTTCGGAACCATTTTGGGCTCATTCCGGAATGTGCCCGGCAAGCGGAACACATTACCACACTAGAATGGAATCAGTGAGGAATGTGAGATTCCGGAATGGTTCCGCTCCGGGGGCTCGGATCTCCTGTCCATACACAAGTTGAAAGACCCCTACCTCGATCCGGCAAGGATGTTCATGCACATGCGCAGAAGCAGGAATGCTTGCCGAGTCGGTCGGATGAGATTTTCGTCACTTCCCCCTTCTCGTCATGTCGTCATTTCTGTCTGCTTGCCATTTCTGTCAGATCGCCATTTCTTCTTCCGTGTGTGCCGCCGCTCTGACCATGGAGGGGTCTGGTGCAGTGATGCTTTCTGTGTTGCATGCGGAGCTGGAGAAGTTGGATCGGCAACAGGAGCGGAGGCGCAGGGCTGTGCTGGCTGGCGTCCGTCGCTTTATGAGGCGGCGTGGCATCACTGGCTTCACAGCCCATGCCTTGTTATGGAGGTTTTTTGGTCGCCGCCACCGCGTTGGCCAGGGTTTCCATGCCGCCAGTGTTCCCCGGCCACGCCGTTGGTGGGTCAGGCCACAGGTTGTGAGGAACTGGTGGGCAGAGGAGGTGATCCCTCTTTGGGATGAAGACATGTGGATCCGGAACTTCCGGATGTCCAGGGCCACACTGTACGAGATAGCTGAGGTTCTGCGCCCTCACATCCAGGCCAGGGACACCTTGCTGAGGAGGGCCATCTCCGTGGAAGAGAGGGTGGCAATCACCATATGGTGGCTTTCTGCCCCCCTCAATTACAGGAGAGTGGCACGGCACTTCCAGATTGGGGTGTCCACAGCAGCAAAAATCTGTACTGAGGTGATCCAGGCTATTGTGGATGTACTTCTCCCAAGAACAGTCTGCCTAGGAAACTATCGCCAGGTAGGTTCCTCTCTTGTGTTCTTGGCCTCTGCTTCATTTAAATTAATCTATGCTGTCAAATAATACTGTACAGTATTAGTTTGGAAAAAGTACTCCTGCCGTGCCACATAACAAGGGGGGGGTCATGGCTTCGGGCTTCCTTTTGGACAATTCCTTAATTTGCTATTACCTCCCTTGACTCGTGACATTACCTCTTGTATGTGAGATTTGCAGAAATGCATGCCTACATATATAAGCAGATTACTGAAGGGGCTGGTGTGAGGGGTGCATTAATTTTGAAAGGGAGCTACAAGGAGAGCGGAAATGAGGGCTTCTTCTGTAGCAGTATATATGTGTGTATGTAGCTATGGATGGAGAAAACCATCTACAATTATGAGAACTTACCAGACACCTAGGCATTGTGCTGCTCTTACCCTGCTCTTCAAGGCTTTTTCTCTTTTTTCCTTTTTCTTACCTTGCAGGTCATGGATGGATTTGAAGAGCTGGGCTTCCCCCACTGTGTCGGCGCACTGGATGGATCACACATCCCTATACACCCTCCAAGAGCCAATGCCGAGGACTACTATAACAGGAAATATGGGTACTCAATAGTACTGCAGGCCTTGAGCTCGGCAAACGGTGTATTCCTTGACATCGAGGCTGGCTTCTCTGGCCGTAACCACGACGCATTCATCTTCCGGCATTCATCCCTGTGCCAGGCGATGGATGAGGGTGCTTTTGTCCCCGGAAATCCCACGGTCACTATCAGGGGGGTGCAGGTGCCTCCCTTGATAATTGCGGATGGGGCGTACCCCTTGCGGCGATGGCTAATGAAGCCTTACATTGGAGCTCTGCAGCCCAATCAATTGGCATTTAACATTGCGCTTAGCAGGGCTCGCTGTGTTGTGGAGCGAGCTTTCGGCCGCTTAAAGGGAAGATGGGGGTGCCTAGGAGCTAGGCTAACTGTTGGGGAGGAGCACTTTGCAACTGTTGTCTCTGCATGTGTGGTCCTTCACAATATCTGTGAAACAAGGGGTCATGCATTGCATTTTGTGGAGCGCTCAGGTGAACTGCATCTCCCGCCGATGACGCAGGATTGCCAATCGGCGAGAGAAAACCGTAGAAGGCAAGCTGAGGGGGAGCGGGTCCGTGGAGCTATAGCGGCCATGATTGCAGAGCGACAGTAAGGGCTGTGTGCTATATTTACCTTTGCTGTTTTCAACTACATATGTGCTGTTAAAAAATAAACTACTTCTTTACTGTTATATTGGTTGCCTTTCTTAATATCCTGTTCAACTGTATTGTGACATTTGCTAGCTTTGCTTTTCTGTTCTACAGATGCATCCACGTATGTATATGTACATATGGATGGAGATAGAGAAAGACATGCGCACACACACGTACACGCACACACGTATGTGTATATATATATATATATATATATATATATATGTGTGTGTGTGTGTGTGTATATATATATATATATACATATGTTTACATATATAAATGTATCAGCACATATTTGTGGGTTTTAAATTATATTTAATATCTACATTTATCTATATAAATCTATATGTACATATATATATATATATATATATATATACATATGTATATATCTTTATAGATTTAGATCGATAGATATCGATTTAGATGTAACTTCTAAGGAGATATATTTATACTGCTGGTGGTAAAGAGATGAATCTACTGATGAAAACACACTAATGTCTTGATAAATAGATTTATTTACAATTAACAATATAAAAACAAACAGTGTATTGGTTTTTGTATATGTACTTGTGCATAGGTATGTGTGCAGGCACAGAAGAGACATGAACTTATACACATGTACATACACAAACTCCAACATATGAAACCTTATTAGTTTGTCTTACTGCAATAATAAATAAAAAAGGAAACAATTAACAGTATAAACATAACATCTAACCATATTTTAGAGAAAAAAAAACCTCAGGAAGGAGAGTAAATTTTTTTCTTCTTGATCTGCCTTTTGCCAGCGACCCTTTGGCTGGCTTCAAGAGGTGGTTGGGTAGGCTCCGTGGAAGGCAGCAGGCAAGATGGGCCCTCATCGCCAGAGTCCTCAAAGAGGATTTGTGTCCCCCCGAGGACCTCCCGGGCTTCTGTTGCTGCCCTGCTGGATGCAAGCATCTGGATGGCCTCGGCCACAGAACGGACTGCCTCTGTTCTTTCCCGGGACACATTGATTATTTCGTCCATGTACCGGTATATGCGTTGGCGGTGACGTGCACCTGCCGTTAGGTCACGGCGGTAGGAGCGCGCAAGGCTCTCCAGTGCGGCAGAATCTCTCCTGGAGTTCCTTAGGAGAGACGAATGCTGGCGCCTTGCAAGCGTACGGTTCAGACGCCCCTCCCGTCTGGAGTCCTCTATCAGAGTCCTCGCAATTAGTTCCCCCCTCATGGCTCTCCTATCCGGTATTTCCTGTGCGGATCTGCGGCGGCGGCGAACGATGTGACGTGCTGGTGCTGCAGAAAAACAAAACAAAAAAAAATAATAATTTGCAACCATCAAAACTTTGCATGCGTGATGGTTAGTTCTAGTTGTACAGTAGATCTTACGTTGTTAAGCTCTAGAGATTGCTTTTTATACCAGCAAATGTATGCTCCCTTTGAAATTCTATTTGTGCGTATTTGTGTGTGTGTGTGTACATGTCTATATATAGAACTATATCATTATCTATATATCCGCTTTTGTATGTATGTATGTATGTGTCTACATGTGCATGTTCACACACTCGCACATACCTACCCATGCATGTTTAGTGTGCTATGTACAGATGCCTATCTTCTGGTGCAAAAACATACACACACACACTTACAATGTTATTTTTAATTGCTTGGCAAATGTTGAATGTACGATGGGTGTACCTGTCCTCGATGGTTCTTCTTCTATGGATCCAGGAGGGAACGTGGCCTGAGTCTCCTCCACAGGCATCCGTGTGGACTCCATCACGGGCCTTTCTGGACTTATAGTGGTATCTGGAGCCAAAACAAAAATGTTGCAAAGACACAGGGTTAGCAGTAATGTATGGGCTACTTTCAGAGCTTATGCACTGCAGCATTCCCCTTCCCATGCTTTCAACCAGCAGAGAACATCCTACCGTCACTGCCCGCAGGGGATGCCGGAAGATCTTGCTGCTCCATGCTCTCCTGCTGTTCCACTGGCCGCTCAGGTGGGTTTTCAACTGCCACCAGGTTGAGGACCACATCACCCTCCTCCTCTGGGACTTCTGGAGGAACTACGGGAACACACAAAAAAAAGGAAGAAAAGGTTGCAGCTACAGATCTCAAGATTGGTGATCACAGGCATTCAATTAAAACAATCTTTATATCTAACTATCTATCAATAATTATACACACACTTGTGGAGGGTAACCTTCATACATGTACTGTGACTAACAAGACACCGAGAAGAATGCATACATGTGGAATAATCCATGTTAAGATCTCTAGATCTATCTCACTACGGATATCTATGTGTATAGCCATATTTCTCTCTCTCTCTCTCTCTCTCTCTCTCTCTCTCTATATATATATGTATGTGTATATATATATATATATATATATATATGTATATATATATGTATATATATATATATATATATATTACATACATATATACACATATATATATGTATATATACACACACATATATATATATACATGCATACATACATATATGTGTATATATACATATACATATACATATATATATATATATATATATATATATATATATATATATAAACATATATACCTCTCTAGATGTTTCCCCATGGCTAGCTCCAAGAAACAAGGCAGGAGTGCACAGGGCTTTCTCAGGGGTGCACATATAACCCTAACCCCTCACCCCCTAAACTCTACAGCCATTAAAAAAAATTACCCAGAATTCCATAGTAAAGATTTCAAATATCCTTTTTTTGGGGGGGGGGGGGTTATACCGTGCAACAGCACACTATACATATGGATTAAATGCAACCCAGGGAAAAATATTAATCCCTCCCTTCTAACCAAACATCCCCCCCCCCAAAAAAAACTCAAACACATGGTTTAAAAAATACCTACCTTGAACATTACCCACGCCCGACGTTCCTTCCCCTGGTGATTCTGGGGCTGCCTGCGTGGAGGGCCCCTCCTGTGGTCCTTCCGCAAGAGCTCTCCTCACAACCTTAGTGCTTTTGCATATTTTTTTTGGGAAAATATCCCTGTCATTTCCTAAAAATCTCGACATTTCCTCATAAAAAGGACAAGAAGCTGGGCGATTCCCACTTATTTTGTTGTGGTTAGATACTCTCCTGAAGTCTGCCCGAAGCAGTTTGCATTTATTTCTTACTTCATCCAGTGTTCGGTTGATCCCCTTTTCTTGTAACTTTTGAGAAATGTCCAAATAAATTTCAGCATTGCGATGCTTAAGGAGTAAGCCCCTCTGGACTTTCTCCTCACCCCACAGAGGAATGAGCTCTGCGAGCTCCCTGTGGGACCAAGCGACCCCCCTTCCTGGCTTTTTCTGGGATCCGCCAGCATTTCCACAGGAAGCCATTTCCATCTTTTTCTTAACAGAAGTAAATGAAAAAGCCAGCCGAAAAAGCGGCAACCGCAATGATGATGATGGCGCCAAGGTATGTATCCAGCCAAGCTGCTACAAACAAACTGAGCGCCACGTGCAGCGGGCAATGGAGAATAACCAGGCGTCGGGGTGTCTACGCATGCGCGAAAATGCTGCTTCCGTCGTGGCGACACCTGTTGGTCCAGGAAGCACATTGCCCATAGAGATAGCCGGAGATGGCAAGCAGGTGGCGAATGTGGCTGCCAGAGGAAGTTGAGGCCCTTTTGGACCTCATGGATGCTAGTCGCAACCTCCCCCTGCTGATTGGGTCAAGCACACACCCAAATCACTCCATCTACAGGCGGCTGGCAAGACGACTGGCAAGAAGAGGATTCGAGCGAACCATTGGCCAAGTCAGGTCAAAAGTAAAAGTGTTAAGAAACGCTTTTTACAAATCTAGAAATTTGTTCCACGGGGACCCTCCCCCAGAAGCAAGGCCCCCCCTTCTATAGGCGGCTTCGGCAGTTGTGGGAAAAGGCAGGATGCCCCGACGGCAGGCTTGCAAGGAGACCACAAAGTAAGTAATTCCCTCCAGTACAGCCCAACATGTATTAGCACCTATGGCGGGGGGGTATATCTGTACATTACTATTTCTGTTAATGCTAACCTATACTTACCTAATCTTTGCATTTATGTTTACATGTACTAACTTTAGTTATGGCAAAAAAACCAGCTCTGCAATGTTAATGCCCATAAGTCAGCCGTAATTAATCTACACTGTTCTATAATGTCTTTTTTTCCAGGACAAGTCGAGGCAAGAGCAGACGAGCCCCCGGAGCAAGCGCCACATAGGCCGGAGGGCAGAACACCCCCCCACGAAGAGGAGGACGAGGAAGAGGGAGTAGGGAGACCCAGTCCCCCCCCAGTGGAAGGCCGGGAAGACCCTGCCGAGGGGCAGGCTGTGGAGCAGCAGGCTGTTCCACAGCCAGCCGATGATGAGGATCACCCACCCGAGCCACCAGACGTTGCTGATGAACGTCCAGGTTTTCATGTGACATTCTAAAAAGAAAATAATACCACATGCGAACACATCAATTTAGCAAACTAACAATAATGTATTCTTTCTTCTTGTTTCCCCCTACACTCCAGTCCGAGAACTCCTTGCCAGTCTGGAAAACACTGTGGGGGCGATTCTTCAAAGAATTGGAGAACTGGAAAGAAAGGTGGACCAGCTGGATATGTGGTTCGACCATTTCCGTGTCCATCAATCTCCACCTCAGGAGTGACTTTTATTTGATTTTTCCATCCCACCCCCCTCTGCCCATCCCCCTCTGCCGTGTGCGAGAACAGTCAGAGGTTTTTTATTTTTTATTGATTTCTCCATCCCTCTCTCCCCATTGTTTCTTTTAAAAATCATTAGTAATGAATGTGTATAAATAAAAACAACAGGAAACATATTGTTAAAATAAATACTATATTTTTTGTCAAAGATACTGCATGTCATCTTTCTTTAATTATCTGAGGTGGGATGTTGGGAAAACATAGACTCTTCAACGCGCCCTTTTCACTCCTTTGCACCAGCATCTCGATATCTAGGACGCAGTTTATCTGAAAGAGAAAGCAGGGAAATCACTAGAACTAGAAGGGAATGGACCACGAGAATAGATAAACAATAGTGTCTCTCACTGTAAGATATTAGAAGACAGAGCATTCCCTGGCAGGCCAAAAAGAAAGGGAGCTGAGGAAAAGTTCAATTGATCAGAGGAAAAGGTGAAACGATTACCATTTTTCAAATCGGCGAAGGGCACTACCTGATATGTCTCACTTATTAGCCAAGGGCCAAGAGCTGTGAAATGCATGCAAAAGAAAAAACCGCCCAAACAAACATTGTTAAAACTTCCCCTCACAACCGGGCGCCCAAGCAGGGAAACATGTGCTATGCCATTTGTGGAGCCATCTCCGCTGAAATGCACATCGAAGCACAGTTGGAAAGGGCCCCTTGGGGTGGTGCATAGAAATGGCATTCCTGCATGGCAGGAGGCAGAAGTGGATGGACGTACTGCTTTCCCCCCACCGTACAAAAGAAGAGCCCATTTTGGGGGTGCTTTGATAAGTCACCCATGCACGTCAGGCGTAATATGTAGATATATATTGAATGTAAATGTAAATATATAGTAAAAGTAGATAGATAAATGGAAAAATGCGCATGTAACAAATACATATATATATATATATATATATATACATGCGTGTATTTATATATATATACATGTATGTATATATTGTGTATATATATATATATATATGTATATATATGTGTATGTGTATATATATATATATATATATATATATATATATATACATATACATGCACACCTTTCCATTCCTCTATCCCTGTATGTACCTATCTATCTATGTATCTATCTATCCATCTATCTATCCTTCTATTTCTAATTTGTTTGTAAACCATGTCTGGTTTAAAAAAATTTATGGGGGGAGGTGGTAATCGCTCTTAGCTGTTATTGATTATGTTATGATGTAAGCCGTCCCGATTGCTGTGCAGAGGGGCGAGTTATAAATAAAAATAACAATAACAACAATAACAGCAAGTATTATATTACTGTTATTATTATTGTTTCTGTTGTTGTTGTTATTATCACTATTATTTCCATCTACCCATCACCCACAGTATTCTCCCAACCAAATTACCACCTCCACTGCCGCCCCCCCCCACTATATATACTAGGGGTAGTCAACCTTTCCCCTTTAAGGGCCGAGGGACTTCAGCTCCCAGAACCCCAAGAGCTACTGGCCAACATGGGGCTATTGGCCAACATGGCTGAGGCTTCTGGGAGCTGAAGTCCCTCGGACCTTAAAGGGGAAAGGTTGCCTACCCCTGATATACAAACTGGGCGCCCAAGGAATAGATGTAACACATTTATTCAAGATAACACTACTCACACACGACCAGGTACCACAGCCTCCGAGATGATGGCAGCCAGGTATCTACACCTGAGGAAAGAGAAACATCAGAAAAGAAAGATAATTATTATTATTATTATTATTATTATTATTATTATTATTATTGATATTATCACTATTATATCCATGTACCCATCACCCACGGGGAATTTTTCCAACCAAATTACCGCCTCCACTGCCCCCCCAACTATATATACAGATATCCCCCCCCCCAAATTCTGGGCTACAAAGCCATCCATAATTCTAATGATTCCCCCCCCCCCAGCCCTGGTCGCGCGGTGGCACAAATCCCAATAGAAAGCTCTAGATTGCCTTAAAATAATAGAAGAGAGGACCATTGTTTACCAGTCCCATTTGTTGCCCGCTCCAAACAGGAAGTACACGTCATAAGATGCTTCCTCAAATCCTTGGGGAACACCGCGAGGAACCATGGCCCATAAAATGAGGAAATGCGGTGTGACAAGGATCTCGTGTTTATACCTATGCCGAGATCAGCATCATTCCGGTATAGTGCCGACCGCTCGAGTGTATTCCTTAAAACTCTCGGAATTCAAAAGGACTGAAATGAGGCTGAAATGACACTGAAATGAGGTAGGGAAGGGCGGGGTTTGCTGCAACGTCGTGAGAACACACGGAAAAAAAGTCTGAAACGAGGCTGAAACGAGGCTGAAGTGAGGCTGAAACGAGGCTGCTTTAGGGCCAGTGTGGTAACGTCCATTGAGACAAGCTATTTTATAAGTCATTGTAGTCTTATATAATGCCTACAGGACTCTGCTAAACAAACATTTTAAGTATTTTTTTAAAAAATGTATCTTCTGAGAATCCTGCATTGAAACATAGGCTGTTACCTATTTAAAATTAAAAAAAAAACCCAACACATACCATATATCAAATTCCTCTTAATGTATTACCAGCATAACCTGAGCAACATTTTTGACCTGCTGGTACCACATTGGGGAAAAGGGTGGGAAACTGCAGCATGATCCTTACCTGATGTGATTGCAATAGGTCAGTTCCTGAGTTTGGATAATACTGCAAGTAGACTTAGGGGATGGCTGCGGGAAAAGCTGACTAGCATTTTCTCTGCCAGGATTTTTATTTTTACCTGAGACACATGCTAATGAGCTCATATACAACCAGTGTAGCCTCATTTAATGGAATTTTTGAAATTTTTGATGAGAACAAACCAAAGCGTTCACAAAATGTAGCGTTTGTTTAGGACTGTACAGACAAAGGGGGGGCAGAGTGTTGCTCTAGTTGTTTATTTTTGATGTGGCAACATAGTTCACAGTGTTAGGAGCCATATAATAAGCTGGATATCTCCACATTGTGAGGATACCAATATGGAAAAACTACCAATGAGTAACTGATCTCCTCACTTATTATTAATACAATGTGATCCGGTCTTGTCATTCCCAAACCCTAGCCTGGCTTTGAAGGGTAACAGAAAGGGGCCATTTGGGGAGAAAGAAACATATGGAAGAATCCTATGTTGCAATATTTGTAAGAGAAAATTGCTGCATATTTTTACCAATAAGGACTGGAGGTTTATTAAAACATATTTGCTGAATCTGAACTTGGAAGCTCAGCTCTGTGCTTGAATGAAAGACCACCAACAATACTAGGTGCTGTAGGCTATATTTCTGAAGAAGGAACTGGCAAAACCACCTCTAAGTATTCCTTGCTTAAGAAAACTGAATGAAGTTCATGGGATCACCATGGACCTTATCACATAAGCCTTTTAAATAAGAATGATACGTATCACATGACATCATCTCCAAATTGTTGCTGCTATTTCTCCAAAGCATGGTTAGGGTTTCACTTGCCATTGACAGGGAACACCCATCAGTAAGCTCCCAATTGCACTTCTGAAGAATTAGTTCTCTAGTGTGATAATAATAATAATAATAATAATAATAATAATAAATTTTTATTTATAACTCGCCCCTCTGCACAGCAATCGGGGCAGCTTACAACAGATTAAAATACAACAGTTAAAACATACCATCTCCCTACAACCTCCACCCGCCTCCCACACCCCTTAAAACTGAATTAAACTTGAGAAAATTAAAAAATAACAAGTATAACAGTTAAAAGAACAGTAATAAACAAGAGTAGCCATAGAGACATATTCGGCAGAGAGAATGGGGGAGAATAGAATCCAAGTATACTCCTCCCTCTGAGGTCACTATTCCGGGAAGGCCTGCCAGAAGAGATCCATCTTTACTGCTTTCTTGAAAGCAGCAAGTGTCGTAATGAGACGGATCTTGTCCGGCAGGCCATTCCAAAGTTTAGGGGCAGTGACAGAGAATGCCTTCTGGGAGGTCTGAGTAAGTTTTGTCTTTGGCTGTTGAAGCAGATTCCTCCCAGCTGACTGAAGGGCGCGGGGGGGATCATACAGGAAGAGGCGGTCCCTAAGATAAGCTGGACCCAAGCCATGTAGGGCTTTAAAGGTCAAAACCAACACCTTGTACCGTGCCCGGAAACTGATTGGCAGCCAGTGGAGGGATTTAAGCACCGGTGTTATGTGTTCTCTCCTAGATGTTCCAGTAATTAATCTGGCTGCCATATTTTGTACCAATTGAAGTTTCTGGGTTAGGCACAAGGGTAGCCCCATGTAGAGTGCATTGCAGTAATCCAGACGTGAGGTTATCAGAGCATGCAGCATAGTTTCCAGGTCCTTCCTCTCCAGATAAGGGCGCAGTTGGCGTATCAGCCGAAGCTGATAACAGGCACTCCTGACTGTCGCACTCACGTCACTAGTCATGTGAAGCGAGGAGTCAAGGTAAATTTATCCAGCTGAGATTGGACAGTCATGTTGTCTCAGTGTCCCTCTCTCTCACTATCCCCAAAGAGGCTAGTTTTCTCCCTCCCACACACACATTTTTACTTTCCCTTTTTTCTTTGTTTCCCTAAGTTGTATTGCCATAGTTTCTAAATTGTGTTACCACTAAAAATATTATTTTAAAAGCAGACAAAAAGCATGCTGGGTAGGGGAACAAGACAGAGGGGCAGGGTTAAGTGGAAGTCTGGAAGAGAACCAAGGGACCATTGATGGCTGAAACCACCCCAGTCACCCTATTGAAGGGACTTGTGATACTGAGGGCTCCCAAAGTGATCTGTGTCTGTTTACTTTTGCCAAGGTGATCATAGAGAGAACAGAGCTCTTGTGATAATGCCCCATAGGTTGACAGGTGACTTGAACACACATACACACACATTTGATAAACAGAGTAGAAGAGCAGAAGACCTTCCAGTGATTGTACTTTTTCAAAATTAATGATTTAAAGAACAAAGAGCTCTGTGGAGCTGGAGAATGAAGAAGCATTTAATCAGGTTTGTTGCTTCTTATTGCTTTTAGGCCCAGCTTCCAGACTTCCAATAAGCTTCAGCTGTTTACCAGCTTCATCCTGGGGACAGAGCTTTCCTGGGGACTGAGAAAAGAGATCTAGCTGAAGTTTTACTGGTGCAAGAAACAGCAGTTAGGCTTCTAATGGATACACACTAGATGGGAAAACATCTGAGCAGCTTTGAAAGAACTTCACAGGTTGACAATTTGTTTCTAGGCACAGTTAAAATGCTGGTGGTGCAGTGGTTAAATGCCTGTACTGCAGCCACTCACTCATAAACCACAAGGTTGTGAGTTCAATACCAGCCAGGGCTGAGGCTCGACTCAGGCCTGCATCCTTCCGAGGTCGCTAAAATGAGTACCCAGCTTGTTGGGGGGCAATCAGCTCACAGTTGTAAACCGCTTAGACATCTCATAGCGTGATATGAAGCGGTATATAAATGAAGCTGCTTTTGCTTTGGTTTTAATTTTCAGAGCTCTAAATTGCTTGAGATATCTGAAAGCCTAGATTGTATAGTTCTCTAAAAATATGGATGAGCCTTCTTGCCCTTTTAGATAACCTAAGGCCCTCCCTCTAGCGCCCATCTGCTATGGCCATGGCCCCAGAGGGAGAGAAGAAACAATGAACTTGATCCCTTCCCCACCACCACTCACTTCTCCTTTTGTGTCATGTCATTTTAGAATGCAAGCCTTAGGGCAGAAAACTGTCTAAATAAATAAATAAAAAATTGTAAGCCACTCTGAGAGCCTATGTGGCTGAAGAGTGGTGTATAAATACTTCAGATAAATAGATAAATAAATAAACCCTATAACATTTCACACATGAAAATTGAGACATGTGTAGCCAAGCAACATAAGAGTGTGATCAGGATGACAAATATTATTAATAAGGAAGTATAAATGAGGAGAATCTGCAACATTTGCTTTTCGATGAGCCACCTGGGAAAGACAAGATTCCTCCCTACCCCCTCCAAGTTAACTGAGTATAAACTACTTTTGCTATTGGAACTCAGTTTGGAGCAATTGAAGTAAGCTAAGGGCAAAGTAGAAAGTGTTGGGGGGGGGAGGAGGAAGGAGAAACTGGAACATTTTAGAAGTGCTGCAAAAGTGGTATGACAGAGGTCCAACCAGAATTTAATAACATTCACACATTTCTGCTATTTGAGATGAAAAGAAACTGAGATTTTAAAAGACACAATGTAATAAGAGAAGCTGAAACAAATGCGTTTGAACATTCAGGTTCAGGGTTTTGAGTGCTTAACTCCCAAAAGTCTGGCTTTGAACCTCTGCATATACAATCCCATTAGATCTGACAAATCCAAGTGGCTTCTAATTTTTAAAGACTTACCATGTTATACTGGGAGTGAGCTAAGCCTCTCTTGGGATGAATTTTAGCCGTGAATAAGGCACGCAACCTGGCCTCAGCTTAGGATATTTCTGGTGATGCTGGGAACCATAGGAGGGCTTATGATCATAGATCCATAGGCAGGTTGGCTCATACATAAGATTTGCAGATCTCATGCATTGTCCCTATATCTCAGGGCCTAATCCTTCCTCTCTGGTCATCATGGTAAGGGCAAGGAATTTCAGGGTAATAGTGTTGCTTTGACAGTATTATCAGAAAGGGAAGGAGGGAGATATAAAGGGATATCACATTTGAAAGATATTACAGCAGACACCCTTAGGAAGGCAAATAGCATTCAAAGCAGCATTACACATAAGATAGGGATGTGGAATGTGAGGAGCATGAGCCAAGGAAAGCTAGACATAGTAAAAATAGAAATGCAATGCATGAACATAGCAGTATGGGGATGAGTGAGTTAAAATGGACAGGAATAGGCTACTTTGAATCAGATAACTACAAAGTGCTCTACTCAGGGAATGAAAAGACAAGGAGAAATGGGGTGGCTTTCATACTAAGAAAAGATGTGGCAAAAGCAATCAGTGGATACAAATCAAAATCAGACTGAATCATTTCAGTAAGGCTCCATGGTAAACCTATGAATATCACCATAATTCAAGTGTATGCACAAACCACAGAGACAGAGCAGGAAGAAATTGACAGCACACCAACACAGGATGTCAAGCTGATCATTGGAGATTGGAACACAAAAGTTGGAAGCAAAGAAGAATAAAAAAAAGTAGGCAGATTTGGATTAGGCAAAAGAAATGAAGCAGGTGAGTATCTGGTAGAGTTTTCTGCACCATTGCAACCTATTCATTGCAAATACATTTTTCATATAACCAGAAAGAAGGCTATACACCTGTACATCACCAGATGGTCAACACAAAAATCAAATAGACTATATAATTAGAAGCAAAAGATGGAGGAACTCTATACTGGTGGCCAAGACTAGACCAGGCACTGACTGTGGCACAGATCATGAACAAGTCATATCAAAAATAACAGTAAGACTCAAGAAGAAAATAAAATCAGTGATTATACCAAAATATGATCTAAATAATATCTCAATAGGATTTACTGGCAACATAAGAAACAGCTTTGCATTACTAAGAATAATAGACCAAGAACCAGAGGAACTATGGTCCAAAGCCAGGGACATAATAAAAAAAGAATACAGACAGACATTTTCAATAAGCAAAAAGAAAGAGAAAAAAACATAGATAACAGGGAAAAAACATTACAAGCAATAAAGAAGAGAGCATTACAAGCAATTACAAGAAGAGAAGAAAAAACATAATGGCAAACTAAGAATTATGAATGCAACAGTACAATGGTTTGTGCAGAAAGATAAAGAAAATTACTATAATGACCAATGCAGAGAAATAGAAGACAACAACAAAAAGGGAAGAATGAGAGATCTATTTCACAAGATGCAGGAAATCAAAGGAAAATTCAAACCAAGGACGTGGATGATCTATGACAATAAAAATAGCATAATTAAAGACCATAAAGGAATAAATAGATGTTGGATGCAATACACAGAAGAATGATACAAAAGAGATGACAAAATGAAGGACACATGGAATGAAGAGCCATATGAAAATGAACTCCAAATTCTAAAAAATGAGGTGGAAACTGCAATAAGAGAAATAGTGAAAAACAAATCACCAGGAACAGATCATATTCGAATTGAACTGCTGCAATCCACACTGACAGAGTCAACTCTAGTGCTAAACAATGTATGTCAACAGATAAGGAAAACAAAATCTTGGCCAACAGATTGGAAGAAGTCAATATACATCCCCATCCACAAAAAAGGAGATATAAAAGACTGTAGCAACTACAGGACCATAGCACTGATCTCCAATCCAAGCAAAATTATGCTCAAAATTCTGCAACATAGACTCCAACCATACATGGAGAGAGAAATCCCAGCGGTCCAAGCGGGGTTCAGAAAAGGAAGAGGCATGAGGGACGACATTGCAAACATACAATGGCTAATGCAGCACACCAGGGAATTCCAAAAGAAAATCAGCATTTGCTTTATAGAATATAGCAAAGCCTTTGACTGCATAGATTAGAGGTCAGCAAGTTTTCCTTACCTGGGGCCGGTCCGCTGGTCCCAGGTCTTCCATGGGCTGAGGTTGTGGGAGGGAAATGGCGCCGCGTGTGCACACATGGGCAGTATGCCGGGAGTACTTGGCGCATGCGAAAATGAGTCATGGCTGCCATTTTGGAAAACAAAAGGTGGCCCCGACATGCATGGCAGCGGTGCGTGCGCCGGCAGCAATTGGCGGCAGTGGCGGCGGTGGCAGTGGCGGCAGGACTGGCCTGGGGCCAGTCCAAAGGCCTCTGGGGGGCGTATCCGGCCCCCGAGCCTTGATCTATGCCACCCCTGGCATAGATCATGAAAAGCTATGGAACACCCTTAAAGACAAAGGAGTGCCAACACCTCTGATAATCCCAATGAAAAATCTGTACTCAGGACAAGAGGCTACTGTCAGAACAGATTATGGAGAAACAGAATGGTTTCCAATTGGAAAAGGGATCAGATGTGACTGTATCCTTTCACCCTATCTGTTCAATTTGTATGCATACCATATTTTAACAAAAGCAGGCTTGGACACAGAAGAAGGAGGAATGAAAATAGGAGGAAGAAATATCAACAATCTAAGATATGCTGATGACACCATGGTACTAGCAGAAAACTTCACAGACCTGGAACACCTACCAAGGAAGACCAAAAAGACATGCTAAGGCAGGCTTAATGTTGAACATAAAGAAAATAAAAATAATGACACCAAGGACCTTCACAAGTTCAACCTAGACAATGAAGAAATAGAAATAGCAAAATAATTCCCATACTTGGGATGAAACACTGATAGACAACTCCCAATGATATCAACAACCCACACAACTGTCAACTAACACATGTGTCCTGAGGCAACTCCCTTATACACCCAGGGTTCCATTTGGCCTTCTGGCCCTGCCTCTTCCTCTGGACACCTGTCACTCACCCATGGTGACTTGGTAGTTTTGGAGCCATTTCGGTGTTTTCCAGCACCTTGTGACCAAAAACTGATGTCACTTCCTATGACACAGCACCTAGTGGAAAGTGCTATGTCATTATGGCTGCAGTGACTCTTTCATGCCTGGTCACTTATTGATCAACCCATATTGGACATTTTCCTCGAGACACTGTCTCCACAGTATGGATGTGAGAGCTGGACAGTTAAGAAAGATTATAGAAAGAAAACCAATGCATTTGAGATGTGGTGTTGGAGAAGAGTGCTGAGCAAATGGGTCCTGGAGCAGATCAATCCAGAAACCTCCCTGGAAGTCAAGATGACCAAACTGAGGCTGTAGTACTTTGGACACATTATGAGAAGGGAGGACTCTTTGGAAAAAAACAATAATGGTGGGAAAGGTGGAGAGAAGTGTTAGAATATGGATGGCTTATACAGTCAAAGGTGAAATGTAGAGATGTGTGTGTGGAAATTTCCTCATGAGAACAGCATCTAGAGAAACAAAGTGAATCTAACACCAGATGGCCAAGAAGACATAAACATGTACTTTCCCAAAGGTACAACTCATGGACACAGATTTTGTTATGGAAAACAAGAGATATCAAAAAAGGTAAACAACACAACTACATCATTAGGTCATGAGAAAATAACCACGTGGGGGATGATGGACAGCAAGAGGCTTGGTTAATATACATCATACAGGCATTATCCAATCAACATAAGGTTAACACTCAGAAGGTGGAATATGAGAAGGGCCTAGAGAAGCCTTTGTCTAGAATGTTTATAGTTCAAGATATGAGTGTGTGGTTGGCAGCAGTGGTTTTAACTGCAACAAGTTGGGATTCTAAGCTTTTGGGATTGTTAAAGATGTAATCTTTCATGGCTGAACTGGACAAGTTCATCACAATGGATTTTACTTAGCTGTCTTGTTTTTCTTTTATATGCATTAATAAAACTATGCTTTTGGACTTTACAAAGTGTCTTCTTGACTGAGGAAGACAGGATCCTGAAGAAGGGAAGCTGAGCCAGTTGATGGTAAGAGATACAAAGTGGCTGTGGATCACATCAGCCAGCTTGTCCTGCAGATTCTGCTGGGTGCCAAAGAGCATCACTGCAACACCCATCATCCACACACTGACAAGAGGTAAGAAGAGAGAAAGGCCACATGCCAGATGGATGGCCTCTATTAAGGATGTCATGGATATGGGATTGCAGGAATTAAGCAGAGCAGTGGAGGACAGAGGGTCTTGGAGATATCTCATCCATTAGGGTTGCCGTGAGTCGAGATTGACTTGAGGGCAGTTAACAACAACAAAACAACAAGTATTGCTTTAAAACAGGGCTCGGCAAACTATGGCCCGTGGGCCGAACCCGGCCCCTCGAGGCCTTTGAACCAGCCTGTGCCTGGTCCTGCTGCTGCTGCTGCTGCCACCACGTGCGCACCGCCAATGCCTTTCTAGCGCGCATGCGATCCGGGGTGCCATTTTGTGTTTCAAAATGGTGCCCGCGCTTACGCATGCATGCACACAATGGCGGGTGCCATTTTGGAACACAAAATGGTGCTGCTGTTATGTGCATGCGCTCGCGACGCGTGGTGCTGTTTTGCATTCCAAAATGTCACCTGCCGTCGTGCACATGCATGCATGGGTGTGGGCGCCATTTTGGAACACAAAATGGTGCCTCACGCACACATGCGCACAACGCCAGGAGTAGTGTGCATGCGTGCACGTGCACGTGCACCTCCTGCACCATTTTTTCCCCTCCTTCAGCCCGCTGACGATCGGGTGACAACGGAACCAGGCCCCCCCCAAAAAGGTATGCCGACCCCTGCTTTAAAAAGTCTGCCTATAATGAAAGGAATATTCAAAAATATTTACAATAAGGTTGAATTTGAAAGATAGTTTTTTGGGTGCTGGGAAAACCTGATAAGAAAACTGGATAGATGAGAATCTTCATAATTCTGGACCTATTCTGTGAGAAATTTGGTTAATATTTCTGTGCAAGAATGCTTTTTTATGCACAAGAAATACAATGTGCAAATTCAGGGCACAACATGTTCCCAATTGCAAGTAGTCACTGAAACTGGTGCACTTTTTGAATAATTTCTGGCAGTTGGAAGGAATAGGCATGATTATTCATTGCGTCCTTCGAGAACAAAATTAGTGAAGAATTACATTCACAAAGTGTAGGCTACCCTCTTTGTTTTTTAAGACTGGGCAGAGGGGTTGTTTGAATGATATGCTTTGGCAATTGTGGATGATGATCAGTGTATCATGTTTAATGTACCTTGTAACATCACCAAGACATCAAAAGGGATCCTCTCTATGTAATAGATTTTGGAAATGAAGTACCATAGCAAAGGAAAAGTTGTCTGACAATTCTATACTAGAGAAGACAGCCCTTCAGATATGCCCCTAAACCTTAAAGGACTTTAAAGATCATGACCAACATTTTAGATCCAAACAATTATTTGGAGCTACTTGGTGACAAAAAGCTCATATTGAAAGATTCTGCTGGGCCATGGGTATTTCTAAAGTAAGAGAAGCACACAATTTGAGAAACATTAAGAAGTCCTAGTTAGTCTGAAATTATGAATCTGCTCCAAGGAAATTTGCAGAATTCTATAAAAATTACAAATAGACAATATTTGCATGATGAAACTCATTCTTAACTCTTCTGGTTTCCACACTGCAGAAATAAAGCAGTTTGACACCACTTTAACTGTCATGACTCTATCCTGTGGAATTCTGGGATATGTAGTTTGGTGAGGTATTCAGCCTGATCTGTCAGAGAGCTCAAGTGCCTTACCAAATTACAAATCCCAGGATTCAGTAAGATAGAGTCATAGCAGTTAAAGTGGTGTATTTCTGCAGTGTGGCTACATACTTTGTCTACTGAAACTAAGGGCCTTTGCAGACTGTCAGAAATAGTGCAAATTGAGTCGACTTTAACTGCCCTGGCTCAGTGCTAGGGAATCATGGGAACTGTAGTTTATTGTGGCACCAGAGCTCTCTGACAGAGAAGGCTGAATGTTTCAGAAAAAAAATACAATTCCCATGATTCCCTAGCACTGAGCCAGGGCAGTTAAAGTGGACTCAATTTGCACTATTTCTAGCAGTCTGCAAAGGCCCTTATTTTTTAAAAAATCATTTTGATAATGTTGTAAAAATCAATCTAATCAGAAAGGGATGGAGGAAAATTTTGTCCACTTGGTATTTGGATGCAATTATTTATTTCTATTCCTACTTTATCCCAGTACTGGGACTCAAGGCTGCTTATAACCTGATTGAAAACAAAATAAAAATACAAACTAAACTTACTCAAATACAATCAAGTTTACCATCTCCCAATTTCTGAACTAAGGGAAAGGTATAAAAATGAGCATATCAGGGGAAAATGTGCATATGTACAGATGCATTTATTGGTGAGGGAAAAACTAAAAAATATTTTAGGCATAATTCTTGCATATATTTGGAGAAATGAATATGAAAATGTGCTTGAATTGCCATGCTGCCTTTAAAAAAAAAATTAAGGTAGAAGTTGATATAAAAGTGGGACTGAATGTCCTGAAGGTCGGAAAATGAGAAACTGAGAAAAACTGAACCTGACAGATTTATCTATCCATTTGCAAGACACCCTCTTATTTAGCAAACCCTATTAATCATGATTCCTGTCTTCTATCCCCCCATTGCCAACCAAGTACCAGCACATAACTCCCATCTTTCTTTCCTTGCATGAAATTTATTCCCACAAAATATTACAAAATATAAACATGGCTGAGGAATCAATACAATCTGTGTTAGGAATGGGTATCAGATTGCATCTTTCATAGTTATGCTTGTTCAGTGAGGCTATTGTTCAGCAAACAAGAATGTCCTGGGGAAAAAGATAACTATGAGTCCTTTTCATCTTTTCAGAACTACCACTTGAGATGAGAGCTCAGGAAAAAAAAGAAGAAGCATACACCCTAGAATGCAGAATTGGGATGGTGATGGGTGTGCAGTGTACAATGCTTACATTCCCACAGCAGCTGTATAGCTTTGTGTTTCTGAATTGCTTTCCCGTAAATGGGTTGTTCCATCCATGTTCAGAGCACAGAATTCACATCACTACAAATGTTGTATAGAAGGTTTCATCTTCTTAGCTGAAGGAACTGGGGCTGAAAAGTCTGTGAATGAAAATGAGCATGCAGAAATATTCAGTTGTTGTTGCATACCTTCTAGTCATTTCTAACTTATGGTGAGCCTAAGACGAACCTATCATGGAATTTTCTTGGCCAGGTTTGTTTAGAGGGGTTTTTGCCATTGCATTCCTCTGAGACTGATAGAGTGTGACTTGCCCAAGGCCACCCAGTCAGTTTTCATGGCAGAGCCAGGATTTGAACCATGGTGTCGAGTCCTAGTTTAACACCATAACCTCAACACCATGGTTCTTATTTTGTCTCTCAAGTAGGAAAATAGAATTTCAGATTTTAAATTCATATATGAAACCAGTGCTGGTGATACCATGAGGCAGAGTGA
The DNA here is from genome assembly GCA_026167975.1 of Phrynosoma blainvillii. Taxonomy (NCBI): domain Eukaryota; kingdom Metazoa; phylum Chordata; class Lepidosauria; order Squamata; family Phrynosomatidae; genus Phrynosoma; species Phrynosoma blainvillii. The sequence continues at coordinate 185,837,790 of JANUYF010000004.1, read as the reverse complement.
GACAGCATGCGTCAACACTGTAGAAAAATGAAGTTTGATGCTACTTCAACTGCAATGGCTCCAGCCTGCAGAATCCTGGGATCTGTAGTTTGTAAATCTCAGCAGAGAATGCTAAAGACCTTGTAAAAGAACAAATTGTAAGATTCTATAGGATGGAGCTACAGCATTTAAAATTCCCACAATGTAGATGCACCTGCAGTCTCCTTAAGTGACAGATGCTGGGAAATGGCAGCAAACTGGAGGAGAAGAGAGCAAGCCAAGCGCTCCTTAAGTAAGCTGCAGTCTTCAGGTGTGGTGGAGTATATTATGTTGAAACAGGTATGCAGCTGGTAGGAGGGGTGGCAAAAAGAGGACGTTTATTCCCAATAAGAATTATGTTCCCAATATTTTTTTTCCTTCTGTCCCTGCATTTCTAGCAATGCAGTAGCTTAACTTTTCAATTGAACATTTAGAACAAGGCCAGACAAAGTGTAGCCTGTGGCTCCTAGGGCATACAGCCCCAGGGCTATTTTTGTGGACTAGAAAACAACAAAAAACTTAGGCCAAAACAGCTACAGCCATCTCTTCATATCGATGGATGCCTTATCCATGGACTCAGCCACCCATGGCTTGAAGATATTAAAAAACACACACATTAATTCCAAAATAAACCTTTATTTTGCTATTTTATACAAGGGGTACCATTTTAATACACCATTGTCTATAATGGAACTTGAGTATCTATGGATTTTGGAATTCATGGGAGGTCCTGGAAGCAAACCTTGGTGAATACCAAGGGTCCACTGTACTAAGTATCTGGTATAGCTATGTATGAACCTTAACAGAGTAAATAAATGAATGAATGAATGATGATGATGATAAATTTGACATAATAAAGACTAACTTAAGAACAATTTCTGCACCTGCTATATTTTTGTTTTCGCCACTAGAGTATGTGCATACACATATTATAATTCTAAGCAACAAAAACATACAAGTAGGTTCTGCAGTTTATCCCTTGTGGACCCAAGGGACCAAGTACTTCAAGTTTTTTGGCCTCCAAATAGCCCCAAATGCCCCATAAGATGCATGGGAGTAATTTTCATCATGTTTTGTCCCCCAGGCCAATTTAGGTCCAGCAGAGACCTTTATTAAATCAGGAAGGGCCTTTACAGACTGCCAGAAATAATGCAGCTTGAGTTCACTTTAACTGACCTGGCTCAGTGCTAGGGAATCATGGGAATTGTATTTTTTTCTGAGACATTGAGCTTTCTCTGTCAGAGAGCTCTGGTGCCACAATAAACTACAGTTCCTATGATTCCTTAGCACTGAGCCAGGACAGTTAAAGTGGATTCAAGCTGCATTATTTCTGGCAGTCTGTGAAGGCCTGAAGTAAACAAAGTGACTTCTGCTCAGTCCTGGTTGTTAAAAAAAAAAAAGGCCTCTCCTAGATATAAAAGGTTACTGAAAGTGTGGTAGAAACCTCCCATCCCATCCCGGAGGCATTTGGGACAGAACAATTTGATTTATTGCAGACCTTTCCAAGGTCTCCTGGTGAGCTAATGTAGCCCTCTTACCTTCCACAGTAGCCCATACATGATTTAGAAACATGCATTAGGGATTCAAAGAAAAGAAGCAGGTAAAGCTACCAAAGGAATGAGAATGCAGCATTCTTTGCAATTTGGAGTCTGGAGGAAAACTGCATGTGAGGATAGAGTTCTTATTTGAGGAGGTAGTTCCCTTCATTTTGCCCCACTAAAGTTACACACCTATGTTGAAGTATGATCCAGCTGCTAATTCTGTTACTATTTTTGCTGGGAATGGGAAGGGTTTGTGTGGGGTGCAATTTGTGTTTCCCAGGGTGTGCACCCTTTTGAAGGGAAACAAAAATATGCAAGTATGAAAGTTAAACTTGTTAGACTTCGCCCTTTCAAAAGCAGAACAGCAAAAGTGTTGGGGTAGACTATTTATTCTAAATCTGCCTTCCTAAAGAATAAAGACTTATTCCAAAAAAACCAACAGCAAACATGCAGTTTGTGGTTTAAAAACAACAACAAATAATGATGACTTTAATAAATAAATGCATAACAAACTAAATCCTATCCTAACTGGTGATAGTTTAAGTATATTTGGAAGAGACTGCTAACCTCACTCAGAGGAGATTGTTACTTTAATTTAGACTGAGAGGAGACAGTTACTGCACTGAGAAGAGACTGTTTAGAATCCTGAGAGAAAGTCTGTTAAACAGTCTCCAAGAGTGAGTGACCAAAGTCACATGTTTAGATAGAATGACTATGGGCCTAAGCAGACTGCCAGAAATAGTGCACATTAAATTGAGGCTCAGCCCTGGCTCAGTACTAGGGAATCATGGGAACTGTAATTTATTGTGGCACCAGAGCTCTCTGACAGAGAAGGCTCAATGTCCCAGAAAAAAATACAGTTCCCATGACTCCCTAGCACTGAGCCAGAGCAGTGCCTCAATTTAATGTGCACTATTTCTGGTAGTCTGCTTAGGCCTATAGATAGAGGGAAATACCTGTCTATCTAAGGAGGAAAATGAGAGTGTAATACATAAAATTTCCAACAATCTCCTTCTCATTCTCTTGGATGTTGAGGATTTTCATCCCTTCACTTTGTAGTCTCTTGAATTGATCTTTGGGCAGAGGTTTAGTGAGGATGTCTGCTATCATAGCCTCAGTGTTGCAGTATTCCAGTTGGACAAGGCCATTCTGACATATTTCTTACAGTTTATGTAATGCAATATCAATGTTCTTCTTGAGTGGCTTTTCATTCTGAGAGATATTGATGCAGCTTTGATTGTCTTGCATCAAAATTGTTGGTTTGGGTTCTGTTATCCCAAAGTCCAAGAGTAAATTGAGTAGCTATTTGATTTCATCACATGCTGCTTTTGCTGAAAGACACTCAGCTCTTGTAGAAGAATCTATTATTGTAGATTCTTGTAGATTTGCTGGCTCAGGTCCAGGCTGTTTGGCAGACCCTATCTCCCTCTGTGAGACAGCCCAGACTCTGAGATCCTCAGGGGAGGCCCTTCTCTCCATCCCACCACCATCACAAGCACAGTTGGTGGGGACACAAGAGAGTGCCTTTTTCCGTGGCTGCCCTTAGACTCTGGAACTCCCTGCCTATGGAGAACAGAATGGCCCCTTCGTTGATGGCCTTCTGATGACAGGCAAAAACCTTCCTTTTCAGAAATGCATTCAAAGCAGAAAGCTTTCAAAGAACAGCCTGGGGTGTTATATTTTAATATTTATATTGTTTTAATATATGTTTTATCTTTTTAATGTATGCATGTTTTATCTTTTTAAAATATTTGTAAGTTGTTTTAATTATTGTAGTAATTTAATTCTGTTTTAATTGCACTATTTTTGTGTTTTTAATTGTACTATTTTTTAATGTCGTAAGCCACCTTGAGTCCCAGTCCAGGGAGAAGGACAGGATATTATTATTATTAAATTGTTCTTTGAATCAACCAGCAAAATATCTTGGGTTGGCTTTGCAGTAAAATGAAGCAGTGCAGTTGCTGGCAATACTTTTGCATTCTAGCAAATGCTCAAAAAACTGTTGGGGCCTGAAATCCATTGCATGTCTCCTTTTCAATGTATATGTCTTTCCATGCCAACTCTCAATAGTAGTAGAGAGGAAGTGTGTTTCATGTGAGCACTATTATTAGCTACTAAACAGCATGATGTACCAACATAAAATATATTGAAATGTCAAAATTAGGTTACATAAAAAAAAAATCTTGAAAGGATAGGAAATAAGGGAACATATAGAGACTATTCACCATCAACATTTAACAAAGGAGAATTTTGAGGACCATTTCAGCCTTTGTATTGATCCCCTACATTCCCAGAATGTTTTGGTGACCCCCACCAAGCAACACAACATTTTTCTCAAATTGTTTTAGTCTTTTCCAATAATTAAGAAAATATCCATGACTTTTACATTCTCTCAGATGTTGCATGAGGCTGGAGATGATACATGATCAGTAATGGAAGGAAGAGGAAGGGGAAAAAAGGAGGAAGGGAAAGAAAGAAACCCATGATATTTGAAAAAAGTATCTAGATCCAAAACCATGAATATGTAACAAAAAAGAACTGAGAAGTCTCAATGTTTCCTGAGATTTTATTTATTTATTTTACATATCTGGAGTAACTCACTGTGAATAACCAAGTTTGTTAGTTTGATTGCCTTGAATAAGTGCCATATTTCTCTGTAGTATCTCAGAGTGCATCTACACTGTTGAAATAATGCAGCTTGATACCACTTTAACTCCATCTTACAGAATCCTGGGATCTATAGTTTTGTGAGATGCCAGCACTCAGACCTTGTAAAATGACACATCCCAGGATTCCATAGGATGGAGCTACATCATTTAAGCTAGTTTCTCATTTCTACAATATAGATAAAACCACAATCAAAAGTGCCTTCATTTATATATACCGCTTCATATCACGCATGGGATGTCTAAGCGGTTTACAACTGTGAGCTGCCATATTTGTCACATCATAGATCAATGTTTGTTTATTCTTATTTTTAAAACCATTGTACAGCTGGCAGAGTGAGTCTGATCGGAATTGGGACTGCAACAAAAAGGAAGTGATTTAAAGTGTTCCTCCTATGTAAAAGTGTTCAGCTGCTGCCACAGCAGAGTTAATGCAGTTTGATGCCACTTTAACTGTCACGACTCCATCGTCTAGAATGCTCGTAGTTTTATGAGATATTTAGTTGCCTCTGTTAGTGAGCTTTGGTGCCCCAACAAACTACAAATCCCAGGATTTCATAGGATAGAGCTATTACAGTTGTGGCAAACTGTGTTAATTCAGTTGCTGGTAGAGGAGAGGGTGGTGTTCCTAAAAAGGGAGCTTTACTATGCTCTCCCAGTACATGCAACTCTAAATTTACATCAAATGCAAAATACCTGTCAATGATTTTAAAGAAAGATTAAGTAAACTGTTTTATTTTCCAAAAAAAGAAATATCTTTTTTTTTTCTTTAAAGGATTTTGGCTGCATGCCTAGAACATATTGCTAGTTAATAATCATCCTTTGAAATAGCTGATCCCATCAAAGTTGTGATGACCACCTCTATTTAGTAAATAGGTTACAATTTCATTTGCAGTCCTAGGGGGGATGCAGACGGGCAGCCATGGGCAGCCCTGAGAAGCAGTGGATTGGGGCCGAGGCTGCCCCACACCTCAGCCCCAATCCAATCTTTTTCTGGCCCTGGAAGGAGCACTAAAATAGCGCAGGGAAGGGGAGGGGCAGCCACACTCCAGGCACCCCAACCCCATGCCGAAGATGTCATCACGGCGCGTGCCATCATGCATGGTTCACGCCATCAGGACATCATCACGGCGCAGCGTCTTAACACACTGCTCCAGAAGAGGAGCAGAAGAGCTGCACGGCAGCTCTTGGGGTGGCCTATTTGTCACCTCTGAAAGGAATATCATTTTGGCGCTCCTTTCTGAGGCAGCAAAAGGGAGGATTGGGGCTGACATGTCTGGCAGCCTTGGCATCGATCCTCCATTTCCTGGGGTGGCCCAGGGGCACCCGTCTGCATCCCCCCTCAGTTAACACTGAAAAAAAGGACATGATTTGCTCCCTCATCTCTAGCTCCATCATTTTTCTCATGTGGAGTGTGATGAATCTGAACTAGAAACCCTCACCTAATTGTGGATGCTCACCCTGTGTTTGATGACCCTAATAGTTTCTTTCTTTCAAAGCGAGTGTCCCATTTGTACAGAGAGCATCCACATATAAGAGGAAGATACTGACAGAAGTAAAAATGGCATGGCTAGCATTCTCCCCTCTTTGTATGTTGATAGAACATGCTTAGGTAATACCTGCACAAGATCCTTGTGCCTGAGTTTTCTTGGTTTCCTTTCCCTTCCCCCTCCTTTTTTTTTTTTTTTTTGCTTTTGCATCAAACTGTTTTCAAGTGTATGTCTGCATGATGGAATCATCTTATCTTTTTCAATGAGCAGGTAAGAGCTCTCTGAGAGGCATTCTAGCTGTAGAGCACAGGATAATATTAAGTAATAAACCAACTAACTTAGAACAATTTAAGCAGAAACAATTGGATTGGCTATAATGAATGCTGTCGTTCCATGCATTGCATCTGAAGGGGTGTGTAAGCAAATGAGAAATGGACTTTGGGTAGGATAAAACTAGAAGAAACAGATGAGTGGCAAACAAATGTAGCCCAAATGTCTTGAATTTGCTACTGGAAATAGTGATGGAGTTATTCTAGTCACAAGCTGTTTTGTAGTTTTCATTTTCATATGTACAAGACTTGGGGAGTATGAAGGTGGGGGTGGGGAAATGACTATTCTGTTTTTTCTATCAGTGCAGAAACATGAACTATAACTTTTTCTTCATGGGTTGGAAACTGCTTTGCTCTGTGAAAGTTTTCAGCCATTATATCCTCTAATGATTTCAGTTTCTCATGGATATATTGCCCAAGCAAATGTGCACTTCTTCTTGAACTCAGGGAGTATTGTACTAGATTCCACACACTATGAAAGCAACTCCTTTTTTTCCTGGAAAGGCAGGATGCAAGACAGTCAGCCTTTCCACAAAAATATGGGTGTCCCTTCAAGGCATTTACTTTTTTCCTTCCCTGCATGTCTGAATATACTTTTATAGTGAATCAGTTATTGTTCCAACAAATGCAAGCATAGTCTAGATTTATGAAAATAAAATTCTTCCTATAAAATCTCTCAAAATGACTACAAGGAATGCTGCTAGGATGGAAAAGAAAGCTCAGACAAGTGCTTTGCAACCAACAGATATACACAGCAACAAAAGATGGAGCACATCTTTTTCCTTGCCTTTCATTGCATAATACATTTCTTTTCTCTCTTGTTTAAAAAGGAAAACTTAAAGGAAAGTGTGGGTGGAATATAAAATTTGCAAAAAAACATCCTGTTGGTTTTTTTTTACCAATGGAAAGACAGCAAGCACACAAGAGAGAGAAAGAGAAAGGACAATGATCTTTCACAATCATTTTCAGTTTTGTATTATAGACATTCATATGTAGGTTTGTGGATGTATTTGCATATGTGGGTGGATGCTAGAGGGAGAGATAATGAAAAAGAATGGGACCAAATATTTCTACTGCAGTATTTTCATATTGTGAACATACTTTCACCACTGGAGTTCCTGGATTGTGGGGGGTGACCTTATGATTGAGGGGGCCCTTGGTAAAAAGCCCATTGGTAGACTTCCTTCTGTCTTGGTTAGCTCCATTTGGGTTACTGGACAGTGGCAGTGAACAACTGAACAAACATATTTAAAAGGTGAAATGACATTGCTTAAGGCTTCTAGGAAACTGTCATTTACATTTCTCTTCAGAGGAATTTCTCTGCAAATATCCCCTCAGGGGGACAGTTTGGATCAGGAAAATGACATGGAGGGCTATGACTTCTCCAAATCAAATTGCTGCAGTCAGTCTTTTGAAATACTATGAAAGATCTCCAACAGCCATCTAGTGCCATCCTAATAGTTTACCACTATGGCAGCAGTACTGTTGCCTACTCATTCCTGTTAGGAATTCCTTCCCACCTTCAATCCCCACCATGCGATTTCCCCCAGTACTTAAACAAGTTGAAATATTCATAAACATTCTGTGAAGCAGGAGTTTGGACAACTGGGGCCAAGCCAGGAGCTAATTTGTGCCCCTGAGTCTGCAAAAAAGAAAAGAAAATAGCCAAAATGAAAACAACAAGTTTTTACCAACAGCACAACAGCACAAAACTAGAAAATGATTGAAAGTCCACTTCTGGATTTGAAAAACTGGTATTTTTTCTCTTGCTCACTGCAGGGAGACATGTTTGGTATTTAAAAGGCTTCCAGGAGGGACAAGTCATCCTCTTTTTATTGACCAGGGGTGTTAAGTGGGGTTGAGGATGACAAAACAACTGTGGGGGGAGGGCACACACAGGCCTGGGGCCACACATTGTTCAACCTTGCTATGAGACTTAAGTAACTGAGCTAATGTCTAAGGATGGTTGATTTCAGTCATATGAGGCCAGAGATTGTACACCCCAAAGCCATTAAGCTCTCACAACTTTAGTCTTGGCTTTATGAATGACTTCACTTGTGGCTTCACCTCCCATGGAAAATCCCACATTGTTCTTCCAAAATATATTTTTCTTAAATAGCAGAAACAAAATGCAATTTCCATAAGGAGCTATCAGAACTTTGATAGATCCCAGGCCCAAACCTATGCATCAAAAGATTGTTGTTGTCTTCTCTTGTGTCAATTTTCACACTATTTTGTACATATAACATTTGGCACATATAAGGGTGTTAAAATACTACTATAGTTCTAATGTTCATTGGCAGAAAAGAATATTCACAGATGTCTTCACTTCACTCTCATTTACAGTATACTCTCTTTCTGCCAGATGCATGAGAAGTCATGGGTGATTTATTCTGAGTTCTTTTTTCAGGATTTTGAGTGACTATTTGCTTGGATGCCATAGATCCCAAATACCTATTGAAATTGTATAAACACACACACACATAAACACAACTAACCAGTTGCATGCCATACATTTGAGGCAGTACACCAAGTCGATGAAAGCTTAATCCACAATTTCTTCCACACAGTCTCAAAGGGGCTACACAATTGTTTTGCAGTTGCATATTTTTATCTTGTGGATTTATTACAGCTGCTGTCACGCAGTGAAATGAAGCCAGGCCTATTAGCCCCCATTTGCTCCAAGGTAAGGGTGGCTTAGTGGTTGAGATGCCAATTCTGATGATCAGAAGATAAGAAGGTTGGCAGTTTGAGGCCCGAATGCTGCATGATGGGATGAGCTTCTGTCACTAGTCCCAGCTTCTAACAACCTAGCAGTTTGAAAGCATGCAACTGCAAGTAGATAGATAGATACCACTTTGGTGGGAAGGTAACAGTGTTCTGTAAAATCATGATAGCCACATGTCCTTGAGCAAACCACACTCTCTCTGCCTCAGAGGAAGACAAAAGCAACACCCTCCCCCCCTGTGAACAAGAAAACCATGTGCTAGGGTTGTCTTAAGGTTGCCATAGGTTGAAAATGACTTGAAGGTACACAACAATAACAACAACTCTTCCAGGTTCACCCTGTCATCAGCCTCCTCCCAGCATAGCCAATGGCAAAGATCTGTGGGAGTTGTAGTCCAAAACATCCAGAGAGCCAAAAAGCTTGCATTCTTGATTTGAATGCAAACCTTACAACTTGATTCTTTGAGCTAGTTTGATGATATAAACATAACCAATATATAAAAATGCCAATTATGTCATACCATAAAATGACAAACAGCTGGCCTGTGCAGGAAGAGTGATGCAGCTATCCAGATGGGGCCAGCATCAATCTCCTTGGCTCTCAATACATTCAATGGGGCAAAGTACAGTGGGCCCTTGGTATCCACCATGATTTTGTTCCAGAATCCTTACTGGATACCAAAATCTGTGGGTGTTCGAGTCCTATTATATACAATGGCACAGTATTGTGTGCCTTATATAAAATGGAAAAATCATGATTTGCTTTTTTGGAATTTCTAAAATTTATTTTTTGGGGAATATTTTAAATTTGTGCATAGTAGGATACAAAGAGCTGACTGTAAATGTCAGATGCTGGTAACCTTGAACTGGTTGAGCTGGGATTCAAACCCAGAGTCCTACTTGTTAGAATATGGATGGGTTATACAGTCAAAGGTGAAATGTAGAGATGTGTGTGTGGAATTTTCCTCATGAGAACAACATCTAGAGAAACAAAGTGAATCTAACACCAGATGGCCAAAAAGTCATAAACATGAACTTTCCCAAAGGTACAGTTCATTGACACAGATTTTGTTATAAGAAAAACAAGATAACAGTATCCAAAACATCGTTAGGCCTGGGAAAGAAACCACATGGTGGATGCTGGACAGCAAGAGGCTGGGTTAATATACATCATACAGATATTATCCAATTAACATAAGGTTAACACCCAAATGGTGGAGTATGGGAAGGGTCTTTTTAGAATGTTTATAATTCAAGATGTGAGTGCACGTGTGCGTGTCTGGCAGTAGTATTAACCATGGAGCTAGGTGTTAGCTTGTAGCTATTAATATATTTATACTGCTTTTATAATGTAACTCCTAGATCTGGAAACATGGATCTGTAACTTCTTTTTAACTTTCAACTGCAACAAGTTGAGATCCTAAGCTTTTGGGATTGTTAAAGATGTAATCTTTCATGGCTGAACTGAACAAGTTCATCACAATGGATTTTACTTAGCTATCTTATTTTTCTTTTATATGCATTAATAAAACTATGCTTTTAGACTTTACAATGTGTCTTCTTGACTGAGGAAGACAGGATCCTGAAGAAGAGAAGCTGAGCCAGATGATGGTAAGAAATACAAAGTGACTGTGGATCACAGCGGCCAGCTTGTCCTGGAGATTCTGCTGGGTGTCAAAGAGCATCACTGCAACACCCAACATCCACACACTGACATCAACACTCAAACCATTACACCATATTGGCTCCTTGTGTTAGTCTAGTCCAGGTTAAAAGAAAGAAAGAAAGAAAGAAAGAAAGAAAGAAAGAAAGAAAGAAAGGGGGAGATGTAGCAAGACTAAAAGATTTCTTTAAGTATGAACATTTGTGTTCATGTTTAAATAAATCAATGTGTATTAAAGGTGCTTTTACATTTCTTCTTTCCTTCCCTCTTTACTTCTCCTCTTTCCTTTTATCCCTTATTGTGTAACAGCTTCAATATAAGTTATGCCTTATCAATGGAACAAACATATCAGTTAAAAGTAACTTATTTGCAATGAGTTATATCTGCACTCTGCTTGCACCCCTGGATCCTGCAACTCACACAATTTTCTAGTGATGACAGAATCAGTACAGGCTCAACCAACAGTAATTCTTCCTCAGAAATCAGATTTACTTGTTCTGGAGGGAAGATTGCCAGCTTTTAGGTTATAATTCACAGTCATCCATTCCTGATCATAGTCCCATCCAAATAAGTCATGAAAATTTGAAAAGCTGAAAAAGCTTTTTGCAAGTTTTTGAGTATTATAAATTCTATTCCTGTCCAGTGTTATTAAGCTGTGCAGGAACTGGACATTTTGCTCCAGTCAACTAATTTCTGTGAAAACATAAGCAGAAACTAGCTGTCTTCAGCTAGTTTCCCCTCATTGTCTATTCTATATACACACAAGAAATGCCGTAAGACTCTTGAAAAATACAAAAGGGAATTTATGTTTACATTTCCCTTGGTATGTATTATCTAATTGCAGTATGTTGAACAACACGCTCACTATCACATTGTTATTCCAAAGACTCATAAAAACAGTGATAAATATATAGCTGGAATCCTTTTTAGTGGCATATGTAAGCATTAAGTGCATGTCCCTTTACATGAACCAGTGTGTTGTAGTGATTTGAGCACTTGACTATGACTCTGGAGACCAGGGTTCAAATGCTCAGTCAACTATGGAAGCCCACTGGGTGACCTTGGGCAAGTCATGTACTCTTGATCTGAGAAAACATGATTAAGTTGGTTCTCTGTAGCCATGGATTATTTGTCTATGGATTCTATCACCATAGCTTGGTATAGATATATCTCTCCAAAAGCAAACTTTAATTTTGCCATTTTATATAAGGGACACTTTAATTGCACTTGAGCATTCACAGATTTTGGTATCCATGGGGTGTGTGTGTCCTGGAAACAAGCCCTAGAGGATCTCATGGACCCATTGTAATAGGTTTGCCTTAGAGTCTCCATAAAACAGAAATTACTTGAAAGAACACAACAACAACATTTATTTATGGACAGAGGTATTCAGTACTGTCTTTATGCAATGACCCTTCACATGCATAGCCAATTTGGCAATTGTTGGTGCACTGTAGCCAAAAATCTAGTATGGGGAATTTTATTTAGCTAAAACTGAGAGGCTATAAGGACCCTGTGAGACTGTCTCCCACGTGTACACCAAGAGGCCGATGGATCTAAGAATTGATGCAGAGGCAGAATTCTCTAATTAAAGTATTATTTTATTAAAGAGGGAAAATCACACAGCAATTCACAAACATACACACACTTATTCAAGGCTCAGGAAATCAGAGGTTGGCTTGAAAAAGATGTTGAGGCAAAATTACAGGTGATAATTACTACAGATGAGGCTTTCTCTGGGATCCAATTGGGTGAAGTGGCGTGAGACACAACTGTTCGGAGAGTGTTAGTTTGAAAGGAGGTGCTAGTAACTCAATTAGAGAGCACAATGACATAGTTTCCCATGAACTCCAGCAAGGGGGGGGGGGGAATCCAGGGTATTTAAGGGCTAAAATTAGCTGCAGGGCAAAGGTGTGAGATTGTATGGGTAATGGGTAATCTGGTATGGCAATATTCAAGCTGAATGGGAAAGGATTAAGTCATTAGCTGGCCCATCAGGTGAGACATCTAGGCACTTATCACCCATTCGTCTGATTATGGAGGTGATGATGGTCCATTTGCAACTCCCACACTATCGGCCTGTCTTTGAGATGTTTTTTCCCCCCAGTCTTTCAAGTGATGTTGGTATGACCTATGTGTCATTGCTCAGGTGGCACTTGGGGTCCACTGCAGGGTACATCTGGGGTTATGTGGAATTCATACAGACACCAAAATTCAGAAAAATGCACTTTGGCTAACAGTTCCCCCCCCCCCCCCCAAAAAAATTGTTCAGACCCATACCTGTGTTGGGGATAAATATTTTTTGAATTAACCTTTCCCACGGAAGATTTTTGTGGTTTGAATAGGGGGAAAGGCCATTCTATAGGAAGGATCACAGTTAGTAGTGCCTCTGGTGGTGTGGGAAGGGAATGGGTGACCATCCATATGGAACTCATTCATGCATCTTTTAATAACACACATTGAATAAAGCAACCAATTAGAGCAATCAATAATCAGCAGCAGTGGCAATAATCAATAACAGTAAAGCAATTAGCAAGAGTCCAAAACATTCAATATGCCAGGTGGTAATGGAAAATGGCAAAATTAAGTCCTTGGTGTTTGAAAGTCCTCTAAAGTCCATAAAGTGCGGTTCTGGTTGACTACAATACCAAAGTAAGCAATGTCCAAGTCTGAACCAATGTCAGCAAGCAGTTGGTCTGTTTGGTGAGCAAAAGTTCATAGCAGCCCATGCAGCAATTTTGGGCAGGTTTGCAAAAGCTTGGAAGAAGTTCAGACCACTGTCCAGAGTGGATATCAATGTTGGCGTCTTGGTATGCCAACAGCAGGATGGAGGGTTCATGCTGTAAACCAGGGGTAGGCAACCTTTTCCCTTTAAGGGCCAAGGGACTTCAGCTCCCAGAAGCCTCAGCCATGTTATCCAATAGTCCCAGGTTGGCCAATAGCTCCTGGGATTCTGGGAGCTGAAGTCCCTCGGCCCTTAAAGGGGAAAGGTTGCCTACTCCTGCTGTAAACAAAGTTCATATGGCAGCAGAAGTATGCATGGTGTCATCTGGGGTGGATGGAGGACAACTTGGAGGACCTCGGGTCTGGATGCGCAGTTGCATGGTGGCAGGAACAGTGATCCATGACATTTGTGGGGCTGGGACCAGTCCAGGAACAGAAGGTCTGGGGCTTACCTCCTCATGAGAGTTCAGAGAAAACAGGAAGAATAAAGAATAGAGCTATGACTATTTACATGCCCTGGAGCAGGGGTAGGCAACCTTTCCCCTTTAAGGGCTGAGGGACTTCAGCTCCCAGAAGCCTCAGCCATGTTGGCCAATAGTCCAATGTTGGCCAATAGCTCATGGGATTCTGGGATCTGAAGTCCCTCGGTCCTTAAAGGAGAAAGGTTGCCTACCCTGGCCTGGAGGATGAAAGAGAACAGTCTTCTCCCCCTCCCCCCCAGCTCCCAATGGGGCTAGGTTGGTGTGGAAAAGCTTCATATTTGCAGGCTGTGGGGACCTACAGAAAGGAAAAAGGAAAAAAGGTTTGGTCCTCTGACTTCCCACAGAGTAAAACCAACGTTTAGACATGGAAGCGGTCATTGAAGCAGCTGTCTGGCGTTTCGAAAGCTCCTGGGTCTAACATAGGGGGGTTGCAGACTGCCAGAAATAGTGCAAATTGAGTCCACTTTTAGGGTTAGGGTTAGTGCTAGGGAATCATGGGAACTGTATTTTATTCTGGCACCAGAGCTCTCTGACAGAGAAGGCTCAATGTCTCAGAAAACAAAACAAACAAACAAAACAATTCCCATGATTCCCTAGCACTAACCCTAACCCTAAAAGTGGACTCAATTTGCACTATTTCTGGCAGTCTGCAACCCCCCATAGAAAGGCCAGGGATAGGGTCTGGATTGGTCATGTGAGCAGCAAAGTGGCTAAAATGAACTAAGGGCGCCTAGCCTTTAAGACACAGCAATGTCCATTTTGGTTGTTGTCAGTTCCTGAATAGGGTTGGGGCTGCTGGGAAAAATATGCAAATTAGCTCAGATTTTGGCAAAAACCTACCAAAAACGTCCAATTTACTTAAACTGACAATTACATTAAAATACATTACGCAAGAACACTATAAAACAAAACAAAATTACGGGCAGCATGCATAGTTTTAGTAGGTCAGATTAGTTGCCACACTCCTAGTGTCTGGGAGGCTATTCCGGAAAGGCCTGCTGGAAGAGATCCGTCTTTACTGCTTTCTTAAAAGCAGCAAGCATGGTGATGAGATGGATCTCGTCCGGCAGGCCATTCCATAGCCTGGGAGCGGTTGCGGAAAAGGTCCTCTGGGAGGTCTGCGAAAGCCTGGTCTTCATGGGCTGCAGCAGATTCCCCCCAGAGGACCGAAGGGCACAGGGGGGCTCATATGGGGAGAGGAGGTCCCTGAGATAAGATGGACCCAAGCCATGTAGGGCTTTAAAGGTTAAAACCAGGGGTAGGCAACCTTTCCCCTTTAAGGGCCGAGGGACTTCAGCTCCCAGAATCCCAGGAGCTATTGGCCAACATGGGACTATTGGCCAACATGGCTGAGGCTTCTGGGAGCTGAAGTCCCTCGGCCCTTAAAGGGGAAAGGTTGCCTACCCCTGGTTAAAACCAACACCTTGTACTGTGCCCGGAAACTAATTGGCAGCCAGTGGAGGGATTTAAGCACAGGTGTTATGTGCTCCCTCTTTGATGTTCCGGTAATTAGCCTGGCTGCCATGTTTTGTACCAGTTGCAGTTTCTGGGTTAGGCACAAGGGTAGCCCCATGTAGAGTGCATTGCAGTAATCCAGACGTGAGTTTACCAGTGCATGTACTACAGTTTCCAGATCCCTCATATCCAGATAAGGGCTGGCGTATCAGCCGAAGCTGATAACAAGCACTCTTGACCGTCACATTCACCTGACTAGTCATGTGAAGCGACGAATCTAAGAGCACCCCCAGACTGCGAACACAGTCCTTAGAGGAAAGTGTGACTCCATCCAGGACTGGAGACTATATCCCCAAATCTGGTTTCGGGCCGGTCACTGTTAGTACCTCCATTTCGTTTGGATTTAACTTCAATCTGTTTTTCCTCATCCAATCCATTACCGCTGTAAGACAGTCATTAAGAGCCGAGATGCCATCTGAGGTCTGAGCCGATGATCTGGTCATGGAGAAGTATATCTGGGTGTCATCAACATACTGATGACACCGCGCTCCATGCCTCCGAATGATCTCACCCAGCAGCTTCATATAGATGTTAAATAACGTTGGGGACAGGATGCCGCCCTGGGGAATGCCACAATTAAGCTCAATTTTGGATGAGCAAGTGTCCCCGAGCCTCACCCTCTGGGATCTACCTGAGAGGAAGGAACGGAACCACTGCAAAGTAGTGCCTCCAATTTCTAATTCTCTCAGGCGATCCAAGAGGATGACATGATCTATAGTGTCAAAGGCCGCAGAGAGATCCAAGAGCACCAACAAGGTTACACTACCCCTGTCGATGCCCAGGCAGAGGTCATTGGTCAGAGCAACCATGGCAGTTTCAACTCCATATCCTGTCCTGAAGCCGGTTTGAAATGGATCATAGAATCATAGAATCATAGAGTTGGAAGAGACCACAAGGGCCATCCAGTCCAACCCCCTGCCATGCAGGAACTCCCAATCAAAGCATCCCCGACAGATGGCCATCCAGCCTCTGCTTAAAGACCTCCAAGGAAGGAGACTCCACTACTCTCCGAGGGAGTGTGTTCCACTGTCGAACCACCCTTACTGTCAGGAAGTTCCTGAGATCATTCGGAGGCATGGATCGAGATAATCAGTTTCATCCAAGACTGCCTGGAGTTGGGAAGCAACTGCTCTCTTGATCACCTTGCTCAGAAAAGGGAGCAAGGAGACTGGTCTATAGTTGTTTCTATCCAGGGGGTCCAGGGAAGGTTTTTTCAAGACAGGCCTAATCACCGCCTCCTTTAAGCAAGATGGTACAATACCTTCCCTGAAGGACACATTGATTGTATCCCGAAGGAATACTCTCAACGCGTCTCCCCCCTGGACGACCAGCCAAGATGGACATGGATCGAGGGGGCAAGTCGTCTCCCTCACCTTTCCAAGCAGCTTGTCCACATCATCGGTACTCACAGATTGAAGTTGATCCAGTGAATTGCCATCAACGGAGTTGCTGGATACCTTGTCTACGGATTCTGCCAAAACACTGGCATCCAAGTTGGCTCTTATCCGAGACATTTTATCTGCAAAGTGGATGTTAAATGCCTCACAGCAGGCCGTCGTTGGGTTAAGCAGGGGATTCGTCAGCTCCCCTACCACCCTAAACAGCTCCGCTGGGCGAGACTCTGCAGATGCAATATGGGCAGAGCAGAAAGTTTTCTGTGCTGAACATAAAGCCTCCCTATAGGAATCAAGATGCTTCCTAAGGCGAGTTCTGTTGGATGAGAGACGAGTCTTTCACCATTCACGCTCTAGTCGTTGTCCGACCTATTTCATCCTCCCAAGCTCCTCTGTGTAGCAGGACTTACGATTTGAAACGGGCCGGAAAGGATGCTTGGGAGCGATTGTGTCGATAGCCCTGGTAAGATCGGTGTTCCAAGTATTCACCAAGGCTTCAACAGAATCACCAGCGTTACCAAACATTAAACCCTCTAAGGCTTTCTGGAATCCAATTGGTTCCATTAGCCTTCAAGGGCGGACCATTCTAATGGGTCCACCACCCCTGGGAGGGCAGACAGTGGCTCTTAGTTCTGTCTTGATCAGGAAATGATCCATCCATGACAGTGCTAAGGTCATCTTGACCTCCGTCCACAGATATCCTGTTCCGTAATAAAAACTGCTTTGAGGGTATGACCCGCACAATGTGTGGGCCCGTCAACCAATTGGGATAGGCCCATGTTTGTCATGGTATCCATGAACTCCCAAGCAGCACCAGTTAGATCTTGCAAGGTGGTTTTGAGTAGGATGTTGAATTCGCCCAAAACCAAAAGCCTGGGCGACTCCAACAACAACTCAGAAACTAGGCCAGTCAGCTCAGTTAGGGAGTCTGTTAAGCAACGGGGTGGTCAGTATACCAACAGAATCCCTAAATTATCCCTGGTTTTCAGGCTAAGGTACATACACTTGATGCAGGTTGTTTTCCGGATAGGCATCCTGGTCAAGGTAAGGTCGTTTCTATGAACCAGGGCCACACCGCCTCCCCCCCCCCCCCCACTTTCCCTTATCTGCTCATTAACCGTATACCCGGCTGGGAGAGCCCGCGCCCATGTAGCAGCACTGGCATCTCCCAGCCAGGTCTCGGTAAAGCATGCCAGGTCGGCCGCCTCATCCACTATGAGGTCGTGGATGAGATGGGTCTTGTTTTTGACCGACCTGGCATTGCAAAGAAGCAGATTAAGGGTCTGTGGAATGATTGGTGCGCTCTCCAAGTTATCCTGGGCAGCAGAGTGAACTGAAGAAGGAATAGATAGTAAGTATTGATCCCTTCTTCTTTTGTAACATTTCTTCACTCTGCTACCATCATACCTTCCCTGCACCCACACAACCTCAATTCCTGCTCCCAGGCTATTCCCAGCTCCATTTTGCACTGACGGGGGGGGGGGGGGGGGATCCAGCTAAGGTCTTGTCCCACAATGAATAAGATAATGACATTTGCAATAAGGGAGAGACTGGGAGAGTCCTCTCAACTAGGTAACTATATCTACCTATTGTCTTAGATGCAGTCGGAGAGTAGCTGTATCCCCTCCCCCTAATCAGAACCCCGAGCTAACTACTGCCTCAGTGCCCCAGCCGCAGGTGTTGGTGGTCAGGGGGCCAGAGCTCTCAGTCCTCCTCCTCTCGCAGCCAAGGATGCTGCTGCTGTGCGTGTTGCCAAGGGGGAGAGATGGTCCTGGGCAGTTTAAATGCCTGCCGGTGCTCCCCTCGGTTCCCCGCTGCCTCAGCGCCCCAGCTGCAGGTGATGGTGGTCAGGGGGCCAGAGCTCTCAGTCCTCCTCCTCTCACAGCCAAGGATGCTGCTGCTGCATGTGTTGCCGAGGGGGAGAGATGGTCCTGGGCAGTTTAAATGCCTGCCAATGCTCCCCTCAGTTCCCCGCTGCCTCAGCGCCCCAGCCGCAGGTGTTGGTGGTCAGGGGGCCAGAGCTCTCAGTCCTCCTCCTCTCACAGTCAAGGACGCTGCTGCTGCGCTTGTTGCCGAGCAGATTGGTGAGTCCAGCCATGCATTTGTTTTTAAAGGTCAAATCTCACTGCAACTTATAGAAGTATTGCTATTGGTGGGAAGGGCCCAAAAATTCAGGAAAAAATGTCCTGCAGAGCTCCTGTAAAGGGGTTTCTACCTTGTTGGTAGGAAAGTGTTATCCTCTGAGCTATTATGACGGGCAGACCCTCAGTTATCTGGGGGTCCCTGAACCCCCATACAATAGCCTGGGCAACATGATGAACACTCTCATGAGAGGGGTCCATTGCACTACAGCTTATCCACAAGATCAGTGTGGGCACCAAAACAGATTGAGCTAACCACTCACTCTGTTTTCCTCCTGCCCAACAGAGGAGCTCTGAGGTCAGCCCGCTCCTTCCTTGCAGGAAAAATAAGGTGGGGGACAAAATTCCTCCACCTTCCTTTTTCAGTTCAAAAATAGAAAAGAGGTCTCTTCTCTAGACTCTTGGTCATGTTTATGGCTGAATGGTGGGTGGAATGCCTTTCAGTGGGGGAGCTCTAACACACACCGAAGGAAACGGGACTCTGCAAGTTGTCTCTTAAACCAGAAAATTAAGCTAGCAGAGCCCACCACCGTCAGAATTTGGATACCCCAAAATGATGACTATGGGGTTTGTGACTAGGCATAGGATAGTCTGTCTCATAGAAGACCAATCCCATGGCCCCCACCAATAGTTCTTGGTGATATTCTTGATCTCTTGGGTGACCTTAATTATCTGTTTGGCCTTGAGGTCTAGAGTTGTGCCTCAGTCTGCTCAATTTGTTTGGCAGCTTTGCTCAAATTACTTAAAAGATGTAGCCACTGAGAAATTGGGAGTTCGACGACTTCCGGGTTGGTATGGCGTCCCTTTGAGAAGTCTTCCCAACAGCCTCGGGAAGACTTTCTCTGGTTAGCGTGGCGTTGATCCTCGTTTCGCGCTTTAAAGAGGATCAGAGTATCCCCTTGGTATTGGGGATCCGGACGTGCCATTGGGACCACTTTATTTTGCTCGAAAGCCTCTGAATACAACAACAGCAGGAGGCTGGGAGCGATTTGGTCGGAGCAACCGCAGCCACGTTTCCGAAGATCTCCCCTGGATGATCTGGGACGCCACCAATTTTTTATATTTAAATGTTGTGGAATCCTGTAAGTAATATTGATGTTCGGTGTATCTTGGTCATATAACTTCTGCAGAACTTGGCCAATCGGAGATTTATGAATTAATTAGAGGTGAAAGTTGATTATTTATAAGAGTCACAGTGTGAGACTATAATGAAATAGGACTTTATATGGATCACTTTTAAGATCGGCTATAAGTCTATCTTGCCTTGCCTCCTGGATAGAAAAGATTTGATCTGACCCTTTCGCTTGTTATGCAGTTAAAACTTTAAAACAGCAATTCACTCCATCTATTGCTGATTTTGACCGGATTGGTTTATTTTTTTGGACTAGTCTGCTAAATAACAAAAGAGGAAAGTGACCTCAAACGGAGCTGTATTGTTAATCACTAAAGAGTTAAATCAGTACTACTTACCTGACCTTGAAGCGGCGGAGGTGGAAAAAGAACCAGACGTGGAGGAGGAGAGAAAACTGCGACCTTGGCTGGGAGAGTGTGGAAGAGTGGAAGAGGAAATTGTGAAAGTGCCACTCCCTCTCCGGAGACTCTAAGGAACCAACAAGGATATCCGAGAAGACGAGAGAGACTAAAGGAAAGAGCGGCTCAACAGGAAAAGGAGGTCCTAGACTGGCTTCATAGACTGGCTTCATAGAGATAAAAATATAGACTGACAAACCATAGCGAGGATGGAGGGAAATTGAGCTTTCTCTGGTCTACATATATTGGAGGACATTTACAGTGGAGGATTGGGAAAATTGTGTCCCCTTTGTGTATTTATATTGGAGGTTTTGTGTACTTTATTTAGCTACCTGGTAACATTATAGATAATCTGTGAAACATCAAGGTACTTTCAGAAAGAGGAAAAAGGGGAAAGAAGGAAGAAGAAAGGAGAGAGAGGGAAAATTAATTGAATTAATTAAAAAATAAATAAATAAATAAATAAATAAAAATTAAAAATTAATTTTAAAATTTAATTTAAAAAAAAAGAGGGGGAAAAATCTTTTTTGAACCAATCAGACATAGTATAGTATGATGTCCAGAAACCAATTGGCTAAATTACAGTCCCAAACCCAATTACCCAGACGCTCTTCTCTGGATCAGACAAAATTTTTTGAAGGTAATTCGAATCTACTTGATGAAATTCGGAAATGTATTAGGCAAGAAATGCACGATTGTAAAATTGAAATGTGTCAGGAAATCAGGGCTGATCTACAGGAAATTAATCAAACAATTGACAAAATTACTGGTGAGCTTACTGTCGCAAATCATAGAATTGGAAATTTAGAAAATAAAGGAGATAGACTGGCAGAGGAATTGGAGGATATTAGGAAAAATAGAGAATCTGATCTGGATGAAAAGGCGGTCTGGGAACAAAAATTACGTGAAAAATGCGTCAAGATTAGAGGGCTCCCTGAAAATAAAAATGAAAATTTATTGGATTTTCTAGTTCCTAAATTGGCAGAATTTTTAAAAAAGGAAAAAAACTCTTTTCAATTTGAAGTGGACAGGATCTTCCGATTGAACTCTTTTGTAGCTAAAAAGAAAAAAACTCCTGAGAGATATTGTTATTTATTTTGTAAGGAGGCAGATTAGGGATTTACTTTTGAAAGTTCATAATGACTCCCCTCTAGAAATAGATGGGAATCAAGTTCAAATTCTGAAAGATATTCCGGCGAGAATACTTAGAAAAAGGAAAGAGTACTCTTTCTTGACGACATATCTTAGACAACAAGGGGTTTCCTATAGATGGGGGTTCCCTGAGGGAATAATTTTTTGGTGGAGAAAAAGAAGGGTGATCTTGAGGAATGTTGATGAAGCTCGCAGGTTCTGGGATATAGAGGAGAGAAGGAGAAATTCCAAGGGAAAAACACAAGAGGGCCGAACTGAACCACTGCGGCATACGCCGGAAGTGGAAAATAACTTAGAGGAGGAAAGATGACACAAAGGACTGGACGGTCAATTGGAAGAGCAAGGAGCTGTTAACTGGCGACATGGGAAAGAAAACGATGAAGTTGATGATCTCTCAGAGGAGTTAAATGATACTCTGCAGAGAAAAGAGGGTGAAACTATCGATGAGGGAGATTTAGAAGATTTATAGCTAGTAAGTAATTCTAATTTCGTTAATTTCTTATATATCGTGTTTTGACCATAGATGGATAAAGTTAAGACATTGACATGGAATGTGAAGGGGTTAAATACCCCGCAAAAAAGAAAAAAAATATCATTACTTACAGAAACTGAAAGCAGACATTATTTGTCTTCAGGAGACTCACATCAGACTCAAAGATACAAAGTTTTTGACAAATAAAAGATTAGGAAATGAATACGTGGCCTCAGCTAAAAATAAGAAGAAAGGGGTCGTCTTGTACGTAGCTGAAAAGTATGAATCTAAATTGATTATTTCAGATCCTAATGGGCATTATGTAGTAGTAAAAGTTAATATACGCGGTGAAAAAATATTGATTCTTGGAGTATACGCCCCTTTATCTAACAAAAAGAACTTTTTGATCAATTATCGAGTAAACTACAATCGACTGATAATGAATTAGTGATTGCTCTTGGGGATTGGAACGGGGTAATTGACCCACAGATAGATAGGCTTTCGGATAAAAAGGTAAAGAAAGATCAGGGTAAACTTCCGAAAAGTTTCTTCTGCTTCCAAGAAAACTTTGCTTTAAAAGATATCTGGAGGATAATGTATGAAAATACAAAGGATTACACTTTTTTTTCTCAGGTCCATAATTCCTGGTCAAGAATTGATATGTTTCTGATCTCCCCTTTTTTGTGTAAACGGGTACTTAAGATCGATACTCTGCCAGCTATTTGGTCCGATCATAACCCTTTGATGATGACAATGAGTAGTGGTTCAAAGGAATTTAGATGGAGACTGAATGAAAATCTTTTGAGGAACGAAAATATTCTTAAGGAAGCCCAAAACCAATTACAAATATTTTTTCAACACAATCTAAATAAAGAAACTCCTATAAATGTGGTTTGGGATACCTCCAAAGCTTATATGAGAGGGTTTTTTATGAAAAAGGGGGCGGAAGTGAAAAGGGCCAAAGAAAGAGCAAATAAGATCTAGAGCAGGAATTAAAACAAAATGAAGATCAATTGAAAATAAGTTTGAAGAAAGAAAAGATTAAGGCAAATATTCAAAGAATTAAAAACCAGATATCTGCTATTACTATGGAAGAAATTCAGAAGAAACTAAAATTTGTTCGGCAAAAATACTTTGAATCTGCAAATAAGCCAGGGAAAATATTAGCGGCTTTAATAAGAAGAAAACAAGAAAAAAGGGCCATAACTAAATTGAGAGAAGGAAAACATTTCTTTACTTCGCAATCCCAGATTAAGAGAGTTTTAATTAATTATTTTTCTAAATTATATGAGAGAAAAGAGGGAAACTCTAGAGATATTAAGGAATATCTTGAAGATCAAAAAATAGTTAAGATTTTAGAGGAATATAAAAGCGAATTAAATAAAAAAAATTGAGTTACAAGAACTTCTAGATACTATAAAGAGTTTGAAGTCAGGGAAATCTCCAGGCCCTGACGGGTTTACAGTTGATTTTTATAAGAAATGTTGTGATCAAATAATGGTCCCGTTATTGAATACTATGAATGGAATTTTGAAGGGATCTATCCCAGAATCTTGGTTACAAGCGAATATTACACTTATCCCAAAAGAAAATAAAGATAAAACTGAACCACGAAATTATAGACCAATTTCTTTGCTGAACAACGACTATAAGATCTTCGCAATGATTATATCTAATAGAATTAAAAGATGGTTATCTGATTGGATCCATAGCGATCAAGCGGGTTTTCTCCCAGGGCGTTCATTAAAAGATAATATTCGGCATGTAATAAATTTAATAGAATTTCATAATAAAAAGATTGACAAAAGATTGGCTTTAATCTTTTTTGATATAGAAAAAGCCTTTGACAGCTTGAGTTGGAAATTTATGAAGGAATTGATTAAAAAACTAGACCCGGGGGAGAACATAACAAGATGGATTAATACAATTTATCAGGACCAAGAGGCAAGAATATTGGTCAATGGCGAATTGACTTTACCTTTTAAAATTCAAAGAGGTGTTAGACAGGGATGCCCACTGTCTCCTCTTTTATTTATCATAAATTTCGAAATTTTGATGAATAAAATCCGAGGGGATTCAAACATAAATGGTGTCAAATTAAAAGGTGAGGAATATAAAGCAAGGGCTTTTGCTGATGACCTTATGGTGTCTCTTTCCAACCCGAATTATGATATAGATTTCTTACTTAAGACTATGGAAAAGTTTGGAAATGTGACAGGTTTGAAAATTAATAAGGAAAAAACTGCAATGTTAATGATAGATTTAACACAAGAGGAGAAAAAGGAAGTTAAAGAGAAAACAAATTTTCAAGAAAGTAATTTAGTGAAATATCTAGGGATAAATTTTACGACAAAAAATGGTGATTTGTTTAAGAATAACTATATTAAAAAATGAGCAGAAATAAAAAAGAACTAAGAAAGTTGGGATAAATTAAACATCTCTTGGATAGGTAGAATATCTACTATAAAAATGAGTGTGCTCCCCAAAATGATTTTTCTTTTTCAGAACATACCAATTATGCTTAACGATAAACCTTTTAAGGAATGGGAGCGGGATATAACAAAGTTCATTTGGGCAGGGAAGAAACCTAGAGTAAAAATGAAAATACTGCAAGATTCAGTTGATAAAGGAGGTCAGGGGCTACCAAATTTGAAAAACTACTACTATGCCTGTACATTATTTTGGTTATTGGATTGGATTGTATTAAAAGGAGAAAGAGATTTAAAATTAGAAGGTTTCGATAATATTTATGGCTGGCACAGTTATTTATTATACGATAAAGTGAAATGTCATAAATTTTTTAATGATCATTATATTAGGCGATCTTTATTGAGGGTATGGACAAAGGTAAAACAAATGTGGCCAGACACTATCCCCAAATGGACCGCAATTGGCGAGGTGGTATCAAAAGAGAATAAATTTGGCAAAGAAAAATGGCTAACGTATAATGATTTACTGAAAGAGGAAGGAGGAAATATGGTAATTAAAACACAAGAACAACTAAATTTAGAGGGTTATAATTGTAATTGGTTTTCATATTGGCAAATTAAAGAGCGTTATTTACTAGATAGGAAATCGAGATTAATCGGGACCATGGATAAAGAATTTGAGTCTATCATAATGTCACAGGATAAACATAAAATAGCGAAATTTTATAAAATGTTGCAATCAATAGAATTAGAAGCGGAAGTAATTAAACCTTTTATGATTAAGTGGGCACAAGACTTGGGACAGACTATTGAATTAAGTCAATGGGAAAAATGTTGGACTAAACGAATGAAATATACTTTAAGTTATAGTATTAAGGAGAACTTTTATAAAATGGCATATCGTTGGTATTTGACTCCTGTCCAACTCGCAAAAATGAATAGATCCTATTCCAACTTGTGTTGGAAATGCGGGAAGAAGGTGGGTTCCTTTATCCATCTGTGGTGGCAGTGTAAAAAGGCCAGGGAATATTGGTTAAAAATATACCATGTTTTGAATGAGATATTGGGCATTGAATTAGTCTTTGAACCTAAATTATTTTTATTGGGAATGATAACTAAAAACGATTTGGAAAAAAAATATGGGAAAGTAATCTTTTATTCTCTCTCAGCTGCCAGGTCACTTTATGCATCAAAATGGAAATCAAAGGAAATACCACAACTCTACGAGTGGAATTTAAAAGTGATGGAGTACATGGAAATGGATAGATTAACTGGTTTCATCCATGGGTCAAATCACGATATATTTAAGAAAGATTGGCAGGTTATGATTAGACACTTTAAGCAAAGAGGTATTAAAATAGCAATGTGATAAGTTGTTAAATGGATACTGGATTATTAGATAATTGTGCTTAGCTGATCGTCTCCACTGTAGATAGTTTGAATTAGTTAAGAAATCTGTAGTAAATTTGTTTAGAACGATATTTGATAGAATAATTGAAGATATAAAGAAAATTGAAAAGGATACTATATTATAGTCTTTGTATTAAATTGATTGGTATAGATATAAATAAGAGATATTTCAGAAGTTTTTGGAATCTGGCTAAAAGGCAAGTTACACTGAGCATGGAAGTTTGCTTTTTAGTAGTTGTTTAATTTATGTTTGGACGTTGTTGTTGTATGGCGTTTCGTTTTTGTTTTTGTTTTATTTTTATTTTATTTTTTTCTTTATTGTGTTATTTTTTTTGTCGGTCTGTTTTTCTGTATTTTTGTGGTAACACATTATCATTGAAAGTATTTGTATGCATAATATGTATGTTTTCAACAATAAAAATTATTTTAAAAAAAAAAAAAAAGAGAAATTGGGAATTCATCTTCCAGATGAAACCCTGGATGGGTTTATTGTCTATTTGATACAATTTATCACTTACACAATCCTTTATCATTCCATGTAAATAAATTTCCTTCCCATATCAATCAAATGAATTCTACAAAAACATAGGTTTCCTCTTTATCTGTCTATGGTTAATCTGTATTCTAAAGGCATTATTGTGATGTGGTCACATCAGGTCCTGAGACAAAAACAGTTGTGTGTTAATTGCACCAAAATGGTCTCTTTAACTGGGATTATTATGCACTTTTGGATGCGCTGCATGGGGGTTCCTTCTAGACCACCATAACAGTACATCCATTGGTTTGTTTTTAACACACCCAGCCAGATCAAAAAGGGGTGTAGTATTTCTGGGATTGTGGTACTGTTACTTTCAGCAAGAGGGAGTCCAAGGTGAGATGTGGGGTGTATAATTTGAGGGCCCCAAATTTTCTCATGGTATATTCCTATTTTTAGAATCATGTTGGCCCATTGGGCCCTGGCTACTGTAATAAGAACTTGACCTTGGGGAATTTATAATTAGCTCAAAAATAGTAAATAGGATCCAACCCATTATATGCAGGGGGCTAGAGGGAACAGTTCCTGCAGAGACAGCATTTGTCCAAAAGAATGGTATTTTTATTAAGAGAGAAAAATAAATTAATAAATAAACACACACATATACAGAGGATCAAACATACAAAAATACCCTAACATACACGCGCACACACACAAGAACTCAGGAGTAACTTGGATAGGAAACACAAGGCTTTCTAATAGTGATAGTTACCTGAAAGGAGGCTGCTTCAATGATGAATGAAGAGATAGACTCAACCATTATGACAGGGAAAGGACATAGAATAGTGCTGGTGACAATGGCATAGGCATCATGAATTCTATCCAGACTCCCCCTTTTTCCCAAGATTTTGGGGAGCATTTATATCCTTAAAACTAGGCTGATGTGAAGAGGTGCTATTGTATATCAAAGGATTCCGATGCTTTGCTTTGAAGCAGACAATTTCCAAGAGGGGGAGATAGGATGCTAATGTTATCTCCTTCAGCCGGACTCATCCTGGATGGCCCTCATAAATCTTAGGTGTAAATGTCCTGTTTTGCAGCTCCTAAGCCTGGGCTTTTTGATCTGCAAATGGTTGTAAATGCAGTTTCAACTCTGTTTGGAGTGCCTACATGAGGCTCAGCTTTGAACCCATGGCTTTCAGCATAGGGCTGTGACAGAGACCCCAAAGAGGTCTTGATGTCAAAACCAATTAAAACCACTCATCGTAACACTACCGTCATTAAATCTGTCGGGTATTGGAGGGAGTCAGGGTATCTGGCCTTGAGTAATCCCATGACTTCCAGATGTATCAGCCTCATTAGAGAAGCTTGGCTTAATTGGGAAGCGAATGATATCAAATGACTGTATCACGATGGAAAGGTTATAAATGCTGTTCTGTACTGAACATCCAAAGTCTATGATTATTCCAGTTTCCACTCCAACCCACTGAGGTAGGATGTGGCCAATTAAAGACATTAGTAAAACCTATTGCCATGGAAACTCCTAGGTCTTGTGTTTTGAATCTTACCAGTCCCAACATGATGGCTAGAATCTCAGAACCTATGCCGTTTAAGACACCTTTGCCTACACCTAAACCTCTTAATATGATTCCAGTGAGGTCTCTTTTGTTTCTGAAAAGTGTATAAGTCACTGGGTGCCACCATTTTTCTAGCTGTTCCCACTGGGACCAGGCTGACTTTATATAAGGACTGCATGTTGGAATGGTTTTGGCTACATTCACTGCAGTTAAGTTGAGTATCATGGTGGTGATGATGGGCTGCTCCTCTGAGTACATGAATACAGATACATCTCTCCTGATTATTATGTTGCCCAAATACATAGGTGGCTCACAGAGGGCTTCTGAGGAGGTATATAGGAATATAGGGGCAATTCATGTTATAGCAATTTATCTGACACCCAGTAGGAGTTTGAGTGACATTATTAAAAATGAACAGCCTTGTTTCCCAAGGCCACAAGAGGTGACATTGGGGGTCTAAGGTTAGGGTAGTATAGAAAGAAATGGGGGGTCTTACCTGTCGGTGGATCAAATCAGTTCTGGTTCCAAAATCCAGGTGTTAAGGGGGGGGGGCGGCTGCCAGCATCTGCCTTTACTCATGTGTGTCCTTATGGACCAAACATTATCACTTAGGAAGTAATGGTGTGGTTTTCTGTGATGTATCCTGGTCATTAATTTTATGGGAAATCCTTTGTCAAACCATGTGCATGCTTCATCCATGGTGTCTATAATTTCCTTCATTCCTGGGTATGAGGGTGCCCAATGGGAATGTACCTCTATGTTGAATTCCCAGTTAGTGACAAACTGGGCCATGTATATATCTGTAGTGGACCCTACCACCTTCCACAGTAGTGCCCAGGTGATCCAGGTATATAAAGCCATCTCACGTCCCTGTAGAGAGATAGAACAGCAGTGCTTAGTCTATCCTCCTGTTGCAAATAAGAAAGTTTGTGACAAGTCTACCATTGGCAAATGGTGTCCTTCTGTGCTTACTGGTCTTACTAGTGCTGGTCCACCCTTCCATTCTTTTAACTGGGAGGAGTGGAAGTATTTCAGTCTATTGTCATGTCTGTTGGGAATACACACTTGGTAAATTGTGGGTTACACTCTTTCTGTTGTTTTCATGGGTCCAAGCCATTTTGTGGCCAGGTTATGTTTTTGTTTGAAAAAGCTCTGGTACATGACTAGCTGGCCAATGTCCTATTGTTGTGGGTTCCTTACCCATCCTAATTTCCTATCCATGGCTTGCATGTTTTGTCCTAGTTTTTCAGCCACTAATCTTTGAATTTGGCTGATATTTTATATGAATGTTTTAACTCATTCATTGGTTTTCCTTCTATGAGTACACAAGCTCCCTTTATGGTCCCGTACTCTATTTTGTCCTTTATCCATACTTTGGGAAAATCTGCTATAAAAGGATCTGTGGTTATGGGAAAGAGGGGCACTGGGGCATTTAAGGCAGCACATCTGTGGATAGCTGAAATTTCTAGAGGGCCTTTTTCCAGTTGCCAAAGGAGGCTGTTAGCCAAGTTCATGGTCAGCCTATATTTTCTTAGGTATCCCATTCCTAGGATTCCATCATCTTCACCCTGATTTTCACAGGCCTGCATGAGGTCTAGGATAGGGCTAAGCTGTAATGGAATCTCCTTCCATATAGCTGCCTGATGTTTCCCTTTTCTTATACTCAACCAGCTCCATGTGGTGTGTTGTTTTTCTCCCTGACATGGCCAATTTGGGGTGAAGGGTGTTAACTGTTGCACCGGAAGCTGTGCTGGTTTTTGTTTGGGCTTTGATCCAACTTTTGCCTGTATGATGGGGTGTCCCCACAAATCTGGTACTAATATGACAACTATATGCTGGTGGCTATGCTTTAGGGGCTGTGCTGGGCATGGTATCTGTGGCCTTCTGTTGTGGGACTGCTGTATGAACCAGGTTTAGAGGAACTTTGATGGGTCCTGTTCTACGTGGACTGGTTTTCTGTTGGGCAGTGGGTGTTTTATCCCATGGGATCCTAGGGTCTGCCCATGCTCTATGTGAGCAAGGGGATCCTGTGTGTCCCTAGCCAGAATGGACTGGTTGGGGGAGTTGGAGAAGGCTTCTCCTTGTCTGGGTGCTCATCTGTGCCACCCACTTATGGCTTGGTCTAGGAGGTCCATCAACTCCGCATTGGGCTTCCCAACTAATTGCTCCTTGATGAACCCTAATTCTCAGAGCTGTCTCCAGATGATATTCTGAATTTCTTGGAGTGATTGCCTGAGGGGCTCTGGGTTTTCTGGGGAGTCTCGGGGGTTGGTCCTAGGTCACTTCCCGAAAGGGGTTATTGATCCTGAATCTTCCTGATTCTTTTGGTGCTGGTTTGGAGGGGGGGCTGTGTTATGGTATGTAATTGTGTCTCCATTTTTCTCTCCCTTCTTGCCTCTCACCTTGGAACTCCTACTGGTGGTTGCAGCTAACATTCCTCTGGCCATCTCCCTCTGTACTTCCCTAGTCCAAAATACTTGGGATGCTTCCTGGATATGCTGCATGAATCCCTGCCAATCCATGTATTGGAATCATAGGGTCACTGATCCTAGATAATTTTTAGCTGATCTGTGTAATCCTTGATAGACTTCCCTGATGAGCTTAATGTCATTTAGGAGTGTCTGTCTGTCTTTTTTTAATCTTATAGCTCCAGATAAGATGCCTAGCATCCTTTTCCAGGCAACATATGTAGCTGGTGCTTCATCAGGGTGCTGTAGTTTGTTTTGCTATCTTGCCTGTAAAATGATCCCAGGCCATAGGATCTGTGCCATCCTAGCTACCCACTCATGCAGCTCTAAATTAGCCAAATCGTAATTTGATACTGCTTCCTCAAAGGGGCTTGAATAGCTGGGATCTATGCACAGCCTAGCAATCTGAGTTAAGTCCTGACCCTTGGCTTTGGGGTGTGACAGAATTATGGTGGACATCCACTTGACTCCCATCTGGGGGTTCAGTTTGCCCAATTGATCTGCTATGACTTTAATCTCGACCAGTGTTCAATATATGGTCTCTACTAGGGTGTTAGTAATGGTACCATCTTCTGCAGTCTGTTTAGTTTTAACAATTCCTGGTGGGAACCTCTTTTCCACTAGCCTGAATTGGGAACCACTTCTTACTAGTAAACTCTAGTTGGGAATCTCTTCCCTGCTAGCCTCAAATGGGAACCACTTCCCACTAGCAAAACTCTGGGTTGGGGTCAGATGCTGCCACCCACCTTATGAGGGTTACCGGGTCACTTTTGTAGCAAGTGCCTCATCGTAACCTCCGCTAGACCTGGCCTGAGGATCCGAGTGGTCTCATGCCAGTCACTTCACTAGGGAGCCCTGATGCTGCTGCACTCCTCAGGACACTCCTTTGGTAGGCCCCAAAACAAACACCAGGACTTGAGTCCCTAGCTTGACCCTTGCCTGAGTTTTTCTTCTTCTGGGAGCACCTCCTCCCTTCTCAACCTTGTGCTCAGACTTATGGTCTCCAGACAAGGATGTCTCTTCCCTTGCCTGCCTTTGCTCATCCAAGGTGAGCTCTACTTTGACTCAAAGGGCTTATGGTTCTGCTATACCTGCCTTTGTGCCCTATCCCAACGTTGTGTTCAGATTTACAGCCTCCAGCAGAGACATCTTTCCGCTTTTGCCTACCTTGCTTGTCCAAGGTCGTGTCTGTGGTTTTTGGGTTATAGACCTGGTTTATGATTGGAATGGGAAAGGATCTGCTTCTATCTCCCAACCCACGATAGAGAAAATAAAAATAGGGTGTCAGGATCTGCTCTGTCAACACACCCAAGGGTGATTGAACGTTTGCCACTGGATTGCTCATGCCATGCCAGCCAATAAGCCGTTCAACCAAAGAATGAAATGGGATCAGCCAACCCAAGATAGCCCTTTGCCCTTATGGACAGTCACACAAAAACTACAATCACACACTTTTCTATTTATCCCTGCATCTGCAACAATTTCTCTAATCCCTATAATCTCTGGATTTTCCAAGTGATTAAGTTTGGAATTTCCAGACTTCAGAGGAGATTAATTTCACCTAATTTGTATTTTTTTTTGGGGGGGGGGGAGAAACAACCAATTAAATGCCCTCACTTTCTCCACTAAATTGTAGCAAAAAATCTAGTATGGGGAATTTTATTTAGCTCAAACTAAGAGGGGGGCAGCTACAAGTTCCCTGCGAGATCTTCTCCCATGTGTACACCAAGAGGCCAATGGATCTAAGAATTGATGCAGAGACAGAATTCTCCAATTAAAGTATTATTTTATTAAACAGGGGAAAACCACACAGCAATTCACATACATACATGCACTCATCCAAGGCTCAGGAAATCAGGGGTTAGCTTGGGAAAGATATTGAGGCAAAACTATAGGTGATACTTACTACAGATGAGGCTTTCTCTGGGATCCAATTGGGTGAAGTGGCGTGAGACACAAACTTTCTGAGAACTGTTTTATGTTGTAAAGCGCCCGGATTGGGCAACCATTGGGCGGTATATAAATAATAATAATAATAATAATAATAATAATAATAATAATTAACGTTGGTTTGAATGGAGGTGCCAGTAACTAGACTAGAGAGCACAATAATGTATTGTCCCCATGAACTCCAAACTAGCAGCATGGGGGTGGAGAGAATCCAGGGGTTTTTAAGGGCTAAAACTAGCTGCAGAGCAAAGGTGTGAGATTGTATGGGTGGGGTAATCTGGTATGGCAATATTCAAGGTGAATGGGAAAGGATTAAGTTGTTAGCTGGCCCATCAGGTGAGACATCTAGGCACTTAACAGCCATTCTTCTGATTATAGAGGTGATGATGGTCCATTTGCAACTCCCACACTATCGGCCTGTCTTTGAGATGTTTTTTTCCAGTCTTCCAAGTGACCTTGATATGATCTATGTGTCATCACTCAGGTGGCACTTGGGGTCCACTGCAGGGGTTATGTGGAATTTATACAGACACCAAAATTCAGAAGAATGCTATTTGGCTAACAGCACCCCCCATGGTCATTTAATGGCCAGAAGACAGTGGGGTGCTGAGACAGTGTCCATATGCATTTCTAAATCCAGACACACTGGAGAGGTAGCATCCTAACTAGACAATCCCCAAGAGGTCCACAAAATGTGATCAGATGCTACCTGTCCACCCTGCAATCCCCAAGCCACAAAATGGCCACATGGCTCAATAATCTAATATGCATTTTCTATACCCGCCTCTTTTAAAGCCTTTTAAACCAGGCACCATTATGATTCAATATGGAAGCAAATTTAGCATTGTATGACATACTTATGTTGATGTCTGAATCTATAGTCAATCAATTCCACAACATCAGAAAGAGAACAAAAATAAAACCCATCTCTCTATCTGCTTTCCCCTCAATGCTCATCATTTTATAAACAACTTTCACACCTTTTTTCTAGCTCCCCTTAGAGGGGAAGGGCTTTAACCTCCCATTCATTTTGGCTGTCTTTTCCCTGAAAGATTAACAAGGAGGGCACGTCTGGGTTGTCTCTGTAGCACAAAAGTAAAATGTGGAAAAGATTTGTGAAATGTCTTGTTACGACACTCCTCAAAAGGGGTGAACTATATGGACTACTTCAGTCCTTGTCAAATGTGCAGATGCAGTGTGGGGACCAGTGCTAACATGATTCCCAAACATGACCTCCACATTTCAAAGTCCCAAAACAGAACTTCTTTTCTTAGTGTTTCTATTACAGTATAAATCTGTAAACCTGGTGCACATATTTGGGCATCAGTTGGCAGTACAGATAACTATAATCATGAAAAGAGTTGTCATCACTTGGCAGACCTCTTTTCTTTGCTCTGTTGTTAATCTTCTCATCTTCCTTCTCTTCCTCCTCCTCTCTTTTTTTTAAAATCTTTCAATGTTTTATTGTATTTTGCTCTTTATTTTGCAAATCACTTTTAATATTAAACTATTTTCTGCAAAAAAAGTAAAATAAAGACAAAATAAAGAGGAAACAGCAGTGCCAGTAATGTAGGGGTGGAGAAAATACTTGTGAACATTTGCATCCCAGGTAGAAAAGGAGGTTCCTGGATGTCACCAAAAATGCAAGAGGGAAATATTTGATGGGAAAAAATGCAGTTCAGAACTCATTGTGTATGAAAAAATATATTTGGCATAGAAAATAGCATTTCCTGTGCAGAATTTTCCTGCGTGAAATATTATTTGATAAGATAGTAGCATAAAGCTTTAACATTTCCTGTCAAAATATCTCTTAAAATAACTTTTGAAAATCATTGTTGTCACCATCACCACAACAATCACCATCATTTTCTTAATTTATAACCCACATTTCTCCCAGGACTGGGATTCAAGGTGTTACTCTTTAGATAAGTAACGTGTTATGTTTTTAACTTTTGTATGTTTTATGTTAACTTTATATTGTTTAAAATATATGATTTTAATTATTTTAAAAAAATTACTGTGAAGTTTTTGAAATGTTTTTTATCTTGTAAGCCACCTTGGATCCCTTCCTGGGAGAAAGGTGGCATAGAAATGAAATAAACAAATAAATAATAAAAATAAAAATAGTTACAGATATCTTAGGTGTAACCTGTTACTTCCAAAACTGCTCTATCAGCCTCAGGTGTTGCCACGATAACTCTGGGGCATTGTAGGAAAATGAAATAGTGTTTCCCAAATCCAGCTTCCTAGTGCTGATCTGAGTGAGTGAGTGAGTATGTGTATTGGGGGGCATTTAAGGCTCTTTCTCAGGGTTACCATCAGTTGTTAATCTAGCTAGGGTCAAAGAACATAAAAGGTTGTCTAAAGATGCCACGTGCTGGCGTTAAACAGCAAAAACAACATGCAATGAGATGTTAAGAACTCTGTCATCCTACTATTAGTATTTATCATTTCCTTTTATGGTAATTACAAACCATGGCTAATATTCATAACCTTTGTTCAGTCATAAATCAAAATGGAGACTTTAGCAAAGAAATCAAAGGAAGATTATGATGTGAAAGGACAGAAACTAGAAGAAACTAGATAAGATCTTTGTATATATTACAAATACATATATCACTGAATACCAAAATCAGGATTATGCGTGCCATAGGATTTCTGATTTCTATGTGAGGTTCTGAAAGCTGGAGAGAAAAATAAGCTTACAGGAAGAGAATAAACTAATTTGAAATGTTGATTTATTATTACTTTTACTTCATTTATATGCTGCCTTTCTCCCAAAGTGGGACACAAGGTGACTTTCAAAACCAGCAAATTAATCTCCACATTAAGTACCATAAAACACTTTAAAAGCTGTACAAAAGTTAAGAACAAATAAAAATCACAAACAAATAAAAACCTTCCCTGCTTAACTATTAAAAGCTTGCTTGAACAAAAATGTATTTGCCTGCTGGTGAAATGGTGAAAACAGCCACCAAGAAGGTTCTCTCCCATGCCCTAACCAGTCAAGCCTGTGCAAGAAATCTGGTGGGGCTGCAAGAAAGCCTTCCCCTGAAGAACTTTGTGATCCTGCAGGTTTGTATGGGGAGATATGGTCTTTCAGATAGTCTGGACCTAAGCTGTTATGTTGGAGGAGAGTTCTGATGATACCCGGGACTATTAAAAAGACAGCTATATGGGTCCAAGAACAAACTTAATCCTAAACTCTTTCTAGAAGTCAAGGTGACTAAATTGAGCCTGTCAAACTTTGGACATATAATGAGATGTCATGACCAGTGTCATTAGAGTTGACATCACTTGGAGTTCATAGTGTCATTCCGCCATTGACCTCCTCTCATACCACCTTAGTAATGTTTTTGTAGGAGACAGGCAAATGCCACAGCCCGTTTCTGCCAAAAGGCAGATGTTTGGGGAGCAGTGCTACCATCTCTTCATAGGGTGTCACTTGGTGTGGTCTGAACCCCCTGCACCATCCTAATGATACTTTTGATCATGACTTATTGGAAAATATGATAATGGTTAGTAAGATGGAAGGCAGTAGTGAAAGCAGAAAACCACATTGCTGATGGATTGACTCAATCAAGGAAGCTACAGTCTTGAGTTCTGTCTTAGAGGTTTCTCATTCATACTGTCATCACAAGTCTAAGACAACTTGATGGCAATCAACAACAGCAAAACAAAGAGAGGTGGAAACAAGGCCAAAAGCCCACAATCTGTAGATGAGCAAAATAGACTGGAGTTTGTAATGTTCTGGCAAACTCTACTGAAGAGTGAAATCTGCTTTAAAACAGCAGGAGAAATGTATAATTGAATCATCCAGGTTAAGCTTAAACAGGTAAAGGGCACCTGAGGAACATATGACTAAGTTGTTAAAAATGCTACAAATGAGAAGCAGATGGCTGTAGAAAAATGTAAACCATCTGGGAGGTAGGAATACAGCAGGGCTGCCAGTTTCATGCATTTGAAAATCAGGAAATTGGTGTGCTCTCTTTTTTAACAATCAAAGATTACTTTTCAATTTCTCTATGTTTTAAGGGTACCCCCTCCTTTTAAAACATGGATTTTTTTGGGCTAAAAGGTTGGGGTTTAAATGTGTTATTCTGGGGCTGTACAGATGGCCCCTAAGGAGCGGCTCTGTACCACCCCTGGGAGTGCCAGATTGGGGCTGCGGCAATTACACACCGTGTCCCCGATCCAGCTTTTTTCTACTCCAAAAAGAACTGGCAAATGCTGCTCCTTTTTGGAGTGGCAAAAAGCCACTCTTACCACTGCAGCCACAGCTCTTATATGTCCCTTTGGCACAGTGTGTCTACACGCTGTGCTAATAGAGCGCCCTGATGCCACACACCATGTTGTGGGGTGCGTGGCATGACAGTGGTGTTGGGGCGGAGTCAGAGTGACTGGCATGTGGTTGCCCCACTCCAATTACACCCCCAGGCTGGCCCTTGTGGCCGGTCTGTACAGGTCCTCTGTTTAGTTTTACTTTATAACCCATAGCATATGTGCAGAAAGCCTTTTTAAAATCTAAATCATTGTTCCCCACACTTTTTCAGGCTACCACCCCCTTTCCTCTTGGGTGACAACACTAGCGTTCCCCCCCCCCCCCCATGCTTATTTCTTGGTATTAGGTCCACTGTTCTACTGGAGGGGAGAGAAGAGAAAAAGTATCCTAAGCAAGGGAAGTGGCTGCTTTTGGGTAGTTTTGCAAATGAAATACAGCATGCCCATGCCAATTGCAGGCTTGCCACTGTGGTTTGAGCATCCACGGATGGTAAGCCTGACTTTTTAAATAAGTGCGTGCATGCACCCCAGTTCAAATGGGAGCACACATCCATTGAAAAGAATGGGACTTAATGTTCCATGTTTTTTGCTATCCACGGGGGGGGGGGGGGGGTGTTCCAGAACAGATCCCCTGCAGATAGCAAGGGTAAATGAAATCCTGCTTGCCATGCAAGTCATACTCTCCCAGTCACAGGGGAAAGCAATGGCAAACCTCCTCTGAACACATTTATGATAGATTCTCCTTAGGGTCACCATGAGTCAAAACAACTTGAAGGCACACAACAACAATTGCTGTTAGTGAGCTCAAGTTTCAAAGGGAACTTGGAGTCCCATAAGTTTGTATTTGGGGGAAGGAAGGTGAGGCTGGTGAGTGGCTTGGGAAAGTGAAAGAGGGAGGCCCCTTCATGGCAAGAACAACATTGTCTGAATGGGGTGCCTGGTGAAGAGAATATGCAGGCAGCAAGCTCAGCAGGATTCCCACCTGGGGAAGGAAGGGCTGCCTGGCGGCCTGGATAGCCCATGTCAAGAAATGTCCCTGCAGCTGCACTCCTCCTCCACCTCTTCCAGTCTCCTCCTGGCAAAAGAAAGGAGAGGGGAACAAAGGGTGTTGGTGGAAAGAACAAGAAACCTCAGGAATCACCAGAACATTGACAGTATCCAACACAAGGCAGAACAGAGGAAGAGCCTGCTTCCTTCCCTTCCTCTTTGTCTTGGCTAGCTGGTTTGAGCTAGCTAGTCAAGGCAAAAGAGAAAGAAGAGCACACGCCTGCCCCCTTCCCTTCCTTTCTGCCTTGGCTAGCTGGCTTGAGCTAGCTAGCCAAGGCAAAAGGGAAAGAATAGCACAGACTTACCCCCTCCCTTCCATTTTACCTTGCAACCAGCCAGTGTCTTACCCAAAGAAGCTTTTCTCTTTGGGCTCCTTGCAGGGGGAAGCTGAACAGTTTCTGGAAAAAGGTTGGCATGGCAAGTATTTTGGTGCCCAAAGAGGGGAGGGAACAAGGGAAGGACAGGATCCATTTGCTCTGTTCCAAGGTGAGGCAAAGCTGGAGGAGCCATGCCATGTCTCTTGCCACTCAGTCTGGACAGAAACAGCTTGTTTCCTGCAGCTCTCCATTCAGCCTCCCTCTGTTCTGTCCCAGAATGGTGTACAAAAGAAATTTCTTGCCATAATTATCTTCCACAAAACCTCAGATGCAAGTCTACAAAAGCTTATGCTACAACTTTTTTTTCACATAGTTAGTCTCAAAGGTGCTACAAGATCCCTTAGCATACTGATATTCCAGACTAACAAGATTCATGGTTGAATCTGAACTTCAGAATTAATGCAGTTTGACACTGATTTAACTGACATGGCTCAATGCTATGGAATTCGGGGGTTTGTAGTTTGTTGCCACACCAGAGCTCCCTGAGAGAGGCTACATAACTCACAAAATTACAAATCCCAGATTTCCATAGAATTGAGCCATGGCAGTTAAAGCAGTGCTGAGCTGCATTATTTCTGTAATGCAAATTAAACCTATGTCTCTGAATTCTAGCCACTTGGAAGATAACTTAGCAAAGGCGGGGTCCCCCTCCCACTTCTATGGGGGGGAGGGAGGGAGGGATAGAATGTCCCAAACAGCTATGAGACTAAGAGGGACTCCTATTCTAGGAGTCATATCCAGGGGTTGCCGTGCTGGCCAGCCCATACAGCAAAGCACAATAACATCCAAAATCCACAAAACAATGATACCTTTATTGGCCAACCAAAATGCACAAAATAGATGAAAGTTCAACTGGCTTCTTCATTGGGCAAAGGTGTTAAAAATGGAACAGGAGAAAGGTATCACTGTTTTGAGGATTTTGGATGATGATGATGATGATGATAATGATGATGATGATGGAGTATTTATACCCTGCTCTTCATGCAGTGTGGCCAAAACAGCTACTCCTGGATATGCTTTCTAGATTTCAGGATACTGCATTTTAGACACAACAGGAGAACCCTAAACAAGAGGGAACAAAGGGCTGAGACTTAACTTTTTGAAGTCTTTACCTCCAGCAAAAGTTAAACATTTGTTTTTGTTTTTTACATGGGGCTGCATTTGAAGTGTTTTAAGCAGCCTTTAAAGGTGTTTTTTTTTTTCAGATGCAGTAACCACAGAGACTTCTTGAGAAATTCAATATTATCTGCCAAAGAAGGGGGGCAGGTATTTTCACACAGGAGAGAAAAAGAAAGAAGGTTTCTCATTATGTTGCTAATGGACTTATTTGCAAATGTTATTTTCTGAACGTCATTGTTTGTCTTCAAGAGCCCATATGTCTCCCCCCTTTTTTCAAACACACACACACACACACACACACACACACACACACACATTTCTATCAGAGAGGGAAATGGAGGAAAGGGGAGCTCCAGCCCATTAGCACGCAAGAGGAAAGAGGGACTCACAAGAGGATACACACAAACATTTCTATTTTGGGGAGGGGGCTTAGAGAGAAGGGCATCTCCAGTCCCGAGCAGGCAAAAAGTTCCACCATGCATGCAGCATCACCACATACTCACCTGAACACAAGAAAGTCTCCTCACTGCTCCAAGCCTCTGCTTGCCTCCTTTTCCTTCCCACTTTTGGACTCTGGGTCAGGTACACCTGTGCAGTTCCACCCAGAGCCTCAAGGGTGGGATCTGGATTAGTTTTTTTTTTTCCTGAGGTTTCACTCCTGCCTTCAGGAATCTGAGACATGTTGCTTTCAAAGACTTCAGTCCTGGACTTTCATGTTTTTTTCAGCAGAAATAGCAACCCTACTTACAACTCCAATCCTCACAATTCCCTGCTGTCCCCTTTTCCCCATCAGCACCCTCTGTTGCTCTTTTTCCCCTCAGCACCACCATGGAACTTTCCATCACCCCAGGGGGCACTACCACACACTTTGGGGACCACTGATCTAAACCACGTGGGTATTTTTCTTTCTTTCCAGGAATAAAACATCCACTTGGACAAAATTAGTGCAAGATTTGGAGCCATTTAGGTTTCATCCATTTCTTTAAGTGTGAATGAGAAGATCTGGATAAAAATCAAAGGGGAAGGAAACAACAGGGATGTTATAGTAGGAGTCTACTACAGACCCCCAAGTCAGACTGAGGAATTGGGTGATGCCTTTCTAGAACAGATGACCACACACTCAAAAAGTGTGATATAGTAATGATGGGTAACTTCAACTATCATGATATTTGCTGGAAGTCAAACTCAGCCAATACCCCAAGGTCTAACAAATTCCTCACTTGCCTCGAAGACAATTTCTTTGTCCAAAAGATGGAAGAGGCAACAAGGGAATCAGCTATTTTAGATCTGATCCTAACCAACAGGGATGACCTGGTCAATGGGGTGCAAGTGGTGGGATCCTTAGGTGGGAGTGATCATGTTCCTGGAGTTTGTTATACAGTGGAAAGAAGAAGCTAGGCATAGTCAAATACTCATTCTAGACTTTAGGATAGCTGATTTCAACAAACTTAGGGAGACACTGGGAGTGATCCCATGGTGAGGAATGCTGAAGGAGAAGGCAGTTCAGGATGGATGGGAGTTTCTCAAAAGGGAGATACTGAAGGCACAATCTCAAACTGTTCCAATGAGAAGGAAAAATGGAAGGAGTCTCAAGAAACCAGGTTGGATGACAAAAGAACTTTCAACTGAACTAAGTTTTAAATGGGAGATGTATAAGAAATGGAAAAGGGGTGAAATCACCAAAGAGGAATTCAAACAAATAGCTAGCATATGTAGGGGTAAAGTCAGGAAAGCCAAAGCAGAGAATGAGCTCAGGCTTGCTAGAGCGGTTAAGCACAATAAAAAGGGCTTCTTTGGGTATGTCCATAGCAAAAGAAAGAAGAAGGAAATGGTAGGGCCACTGCACAGAGAAGATGGAGGAATTCTAACAGAGGACAGAGAAAATGCAGAACTACTGAACACCTTCTTTGCTTCAGTCTTCTCACAAAAGGAAAAGGGTGTTCAACCTGAGGAAAATGGAGCAGAGGACACAATAGGGGAAATGCAGCACAGAATAAGTAAAGAGGCAGTACAGGAATACCTGGTTAACCTAAATGATTTTAAGTCTCCAGGACCAGATGAACTACATCCAAGGATATTAAAAGAACTGGCAAATCTAACAGATGAGAACAGGAGAAGTCCCAGCAGACTGGAGGAGGGCAAACATTGTCCCCATCTTCAAAAAGGGGAAAAAAGAGGATCCCAACAATTATCGCCCAGTTAGTCTGACATCAATACCAGGAAAAATTCTAGAACAGTTCATTAAACAGAGAATCTGTGAACATTTAGAAGGGAATGCTATAATCACTAAAAGTCAACATGGGTTTCTCAAAAACAAGTCATGCCAGACTAATCTGATCTCTTTTTTTGATAAAATTACCAGCTTGCTACATGAAGGGAATGCAGTAGACATAGCATATCTTGATTTCAGTAAGGCTTTTGACAAGGTCCCCCATGATATTCTTGCAAACAAGATAGTAAAATGTGGGCTAGACAATACAACTGTTAGGTGGATTAGTAACTGGTTGACTGACTGAACCCAAAGGGTGGTCAGTAATGGCTCCTCTTCATCCTGGAGAGAAGTGACCAGTGGGGTGCCACAGGGTTCTGTCCTGGGCCCAATGCTCTTCAATATCTTTATCAACAATTTGGATGAAGGAATAAGGGGCATGCTTCTCAACATTGCAGATGACACCAAATTAGGAGGAATAGCTAATACCCCAGAGGGCAGGATGAAAATTCAAAATGATCTTAACAGATTGGAAAGCTGGGCCAAAGCTAACAAAATGAACTACAACACTGAGAAATGTAAGGTACTGCACTTAGGGAAAAAATAAAATAAAAAATGAAATGCATAGATACAAGATGGGGGACACTTGGCTTAACAAGACTACGTGTGAAAGGGATCTAGGAGTCCTAGTAGACCACAAGTTGAACATGAGTCAACAGTGTGATGCCGCAGCTAAAAAGGCCAATGCAATTTTAGGCTGCATTAGTAGAAGTATAGTATCTAGATCAAGGACAGTAATAGTGCCACTGTATTCTGCTTTGGTCAGGCCCCACCTGGAATACTGTGTCCAGTTCTGGGCACCACAATTCAAAAAGGATGTTGAAAAACTGGAGCGTGTCTAGAGGAGGGTGACTAAAATGGTGAAGGGTCTGGAAACCATGCCCTATGAGGAACGACTTAGGGAACTGGGTATGTTTAGCCTAGAGAAGAGACTGTTAAGAGGGGAAATAATAGCCCTGTTTAAATATTTGGATGTCATATTGAGGAGGGTGCTAGCTTGTTTTCTCCTGCCCCAGAGAACAGGACCCGGAACAATGGATGCAAGCTGCAGGAAAAGAGAT
Source organism: Phrynosoma blainvillii (assembly GCA_026167975.1). Classification (NCBI taxonomy): domain Eukaryota; kingdom Metazoa; phylum Chordata; class Lepidosauria; order Squamata; family Phrynosomatidae; genus Phrynosoma; species Phrynosoma blainvillii. The sequence continues at coordinate 185,795,483 of JANUYF010000004.1, read as the reverse complement.
TCCACCTCAATATTAGTAGGAACTTCCTGACAGTGAGAGCTGTTCGACAGTGGAACACACTCGCTCGGAGTGTGGTGGAGTCTCCTTCTTTGGAGGACTTTAAACAGAGGCTGGATGGCCATCTGTCAGGGATGCTTTGATTTTGAGTTCCTGCATGGCAGGGGCTTGGACTGCATCACCCTTGTGGTCTCTTCCAACTCTATGATTCTATGATTCTATGATCTAATAGTACATAATTCTGGGTGTGCATCCATATGCAGTGATTATTTTTATCTTTGTTTCTGCTTTAATTTTGGGGTGTGGTCATAAATTTGCTAGTGAACTCTCTTCCTTAGTGCAAACAGTGGGCTGAACCTAGGCTTAATTCCTCTGAAGAGTGGATCCTTTTAAATCAACAACACTGAAGTTGGTCATGACTCACAAATGTCTAATTGACTGCAATAGATCTCTGTAAAGTCTGAATCTAATGCTGCATCATAAATAAGTTTTCCATGAGCTTAACATGGCTAGGAGGTTTTCATATTGCATTTTTTATTAGCAAAGTATTCATAAGCCTTCTGCTTTGGTCTTGGGATCTGGAAAGAGAAATTAATAATCTCTCTCTCTCTCTCTCTCACACACACACACACACACACACACACACTAAAACAAATCTAATGCAGTCAAAATCTCTTTGTAAATGGGACCATCAAGACAAACAAAGCTTTCCATTTCATCAAACTCCTAGCAAACATTCCCTTTCCACCATCCACCTGGGCACTTCTTTTTCTGGAAAGATATCACCAAGTTTAAACACAGAAGAAAAACTCTCGAATCCAATAATACATGGAAGGCAGAGCTTCTAGCAATACCAAGGGATTTTCACCCAATATATTTGCCAACAAATCAATAACAAGAGTAAATCCATCTGCGTTGTGAGCAATCAAATGCTCGCTATCAGGTACTGCTGCCTAAATTAATATAATCCCTGAAGTGCTCCGTATGTGTCAAAGTTAATGCCGAGGGAAGCTTATGCTTCACATGTGATAAGCTGAAGGATATCTCTTAATAATGGTTTAAACAAAAGGAAATTATGTGGAGATTTTGAATTAAATGATCCTGAACTCACTTGGTTTGACGCTGAAGTCTCTCCTCTCCCAAGATGGTGTGTTTTCTCAACTCTGGCCTGCTGCCCCTAAATCCTTTGAAATGAAGAGACTCAGCTGCTGAGGTGGAGAGGCAGCTCTCATCTCATGAAAAGCAACAATTGCTTTGTTGTAGATTGTAAAAATTCTTTTCATAAAGCAGGTGACATTAATTCAAACTTGCCTTTCATACCCAGCAGGGGAAGACAAGCATGTATCTCCTGGTGCAACAGGATGAAGCATGAGGGTGTGTTAATCATTGATAGGAAATCCTCACTGTGAGTTTAGTTAACTCAGGATGGACTTTCGAATCAATAAAATAGTTTCTCATTTGTTTAATGTCTTCTTTATGAGATCAATTGTCCCATTGTGACAGAATTTGGCTTTAATACTGGTGTCCATTAGATGGTGAAGGAATACTATGCAAGCTACTTTTTCATGAATTCATGCAATAATGATGTGACCCATGGAGGCCTGCAACGTCATGGACAAGGTCTATCTTGCGATTTATGGTGTTTGTGTGATTGGCAGTGCTCATATGGTAGTACATAGTCTCCAGATGAATTTCCATTGATTATTTCCAAGCCATATAACCTTCATATAGCTGTCTGCTGTTGATTTATTTTTTATTTATCTATTTTATGTTATTTTAAGATTTAGTTGGATTTTAATGGATGTTAGTTTAATACGTTTTTATGGGGGAGGGTGGGGGGTTGGGGCTTTTAGATTGCACTGATGTAATTTTTAATTGCTGTAAGCTGCCTCAATTGTTTTTAACAGAGAGATGGGGTAAATATAAATTTATTATTATTATTATTATTATTATTATTATTATTATTATTATTTATTAATGCATATGTTACTCACTTATAATTCACTAAACTGTGTCAGACGATCAGATATAGGGCAGGATGTAAATATTTTAATAAAATAAATATAAATATAGATTGAAACCAATATAAAAGAAATCTAAGCATGGAAGATCCAAGTTCGTATATGTAGATTTGCCATCTGCAGATTCCAGCATCCACAGATGGCAAGTCCATGGATGTGGGTAACAGAGGAGGAGAAGGAGGAAAGAAGAGAAGGAGGAGGAAGATGAGGAAATGAGGGAAGAATGGCCACGGCAGCAGCTGGGGGAGGAAGAGGAGCAAGGAGGAGGAGGAGGAGGAGGAGGAGGAGGAAAGAATGATTACAGCAAGGAGTGAGGAGGAGAAGGAAGAGGAAGAGGAAGAGGAGGAGGAGGGAAGAACAGCCCCAGCAAGGAGCGAGGAGGAGGAGGGAAGAACGGCTGAAGCAAGAAGCGAGGAGTAAGAGGAGGAGGAAGAGGAAGAGGAGGAGGAGGGAAGAATGGCCATGGCAGCGGCCGGGGGAAGAAGAAGAGCAAGGAGAAGGAGGAGGAGGAGGAGGAGGAGGAGGAGGAGGAGGGAAGAACAGCTGTGGTGGCAGCTGGGGGGAAGAGGAGCGAGGAGGAAGAAGGGGAGGAAAGAACAGCTGCAGTGGTGGATGGAGGGGGAAGAGGAGCAAGGAGGAGGAGGAAATAGAGGCTGCACAGTGGCTGCGGTGGCAGGAGGAGGAGGGGGGGAGGAGGCAGCCCCATCCACAGTAAGAGGGCAAGGTGGGCTTTGGATGGCTGGGGGGGGCAAAGGATAGTTGGGAAATATGAAAAAAAATACTGTCTCTTTTAAAATGGTACATATGGTCAAGAAGATTTTCTTGAAAAAATGCTCCACCATTTGGAAGAAAGATGCCTATTGTAGAACATGTTTTTCCTCAGCTATGTTTTTTTTTTTTTTTTTTTGCCTTTAGCATGCTTTAATTTATTTGTCATCCTGCTTGTTGTGATTATTCATCTAATTTGGTTAAGCCATATTACTGACTTCTAACTTTAATGTGTGTTATATATCCCACTATGAGACCTTGGGCCATTTGCTCTCTTTCAGCCTAATTTACCTCACAATTTGTGAGGTAGTACAATTTTATATTTGGTAGGGCACATCCTCCTTTTTCTTTTTCATCTATTAGGATTTTCCAGTCTATTCTAGCTTTTTTTTTTTTTTGCCTTTCCATAACAATTTTACTAATGTTTTTTTGTCATCTGTCAATAATTCTTTCATCCGAGATGATAAGTAGATTTTGGAACAAAAATATAAGTCTAGGCAAGGTATTCATCTTTATGATAGAAATTCTTCCCAAAAAAGAGATGTGATATTTTGACCAATTTATCATATCTTCCTTTATTTCATTCCACACTTTCTCATAATTGTTCTGAAATAGATTTAAGTTTCTTTTTGTCAGGTTAATCCCAAGATATCTTACTTTTTTAAAAAAAATCTATTTTGAATTTAGAGATTTTTTTCAATTCTTCTTCCTCTTCTTTTGACAAGTTCTTCATTATCATTGATGCCTTTTCCTGGTTGATCTTAAAACTATCTACCATATCATATTCTTGAAATATTTGTATTAGCTTTTCTAAACTTTGTAAAGGATCTTGAAGAAAACATACGAAATCATCCACATATGCTTTTATTTTATAGGAATACCCTTTTATATCCGGTCTTTTCTTATTTTATTGTTAAGCACCTCCATTACCATTATAAACAGTAATGGTGACAGGGAACAACCCTGTCTTGTTCCTTTCATGATCTTTATATAGTCCATTTTTTTCCTCATTTATCAATAATTGGGCTCTCTGTTCTCTGTAGATTTCTTCGATCCATTTTTCAAATTTTTCACCAACATTCATTTTCTTTATAACTTCTTTCACAAATGATCAGTTTATCTGCTCAAAAGCTTTTGCTGCATTAAGGAATACCATGGCAATTTTTTTCTCATTATGTTTTTCAAAATGTTCTCGTATATTTAACACATTCCTTATGTTGTTTTTTATATGCCTGTTCGGTAAGAAACCATTCTGATCCTCATGAATCCATTCTTCAAGAATTTTTAAAAATCTTTCTGCCAAAATAGACAGTGGACCCCGGGCTTTACCAATTTTCATACTTTAAATCGTTTCTGAAATTTCTGTGATAGATATCTGTTTGTTTAGCACCCTTTTTTGTTCATCATTTATTTTTATGGTGTTTTGTCTCTCTATGTAGGATTGTCTTTTTTCTGTCTCTCTGTTAGTTTCTGTTTTGTTGCTATACAGATTTTCGAAAAGATTCTTAAAAGCTTTTTAAATATTTTCTCGATCTAATAGTCTTTTATCACCATTTTTAATTTCTGTAAAGATTTTTCTTTCTTTCTCTTTTCTCAACTTGTTCGCTAATAATCTTCCAGCTTTGTTCCTGTATTCAAAGTTCTTTTGTCTAACCATTCTCATTTTTTCCAATTCTATCATTGTTAGAGATTTTAATTGTTGTTGAAGAGTCTTTACTTTTATCAATATCTTTTTATCTCCACTTTTTTCCATTCTTCCTCTTTTAATAATAATAATAATAATAATAATAATAATAAAATGTATTTATACCCACCCGTCTTTTAAATTCTTCTGTTATTTCTTTTTCTTTTCTTTTCTCTTTTCTTCTCTTTGTATTTTTATTAAGTACCCCTAATAACCACTTTACTAGCATCCCAGATTACTTTATTTTTTATATCTTCTGTTCTATTTTTAAAGTATCTTTCCAATGTTTCTTTCACTTCATTTATGATCTTCTCATCATTTAATGTGTTATCATTCAGTTTCCAATTGTAATCTAATGCTTTTTGTTTTATTTTTATTTCAATTGGGTTATGATCTGATGTAATTTTCTGTACTATATCCATAGTTTTGATTTGTGGTAATAAAGATTTTGTTACTATAAACATATCTGTCTGAAAGAACGAGTCATGTACCTCTGAATAGAAAGTAAAGCCTTTAGAACAACCTTTTTTTGCTCTCCAAACATTCACCATCTTAAATTCATCTAATAATTCAAAAAAGGATTTTGAAAGTTTACCTTGGGTCTTCTTAATGTTTTTCTTCTTATTAGATGCTCTGTCATTGCAAGGGTCTATTACAGCATTAAAGTCTCCCATCACTAAGATATCTTCATATATACATGTATATTTCTTTAATTCATTTTGGATCTTCTTAAAATATCTTGCTCTGTTTTCTGATGGTGCATATAATTCCATTACTAAAAGTCTTCTATTTTTCAATTAACCTCTACTGCCACATAGTGTCCATTATTATCATTGGTGATTTCTTTTAAATTATATTTTTTATTTATATACAGTGCTATTCCTTTCTTCTTCTTTTTTTGTAGCAGTTGCGTAACATTGTCCTAACTTTGAATTTCTTATGTATTTCACCTCGTTGCCTCTTATTTTGGTTTCTTGCAAGCACAATATATCGCTCTTTGTCTTTTCTAGGTAGTGAAATATCATACTTCATTTATACTTAGAATTTAGGCCTTTTACATTCCATGATATTACTTTAATGCCCATCTTGTAGCTTTGTTGTTATATTTTACTTAATTTTCTTTCTTTCTTTCTTTTTATTTATTTATTGCTGCCCTTTCCTCCCCTTTTTCCTTTATTTATTTATCTTTATTTTTGTATTTTTTATTGTTTTGTTGTCAATTCTTTTTGTTTAGTAATCTGTTTTCAATTAAGTCTCTTATAATCTCTATATTCTTTATTGCTGTATTCTTTGCATGTTTCTATTTCCTCTTCACTTTCTTTTTCTGCCTCTATACTTGATACTTCTATGTTTATATCAGATCCGTATGTTTCTCTTTCTTCTATTTCTGTATCTGATTTTGATCTTTCATCTTCCTTTTTCTTTTCTTCCTCCTTTTGAGACTTGCCTCCTTTAGTCTGTTTGAATTTTCCTTTGATCTTCTCACTTCTCTCTTTTTGTTCTCTGATTAATAAGTCTATATTCTTCTCTTGTCCATTTTTCTCCAATTCATCTACTAAATGTGTGTCCGCTTTTAATCTTTCTGTGTCTTTAGTTTCTTTTCCTTCTGAGTCTTTTGATCTCTTATCATTAGACTGTCTATTTTCTGGGAGTCTTTTCTCTTTTTTCTCTCATTTCTTTATTTAGTCTTTGTTCCATTTCTTTAGCTTTGTCCTCAGTGGCTATCTTATATCTTCTGTTTATAATTAAAAGATAGGCCTTCAATTCTGTCCCATTTAAATTCTATTCTTAAGTTTTTCAGAATTTGGGTCAAACTTTTATATTTCTGTCTTCTACCATAATTTGCAGAGGAATATTTTTAAATATCTTAACTTCATTGTCCTCAATCCATAATCTAGTGTCATAACTTTTCTTTATTATTAAGTCTCTTATCCTTGTTTTAACCATGAACACAACAATATTTCTCGGGAGCTTCTTCTCTGTAGCTTGTTTGGAGTTCACTCTAAACAATTTATCTATTTCCATTCCCATAGATTCTTTAGAGTAGCCGATAAAATTTCCCAGTGCAGTTGTTATTCTCTCTATAAGTTCTTCATTTGGCAATTCCAGTAAGCCTCTTATATTTACACATCTATATCTGTATCTTATCTCATTTGACCACTCCATTAACTGTTGTTGTTGTATCATGTAGTTCATTTCTTTTGTTTTTTCAAGTGTATCCATTTTTTTCTTTGATTTTCTCAACTTCTATTTGTGTCTTAGTTATATCTTGTGTCATTTTCTCCATTTTCTGGCTGATGTTATCATTTCTTTTCTTTTTATATCATTTCTTATTTCTGTCATTTCTGACCCCTCTTATCATATCCCTTGTTTCCTGTCTCGATTCTCTAATTTCCTCCTTCATTTCCTGTCTTAGATCTTTCATTTACTGTCAGACTTTCCTCAACTCTTCCAGAAGCATCATGTTTATGTCTGCCAGTTTCATATTTTCTTCCATAGATCCTCTTTTCTGTAATGTGGCCTGTAATTGTGACTGAATCATGCCTTTCTTTCTGGTTGCCATTATAAATTCTTCTGCTTTAGTTAAGATTAATTATATTACAATTATATTTTCACCTCTAATTTCCCAAGTGATTTTACATATATTTACTTATACAAATACAGTTCAGTAATCTTAATCATTTTTGCCCATCTTACCCTGTCTATTTTCCCAGTATTTACTTATACATGAATATCAGACTTTTTCCCAAAGCTCTTTCTATCTGTATTGGTTTAAACAATATTAAACAATATTCCCATATTATCTGTTAATCCATAGATTTAGGACTATTTATCCATTCTTAACCATCTATCAATCCTCCAAATATCACTTCTGTGTTGCACCAAAAATTATCAGATTGTACGTATAAAGTAATCTGCTGAATTATCTGTAATAATTTTAAACACAATACTAAATTCCAATTAATTACAACAAGAAGAGGGAAAAGCTAAATTACAGTTAATACCTTTATCAAATTTCATTACATTCTCATAACAATTAATTTGAGTATTTACTTTACTTTACTTGTATACCTGAAAAATTTAACTAATTTCCCCCCCTACCCCAATTAGCACTTTATATTGTTTAGATTATGTACCCCACCCCAAGTTCATTTAGTTCATTTATTCTTTATCACTTCAACCTATCTATCCTACTTTTTTTCTTGTTTTCTTCAGTCCAGTCCCTTCGTTGTTTTGCCTCCTTTTCTCCTTTCACTCTACTCTCTCTCTTCTCACCTTGCACATATTTTCCCTTGCTCCTCATATCTGTGATTGAATCCTTTAAGTCTCTACAGTATTTCTCTTCTCTTATCCTTTGTCCAGTCCTAATATCTAGTATCCCTTTTTCTGGCCTCTGTGTTCTTTTCTTCTTTTTAGTTCTGTTATCTCTTGTATTTTCAATCTATTAGTCACATTCTCCACTTCAACAGTTTACCACAGGGTCTTGCTATACAGTGGCTTTTGGGGCTCTCCCCCCCCCCCGCCTTTTATGGCTCTTCATTGCTTTCCACCCTTTTCTCAACCACTGATCTCTCTGCCTCCTCCTCTTCCCTCCTAACATTGGTTTGTCAAAGCTATTTGCAATATTATATCAGTGGTATGTTTATTTTTCTTTTTATCTTTTATTATACTATTCAATCAGTATCATATCAGTTTTTCATGCTTCCAAGCTTTTCAGTTTAGATGCCAAGTGTAAGTTTTTCCTTTCCCCTCCTTCATTAGCTTTTCTCTCTTCTTTGGGTGTTTCTTTTTATTCTTAAGTTATAGAGACCCAATAGTAGGAAATTAATAGGTAAGAATGACCATAAGTGCCATCTGTTATTTTCTTCTTATACGTATTGTCAACTGTTTAAACAAGCGAAAGCATCAGCTTGTCTTGTTGCATTTCTGCAATGATGGTAATATGGGCTGAGTAAACTCTTTGGTCTGGCTGCCCCCAACACACTGCGTCTGGAGTAAATTAAATATATATTCCTATGCTGGGGTGGTCTGCAGCTCCATTTAGGACCCCTGATGAGTTCTCCCTTTCTTCTATCTTATTGGAGAGGATTAGAAGCTAGTTTCAGTCCTTTTAGCTTCACCAAGTCCCAAATTACTGGGGTTGACGCCAGAGCATGGACTCCCCACAACCTTCTCCTCTGACGTTCCTACCAGAAGTCTAAATAAGTGAAATTCTGAGCTTTTTTAAAAAAGGAAGACATGTGACTATTCTTAATTAAATATTTGTAGTTGTTGCTGTGTGCCTTCAAGTCAATTCTGAATTATGGCAACCCTAAGGCCAACCTATCCCAGGGTTTTCTTGGCAAGAGGTATTCAGAGCAGGTTTGCCATTACCTGCCTCTGAGGTTGAGAGTATGATTCGCCCAAGGTCCCCATGGGTTAATTTTTGTAAATTTTTTTCTCACAAAAGCATGTTTTTTCTCAGTTTTAACTACATTTTGTTACTTTTATTATTTGAAAACTGTGTCACAAACTATGTTTAACCCAAGGAAAAAGTATATTGTGAGCCAAATGTTTTACCCAAGGAGTGCAAGGAAGGTCAGTTTGTACTGGAATGGACGAAGACTAAATTCCTCAGGCATTCCAAGTTGCATGCAGCTACTAATCACAAAAGGATAACATTATAGGAAATGGCTGCCTGAATGCCATCATTATATTTATTTGCTTCATTTTAAATAATAGACTTACAATTTCCAAAGTATAGGGTCACAAAAACAGAAAAATAAATTTTAAAAGAGAAACAAAGACAAAAGCTATCCAGCATGGTATTGTGGTCTGAATCCTGGATCCTGGAGATCAGGGGTTCAATTACACACTTGGCCATGAAACCCACTGGGCAAGTCACACCCTCTGAGTCTCAGAGGAAGGCAATAGCATGCATCTTCTGAACAAATATTGTCAAGGAAACCCCATGATAGGTTCATGTTAGGGTTGCCATAAGTTGGAAGCAACTCAAAGACACACAACAACCAGAACAATAAATAGAAAAACATCATTGTTAAGTCAGATTATTGACAAAAAAATTGATGCCATCTTCTTTTATTGGCAGATGATCATGGAAATAGAATCTGTTGGCATCTTGGATATGATGGTGATGATGATAACTAATGTTCAAAAACTGCATTCAGCAACACCTACTAGACTGAAACAAAAATAATAATTCACATTTCGTCTTTTCACTATCTGGCCACAAGAGGGAGCTATCAGTAGGCTTGCAGAAGTTCAACCTGTTTTCAGAAAGAAAGATAGTAAGTGGGTAGGGACCCAAAGGAAGCCAGTGAAGATGGATATATTTAGTGGAATTGAATGTTGACCGACTGAAGAGGAGAAGGAAAGGAATGAAGTATCCCAAGCAAGATCACTCTGTGCTGCAGCATTTTGTTGCAGGCTGCACTTGTTTGACTCTAGTAGGGAAAGTAGGTCAAACTTTTTCCAGGAACTTCATTATAGCTTATATGATGCTGAAGGGAACTGAAAGCAAATGAATAAACTATCAGTTACTTTGGAGATCTAGAGAGTCCTTTATGTTACATGGGGATTGTATGTACTCCCATGTATGACTGATGGAAGGGTTGTCAGATAAAATAGGCAACAGGGTCCCTGTCTTGTTAATAATTATGTAGAAGAGTTTCAGAATTGTTGCTTGCACTTGCTGAAATTCCATATTTTACACAATTATTAAAGGGACAGGAGCCTTGTCCCTTATTTCACCTGGAAATCCTAATTGATGGCCAAGAAATAAACAGGGTAGGGTGGATGCAGTGGTATACCAAGTATATTTGCCACCCAGTGCAGATCATTTTTTAAAACACCTCCCTCCTCTCTGCAACTAAATTAATTTCAGTAATAATGATGAAATGAAACAAATAATAATAATAATAAAACCTAGAAAGGAAATGCAGTGAAAATTCTATTGCATTGAACCTACAGTCCCACAGTCTTTTAAAGACCCACAGTAAGCATGTGCCTTTCCTCAATGAGGTTTTATCTGTCTATGTATCCATCTCCTTTCCATGGGAGTATCCAGTTCAGCTCTCAGGAACCCTGGGGAAAATAAAATACAATGCCCCCCGCATTTTACAGACTCTGTAAAAGTGAACAATCTGCAAATCTGGAAATACCAGATAGCTCATACTAGGAAGACAAGGAAGACCAATCTCTCTCTCTCTCTCTCTCTCTCCTCTTCCCCCCCAGTTCTTTAACATCTTTAACAAACTTGAATATGTCTCGTTCAATATTTTGCATATTTTGTGCTGTTTTATTGTTAAGGAGTGTTATTTGAGAGTAAGAAAACCGAAAACCCATGCAGAGCATTTGTACAGGATTCACAGATATTATAATTAGCAAGTCCCAGGAACCCTGCATCTAACCCTTCTTTAAAACCTGGAAATATTACTTTATTGAACAACAATTCCCTGAATACTGCAGACAGGGGCTATGCTGGTTGGGGGATTCCAAAGCATTTCTCAACTCTGGAGCCAACCATGAATAGTACTGTTGTCACATGGCAAACCAGATTCTATAAAATCACTCTGAACAGTAAAAAAATTGAACTATCCCCCCCCCCCCCCCGATGGTTGCAGCATTCAAGGGGGAAAGGATCTGGAGTTCAACTGAACTGTTTGCTGAATGTATAAAGGAAGTAAAGTAAAGTAATATGTGTATTAACCACCCTCCCCATAATTCTATGGGCCATTTTGGTATTAACTTTGGTAGAGTGAGGAAACCTGCCCTCTTGATCCTTGCCCTTTCTGGCTGGTCATCCAGGGGGGAGATGTCTTGAGAATGTTTCTTAGAGACATCATCAATGCATCTCTTAGGGAGGGTCATGTTCCATCCTGTTTGAAGGAAGCGGCAGTTAGGCCGCGCCTGAAAAAACATTCCCCGGACCCTCTGGACATGAACAGCTATAGGGCAATTTGTCTACTACCTTTTTTGAGCAAAGTGATCGAGAGGGCGGTTGCTCTTTAACTCCAAGCTGTCTTGGAGGAAACAGATTATCTAGATCCATTTCAAACTGGCTTTAGGACAGGATATGGAGTTGAGACTGCCATGGTCGCCTTAGCTGATGACCTTCATCTGGGCATCGACAGGGGTAGTATGACTCTGTTGGTGCTATTGGACCTCTCAGCAGCTTTTGATACAATAGATCATGACATCCTCTTGGATCGCCCGAGATGGTTAGGAATTGGAGGCACTGCATTGCAATGGTTCCATTCCTTCCTCTCGGGCAGATTCCAGAGGGTGATGCTTGGGGACAGTAGCTCTATAAGGAAAGAGCTTAACTGTGGCATCCCACAAAGTGCCATCTTGTTTCTGATGCTATCCAATATATATATATATATATATATATATATATATATACACATATATGAAGCCACTGGAAGAAAACATCCGGAGACATGGGGCAGGATGTTATCAGTACACACCCAGATATATTTCTCCATGTTTCGGTCTTCAGCTTTGACTTCCGATGGCATTTCTCCTCTCAATGATTGTCTTAAAGCAGTAATGGACTGGATGAGGAAAAACAGATTGAGACTGAATCCAGATAAAACAGAGGTACTTACCCCAAAACCAGGTATTGGGATGCAACCTCCAGTCCTGGATGGGGTCACATTCTCCTCTAAGGACTGTGTTCACAGCCTGGGAGTACTTCTGGATCCATCGCTCCAGATGATAAATCAGGTAAATGCGATGGCCAGGAGTGCCTGTTATCAGCTTCAGCTGATATGCCAGCTGTGCCCTTTCCTGGAAGTTAGGGACCTTGAAACTGTGGTACATGCACTGGTAACCTCTCGTCTTGATTTCTGTAATGTGTTCTACATGGAGCTACCCTCGTACCTGGTCTGGAAACTTCAACTAGTACAGAATATGTCAGCCAGGCTGGTCTCAGGAACGTCAAGAAGAGACCATATAACACCAATCTTAAGATCACTTCACTGGCTGCCCATTAGTTTCTGGGCCCAGTACAAGGTGTTAGTTATCACCTTTAGAGTCCTAAATGGCTTGGGTCCAACCTATCTTCAGAACCGCCTCTTCCTGTATAACCTACCCCACATACTCAGGTCCTCATACTCAGGTTGCTGAAAAGAGAACCTTTTCGGCAACTGCTCCCAGATTATGGAATGGCCTGCCAGATGAGAGCCATCATATTACCACCTTGAACAGCTTTAAAAAGGCTGTTAAGATGGATCTCTTCCAGCAGGCCTTTCCTGAATAGATATCCCAGCCATCAAAAGACAGCCCAACTTGCTCCCCTGATTCTGCTGCAGTTATTTTTTATTTGTTTATTTGTATTAGCATTTTAAGTGTGTTTTAAATTGTCATTGTTTAATAGTATTTTAAGGGGTGGATGGGATTGTGGGATATGAAATGTATATTTTAATGTTGTAAGCCACCCTGGTTGTGTTACGCAGAGGAGCGGGATAAAAATTATTATTGTTATTATTATTATTATTATTATTATTATTATTACTCCAAAAATGATCTTCCCCCAGTTATCTCTCAGATATATTACTTTTGTTGGAAATGAAGAAAGGTGCAACTACCCTTGCAGAAATGTTCTATGTGGCTACCCGTGGCAATAATGGCAAATACAGATAGGTAAGGCCACCTAAGTGTTCCCCTACTTATCTTGTCTATCTCTTTTATACATAAATTGATAATCTCAGAGGTGGCATTACTCCCTTCTTCTCTCCACATGCCCATTCTCTCTCTCTCCCAATAGCTTTCTGCTAGGATTCAAAGCTTCCCAGTAGGGTGGAAAAAAATGCTCTGGGTTTTATTCTGAACTTTAAACGCACTGGTGATGAACCTATTTGTGGCATAAGGTCCAGCCCCTTGGATAGCTTCTTCAAAATTTGGACTAAAGGCCAGATTAGAATCACTGCCCAATGGGTTGGAAGCTATCAACCACCATTTCTTATAATGACAGATCTTTTCTTTTAACCCCCAAATATATTTTCTGCTTAAACACCATCTTTCTTGTTTGTGTCCATACATGTCTTCAAGTTGCCTGTTGACTTAAGGTGACCCTATACATTTCATAGAGTTTTCTTAGGCAAAGAATACTTAGAAGTGGTTTTGCCAGTTCCTTCCTCCAAATTACAGCCTGTAGTACCTAGTATTCATTGGTGGTTTCCCATCTGAGTACTAACCAGGGCTTACCCTGTTTAGCATCCAAGATCAGATGGGATCTGATGCCTCAAGAGCAGGGATGGGCAACCTTTCCCCTTTAAGGGATGAGGGACTTCAGCTCCCAGAAGCCTCAGTCATGTTGGCCAATAGTCCCATGTTGGCTAATAGCTCCTGGGATTCTGGGAATTGAAGTCCCTCGGCCCTTAAAGGGGAAAGGTTGCCTACCCCTGATCTACCACTTCATACTGCACTAGGCAGTCTGCAATTTACAACTGTAAGCCAATTGCCTCCAACAATCTGGGTACTCATTTTAGCAACCTCAGAAGGATGCCAGGCTGAGTCAACCCTGAGCCCCTGGCTGAGAATTGAACTTACAACCTTGTGGTTTGTGAGTGCGTGGCTGCAGTACTGGCATTTAACCACTGTGCCACCAAGGCTCTAAGGGTATTCATTCATAGCCAACATTCCCCCTCCCCCGTGCCAAACTTCTAATTTAATATAATTCAACTTCAGCTGGCCCAAAGAGCTACAGATAGATTGTTAACTGGGGCTGGATACAGGGAGCACACAACTCCCATGTATGATTGATGATTTGTTTCCAGGCACAACTCAAAATAGTGATGCTGACCTATAAATCCTATATGGCTGAGATCCAGACTATTTGAAGGCCTATATCTCACTCTATGAGCCTATTATAACTCAAAAAGGTCCTTTGTCTCTGTCCCACTACCTTTTCATGCACATGCATGTTTGGTGGGAAGAAGGGAGAGGGCTTTCTTGGTGGCTGCTTCTGGACTTTGGAACTCCCTCCCTAGGGAGGGTAGAATGGCTCCCTCCTTGCTCTTCTGCTAGCAAATCAAAATATCTCTGTTCTATCAGTCTATTAGAAATTTACTGTGGTGGGACTCTTTTTTTTTATTTTAATGGCATTTTAATGAATTTTAAATTATTTCAACTCTACAGATTGTTCAATTATTTTTAAAGGAACTTTTACGTTTATTTTTTAAGATGATGTATAGCTTAAATCTGCCTTGTTTTTAATAAGTTGTAAGCCATCTTGAGTCCCATTATTAGGCAAAATGTTAGATATGAAGGAATAAAATAATACTAACAATTGATGAAGAACAGAAGAACTGAGCTTTGCTTTAAGCTGATACAGTAAAGCACCATGAGAAGAAGTAATGCAGTCATGAGAAATAGTTTTCAAAAAGAAGATATGCATTGTTTGGGAGGGAGCTACCACTTGTAGCTATACTTCGTAAAAGATAATTTTGTCTTCTCCTTGTGCCATCACTTCTAGCTAGTATGTGGTAGCATCAAGATTTTTCAACTTAGCGGAAAGTTGTGATTCAAGCCTCCCTCTGCTGTCAATGTGATGTTCCTTGGTCAAATTGAGAGTCACAGCTACTGTTACTGTTTTAACATCTAAGGGTAAAAACCAATCAATAAAATGACTGAAGCTATTACAAGAAAAAAGGAGAGGGCAGAGGTGAAGAGTTTGGAAGGCAGATCAGTGACATCTACAAGACAGCCCTGAGAGTGCTTTTAATTCATTTGCTGTTCTGAAATTGTGTAAAATTGTAGGCCACTAATTTATCGATTTTTCCATGACAGATTCCTTTTTAAAAGTTAAAATAATTTAACTTCTTAAGCATGCAGTTATGCCTTGCTTCTAAACAGCAGCAGAAAGTTACATTTATTCCTGTACTGTTTAACAATTCAGCAAATCCATCATCCATCCATCCATCCATCCATCCATTATTTATTTATTTATTTATTGTAATAAAATATTCCTAACTGAGTATATATCAGGAAATATCAAGCCAGTGAATAATCAGTGGAATCACTTTAAAAATAAAGGAAAATAATGAAAATAATGGAAATATTTTAAAAGAACTGAACTCAAACAAAATAAAGCCTGCAGTTCAACAAATAAAAAAGTAAATCACTAAGAGCCAAAACAGACTGGCTCGAAGGAGTGGCTTGACCTTGCTCCTTTGAATGACAGGTTGGGGCCACAGCAACTGCACACTGCAGCCCCACTCTGCCATTTTGTAGGTGCAAAAACAAGCTGCAGAAAGCTGCTCCTTTTTGTGCTGGCAAAATGCCAGCTTTTCTGCCACTGCCATGGCTGTTCGACGCTCCTGCAGTGTCTAAACACTGTGTCGCCAGAACACCAAAAAATTGCCTCCTATGTGGTCAGGCAGGCAGCTTCCCTGCAGCTTGGAGGTGTGTGTCATCTAAACAACACGCCCTCCCCAATCCGCTGGGAAGCTGCCGCAAAGAGTTTCACCCCTAAGTCTTCAACCTATCCTAATTCAACCCTAATTCAACTTTTACAAACTTGGTTGAATTCAGAGACATAGAATATCAGTATGCAAAGGGATCTTGTAGCAGTTTTGTGAGTAACTGGACAAAACATGATGTAGCATAAGCTTTTGTAGACTTGGGGGCTGAACAGGTGGGCCCTAAGGGGCAGCATCCCACCACCTCTTTCCTTGCCAGATTGGGGCTGTGGCAACCCCACACTGTGGCCCCAATCTGATGCTTTGCCGCTCCTTTTTATAGCTGCAAAAAGCCACCCTTGCCCTGGCGGCGGTGGATTTTCGGTGCTCCTTTGGCACAGTGTACCAAGGGAGCACCTGACTTTGCCTGCCATCTGGTTGGGTGGGCAGTGTGAGTGCAGCATTGGGGCAGAGTTGGGGTAGCCCATGTGCAGTCTCCACGCCCCATTCCACCCCCAGTCTGGCCCTTTTGGGTGGTTTGTACAGCCCCTTGGTCTACTCCCATGCAGCTGAGGAAGTAAACCACTATGAAATCTTATGCTACAGCATCTTTGGCTCAGTTAGGGCCTCTACAGATGGCCCTTTGGGCCATCCTGGAGGCAGGGATGGGGAGAAGCAGCCACACAGCACCCGCCTCAACCCCTCCCCGAAGACATCATCATAGCGTGTGCTGTTATGACTGCATGTGCCATCTGAATGTCCTTCTTGATGCACTATGGTGGAAGGGGCGCAGAAGAGCCGCATGGCAGCTCTTTGGTCGTCCTTTTTGCCATCTCTGAAAGGACCGGCATTTTGCCACTCCTTTCAGGGCTGGGAAGAGGGTGGATTGGGGCCATGGGGCAGCTTCCCAGGGTGGTCCAGGGCTGCCCGTCTGCATCCCCCCATAGTTTCAAAGGTGCTACAAGATTCCTTTGCATACTGAATGTTTGGTTGAGTACACAAGGATTTGGATCCAGCCACCTGAGCTAAGTAAGTGGGTAGGCAACTTGTGGCCTTCAAGATGTTGTTGGACCTCAACTTCCATCATCCCATCATCCCTTGAGTGCTGAGCACTCCAGACCTCTAGCTGGATGGATCATCTTTAAACCCCAGCCCATCTGCCGACACAGTACTATATCTCATGAGCCTCAGTCTTGCTTTGGCCTTGTGCCCAATAACAGAACTGCCATGTGAGTAAGTTATCACACTTGAGGACAGATGCTACAAGTGTTTGGAAACTTATTGATGGGTGTTCCCCAACAATGGAAAGGAATTCTTTAACAACAACATGATGGTGAAATGATGGCAACATTGTGCAATAAGTATTGCCAAATATTTATTCTCTAGCTTTAACAGCAGATTTTAAGCATCATGTGATAATCTCCACATTCACATTGAGATTCTGCATTGGCCATTGTAGCATAAGAGATCATAGATAGGGCTCTGCAATAGCTTTTCTGAGGGCCAATTTTAATGTGGAACCAGCACTGTTCAAAGCTTGGGAGCAACTCGTCACAAATAAAGTGTTACATACCATCATTTCCTTGTTGCAATAACAAAGGCTTCACTAACAATTGGAACAAAATGCTGGATAACATCACTCCTTTTGCTGTACCTATTTCAGTTATTTTTATAGCTAAAGGGTGTATATGGCTGCACTGTTTAGCTGTATCTTGTACAAAAAGCATGTTTTATGTACCAGGACCTCAGCTTGTAGCATTCCGGTTTTCTTTTAAAAAGTAACTAAGCAGGTTTTTTTTTTTTTTTAAAATCATGCATTTTTATAACTTGAAACCAAAGTTATTTTTACAGTTGTAACCACAATGTTAACTAGCTGCTTTGGGGACATTTGAACTATGACTGTAACTAAGGCTGCTGCCACATTGCAGAAATAAAGCAGTTTGACACCATTTTAACTGCCATGACTCAGTGCTATGGACTTTTGGGATTTGTAGTTTCGTGGGGGCACAGGAGCTCTCTGATAGGAAGGCTAAATTACAAAACTGCAAATCCCAGAATTTCATAGCATTGAGTTATAGCACTTAAAGTCATATTAAACTGCTTCATTTTTACAGTATGGCAGCAGCTCCAGTGTTTTAAAAAGTAAACTCCTATTTCTGCCTCTGTTAATACAGTGCACTTACACCAACTGTGGACTTACCATCCGCAGTTTGAGCTTCTGCAGATGTCAAGCCCCAGCTTTTTTAATAGGTGTGTGTGCATGTGGCAACATGAGCAGGAGCACGTGCCCATTGAAAAGAACGGTATTTAAGGTTCTGTGTGTTTTGCTATCTGCAGAGGTGGGGTGGGGGATGGCATCCGGAATAGATCCCCATGGATAGCAAGGGTCCACTGTAATATATTTAGAATAGATTTGTTTAACTGAAAGCAATAACTTAAAATGTCTTGCTATTAAATTAACCATTAAAGAAAGTAATTTTTAAAAAACACAGTGTTGTGATATTTCTTTTTATGATTTTATGCATTACATGCTTGCAAGGCCTAGTGAAGTAAATTGGTTTTCTTACACAAATTCCTTACATAGCTCCACCAGTCTAAAGACTGAATATTTTAAATCAAGTTTACTTGTGAATTCATAGACAATTTATTCTGTATTTCAAGGGTGAATGTGGAAAAATTTGAGGTTGACATACTGCATTATTCACACAGCTCAAAGGCAACTAAACACTCAGTTTTAAAGTGTGAATTTCATACCTTTAATCATATGATTCTTCTACAATACCCTATTAGAACTGGTGGGTTTTTTTTCTCTCAGTTAACTTTATACCAAATCAGTGTGATCTCTTGTGTTGGTTTTCTGAGAACAGAGATCTTTCTTAACAATAATTGTGTCTGTTCAGTAAACGAGGACATAAACACAGTTATTCTGAGCACAATGTGTAGTCATATCCACCCACAGCTAATCCATGTAAGCGTAGAAGGGATGAAAGAGAACTCTCTGGTGCTTAACATAGATACATTCTCACAAAAGACATGAAGGAGAATATTAGTCAGCTGTGTGGAAGGAATCTGCTTGGCTGAAGTCCCATTTTTACCTCCTTTTCACTTTACATCATGCCCACTTGCAACATTCCTATTGCAGTCTGTTGACTGTGGTGCTTGTGAACCAGTGTTAAACAAATTTAAGGTTGTATTTGTCACTAGTGTTTCAGTGATTGGCTGTGTAGACCGTAACCTACTAATCCAAAATAAAACCATCTCCGGGGCCATGCAGCCGGGCAGAAAAAGGTGACCTGAAGCTGCAGCAACCACACTGCCTGCCCTGAAGATGACCTAAATGGGGATGGAGCAACTGCACTGGGGGGAGTCAATGCAGCTATTCCGAGGCTGTATTGAAGCCCCAGCAACCACATTGCTGGACCCGAGGATGCCGCAAAGGGAGAAATAGCAATTGCATGGGCGGGCAGCCGCTGCTTTATTTTTTTTCCGTTCTCTCAGACGCATGCCCCTGCACAGGACCTGTCATAGGCTAGTATACAGCCTGTCACTCTCTGTGTACAAAGGTGACTGAGGTTTGGTATGCCTGCGTACCTGCGCAGGACCTGTTATACACTCACAGATCATGCAAGGATTTGTTGGCCTCGACTTCCCCCAAGGAGTGGGTGCAATAGACAGGTGCCACTGTCTGATTGTGCCACATTTGGAGCAAAGGAATGAGTTTGTCAACAGAAAAGATACATACTCTATTGTCCTCCACAAAACATGCCCTACACAGATTGGGGGGAAGGGAGAGATACGTGCAAGGGAGGTTTGTGTAGACATAATGGATACATGTAGCTGGTGGTTATGCAAGGGACACGGTCAACAGGGCTCACGGACAAACCTTACTCATGAAAACTGCTGTGCATGCCGACAGCAAGCATACATGCAACAGAATGCATTTATTGTCATAATAGAGGACAGTTGCTAGGGTGCATGTGTAGGGTTACAATTAGGGTTAGGGTTAGGGTTCTAATATTCAAGCATACCTGTGCCAGTACATCCACATCATAAAAAGTCAACATGGGTTTCAGAGGAACAAGTCATGCCAGACAAATCTGATCTCTTTTTTTGATAAAATTACCAGCTTGGTAGATGAAGGGAATGCTGTGGATATAGTATATCTTGATTTCAGTAATGCCTTTGACAAGGTTCCCCATGACATTCTTGCAAACAAGATGGTAAAATGTGGGCTAGACAAAGTAACTGTTACATGGATTTGTAATTGGTTGACTGGCCAAACACAAAGGGTGCTCAACAATGGCTCCTTTTCAACCTGGAAAGAAGTGACCAATGGGGTGCCACAGGGCTCTGTCCTGTGCCCAGTGCTATTCAACATCTTTATCAATGACTTGGATGATGGTATTGGGGATATAGTTATCAAATTTGCAGACGACATCAAATTAGGAGGAGTAGCTAATACCCCAGAAGACAGGATCAAAATTCAAAATGACTTGACAGACTAGAAATGAAATTCAACATGGAGAAATGTAAAGTACTGCACTTAGGGTGGAAAAATGAAAAGCACAGATATACAATGGGGGACACCTGGCTGAATGAGACTATGTGTGAAAGAGATCTAGGAGTCCAGGTAGATCACAAGTTGAACATGAGTCAACAGTGTGATGCAGCAGCTAAAAAGGCCAATGCAATTTTAGGCTGCATCGATAGAAGTATACTGTCTAGATCAAGAGAAGTAATAGTGCCACTCTATTCTGCTTTGGTCAGGCCTCACCTGGAATACTGTGTCCAGTTCTGGGCACCACAATTCAAAAAGGATGTGGAGAAACTGGAGCGTGTCCAAAGGAGGGCAACTAAAATGGTGAAGGGTCTGGAAACCAAGCCCTATGAGGAACGACTTAGGGAACTGGGGAAGTTTAGCCTGGAGAAGAGAAGGTTAAGAGGTGATATGATAGCCTTGTTTAAATATTTAAAGGGATGTCATATTGAGGAGGGAACAAGTTTGTTTTCTGCCGCCCCAGAAACTAGGACCTGGAACAATGGATGCAAGCTCCAGGAAAAGAGATTCCACCTCAACATTAGGAGGAACTTCCTGACAGTAAGGGCTGTTCGACTGTGGAACACACTCCCTCGGAGTGTGGTGGAGTCTCCTTCCTTGGAGGTCTTTAAGCAGAGGCTGGATGGCCATCTGTCGGGGGATGCTTTGATTGGGAGTTCCTGCATGGCAGGGGCTTGGACTGGATGGCCCTTGTGGTCTCTTCCAACTCTATGATTCTATGATTCTATGAAACCTCCATCATAGGGCACATGCTCTGGATCCCACTTATCACCCAGTGCAGGGTGCAGATACACTGTGCCAAAAGGGTGCTGGCTCTTAGGGTGGCCTTTTGCCACCCCTAAAAGGAGCGGCATTTTGCCACTCTTTCAGGGGCAGCAAAAGGGAGGATTGGAGCTGCAATGTGGGGTTGCTGCAGCTTTGATCCACCGCTAGCAGGGGTGGCCCAGAGCCGCCCGTCTACATAGCCCCTTAGTAAATTTAATACTGTTCTGACAAATAAAATTTGTTTACAAGTATTTCTTGATTTCCACATTTCAAATCTGAATTGACATGACTTGGAGATACTTGGGAGACACTCAAATTAAAGTAGGATTCCACCAAAGTAGACTGCATAGGGATATGAATAAAGCCACTTGTGCCTGTTTTTCTGTATGTTGCTGGTTTTCACCCTATTATAAATACCAGCTAGGTAAATTTAATCCAAACATGGAAAATAGAATTTGTTTACAAATATTTCTTGATTTCCTCTGATAGTTAATCTTTACTACATTTATTTAGGAGCCTTTAGAGAGGAACTTACTCCAAAACATTTTTGAAAGTCCAGACATAGAGTGTCAGCTGTATCACCTCTAGTCACATACTTGTTTATCTTTCTATAGAACTCTAAAACCCTTGTGAGAAAAGGATTTATCGCTGTAGAAACCTTGTTGATTCTACAGCAAAACTTGTTCTTCTCTGGCTGGATAATTTTATCCTTAATAATGTTGTTGCTGTTGTGTGCCTTCAAGTTGTTTACAGAAACTTTAAGGCAAACCTATCATGGAGTTTTCTTGGCAAGCTTTGTTCAGAATGGATTTGCCATTGCCTTCCTTGAGGCTGAGAGTGTTTGAATTGTCCAAGGTCACCCAGTGGGTTTTCCTGACCAAGTTGGGAACTGAGCTCTAGTCTCTAGTCCAGAGTCATAACCCAATGCTCAAATCACTACACCATGCTGGCTCTCTATCGTTAATAAAGATTTCCACTAATTTCCCTGGATCTATTATGAAACAAAATAGAAGAAAAGGCAGAAGATAGATTGGCAGAGTGGAGAAAAGTATATGATTACTTAAAAAAGAAATGGGGTGACATATTATATATAAAAAAGATGGAAATTTGACTATCAATAGAAGACTATGAACCATCCTTAAACAAGCGTAGTAGTGAGAAATAGTACTAGACAAATTCAAGGCGGGTGTAAATAAGAAGGAAGGGGAAAACAAAATAAATGAGTATCTTACTGTTGGAAATTCTGATAGAACAAGGATAAATTTGGATTAAGAAAAGAAGAAAGGGAAACCAGCATGAGGAAGTAATGAATGGTCTGTCTTGTCTGTTTATGTTCTGTTTATATTGTATTTTGTATTTTTTTTTTTGTAATTTGTTAGTATTTGTGTTATTTGTATGTTATGTATATTTGGATACTTATGTGTGATATATTATTGTCTCTTTTGTAAATAAAATTCTTAAAAATAAAAATAAAGATTTCCACTAATTTCCCCACAAGTAGCATTTAAGTAACCAGCTGGAATATGTAGAGAGGCTATTGAAGCAAATATCAGTTTTTGGTTTTCTTGAATAAACTCAGGTTTGTTTGGTCATCTGATTTAGTACAGAAGATGTTCAATGACCTCTTTTTCACATGCCTCCTAGATACTGAAAATATTGTGGAGTACTCTGCAACAATTTTCTTTTAAAAAAAGAAGGCCTCATACCCACAATTCTAGCTGTGAGCAGAATGGCCTTGCATCACACAAGGAACAAGTTAATGTGTCCATTTCTCCTCATGTCATCACTAGTGCTGGAACACCTTTACTGAGCCAACTTCAGATCCAGCAGATGCTTTCTTTTGCATTTACACATGAAGGAAAATTATTGCCTAAACAAAATCAGAAAAGATGGAGTGTTGTTACATAGGACGTTTTCACACTGGGCTCCCTAAAGCCGGCTGGAGCCCTTCTCCTAAAGCCGGCTGGACCCAGTGTCGCTGACACCGGAATGACTCCGGCGGCGGCAGGCTAATTCCTTTTGCCACCCGGAATTACCTGAAGCCGGAGTTAGCCAGGAATTAGCTTGCCGCTGCTGGAGTGAGGCCAGACTTAGGGCTCCGTGTGTTTGAACACACGGAGCCAAAAGCCGGCCGGACGCAGGGATGACACAGGAAGGGGCGGGGTTTGCCGCCGCGTGTGTGTGAACACATGGGAAATGGCGCCGGAGTGAGGCCAGCGGGAGGCCGGCTAGCGTCCTCAAAAAGGCCAGTGTGAAAACGTCCATAGTGATCCTTGCAAAGGAATTTGAGCATAGGCTTTCAAAATTAAACTCACTTTTTCATGGTAGCAAAAATCCTAGAGGGTAAATCAATCATTTCAAAGTTTTTGAGCTGTCTTGGACCTTTAGGATTTGAACGGCAGAGTCCTTTGCTTTTATTTACAGAAAGGACACTGATACAGAGGCAGGCAGAGCTGTGACTCACATGCCAGGTATTGAATCCCAGCATGATATGCAATAATGACCTGTCAGGAAAGTATGCTGTGTGCCGTCACACTGTGAAATATCCTGGGAGACTTTCTTTATGAATTCTGAAAAGATACAGCAGTCCTTCAGGCAACAATGAAGCCACACTACATTTAAATATTTGTTTCATGCTTTCCTCTAAATATATTTTAGTCTTGTATTGCAATTTTAGAGTATATATTATATTATATTTATTATATTATATCTTAGAATACCAGGTACAAGGGATACATCGATACTGCCTAATAACCATCTTGGAAAAAATATTTGTAGAAGTGGCACACAAAACATAGACTCGGGGTGCATTTACACTATACAAATAATGCAGTTTGATACCAATTTAAGTGCTGCAGCTCCATCTCATGGAGTCATGGGGTTTGTAGTTTTACATCTTCTTTGGCCTTCTCTGCCAAAGAATGCTGTTGCCTCACAAAACTACAAATCCCAAGATTCTGTCAGATGGAGCCATGACATTTGAAATGGTGTCAAACTGTATAATTTCTATAAAGTGTAGACGCACCCTCAGATGTCCTACAATTAGTAGGAGAACAAAAGTTTGACCTGCAAATTGGTCAGTTTAATTCAGGTGATGGAAATCCACCTGAAACTCAGACCATAAAAGTGCTGGAGAACATCTGTGTCTGCAGTCTACAAAAATGTCTAGATGGGATCAAAATGGATATTCTCAATTCTGAAATGAAGTCCAGAATAGCTGGCTTTAGCATTACAGACGTATACACATCCATTTTCAACAATTTCATATCATCCTTTCAACACAGTCTTATCCTTTCAGTTTCTTCTGAGAAGTTTGCAGTTTATAAAATGAATCCACCCACCCACCCCACAAAATATGATATCAATGATAGGGGACTTTAGGCCTCCAGATGACACTGAGATGTAGTTCACAGCATCTTTTCCTATCAATTATACAGGCTAGGTGTGGTGACAGCTGTAGCCCAACAACATCTGGAAGCCACAGTCATCCATCTCTGAACTAAAATTTAGACATAAAAGACAGTAACCTTTATTCCAGTGGATAGGATGTTCTCATTCCTGAAAGTATTTTTTCTTGACACACAGAACTAGATCGACAAGGTAAATTTTATGAAACTATCACCTGAAATGTTGTAAATTGTAGTAGTATTGTAAGATACAGAATTTGTGTTGGCATATTTATTTATTTATTTATTGTATCCTACCTTTCTCCTTATACAGGATCCAAGACAGCTTCCAAAATATATTAAAAAATGGACTTCATTTAAATAATAATAATAATAATAATAATACAAAATTTAAACAAGACAATGAGATTCAATTAAAACACAAAATTAAAACAATATAATACACAAACAAAACCTAGTAAAAAGATAAAAACAGATAAAAAGGCTAAAAGCAGGTTAAAAAGTTAAAAACAGTGAATGTACCAC
Organism: Phrynosoma blainvillii; assembly: GCA_026167975.1. Classification (NCBI taxonomy): domain Eukaryota; kingdom Metazoa; phylum Chordata; class Lepidosauria; order Squamata; family Phrynosomatidae; genus Phrynosoma; species Phrynosoma blainvillii. Next base: position 185,770,353 of record JANUYF010000004.1, on the reverse strand, counting down.
CTCATTAAAAGCTCTTTTTGCCACATAAATTGTAAGCCAATGGTCTGCCTATATAAAACGTTCCTTGCCTTTCAGCAAAAGGTAAAGAAACAAGGTCAGCCAAACCTCCCAAGGAAAAGAATTCCATAATCTGGGAGCAACCACTGACAAGGCTGTCTCCTGTGTTCACACCAAACATACCTGGATAGTCACAAGACTGCAAGAAAGCTCTCCCCCAAAGATCTTAAAAACATGGGTGAGCTCAGTAGCATGTGTCACCTAGTGTGGGGGGCTGGGGCTTTGGGGGGGGGGCTTTGCAATGTGGTGCAGGGGGCATGTTCTTGGCCTTCCTCATTGCCTCATGAGGAGAACGATGCTGTAGCAACAAGGTACGGGGGGGAGGGCAAGTGTCACCCCTCCTCTGGGATGTCACCCAGTGCAGACCACACACCCCACACTCCCCCTAGTGATGTCATTGGGTGAGTTCACACAAGGGGGAACACAGGCCTTTTGGCTTGTGCATACAGTTCCAAAGTCTTCAATCAAAGTTTGTTTTTTGTTTTTTTTAAATCCAAGGCTTTCAGTGTCTCATTGCTAAAATTTGGGCATTAAATCTATGTGTATTCCACCATGACAGTACCACTTTCTTTCTTTTTCTTCTGGAAGACTTTTTATATGTCTGTATGACAGGCAAGTACAGTGTCATCCTCTCCATGGGGAATAGCTGTATTACCATAATATGGCTTCTGTGGAAAGTAGAGAACTTAATTTCTGTTCATTTTGGATGAATGTACTGAAATCCACAGGTGTCTTAATACTTGGGATGGACACAATCAGAAGCTTGAAATATTTGGATGCAGGACAACAGCAACCCCCGTCCCCCAGTTTCTGGTCCTTCAAATCTCTAGCTTGTTCTTTTGGACTACATACCTTGCAACATTTCACACATGAAAACTAAGACCCATATGGCCAAGCAACACTGGAATGTGGTCAAGATGGCAAAAGTTATTAATAAAGAACGCACAAGCTAGGAGAGGCTGCAGCTTTTGCTTTTGTCTGAACCAGTGGTTTGAGTGTTGGACTATGATTCTGGTGATCAGGGTTCGATTCCCTGCTCAAACATAAAAACCCAGTTGATGACCTTGGGAAAGTCACACTCTCTCAGTCTCAGGTGATGGGAATGGCAAACCCCCTTGCCAAGAAGGCCCTATGATAGGTTCACCTTTGGGTTGTCATAAGTAAAAAATGACTTGGAGATACACAAAAACAGCAACAAATAGGAAGCACAAGACTCTGCCCTTTGCTGAGCTAATAGAATGCAAACTACTATTGTGCTTCAAACTCAGATTGTAGCAATGGAAGTAAGATGAGGATGAAGGAGGAAATTGGGAAGAGGAGTGAGAAACTGGGATATTTTAACAGTAGCTGAAAAAGAGGGAAGGAGGATTAATTGAGACTGACTCCACCAAATCAGAACAGTTGGAGGATATGCTGCTACGCTCTCAGGTTCAATTCACAGATTGTTCATTTTGAAGAGTTGGCAACCTTGTAGCATTGCCATGCTCCACTTCATGGCATCAACAAGCCCAGCCTAATAACACTCAGGCTTTGCTTGTTATTGGGCACAAAACTCAGAGGAATTATATTTGGACTACAACTCCCAGTATCTCCCAGGCAGCATTGAAAATGTCACCCTGGATCAGGGGTTGTGGGGGTGGATGTCAAACATGTACATTTTCACAGCTGCTCTGACAGTTCTTGAAATGCTTCCAAAGTTTATTATCAAAGAATAATCAACATGGCACCCTATTAATTAAAGAAAGAGACAGAAAGACACAAATCTTGTACAAATCCTAAAATCCCATTATTTAACTTGTCAGAAAAAGAAGAGAATATGTCACGAGATCAAGAGGTAAAAATACAGCACCTAGGTAGAGCTGAGTAACACAGCACAAAAATCCACATTACCTGTTAAAATTGTACAGTGAGTCATCCTTGCTCCAGGGCTGTATTGTTATAGCTGTTCCTCTTAAATATACAGAAGAACAGCTTTTAAAAGTATCTCTCCCCTTGTTCTTTACTATTCTGCATATATTCTAGACATTAGATGTACCAGAAAACTTTCTGAGGTGTGCACAGCCTTTCATGTGTCTCTTTTTGGCATATCAGTGGGGAAAGACTCATCATTTCTTTTGCTATGATGAGCGGAAATCACAGTAAAAGCATTCTGCCCATGGATAAAAAGGTGGCCATTTACCATTCTAAATAAAGTTTTGAGCCTCTGCATTTAAATTGCCTGATTTCAGATAGGATGAGGAGGAGGTGGAGAGAGGGGGAAAGTTGTGAGGGAGGAAGAAGAGTGAGTCAAGCTTTTATTTAAAATAAATAAATAAACGGCTCCATTCCCAGTATATACACTTCCTAATTTAACTCCTGGCAAGTGCACGTTGTGTTCTACTTGTATTTCTACATGAGCAAGTGAAGAAGCAGTCACAAAAAGGGTGATGACAGCTCTGAATCCATAATAAATTCAACCCAAGGTGCCCTTTTGCATGTATTAGACTTGTGGGTCCCCCCCACCGATTGTAGTTTAGAATGATTTTGAGTCCCCAGCATTAGAAGACATCCCAAAATAAATTCCAAAAATGAGGGCTATTGAGATTATTTTCTGCTCTCTCTTTCTTTCTCTTTCTCTCTCTGTGAGAGATTATTCAAAAACTAAAAACATACAACATGTTTGGGAAGCACAAATATTTATATTTTGTCTTTCCAATGTTACAAGTTGGAAGGATAGATTTAAATTTAAAATGTCTCAATATAAAATGCACATTTTTTTAAAAGAAAAAAAGACCATATGTTTCACACTTTGGATGTAAGTGGCTGTTAAGGATGAGGCTGCTATGTTTATTACAAAGTACTTAAAAGTATCTCCTATATGCACCTACATGAGAATGACCCTGGTTGACCTCTATGGGACTTTATTCAGAGCACATGTTATGACCTTTGCAATCTAAGCTGTATTTCTAACAAAGTGACAATCTGAGAAAAGTTCTCTTTTGGCAACTTGCTGACCAAAACTTCCAAGGAGCTGCCAAAAGTGCTGAAACTATTTGATGGGTTAACTCTTCTAATGTTAAAAAAAAAAAAAAAAAGTGGATTCATTGCTCCACTCACATTGGTCTCACCAGCTGCCCTCTCCCTAGAGAGGAAAATGACTTAGACACATTATGCCTTAATACATTTACAGTTATACACCTCTTCTGCCTTTGATGTGTTAGGCCAATGCAGATAATTAGTTGGTTGGCACTGCTCTAAAGACTGACTTACATTTCCAACAATCTGATCATTGACAGAGCATGAACTAAATTCAGTATATCCAACCACTTTTCCCATACCCCACCCCCTTGAACAGAAGCAGGTAACGGTCACTTTTGTCTTTCCAAGTGCAGCTCTAGCTGCCACTTGTTTTTGAAAAGGAAAGTTATGAGCAAGTGTTTTTGCCTCCAAACCCAGGAAACTTTCCAGTAGGATCTTGGAATCTCTATCTCCTCCATTTCTGAGTTACACACTTTCTCTAGGAAGGAAAAATAATACATATTCACTGGAATAAGATGCTGGTGAGGATGTTTTATCAACACATCCCAAGGCAAGGATTGATAGTAGCATCTCAAGTAAAGGCAGCTAGCTCATTTCAAAAAGCACATAAAAGTCCAAGGTATATATAAAACATCCTACTTCTAGATGTAATAAGCTCACCAAATATTCAAGGTTTTAAAAGTTCTATTGCAAATAGGCATCCAAATTTTGTAAAATTGGCTGGATGGACAGTATCAAATTTTAAAAAGTATGTTGCAAGCTGGATGTTTGAAAGAGAACAAGTTAAACCTGCATGCCTAAAATACTATTACAAATAGGTTCCAAAAACTGTGGACTTTCTTTTTTAGAGAAATATTTCATCTGAGGATTGATTGGCATTATTTATCATTAGTAATCTCTCTCTCTCCCTCGACATCTCTGCTACTGATTAAAGAATGCATTTTCTTAATAAGATGTATATAGAATGTTGTTTAATAAATCTTATCAATTTTTTTCCTGGACAACAGATGTTTGTGCTGGTTTATTGATCACACACAGCAGTCAAGTGAGCAATAATGATTAAAATCTTCACAAGCACATTTTAGTATGATGATAAACCTCATTACATTACTGAAAAGGGAGTCATTTTATCATCTTCTTTTATGTGAGCAGAGAAAAGTAAATTTTAAAAAGACTAATAATGAAGGGACATCTAGATCTCTAAACATGGGACAAAAAAGGAAGCAACCACACTGAATGATTGGAATGAAGCAGCCAGTGTTGGGTGGGGAATACTGGGTGCTGTAATTGAAAAAGGCAACTTTTCTGAAAGCTGTATCTGCTCTTATGAATGTATGAAGCTGCCATTTCCCATTCCAGTGGTTTCCATGTGAACTGGGTGATTAATCTCCTCCAAGGTTTAGTTCAAACTTTAAAGAAGCTATCCAAGTTGCTGAACTGTACCCCCCCCCCATAGTTTCAGCACCTTGGATGATTCTTTTAAAGATCAGACTAAAAACTGGAGTCGATTTACTTTGGCATCAGAAAACGGCCACCATTTTGTGAGTCAGATCCCTGGTCCATTTAGCTTAGAACTGCTTACTATTATATTTGGCACCTGTTTTTCATATTGCAAGAAGCATATTCCTTCATCTTTTACTTGGGGATGTTGGAAAGCAAGCTTATGCCAAGCATGTGCTCTGTCACTTCCACTAAGTCATGACCCTTGTCTCCTCTTAATACATACTGTTTATTTTTCTAATTTGACTGTAAATAATGCCAAGTGTGATGTTTATCAGTGGAGTCCTATATGCTGCTGCTGATGCTGTAGTTATGTACCATCAAGTTGACCTGGATGTGTAGCATTTCCATAGCATTTCTTGGCAAGATTTATTCAAGTAGGGTTGCCATTGCCCTCCTCTGAGCCTCAAAAAGTAGTACTTGCCTGAGATCACTCTCTGGTTTTCCATGGTTGAGTAAGCTTTTGAATTCTGGTCTCCAAGAGTACTAGTTCATTACTCAAACTACTACACCATTCTGGCTCTAGTATATGTCAGTTCTCAATATGTCAATACAAAAGTTTGTCCCACTGTGTTTAGTGAGGCTTACTCCCACAAATATGCTAGAGGATTGCCACATTGCTAATTCTTATGATAGCCTAAATATCATACAGGCAACAGATCCCATCTGATCTTGGAAGCTCCACAGGGTCAGCCCTGGCTATTACTTGGATGGGAGACCACTAATGAATACCAGGTGGTATTAGTTATATTTCAGAGGAGGAACTGGCAAAATCACTTCTGAGTCCTTGCCCAATAAAACTCTGAAATTCATGAGGTTGCCATTAGGCAATTTGAAGGAGCATACACATACACAATTCTTGTATAGACACAATCAGTTTAACCTCATGGTACTGCAGGAAGGAAATCAATTTTGAATCTTCCTACCCTCTTTGGTCTTCCTTGGGGCTATAGTTACTGCCTCTTCCATCTGTCATGGCAGGGGCATGCAGTGTATGGCCCGCTAGATCTTATTGGACTACAGATCCATCAGCCCTAGATGAAGGTGAAGAATCATGAGAGGTATGGTCTAACAATATCTGCATGGCTTTAAGTTGCAATCCTCAAGGTGTGCTGCTCAAAAGGTGAGTGATGATGCCAACAATAGCACTACAGAAGATGGGTGAGAGAATCTATGGCTACCATTGTCTTATGAAGGGAAGTACAAAATAATGTGTTTGATGTAGAAGGTGGCCTTACTAATGAAATCTTGTTGCACATCCAAAAGGTGAGATGGCACTCTTATCTTTTAGTGGTTGTAATAGAGCTAGATGTTTGTTGCTTGACAAAATGGGGAAAGAGAATAGGCAGGCAAAAGAATCATCTTTGGAAGTTAGCTAAATCAGACCTGTCAACCTACTGCAAAGCAGGGAAGCCATTTACAGCAGGAAACAAGAATAAGCTAAGATGCTGGTGCAATTACCAGTAGACAGACAAATAAATCAAAGTTCAGTAAAACAGAAAGTGTTCAAATCATAGGTCACAGAACAGTTGAGTCAAACAACTGAGTGCCTCACCTGTAATCAGAAAAGGTGAGAAAGGCAACAGTGGGACTCAGGTTGCCAAATGTTATGTGATAAAAAAAGATATTCATGTTTTATTTTGATAAATATAATCCCTTAAAAACAACAGCAGAATTCCAGATGCCAGTAGCATAATGTAATTGAGCTGTAAATACTAAATGAATAAAAATAACAGAGAAATAAACCCAAGTTTTAAAATTAAAATGGCTGACTTTCAGTGCAGTTCCAGGCATGTTGTTCCAAAACACAATTAAGACAACAGAACTGTGCCACTTGTAATATGTCACTTTACCTATGATTCAAAGCGGATCCATCCAATACCAACTGAAATTCTGCTGTAATGTCTGACCAGTTCACTTCTACATAAAGCAATGGTGCAGTTGCAGAAGTGCTGTATACACAGTTTGGTGGAGATTGCTGATTTCTTTAAAATACTGTACACTTGAAGCTGCAACTGAATGCCTTCCAACAGATCAGACCAATGTGGTCAATGTGGACTGAAGCTTGAGAGATTGCCATTGGCCATGAAACATAGGGTTAGAGTCAGTATTTGCTCCTTAGCTGACTAATCTCACAGGAAGTTCCTTCTTCTACACAACTTTTAAAGGGATATTAAAGGGACAGGAGCCATCTCCAGTTTTCATTCTATCAATCTTAAGGGCCTTTGCAGACTGCTAGAAATAGTGCAAATTGAGGCCACTTTAACTGCCCTGGCTCAGTGCTAGGGAATCATGGGAATTGTATTTTTTTTTTCTGAGACATTGAGCCTTCTCTGTCAGAGAGCTCTGGTGCCACAATAAACTACAGTTCCCATGATTCCCTAGCACTGAGTCAGGGCAGTTAAAGTGGACTCAATTTGCACTATTTCTGGCAGTTTGCAAAGGCCAGTGACGGATCCTCTCTCCTGGTTAGATAGGCAATTCCAACCCTTGGAGTCCTATCACTCTTGCCCTGTGTATATGCAAGAACTTGCCCATTTACATGAAAGATCTCTTCCTGCATCTGATATTCAGAATCAAGGTGAACACTATACTGGACAAGTGGCTGTCTTAATCAGTGGATGCACTGCAGTAAAATATGATCAGTTCCCTTTGTTAATTATTAAATTAAAACATTCAGACAGAGATATAGAAAATAAAAACAGTATAGATTTATTATTTAACTAAATCATGAAGATTCCAGTCTTGCTCAATCTATCCTGGCTATGTGCTCTTGAACTCCCCATGCTGAGCCTCCCAAATCTCCTTATATGGTTAGGCTAGTTTCCTGCACTGAAGTACCGTTGCAGCTATATGCTCTAAACATGTCTTTTGATATCAGTTTGATATTGGCACAGAGGAGGGGTGCAGAGAGCCAGACTTTGGGGTAACAGAGGAAATTGAAATGGCTAAAGGGCTTGCATACCTAGGATCAAACATTGATCAGAATGGTGACTGCAGACAAGATATCAGAAGAAAACTAGGAATAGGAAGGGCAGCTATGAAAGAACTAGAAAATATCCTAAAGAGTAAAGATATACATCTGAACACTAAAATTAGAGTTGTCCAAGCCCCATCACTACATACAGATGTGAAAGTGGGACAGTGAAAAAAACAGATCAAGCCTGAAATCTTGGAAGCCCAGATGATCAAACTGAGGTGGTCATACTTTGGCTATATCATGAGAAGCCACGACTCATTTGAAAAGACAATAATGCTAGGCAAGGTGGAAGACAGTTAAATTTAGACCATAATTGATCAGGCTGCCACCACTTATGCTAACTCTTTTAAAAAAATTGAGCTTTCTATCAGCGCATAATTTTTCTTCCTATATTAAATTTCTGCTTATAAACATAGAAATTTACCCTGCATTCCTCTGCTGCCTTCTCTAGCCAAGATTCTCAAAGAACATCATTAAGAAGTTATCTTAATGATTCCTTTGTGTAATTCTGAGCACTACTCTGGGCCTATCATTACTCTTTTCTTTAGCTCTGGAAACCTGTATTTTGATCCTTTAAAACACATCATTAATGTATACTGAGTTTTTAGCTGCTGAAGGTTTCCACAGCCTGAAACAGAACACTGAAATGTTAAGTATGGATTTAAAATGCTTTGCTGGGATGGAGCCTAAGGCTACAGATATGTGGTCTGTTTCAAGGTGAAGTCTTGATGTCTAGGGCAGCCAAGTCAAGCTTCAATTTTTTCAGAAGAACTTGCTGGCATATGAAAAGGCAGAATATATAGATTTTTAGGCTTTTCCCTCTTGGCTAGGGTCAGTGGCTCCAGTGCTTCTCATGTGACAGCAAGCAAGCATGGCCATAATGTCTCATATGTTATCATTATACAATTTTCCCTCACAATCTGGAGCAAGGCCACAGTGCAGAGTCATTGTGTTTTAGTCCAAATTTCAAATCAGCTGAGTTCCTAAATTCTATCTCCACCTTTGATATCCAGAATTTGGACTAAAACCTGAAAGAGATATATCCTGCTGCTGACATTAGAACAACCAGATACCATCAGCCTGACACCAAGCAGAGGGGCATGTAGGGCATGCTGAAATAAATGAGGAACATTTGTCTTCCTCCAATAGAAAAGGGGTTCTCCACATCAGCAGAAGTTGTTCATGCTTCTGCTGATGTGGCTCACCAAGAGCTTTTATTAGTAGTTTTCTCTAAGCTGCTATCTCTGCTTAACCTAAGATACAGCAGCAACAGCAGTGATTTATGTTGTGAGCATAGGTCATAACAACACTGGCAGCAAGAACAAATGTAGTCCTTTGGAGCCTAATGCGACAATTATTTACAGTGACTGTGTAAACCTTCAGAAATATCTGAAGCCCACAGGAAAAAAACAACGTCTGGTACATATGAGTGAACTTCAGATCCAAAAAGAATTTCAACAGCAGAGGATCATTCAGTGTGATTTAACAGGTGTCTATGGAACAAATTTGTCTCCACTTGAATCCTTGTGCATTCAAGGGGGATTCACATATGGGATGAAAATGTGTGAAGGGATTGTGTGAAAAACATACATACTTGTATATGGGTGCTTCACATGTCTGCCTAAGAGTTGATTACCAGGATGGATGGTGGGTGCAGGGGTCATTGACTGACTGAGGCTAGCCTGTGTAAAGTCATGATCCCCACCTACACACACATAGAGATGAAAAACCCCTACTATAATAGATGAGGGCTAATTGCCATAGGCCTGCATTAACTGTGGAAGAACACAAGAGGGGCTAGACCCAGCCTTGGGAGTTCCATAGCCTAGAAGAAGTCACCAAGAAGATCCTCTCAAGAGTAGAATCCCATTCTTTCTCATCTTAAACTTTATTGCATTGTTTACTGCAGACACACTGCTACAACCTGATAAGGAAAGTCTGTGTTTCTCCAGTCCACCTTCACCATCCCCCAATGCCAATGATGCTAAAAAGTCTTCCAGCTAGACAGGGGGTGAAGAGGAGAAGAGCAGCAGTCCTGGCATTAAAAAGACTTTGTAAAAAAGAAACTTTGTTAACTGAGGTATGCCTATAATTAATCTGAATATGTGAGCCAGATCACAGAGAAAATTATCTCCTTCAGTGACATCCTCTGATATGTTGCACTATTCTGATAAGTTGGTCCCCCTTAGTTCACACTCTTGTTATGAACTATGGTGGTTTATCTGTAGATCCCTGATGTGAGAACTGCATCTTCTGGTATCAGAAGGTTGGACACAACCTTGTACTGAATTCCAGCATAACAAGTTCATAAGTATGCGAAAGTCATCTTCAGCTCTTCTTATATAGCTTCACAAGATCCAGAGGAGAATCAGTTTAGGTATAATCCCAAACATGACCTTAAATTCAAGTAAGAGGACTTCTGTGGTTATATTACTATGTCTTTGCTTTGAGTATTCAGTGTGCCTAATCCTTTTCTTGTAATCATTTCATTATTCATTTAGCCCAAAGTCATGCAGAGAGAATGTAGACCAGGTCTGACAATTTATTTAATCAAAATGGCCCTGTTTGTACTAAGAGAGAACCTTTCATGAAAAGCTTTGTCCATCTTCAAAGGGAGTTCATAAAACAACTGAGACATATGATGGCAGTCATTAAAGAGAGGAAGGATGAATGCCAGTTTGTGAAGTGCTGCTTTTTGAGTCTCAAGAGAATAACTGCCAAGCGCAGTCAAGGAAGAGATCTGAAATCAGCCATCTGTATGTGCACCGCATCCGCCATATTTGCTCTGAGGAGACAGAGCCATATGAGGGAAGACAGCGAAGGTGAAATCCACTAAGGCATCCTATTTTCCATCCTATTTTATTGCCATGACAACCTCACCCTGATGAAAAGCAGAAAAACAAAACATCTTTAGGAAGGGAAAGGGGCAAATCAGTGCTGTGCACCAAGGGAATTCAGGACAAGAGGCATTTTAAGGAAGAACTTGACATTTCCACCATTTGGTGATTTATCTGAACAAAAATCAGGGTTGCAACTTTTGCAAGCTGCTTGGTTAGAACATATTGTACTTGTTAAATTATTCAGCATGTTTTGAAGCTGAGGTCTGGATGATAAGTGAAAGCTGTAGTTAAAGATTAGGATCATTAGAACCACGCTACAAGGTTAGAGCATTACTGTTGCCATTTTCTTTGATGCCACCTGACATACCTGTGACCATTATGTACTTGGAACTTTTTCTAGATAAAATTCTCCATCACTGGGCTCCCAACGCAAATGAAGACAAGGGACAATCTAAGACCGCAACCACCACTTGACAGCAAAAACATCCCTCCCAGATAATGTTGACCTCAAATCACAATTTCAGCTCAGACTTTTTGCTCTAAATTATTTCTTTTTTCTGACCAAATAAATGATATATTAAGTTATTATACTGTTCCTACTAAGAGCCAGTGTGGTGTAGTGGTCTGAACACTGGACTATTGGAGACTATATGGTGACTCTGGGAAAGTCACACTCTTTCAGTCTTAGAGGAAGGCAAGGGTAAACTCCCTCTGATAAATCTTGCCAAGAAAACACCATGATAGGTTCCCCTTAGGATCACCATAAGTCAGAAATGACTTGATGGCACACAACAACAGCTGTTAATTGTTTTTAAGTTTTACTCTTCATGTTTTGATTCTGAAACTGAAGTTCTGGGATTTGTTACTCCAAAAAAAGAGTGGTGAATATACACACTTGCCTCACTGGGACTTGAAAACCTGAGCAGTGAGTACTTCCCCACCACAAAAAAAATAGCTGTCTTCCTCTCCAGATCAATTCCTCAAATTATTTATCACAATTTTAGAGTTGAAAAGCTATCATTAAAGTCTCAGATACTATGGAGATTATCACATGTAATTTATCCCATTTTATTTCCCCATCCTTTAAAAGCCACTGGATAAGCCCAGATTGAATACGGGCTACATATATTTGGCCACAGGAGAATGCAGTAAGATCCGTCATTGAGAATTAAATGCATGGCTATCCCATCGGGGATAAGACGAGATAAGTTGCATGTGATAAGCTCCTTCAATAGGCAATTTTAGTGTCATAGAGAGACTCACCCACCCAATTTCTTTTTTCTAATTGAATAGGTCTTTTTGATCTCACCACTGCCACCAATTATGTGAAGGTGATGGCCACTATCCCACCAATTCTTCTCTCTGAGACTCAAACTCGGGACTCTCTTAAGTGTCTCTTGCACTATAACTCTCTTTAGATGCCAGCCTTCTGGGTTTCAAATCTCTCCCAGCTTGGCACCAACTATTCTTTGACATCCTCACACCCACTATCTAATGTGTACCAAACCTAAAAGACTTTTCTCAATGTTACTAGCATTTTTAATGTGTTTCTGAAATCACTTCAGACAGCTGCTTGATAAAACAAAGTTAAATAAGGTAAATAAAGCTACCGTATTTTCCGGCGTATAAGACGACTTTTTGACCTGCAAAATCTGTGGCTAAAGTGGGGGGGGGGGTCGTCTTATACGCCGGATATAAGGATAATGAGGATAGAGGGGCAAAAACTGTATATTTTGACTGGAAAAATGGGGGGGGCGTCTTATACGCAGGTCATCTTATACGCTGGAAAATACGGTTAGGATATTTATTTGCAAGTCAGTCTGAATACAGTATCTCTTTTGAATGGTGTTCATAACGGATACGGTGTATAAATACTTTATTAGTTACACAGTTTAACAGTTTCTTTCACTTGTTTTTGTAATTGTTTCTTTATCTATGGTCCCTTACAGACTAAATTCTCACAGAACCTTTATTAAACTTTTGTATCTTATAACCCAGGGGTAGGCAACCTTTCCCCTTTAAGGGCCGAAGGACTTCAGCTCCCAGAATCCCAGGAGCTATTGGCCAACATGGAACTATTGGCCAACATGGCTGAGGCTTCTGGGAGCTGAAGTCCCTCGGCCCTTAAAGGGGAAAGGTTGCCTACCCCTGTTATAACCCTTCTGGTTACATGTGACTCCACTAGTCACCAAACCCTATGTCTCCTGCAGGACACTATGGGCCTTTGCAGACTGCTAGAAATAGTGCAAATTGAGTCCACTTTAAGGGTTAGGGTTAGTGCTAGGGAATCATGGGAATTCTTTTTCTGAGACATTGAGCCTTCTCTGTCAGAGAGCCCTGGTTCCACAATAAAATACAGTTCCTATGATTCCCTAACCCTAACCCTAACCCTTAAAGTGGACTCAATTTGCACTATTTCTGGCAGTCTGCAAAGGTCCTACAACAATTTAATTAAGGACACACTTCATCTCTTCCTTGGGTACCTAAAATCCTTTCTACGTGCCTTCACAGCAGCCTAACCTGGCCTTAATGGCTCTTTACCCCTCAAGGCACACAAAACATCAACAACCTTAAAAACATGCTCCTCCCTCTTATATACTCACTCCTCAGATCTGCCCCCACCTTTTCCTGGCTTTGCTAGTGCCAAGGTTCTAATCTGCCTATTGTCTCCACATTTAGTATTTCAGATGCACTCAGATTTTATAAAGAAAGACTGAGAATTATGTGACATAGGGGCCAAATATGGCCTCTCAATCTTCTTCCCAAATACCTTCCCAATTCTTTGGGTCCCCCTCATGCTTAATTTTTCCTCATGGCCAATCTGGATTACAGAGGATAGTATGACTGGCAAATTACAGACTATATTTCCCCCTCTGGTCCTCTTTTAGGCTCTAAAAAGTCCTTAAAACTGGAAGTGACCACCTCCCCCCCCTTCTCTCCTCTGCTTTTTTTTAAAGGGACATGTGTGGCCTGTTATGATCAGTGGGGGAATTAAGGAAGCTGACCACCCTAGATCTAAAATTTAGGGCATTGTATTTCAATGTCACCCACACAGCAGTAATCATCTTCCTCATATTTTTTCCTTGCACTGCATGCAATATTTTCTTGTAGGCAAAGTGCAGTAGGAAACTTTAAGTAGTAGTCTAATAAAGGCCTTTGCATACTGCTAGAAATAGTGCAAATTGAGGCCACTTTAACTGCCCTGGCTCAGTGCTAGGGAATCATGGGAACTGTAGTTTTTTCTGAGACATTGAGCCTTCTCTGTCAGAGAGCTCTGGTGCCACAATAAACTACAGTTCCCATGATTCCCTAGAACTGAGTCAGGGCAGTTAAAGTGGACTGAATTTCCACTATTTCTGGCAGTCTGCAAAGGCCTTAAGTCTCATTCTCTCTCTCTCCCACTGAGAGTTCTCTCTGTTCAGCCAGCGTACTATATCGGTATGAAAAAATGTCCCACATAGTTTTTGAAAAACTATGATGCAACTTTCTATATGTAGATTGGCCTCACTGAGGAGAAACTAAAACCTTTTCCATAGAGGGACAACGCAGTTCCATGTGTTTTCTAATCTAAGGACGTTATCACATGTGGGCCAGTTTCGTTGTTAAAGAGATAATAAAGTGGAAATGAAGCATCCTGAAAAGAAAGCGAAAATAGAGCTTAATTATGCAAAAGCTTTTCACACATAATTACAGTAATAACGGAATTAAAAGCGAAAAAAGACATTTTTAACTTTCATACACAAGTGAAAAGAACCCATACATGTACTGGGTGTGTTTCGTGACCAGATTCCTCCTTTTCTAAGGTGAGTCCTGCATTTCCCAGGAGGAAATGTCAGACTGTCCTTCATTTGGGGTCATGTTCTCCTGCACAGATCCTAACCCCCTTCCATTGGGGTTAGGACCTCTCAAGAGAGCAGAGGAGGAGTAGGAGGAGGAGGCTGGAAAGGCAAGCCAAGGCAAGCCGAGGCAAGGGAGGGATTGAGATGGCTCAGCCTCTCTCCTTTCCTGGCATTGGATGCTGTCAGCTGCTGGGGAGATGAGCAAGGAGGGTAGGCTCACAGGCAGAGCTGGCAGGGAAGGAAGAGGAGGAGGAGGAGGAAAAGGAAGGAAGGAAGGAAGGAAGGAAGGAAGGAAGGAAGGAAGGAAGGAAGGAAGGGCTGGGTGTTCCCTGGGGAGAGCCAGAGCCTTGGATGATGCCCAGGAGAGGGGGTAGCTCCCATGCCCCCCCCCATAAGCCTTTCCTCTTTGTAGGACCTGCAGGCAGAACTTCATGGTGAGATGGATTTCCAAGTTGCTCCACAAGCACACCCCACACTTGCACCCACATCCACCCACAGGTGCTGTGAGGGAGCCTTCTTTCCCCTCCTTTCCCCTCCATCCCAAATTCCAAACTTCTCCTCCATCCCAAACTTCCCTCTCCTTGCCTTCCCTTCCCTGCATGGCAGAAGCCCGGGACTCTCCCTCCCTGGAGTCCCCTCCTCCTCCTCCTCTTGGCCCTCCTCCAGGTTTTAAAAGAGAATTGTCCGTGTGTATTTGCTTTTCACATTACAGTAAATGCGCAATTACTGTAATTTCGCAAATGCATTTCCTCTAAACTCCCGAAATTAAAAAGATCTCGGATAATACCAGTTTCTGTCCAGTTTCTGACCAGTTTCTGTGCGACGTCATGTGAAATCATGAGGTGCAAATTCAGTTTTTGTTTGGGATTTGTGTGGATTAACCAACAGATTTCCCCCGTGTGATAACATCCAATGTGTTTGGGTTTAGGCATGGGATCTTTTTTTCATCTCACAACACACTAAAATGCCCACTGGAGTCACTCCACAGTGTACACAATGAAAGTTTGTTTATTTTAGTCCAGTGCTTCTTGTGCTAACTGATGTAGGGGACCAGCAATTTTGTTTCCCCCATGTGCTAGGAACCATTACTATATTTATGCCCATTGACTACAATTGTTTCTTTCTTGGAAACTCTCTAGGGACTGGCAGCAGATGGCTGTGGGGCCATCATTGGTCTATGAACAACCACTCTAGTTATCTTGCTATGTAAGTATCTTGGAATCTCCAAAAACAAAGATCCTTAAAGAGGCAAGATAGAATGTTTTTGTCTAGGATAAGCAAAAGGCTGTTGCAAAGAACTTACAGGAACTGAGGAGTCCCATGTGTGGGAGCCTTTTTTAAAATAACTGTTGATTGGCCTATGGTTGAGAAGGAGAATACACTCGTTCCCTTCTTATCCATGGATTTGTTATTCACGGATTCAACCATCCATGGCTTGAAAATATTTTGACAAATATAAAAATTCCAAAAAGCAAACCTTGCTTTTGCCAGTTTATATAAGGGATACCATTTTACTACATCATTGTATATAATGGGAGTTGAGTATCCACAAATTTTATTATCCGCAGGGAGTCCTGGAACCAATTTCCTGCAGATACCAAGGGCCCACCGTAGTACAATCAGTCCTCTGTATCCATGAATTCTGCACCCACAGATTCAATATTTTTGGAAAATATTCCAAACCACTCCTACAGCAAACCTTAATATTACCATTTGATATAAGGGGTATCATTTTACTATGCCATTGTATATAATGGGATTTGAGCATTGATGGATTTTGATATTCATACAGGGTCCTGGAGCCAAACCCCATGGATAAGAGCATTGCTAATAGCAGGAGCTCTGGGGCTTGGAATTTCTTGGGTACTGGCAAATCTTTGATTCTGGTAGCTCAGATCCTGGGCTGTTATTGGATATCCTTTTGACTTTCTCTCACTTTACCCTTACCTTTAGCTCAGCAGGACTCTATTTGTTGTGACCTCAGCTCTACTTCCTACATCTTGCTTTCAGTTGGTCCTTATCTGATATCTTTGGTGACTTGTTGTGTGACTCATTTTGTCTCTGTTTTCTGGAACTTGCTTTTGGACACTCCTTAGCTACTTGTTTTTTTCTGTTGAGACTTTTCCAGCCTCTCATGGAGCAAGTGCTGCTGCCATGGCCACTTGTAAACACAGTAGGTGAAGAGGTAAGTCAGCTGTTTGAGCCCCCACTAGAATCCCTAAATACCTAAACCTAGCTTCCCCTGTAATGCCTAAGCTAGTATCCTACTTTGAGGTGTAGTGTAGGATGCTGTTCTGTCACAAATACTGAGATAATCTTCAGCTCCAAGTCTAGTTTGACTCTGTAGGTCACAATGTTTCCATCAGGGAGCAGAGTGTTTGGGCCAGGCTTGAAGCCCTTCCACCAGGACAGAGGAATAGTCTTAGGGAGGATGCAGATGGGCAGCTCGGGACCGCTCCAGGAAGCTGCCGGAGGCCTCAGCCCTGATCTTCCCTTTTGCCACCTCAGAAAGGAGTGACAAAATGCTGCTCCTTTCACAGCTGGCAAAAAGGGCACCCCAAGAGTCGGCGCGTGGCTCTTTTTCACCCCTTCCAGCACAGCGCATCAAAAGACTGTGTTGGAAAGATATCCTGACACCGTGTGCTGTGTGTAATGGCACGTGGTGTCAGGACATCTTGGGGAGGGGTTGAGGTGGCCGGCATGCAGCTGCCCCTCCCCATCCATGCCTCCAGGATGGCCCAAAGGGCCCGTCTGTAGAGGCCCTTAGTGTGTTAGAAAACGTCTGTCCTGTTTTATTGACATGAAAATTGTATGAGGTAGATTAAATTGAGAGTGAATAGTTCAGAACAATCCATATTTGAGTAAGGAGTGAAAATCAGATTTCTGCATTTCAGTTCAAATGCTTTCTCTGAGTAATAATTCCCAGATTATGTACTGGCATATAAAAGCGTCTCATGATGAAAGAGCAGCTAAGAATATCTTGATTAAAAGAGAGGGAGAGAACAGAAGAACCACAGTGCCTTGGTCCTGCTGGATTTAAATACAGAGGACTCTTCCTGCTTTATATTTTCATGATTTAATACCCTGCCAATTGCCTCTGGGCATAGGTAATTCTATCACATTTCTGCATTGGTTGATTGGATCATTCAGTTGCTCCCACTTCAGAGGCTCAACAAAGTTATTTCCCCTCAGTGAAAACTCTTCTCTGAGATGTTGTAGTCTTTATTGGCCAAAAGCATGCTTCTGTATTTTGTTTTAATTTAGAGCAAAATCTGTGTTGACTGGAAATTCTTTTAAGAATATACCAGATCTGTTTCTCTTTCTCATATATATAGGTTCATTCCTTCTATCCCAAATATAATTTTTGGCAAATTTTGATAAATTATTTAAAAACAAACTAAAATTACTCCTTCCTACTCCACTATCATATATGCCAGCCAAATGCAATCATCAAATGAAGTTATTCCCATATAAGGATTATGGGGAAAACAACCATGTTGTATGTGGACACTATTATATGTGTTCTGAGGAGCCTCTCAGAAAAAAAGAGAGAGAGAGGTCTACCCTATGGCTGAATATAGATCAAAACTGTAACAGCAAAACATTGGAAGCCCTGGAAGGATGAATTATGTCAGTTTGGAAGGATGAACTGAGCAATTTTTTCTGCATTTTTTTTAAAATCACCTTTTCTTTTCATCTGAAATAGGAATACATTTGTGAACTTCATAAATTCCTATTGTGAATGAACTGAATTAAAATTGTCATTTCTAGCCTTGGCTGTCAGAAATCTGGAAACCCTGCTGGACCTAAACCAGACTGTGACATACTGCTGCTGCTAATATGCTATCAAGTTGACTCTGACTTATGGCAACCCTGTCATAGGTTTTTTTTTTTCTTTTTCTTGGCAAGCTCTGTTCAAAGAGTTTTGCCTTTGCTTTCCTCTAATACTGAATGTGACTTGCTCAAGGTCACCCAGTGGGTTTCCATGGCTGAGTGGGGATTTGAATACTATCGCCTGGAGTATTAGTCCAACACTCAAACCACTACACCACATTAGCTCTCTATGTAATCAGTACTTTCTCCATATACAGATAGCAAAGTTTTTAACATAGGGTAGTTGGTGTGAAGCTAGGGTTAGTCTCTCATAGAGTAAACTACCAGAGTAGGAGCAGCATTGGTTTTTGGCAACTTTATTCAGTCAGAGCTCATTTCATATCATTGCAATGATGAGAAGGGTGACAGGAATTTAGCGTAACCTTGTAAGGAAGCAGCTGTTTTATTCTTAAATTCAGTCACACACAGTAAATCTTGAGAAGAGAGAAACTCCACACTAACATGTTTATTGCAGTGATCAGCCAGAACTACCTCCCAAATATATTGCAAATGTTTAGGACTTGTGCTTTTCTCCTCATTACACTGATAACAAAACAAGAATAACTTTGTTAATTGCAGAGGTGCTTTATTACTCTTTGAAATTTAAGAGCCCCATTCTGGGCATGTGGAAAGAATCAAAATGACACACCCACAGAGGAAAGGATAGGAAGATCCTGTGATGCAAATGGCAGTTTTAGGGGATGGGAATGATTTAGACTAGCGGGATCCAAAAACAGCATCTGAGAAGGAGTAAGGACCTAGAGCCACTTCTTGATCACATTCCCTCCTGTGCTGTGTACATTCTCCCTAACAGTTTGTGGTTTGATTGCCATCCCTCATTCTTCCTTCCAGGAATCCAAAGAAACCTGCCTGTCATCCCCAGACAATTTCAGATTCAGTCAGCTTACAGAGCCAGGTTTATTTAGATTTAACATCTGACTTATCCTCTGCCATGGATTAGGTGCTGGGTCCAACTCACAAGATTGCTGGGCATGCAGTAAGAGAAAGGAAAGTCCCTGAGTGTAGACATCCAGTCAGGTGACTCTGCTGTTGTTTATTGGGTTTATTCTTTTGACATGCTATCACAAATGTGTGGACAGCATAATAAATAGTCCCTTTATTAGCAGAACTAAGTTGTGAACCAGATATCCTATCAGTTCTAACCTTGCCATGAATAGATAAGTGGTCTTAGACAGACATTTTAGAAAGCATATCTTAAGTGCAAGGTGATGTGCCTCTCTTTTTCTTCTCTCTCTAGTTTTCCTCATACAAAAGGGGTTTTGCAGTTTCAGTCTCAAGCAATGCCATCTAAGATTGAGAACGACCCACCTGGAACCCAAGAGAGCCACCACCCATCCGCCAGTGTAGAATATATGGAGCTAGCTGAGGTATCCGCCAGTACGGGGAACAGCTTTGGACAGAGTGAGAACCCTGACTCATTCAGCCTAGCATTATTATATTAGGTTCCTATATTTAATTGGCCCTTCATGTGAGGATATAATTGCTGTTGCTGCTTCTGCTGCTACTATTATTAATTATATCTTCCACCACCCCCTCCTCTCAACACATGCAGTGGCTAAAGCAGGGATGCACCAGGGGTGAGCAACTGCCATGGGACCTGTGACCTTTTTTTTTTTTTTTTTAAATGCTGGCTAAATGCTCAAGGGCCTCAATTTTTTATTTCCATTTTGGGGGTGAGTGGGTGGTTTAATGTCTTTTTATTTAAAAGCACAGACAAGTTAGGTTCCTATATGTAAAATAGATTGACAATTAGCTGAAAGCAGCTGAAAATTATTTACTGTACTGTTAACCTCATGTATAAGTCGAGGACAGGTTTTAGAGGCAAAATTATGAATTTTGATATGACACAAGGATAAGTCAAGGGTAAAGTTAAAGGGCATATAACAAAGACTATAAAGGATGAAGCAAAGGGAAACAATACCAAAGAACCTACAAAATTCCATCAAGCACAACTGTTTTTGCTCATCCTAAAGGCTGGGTGGATGAGAGAATAGAGGGGGGAGTTAGTGCGTCCAGGACAGATTACACTCTTGCCTTTCATCAGGGGATGATTCCTTTTTAAATAAGTGTTAAAGTTCAGTACTTACATTGACCTGTGGATAAGCTGACTCAGTTTTTTTGGGGTCAAATTTTTGACCTAAATTTCTAAACTTATACATGAGTATATACAGTGATATTAAATTCATAAAAAACACCATTCATTGTTAATAAATAAATTTTCTAATTATGTATGTTTGATTCCATGCATTGGTTAATTTGTATTTATTGTATTGTATTTTACCTAGATAATTTGTTTAATAACTGTATTGTACAGGTTTATTTTATTATTCCTTCCTTCTAGAATCATAGAATCATAGAATCATAGAGTTGGAAGAGACCACAAGGGCCATCCAGTCCAACCCCCTGCCATGCAGGAACTCCCAATCAAAGCATCCCCGACAGATGGCCATCCAGCCTCTGCTTAAAGACCTCCAAGGAAGGAGACTCCACTACTCTCCGAGGGAGTGTGTTCCACTGTCGAACCGCCCTTACTGTCAGGAAGTTCCTCCTAATGTTGAGGTGGAATCTCTTTTCTTGCAGCTTGCATCCATTGTTTCGGGTCCTAGTCTCTGGAGCAGCAGAAAACAAGCTTGTTCCCTCCTCGATATGACATCCCTTCAAATATTTAAACACAGCTATCATATCACCTCTCAGCCTTCTCTTCTCCAGGCTAAACATCCCCAGCTCCCTAAGTCGTTCCTCATAGGGCTTGCTTTCCAGACCCTTCACCATTTTAGTTGCCCTCCTTTGGACACGCTCCAGTTTCTCCACATCCTTTTTGAATTGTGGTGCCCAGAACTGGACACAGTATTCCAGGTGAGGCCGGACCAAAGCAGAATATAGTGGCACTATTACTTCTCTTGATCTAGACACTATACTTCTACTGATGCAGCCTAAAATTGCATTGGCCTTTTTAGCTGCTGCATCGCACTGTTGACTCATGTTCAACTTGTGGTCCACCTGGATTCCTAGATCCCTTTCACACGTAGTCTCATTCAGCCAAGTGTCCCCCATCGTATATCTGTACTTTTTGTTTTTCCACCCTAAGTGCAGTACCTTACATTTCTCTGTGTTGAATTTCATTTTGTTAGCTTTGGCCCAACTTTCTAGTCTGCTCAAGTCATTTTGAATTTTGATCCTGTCCTCTGGGGTATTAGCTACTCCTCCTAATTTGGTGTCGTCTGCAAATTTGATAACTATGCCCCCAATACCGTCATCCAAGTCATTAATAAAGATATTGAATAGCACTGGGCCCAGGACAGAGCCCTGTGGCACCCCACTGGTCACTTCTTTCCAGGTTGAAAAGGAGCCATTGTTGAGCACCCTTTGTGTTCGACCAGATAACCAATTACAAATCCATGTAACAGTTACTTTGTCTAGCCCACATTTTACCAACTTGCTTGCAAGAATGTCATGGGGAACCTTGTCAAAGGCCTTACTGAAATCAAGATATACTATATCCACAGCATTCCCTTCATCTACCAAACTGGTAATTTTATCAAAAAAAGAGATCAGATTTGTCTGGCATGACCTGTTTCTCTGAAACCCATGTTGACTTTTTGTGATTATGAAATTATCTTCCAGATGTTCACAGACTCTCTGTTTAATGATCTGCTCCAGAATCTTTCCGGGTATTGATGTCAGACTAACTGGACGATAATTGTTGGGATCCTCTTTTTTCCCCTTTTTGAAGATGGGGACAACATTTGCCCTCCTCCAGTCCGCTGGGACCTCTCCTGTTTTCCAGGAATTCTCTCTGTGTGTTCTCTCTGTGTGTATGTTAGGCACACACTTTAGATTGTATGCCTCTGTCAGGACCTACTGTTTTAGGTTGTTGTACCTGTAAAGGACCATGTATATTGAGGGTACTATATAAGCAACAACAACAATTCCCAAGCATGCTTGATTAATTACTATTACATTTATAATTATGTATACATGAATCTTACATGAACTCAAATTGACTTTAATATGATATTGCCTAGTAATATGATATTGACTACCCAGTAGCCCAGAGCTACTCAAAGGGGACCAGGGATTGCCCATGAGCTAATGGCTGCCAGTCACTGGTGAGATTCCAGAATGGAAAACAAAGAAACAACCATTTGTGGCCAATGGGCAGAAATTTGATACTGCTCCCTGGTGCAATGGAAAGAAATAATAGCTGTTCTCTTGTATCAAATAGCTTGGGAAACATTGCCATAATCATTTGATCATCAGTATAATAGTTTATCCTGTTATTTAATGAGTTAATCAGGATTAAAATCATTGTAATTTCTTTTGCCATTGGTTATATCGCATTACTTTGGAAATGGTAACACCAATTTTTAAAAGAAATATAATTTCTGTATAGCACTGCCACACTGTAGGACTGCAAAAAGGGGTTTGAGGGTACATTTGCTAATCCTTGTTTTACTTGAAGGGACTAACAATCTAAAACAAATGTGTTGTTGCTGATGATGTGTGCCTTCAAGCCATATCTGAGTTATGGTAACCCTAAGGGAAACCTGTCTCAGGGTTTCTTGGCAACATTTGTTCAAAGGAGGTTTGCCTTTGTCTTTGTCTGAGGCTGAGAGAGTGAGACTTGCCCAAGGTCACCCAGTGGGTTTCATGGCCAAGTGGAGAGTTGAACCTGGCTCTCTCAGTGTCCAGTGCTCAAGCCAGTAAACCAAACTGGTTCAAATTAAAAATAGGCACTGGTAAACAACAGAGGAAGAAGTGGAGAAGGAAGGCATGGAAAATGAGGCAATCAATATTATGAGTATTGCATGTGGAGTGATTTGGAAATTGGAAATTGTTACAGAAATGCTGAATATGATCAAAATTGCACACATAGCTATCCCCAAAATACATTGCAAAAGCCTAAATGGTCCTGAGAGAACCACTATAAATTAGCTTGGGGAATGAGGTAGGGTCTGTAAGAATTATTCAGGCATATATTTAACATGATAAACTGAAAGAATGGTGCCAGTATATTGAATAAATAACAGAACAGGCCTCGGAGCTGCTACAGTCCACTGAGTAAATAATAACATTTTAAAATTGCTTCAAGTATTTTGTTACAGAAGAAAATGGCCTCAAAGAAAACTATTGAGTGTGTTTCACATGGTTGATTTTCTTCTCTTCGTAATTCTGCAGGTGACCTCCAATTTTCATGTACTCTGAGTAAGCTTTCAGATGGACATTAGGACTTGTATATTTGCATTTCTAATACCCTATGGATCAGAGCATAACAACATTTTTTAAAAAAATAAAAGAACCCCTGACCTGTATGCCATTCTAAAAGCACCTAAAGCATACTTCTTAAACTCTAAGCACTAAGGCAATGCTTCCAAGCAGACATTCCCTAGTGATATTGATCAAAATATATTGTGCAAATAGTCTGTCTTTTCTTGTGTAATGGCTTAATTGTGGAAACACACACAAAAAAGTAATAGGAAAATATAAGAAAGTTAGAAGTAAAAGACAATATTGTCTTACTATAAATATATGTGAATGACTGCTCCAAAAAGCTTCATTTGGAAGTAGCAAGGGTGGCAGTGATTTCTATTTTTCCCTTCCTCAATTATAAATCACCCTCAGAAATTCTGCTATGTGGGATTTTTCCCCCTACTCCCAAATTATTTGGATGTTTTTGTCTGTTGGATTAGAGGTAGATTTGCAGGGTGTTAGCCCCCTTTCTCAGAAAGATGAAGACTGAAATTAAGAATTAGGGTACATCTACACAGTAGAGATTATGCAGTGTAACACAACTTTAAACTACAAATACCTGAATTCTATAGGATGGAGCCATGACAGTTAAAGTGGTGTCAAACTGCATTATTTCTACAGTGTAGATGCACCCTTAGGCTGCATTCACACTGCAGAAATATCCTGGTTTGACACCACTTATGGTTTAGTGCTATGGAATTCTGGGAACTGTAGTTTGGTGAGGCACCAGAGCTCTAACAGAGAAGGCTAAATGTCTCACAAAACTACAGTTCCCAGAATTCCATAGCATTGAGCCATAGCTGTTAAATTGGTGACAAACCAGGTTATTCCTGCAGTGTGGTTGCATCCTGTGGCCACAAACACATCTGGAAAGTCTTATGTTCACATAGTCACATTGATGGCAATCACATGGTTGCTTAGATGCATGGGCACATTGATGATTGTGCATTACAAGTGGTGATTGAGCACATGGGGAAAGCAGAGAGACAGTATGTAGGACATGTAGGAAACCCCGATTGTCTAAAGCAGGGGCCGGCAAGCTATGGCCCGCAGGCCGGTTCCACCCCAGGGCCCCACGCTTACCGGCCCAGGCGGACCCCTGCCGCTACTGCCGCCGGCACAGCCACCTGCCACTGCTGCTGAGCTTTTTGGCCGCCACGCAGCTATGCGTGCGCGACCGCCATTTTGTTTTCCAAAATGGCGTCCGCAATGTGTTTGCGCCGGGGGTGTGTGGCGGTAATTCCCATTTCCAAGGCCTCCCTGCTTGATCCTGGGGCAAATTCACCCAAGGATCGGGGCAGGGGGGCCTTGGAGGGACCTTTCCAAGGTTCCTCTGGTTGATCCTGGGGTGAATTCACCCCAGGATCAAGGAGAGGCACCTTGGAAACGGTCCTCCAAGGTGCCTCTGCTAGATCCTGGGGTGAATTCGCCCAAGGATCGGGGGGGGGGCTTGGAGGACCATTTCCAAGGCCTCCCCGCTCGATCCTGGGGTGAATTCGCCGAAGGATCGGGACAGGAAGGCCTTGGAGGGACCTTTCCAAGGTTCCTCCGGTTGATCCTGGGGTGAATTCGCCCCGGATCAAGCAGAGGCACTTGGAAACGGTCCTCCAAGGTGCCTCCACTCGATCCTGGGGCGAATTTATCCAAGGATCGGGGTGGGGGGGCCTTGGAAAGGCCCCATGGTGGCTGTCAGGGGGTGCGTGCAGCTCCCGCACAACCAGCCCCCACACCATTCCCCCCCTCCCTGCCTCCCCGGCAACAAAGGTTGCCAACCCCTGGTCTAAAGCCTCATCACTCTAATAGCAAATGAGACAAGGGAGTGTAGAGATAATGCTTTGAGATGCATTTTCCAGCTTTCCTAAGAAGAAATGTCAAATCAGGCTTGGCAGCTTACTTTCACATGAAGTTCAACAACAACAAATCTCTGATTTCATGGCTTCTTCTGACTCCATGGTAAGTTTCTGTATCTGGCCTAGATCCCAAAGAGTTTCCTTGGAAGTAAAATAATAGGTCTCTGTTAATATCTTCTGTAGGTCCCCATTAAGAAAGTTCCCTTGAAACTTTCCATCTTTGTCATTGGTCATGTATACATGGAGGAAAATAAACATTCCCACCCTGTGCCTGCACTAACCTGTTTAGATCATGGATCTAAAGATTGATCATGGATCCAATCTGTGTTCCAGCACAGTTCTCCAAAGTAAAAAGAGTCCCTGTTTGCTATGAATCAAGCCAGAAACTTTGGAGAATCCCCTGGATGTGCAGACCATGTAGTGATGCAGGGACTGGGGAGGGGATGAGGAACATCAGTAGGTGGGCATAAGAGGTCAGAAGGAGCCACCTTGGGCCAGGTGAAACACTAACCCAGGGGAGTGTGTTGACAGTGCTGCTGGTATTGGCCCATTGTGAGTGCCAGTTGTGTAGATCTTCTCTGCAGATCTGGAAGCCCCAATGGTAAGCCAAGTTTTCCCATCAGTGCAGACTCTGTCATTGTTATCACCACCATTTACATTTCTTGTCTGCCTTCTTCCCCTCAAAAGAAGAATCAAAGACTATATGAAAATTTACAAAAACAATCTAAAGTATAAGAGAAGATATCCCGATATTTTTACCAAGCAGGAATCTCTAAAGGTTACTTAAGGTGAAATTTCATGGTAGCCTTAAGCATGCTCCCTGTAAAGAGTGGCATGGTTCAATGTCCCTATGTGCTCATTTGACCTTTTTAAAGTGTGTCATAGTTGCAAGGACAAAATGTCTATCACTAGGTTATGGTCCATTGTGAAATGTTAGGAGTGCCCTTATCCGTTATTATATCCACTGATTGTACACATTCCTGCCCATGAGCAAGTCATACTGTGTTCAAATGAATTTACATCCAAGTAAACAGATATATTATTGTGATCCTAGACTAGGTATATTATTGCATATTATATTCATTGAATATAATGGAGTTTCCCAGCAAGCATGCATCCAATTTCTCTGCATGTGTAGTACAATGCTTTCTATTTGCCTTTGTGGAAAAAGTGGAACACAATATCCAGGACACTCTCTCAGCTGTGTTTTACCTCTTCATACAGCAATGGGTTGTCTTTGTTTTATTGTCCTTCAATTATTCATTTCCTTCTCCCAATGATAAAAAGCATCTTTATGGTAATACAGCAACTAATGAATGAACTGATGTGGATGGGAGAAAAGATCATGTTCCCATATTCATGGACAATTTAAACTTTCTTTGTATACTATCCTTTAGCTTTAAAAACACCCAAGGGAAAAAAAAACCTAATCACAAGTTAGCTGCATCCACCACATGAAATGCAATAAATTAACAAGCTGACAAAAATTGATTGCTAACCACCACTAACAAGCAGTCTGTTGTCTAATGGTCCAGAACCAAGTTGTTTGTTGCTGATGTTCTAAGAAGCTGAGAACAACTAAATTCACTGAGCTGCATTCTGCTTTTTGATGTAAATCAGAGTAACACTGTTCTAAATAACTTAATTGAAGCTCAGGATTGACTAAAACTCTTTACGAAATAGCACTCCAAAGTTATTTAGATGGAAAAAACAGAATGAATGTTTTTCTACATAATGAATCATTATGTAGAAAAACATAGATAAGTGTATGCCTGTCATAAAAGTTATCCAGGGTGAAACCATATGCACAGCCAGCATTATGTAGTGCTTTGAGTGTTGGTTTATAACTCTGGGGACCAGGTTTGGATCTCAATTCAGACATGGGAATCCACTGGGTGGCCTTGGGTACGTTGCACTTTCTCAGTCTCATAGGAAGGTAACAGCAAACCTTCACTCAACCTCATCTATCTCACTGGATTGTTCAGGGTGTTGGTTATTTCTTTCTGTGTTTTAATCCATTTATCATCCCCATCCATTGGTTTATGTGAAACATTCGCACCAATGTGTCATAAGAAATAGTTGCAGTCATCAGTCAAACAGAGATGTAGGGGCGATCTTTTACTGTGCCACAGTTGGCTTATTCGTCTGCATGCATCAACCACTGTAGCAGCTAATATGTGTAGGCACCACTGAATCAGTTTTTGGGTCAATACATTGGTAAATCCCATTGCTTCAGTGGTTCTACACTACCAATGAGATCTAGACCATAATGTTGTAACATTTGATCTTTCTTGTTTCAGGAAACTAGTAATCATATCCCCCTTGGAACATTATCATCTTTTTTGAGATCTACCCATGAAAACTAGGGCCTTAGATGAATACAGAAACTATGGGGGGGGGGGGGCAATAAAACACTTTCATGATGGAGGAAACTGTGATAATGCAAAGCCAATTTTAAAAATTAATCTGCCACTTTGTAGAGAGAGAGAGAGAAATAGGTCAAGAACCTCCCACTGGACAAATGAAAGCACATGGATGAAAGAAGGGGAGGAACTGAGATTGTTTGAGGGAGGTGTAAAGAAGCTATTTCTCTCGATAAGAAGAACCAGAAGTTTTCATGGAAGAAACACACAAGATGAATAGCATATGTTACTATCTGTATACCTACTTTTCAAATTGGCTCTTAATCTTGTGATTTGCTCTCTGG
Source organism: Phrynosoma blainvillii (assembly GCA_026167975.1). Classification (NCBI taxonomy): domain Eukaryota; kingdom Metazoa; phylum Chordata; class Lepidosauria; order Squamata; family Phrynosomatidae; genus Phrynosoma; species Phrynosoma blainvillii. Next base: position 185,742,418 of record JANUYF010000004.1, on the reverse strand, counting down.
AAAGTCAAACTTTTAACCAATCCTGGTTATGGATGTGATTTCAAAGAGCTTGGATATATGTTACATTCATCATGTTGCCATGCTCTGTTGGTTGAGTTTGAAAATGCTGGTGCCTTTTCCACAGGAGGTGGGGAGGGTGGTGTGTGTGTGAGATAATTGGACAGCCAGAACCTGACAAGTTACTTTTCAAAAAGCAGTTATTTACACTTACATTTTAAAGGACCCACAATCATTAGTTACTTACATAGTTGCAATTTGTTTTAAAAAGTTACCAGACTTTTTTTTAAAGCAGTAAAATAGTTGCACTGAGTTGCAGGAAAAAATGTGAGTGCTACAAGTTTTTGGGCTCTGGTATGAAACAAACATTTCCTTCATTGTTTCCCAAGCATTCACAACACAACATGTGCAAAGCATAGCATGAACCACTTGAACTCTTCCCACATTTAATGAGACCATAAATATGTAACTATAACAATTAACTAATAACTGCAAAAGGTGCCCTGGTGAAGCAGTGGTTAAATGCCTGTACTGCTATAAACCTTCTTTATTTACAGATTATTTGTATATTTCTTTATGTATCTTCCATCCTTATATTACAGTTCAAGTCATCTTTTGTCTCTAAGTATTCCATAGTTACTTTGCTTCTTTAATTTCATCTTGCTTTTATATATTCTTCAATTGGAGCCCACTCTTTGTCCAGTCTATTTAAGTCTTTATGATTTACTAAAGCAGTAAGCCTATCCATTTCTTTCATTTCTATTAATTTCAATAACCAGTCATCCACAGTAGGTACCTCTTCTTTTTTCCATTTCTGAGCTATCAACAACCTTACTGCAGTGATCAGGTAGAGAAAAATCCTCCAGTATTTCTTCCCTGTAACCGGGCCTAGTTTATTTGTCATATTCAGTAAATATAACTCCGGACTTAACTCATATTTAATTTTTAACATTTCTTGTATTGAAATATAAATTCTTTCCCAGTATGTTTTCATTATGGAGCATCTCTACCAAGTGTGGAACCACAATCTGACATTTTGTTTACATTTCCAGCATTTGTTTGTTTTTACATTGTAAATTCTTGCAATCTTCATGGGAGTTAAATACCACCTTTGTTCTATTTTCCAGAAATTTTCCTTCAAATCTTGCAACTTGTAAATTTTTCTGTTTTTTTCCCCCTAGCATTTTCCCAACTGATTAATTATTTTAATAGCAAGTGCAGTTAAACATATTTAAGAGACATAGGGGGGTTGCAGACTGCCAGAAATAGTGTGAATTCAGTCCAGTTTTAGGGTTAGGGTTAGTGCTAGGGAATCATGGGAACTGTTATTTTTCTGAAACATTGAGCCTTCTCTGTCAGACAACTCTGATGCCACAATAAAATACAGTTCCCATGGTTCCCTAACTCTAACCCTAACCCTAAAAGTGGACTGAATTCACACTATTTCTGGCAGTCTGCAACCCCCCATAGAAAGGCACAAATTTATGACTATATAGAACAGGTGCTTACTGTCAAAGAACTATAGGAAGGAATAGTTGGGATATAGTATTTAGAGAATGATTTGATTCTGCAAAGTTTATTATATATCAAATATGTATATTTGAATATATAAATAAAATCTTTAAAATTTTTTTTAAAAATGCCTATACTGCAGCCACTCATTCACAAACTGCAAGGTTGCGAGTTCAATACCAGCCAAGGGCTCAAGCTCGACTCAGGCTTGCATACCCAGATTGTTGGGGGCAATTAGCTCACACATTGTAAACAACTTAGGGAGTGCTTAAGTGCACCGATAAGTGGTATAGAAATATACTTGTTATTGCTATTGCAACAATTAATTGTTTCTGGTTACTTCTAAGATATGTAATAGGGAATCAAGAGTATTGGCCTTTCTTCTTTCCTGCCTTCCTTTACCCCTAAATCCATGAATTAGTTGCTAATTTCCCCTACCAATTTGGACAAGGTAAACAAGATGAGAAATGATAAATACTAAGCACTTAGTGAAAAGTAGCTAATGGCTCTATTTCTTCCCTTCAGATGTTTTTGTCGTTAGGCTTAAGACTTCACAAAGATTGTGTAAAAGTGGCTTTTTAATGTAGTAACTTCAGTCAGTCTTGCGGTCATTGGTGTATCTGCAGATCTTCAGATAGGGGAGGCTAACTATCTAGGTGTAGAACCTGTGTGATGTTGTGGTTTGAGTATTTGAGGCTAGAACTCTGGAGACTAGGGTTCATATCCCTGCTCAGTCAAGGAAGCCCACTGGGTGACCTTAGGTAAATCTCACTTTCTCAGTCTCAGAGGAAGGCAATAATAAATCTTGCCAAGAAAACCTTGTGATAGTTTTGTCTTAGGGTTGCCATAAGTTGAAAATGACTTAAAGGCACACAACTATTTGGGTGCCCCTTCAGATTTTTTTTTAGCAGGATAATTTCCAGAAACTAGATTAGACCCTGAAGCATAAAGTTATATAATTAAACACTGCAGTTAGGATTATTCATGCCATTGTGGGCCTTTGCAGACTGCCAGAAATAGTGCAAATTGAGTCCACTTTAAGGGTTAGGGTTAGTGCTAGGGAATCATGGGAATTGTTTTTTTTTTCTGAGACATTGAGCCTTCTCTGTCAGAGAGCTCTAGTGCCACAATAAAATACAGTTCCCATGATTCCCTAACCCTAACCCTTAAAGTGGACTCAATTTGCACTATTTCTGGCAGTCTGCAAAGGCCCTGTATTTCCCATTTGTACCTAAAGCAAGCAAGCAAGCAAGCAAGCAAGCAAGCAAAGCAGCTTCATCTACATACCACTTCATACCGTGCTATGCAGTGTCTAAGGACCTTGTCACACGCGGGCCACAAAGCGATAAGAAACCGAAATAAGAATAAATCCAATACTATACCGAAATGAACTGAAACAGTCCCCACAATACGTAAATGGCTATCAGACGCAACTAGCATCATTGCGCAATTATCGCGCTTCCATAAAAGTGCATCCTGGATACATATTTGCCGTTCACACACAATTCAGAAAATCCCGGACATGGCCCTGCGCCAGCTTGGGAGGGAGGGGTTTGGGTGACAGCCGGCTGTCAAACACACGCCTCCTTTCCAAGCCGGCGTGGGGCCGGGACTCTGAGCAGAATGGAGCCCGCGCCGGCTTGTCAAACACACCCCTCCTTCCCAGGGTCCCGGCCCCGTGCTGGCTTGGAAAGGAGGGGTGCGTTTGACAGCCAGCTCAGAGTCCCGGCCCCGCGCCGGCTTGGAAAGGAGGGGTGCGTTTGACAGCCAGCTGTCAAACACACCCCTCCTTCCCAGGGTCCCGGCCCCGCGTCGGCTTGGAAAGGAGGGGTGCGTTTGACAGCCGGCTGTCAAACACACCCCTCCTTCCCAAGCCGGCACAGCGCAGGCGGGGGCGGGGAAATGCTCCACAATACGTATTGGGGAAATGATCCCCAATATGTATTGTTTGTACACATGTATTTGGGAGACTCGAGCATTGCGCAATGATTTCGGAAGCGCATTTGTACTTCCTAATTAAACCGAAATTCAAAAGATCTCAATCCGTTTCGGATTAGTTGTGGGTTTTTAGCGGTTCTGTGCGACGTCGTGTAAACACACGCAAAATTAATACGTATTAGTTCCGGATTTCTTTTGGAAGCTTTCTGCTTTGGACCCTGTGTGATAAGGTCCTAAGTGGTTTACAACTGTAAGCTCATTGTCCCCCAACAGCTGGGTACTCATTTTATCAACTTCAGAAAGATGCAGGCCTGAGTCAAGCCTGAGCCCTGGCTAGAATTGAACTCGCAACCTTGTAGTTTATGAGTGAGTGGCTGCAGTACAGACATTTAACTACTGAACCACCAGGGCACTAATGGTTGTGAGAACTGGACAGTAAAAATAGCTGATAGGAAGAAAATCAACTCATTGGAGGTGAGGAACTGGAGAACTGAAAATACCATGGACCACTAAAAAGACCAATGGATGGGTCTTAGAATACATCAGACCCAAACCCTCTCTGGAAGCAAAGATGGCTTAACAAAGGTTGCTGTATTTTTTCCATATCATATTTTGAACATATCACTAGAAAAGACTATAATGTGTGGGAAAGTGGAGGGCAACAAGAAAAGAGGAACACATTCCAGATGGATAGACTCAATCAAACAAACATGGCCAAGAATTGGCAGGAGCTGAGCAGGGTAGTTGAGGATAGGATGACTTGGAGGGCTCTCATCCATAGTGTCTCCATGGGTCAAAGTTGACTTGAAGGCAGTTAACAACAACAAAAATTTCAAGTGGGTTAGTCATGTTCGTCTCTTGAAGCAAGAAACAACAACAACAACAACAACAAAATCATAACAAATTAATGATGGAATAGGTTTTGTGAACTAGCATCCACTCCAACAACAGGATGAAGTGTTCTCCTGAGCTGCAGGTATATAAAGACACAGCTGGTAGTAAACATGCATATTTTCTTAGGTTAGAAAAATTCTCAGTATTCTCCGAGCTGTTGCTGGTTTATCTGCACTTGGCTAACAATCACTGATTGATTGTGTGAATGGTCTACTTGCAAGAATATTGAAAGGTTGGGAAATTTATGCACATTTTCTACATGTTCTTTCCTCTGATTTCACATTTTAACTCCCCTTCCCACTCAATCATACTTAATTTATGACCTGCACTGAGTAAAGTGTCTCAATGAGATGTCTCCCTGCACAAATTAACTTAAAGGCACTAGTTGTATAGTCACTTTAAGTCCACATTCTGATAAGAAATGAAGACAATTTCTTTTCAGTTAATTCTTGGTAAGATGTTGCCAACATTCACAAATTTCTTCATACTTGGGGTGGAATAAACTTGGAATTAAAATCATTTAAAGGAGGGATAAAGCAGAATTGACAGATTTGTGCATCCAGACCCAAAGCTTTGAGTACTCAGCCCTCAAAAGTTTGGTTATAGAGTTTGATTCTCAGCTCATCCATGAAACCCACTGGGTGACCTTGAACAAGTCATATACTCTCAGCCTCAGGAAAAGGCAATGGCAAACCACCTCTGAAATCCTGCCAAGAAAACCTCATGATAGGTTCGCCTTCGGATTGCCATAAGCTAGAAATGGCTTGAAGGCACACAACACACATACACTACTCACTGCTGTCTATGTTCAATTAGAAATGCCACTTTTCTCCTGAAAGGAAACTTATTTTTAACAGCTGTATGGTAGGAATATTACAACATAGATTTTTCTTTGTTGGGTTTGACTGAGCCAGCTGAAAGGGGATGGTGTGAATGGGGGAGCATTCTAGTAGTTTTTGAAGACTTTGGGCCAGGGGTAGGCAACCTTTCCCCTTTAAGGGCCGAGGGACTTCAGCTCCCAGAAGCCTCAGCCATGTTGGCCAATAGTCCCATGTTGGCCAATAGTTCCTGGGATTCTGGGAGCTGAAGTCCCTCGGCCCTTAAAGGGAAAGGTTGCCTACCCCTGCTTTGGGCCTTTACAGACTGCCAGAAATAATCCAGTTTAAGGGAGGAAGCAGACTGGCGGCTCTGTGCCACCCAGGGAAGGTGAGCCGCGGGACCGAGGCATCCTCATGCCTCGATCCCATGGCGCACCGCCAATGCCCCAAGAAAGGAGTGCTAAAATAGCGCTCCTTTTATACGTTGCTGAAAGCGCGCCCAAAAAGTGTGAGGTGCACTTTCGGTGACCCTTCCGCCGCAGCGTGTGCGGACGCTGTGGCAGGAGGTTGCCCCCGGAGCGCTGGCCGTGCAGAGGGCCGGAGGCTCCGAGGACGACCACGGGAGGAGGAAGGGGCGCCGAGCGTGCGGCTGCCCCTCCCCTTCCTTGTGCTGAGGACGGCTTTTTAAGCCGTCTGCCGAGGCCCTAAGACCACTTTAACTGCCCTGGCTCAGTGCTAGGGAATCATGGGAACTGTAGTTTATTGGGCACCAGAGCTCTCTGACAGAGAATACTCAATGGCTCAGAAAAACTACAGTTCCCATGGTTCCCTAGTACTGAGCCAGGGCAGTTAGAGTGAACTAAAACCGGATTATTTCTGGCAGTCTGTAAAGGCCCTTTGTCTAAATATCAGTTTTTCTTTCCCTGTTTGAGTCAGAAGAAACTTGAGTGCATGATGTTGTTTTTAAAACTCAGTATGAGATGAACTGAAATTGATAAATTTCCTCATCCTCTATATAGCTCAAGTCAAAATTATCTGAAGGACCATATTTTCCCATATGAGCTTCCTCATGTTTTGAGATCTTTTAGGGAGGGTATTTTCAATGTCCCACTACCCTCACAGGTACATCTGGTGGGAAAACAGGGTCTGCAACTCCCTTCCCAGAGAATTAAACTGGTGCCTGCCTGGTTATGCTAAGAAAGTGAAGAGTTTTCTATTTCAAGAGGCCTAACTACTCAAAAGGAAAAAGGACCTTTCAGAATGTGCTGTACTGTTCATTTGTTGTTTTATTTTGAATAGTTTTATTTTTAGATTGCATTTGTTTTTAATTGGTATATTTTTAATTTTTTATAAAATTTTAGCCTTTGTTTTGGTTCAAATTCCTGCTCGGCTATGAAAATTCACTGGGTAACAATGGACAAGTAACAGTCTCAGCTACAAAGAATGGCAACGGAAAATCCTCTCTGAAGAAACCTGCCAAGAAAACCCTCTGATAATGTCACCATAAGTTGAAAATGACTTGAAGGCAAACAACACACTTACAAGCCAGCTTTTATGCTGAACCTGGAAAAGGGGGGTATAAATAGAAAGAAACAGGAAAAGCAGGGAAGGAGGAGGAGAAGGAGGAGATTTCAAATTGTGTATCAAAAGTCTGGACTTCAAACGATGGGTCATATATTGCCATCTTAAGCATCACACAGCTTGACACTAATTGTATAATTGTAATCACTTGCCAATATTATTTTAGTTAACAAGTCATTACTATTATTTGTTGGCATCCATTTCCATGGAGATAACTTTGTAAAATTGTGCCACCAGTTCTTCTGGACCTAATGAAATGTAACCTGTCTGCATGTGGATTTTTACATAGTGACAGGGCTTTCTTCTAAACTATAATGCTTTCAGATAAAGCTCTTAGCCAAATAACCATGGTGATGAGTACATTACTGAGGAGTTGAGTGATGCCATTGCTCAATGAACAATAGCAGCACTTTGGCAGCAAGGTGCATGGGATACTGGAGAATTTGGTAAAATGACAGCAAATGAGCACAACTCAAGATCTTAAAAATTAGATCATTTCCCCTCCTGAAAAAGCTTTGAAAAATGCATACTGAATTTGAACAGTTAAAACAAGAAGTGTGACAATTTGCACCCCACACCTCATCCCCCACCCCCAGATTTTGGATGGCAACAGCCTCTCTCTAGGTAAATCCACACAAACAAAGCTCAGTTGCAGAACTTTCTGTTTATGACACTGGAATAAGAAACAGGATATTAGCTCTATGCTCCCACCAATATCCTGTAAATACCCTGGAATAACATGATGGTTTTCATATGATGTCAAGTGATATCGTCAATATTGCGTGATTATCTCATGAATTAAGCAGCAAAATCACACCACTTTTTATTTTGGGGAAAATCCCAAAAATAAAAAGTGGTGCAATTTTGCTGCTTTACTTATAGGATAATTGTGCAATAATGACAATGTTGTGTGAAAAATGTCACATTATTGTGTGATATTCATGGGATATTGTTGGAATATAGCACTAATATCCTATTTCTTTCCCAGTGTGATAAACTTCTGGGGGTGGGGGTACAAAGTGTTAAAGGGAGTGATATTTAAAATGGCAATCTATAGAGACCTCTAATTGGAAGTCCAGACTTTTGGTATATGATTTGAAATATATTGTTGCTGTTGTGATGGTGGTTTTTAGTTATATGCCACCTTTTCCCTGGTTAAAACAGATACAGCAAGGGCCACATGTGACTAGCAATTTCTCCCCAAAATCACACTATCAAAACTGGATGGCAAATCTCAAATGGCCTTTCAAATGAGCAGGATACATTTTCTTTTGCTTTTCCCTTCTTTTTAAATGTTTTTTTCCCCTTGTGTTTCTTTGACATGCTGTGCTCCAATTTGCTGCTGAATTTCAGTGGGAATCAGTGGTGACTGCTGATGACTTCTGGTTTCCATGTCTATGGGGATTTTCTGGGATTTAGTTTGAACATGAAAGGAGTTTTCCACCTGCTGAACCTGTTTGGGGGATGGATTTCAGCACCTTGGATACATCATAAAATTTTTGACTACTCTGGAAAAGGTTCACCATCCCACTGATACACAAGCTACCTACTACCACTCATGAGGTTGTGTATGGTTGGGCTGGCTGGTAGCATTGGAATCAACCTGCTCACCCCAATGTACCTTGTACACATACCCCAACAATGGTCACAGATATCTGGGATAGCACACACTTCTGCTAGAGGCTGTTGAGAAGTGGCATTCAAACTATGTTCCTGTTGGGTATGCAGACAGCGAAGATCTAGCATACACACCTGCAGAATAGATGCACATAGGCAGGAGTGCCCAGAAGAAGCTTGCTCCAGATGGCACAGAAAAAATCCTCCCACACGCAGGTGCTGCTTTCAGCTTGCTGAAATGAATAGCTAGGCAGTGAGATTTCAGTCAACAAGGGCTTTAACCTTTGTTACAAATATTTACAAAGACACACTGGGTACCAGACATCCGTCTTGAATATTCACAGCTATACAGACTAACAAAGTGCTTTGCCAACCACCAACCACAACTAACCAACGACAGAGATTCTGACTCTCTCCCATATATAGGTGGTCCTCTTGAGAACATGTGACATCCATGCAGTAATGAAACCTTGCTGGTTTCATTCCTAGTGCCTGTTGCATCAGGACTGTTGCATCAGGCCTCTCATGATGCATAACTGGCTTGTCCCATCCACTGTGCATGTGGCATCAGGCTTCCCATGATGCACAGCTTGCCAAATGCTGACTCATGCACTTTAACTGTAGTAACCTTGTTACCATTGCTCCAGTTTCTTTCAGTGGCCACATCCATGTCATTTTCCAGACCAGGGTGCCACATTGTCTTGACAGTTCCTTCAAGGGAAGGATTGAAATTTTTGGAGACTCAGGGCCCCGGCAGACGACTAATAGGGTCGTCGGCAGACGACTAATAGGGCCTCGGCAGACGACTAATAGTGGCGCCCCTTCCTCCTCCCGAGGTTGCCCTCGGAGCTGCCAGCCCTCCGCACGGCCGGCACTCCAAGGGCAACCTCCCGCCGCAGCGTCCGCACACGCTGCGGCAGAAAAGTCAGGGAAAGTGCACCCGACACGTTTAGGGCACACTTTCCCTGACTTCTGAAAGGAGCGCTGATTTAGCGCTCCTTTCAGAGGCGCCGATGGTGTGCTGTGGTGTGGCTGCGTCGCTCCGGCGGCGCACCGTCCCGCGCCACCCCCGACGCTATCGTCTGCTTCCCCCCTCAGACTGCTGCCACACTGCAGAGTTAATACAGTTTGACATCACTTTAATTGTCATGGCTTCATCCTATGGAATCTTGGGCTCTGTATTTTGTTGTGGCACCAGAGGTCTCTGATAGAGAAGGCTAAATAGCTCACAAAATTACAAATTCCAGAATTCCATTGCACTGAGCCATGGCAGTTAAAGTGGTGTCAAACTGCATTAATTCTGAGTGGACAGGCAGCCATAGTATTATCTCATTTTCAATGAGAAAACCAACAATCATTGGGAGGCTCCCTCCTCCGTGAAAACAACCTTGTTATTACAGATCTTCCCTTCTTCCTTACTCTTAATGAAGCCTGTGGGTTTTCACTCTTTGCTAGTACATACTGGACTTTCAAAGTCAAATTTTGTCTGAAGCAAAAAGATCTCTAAATGCCAAAATTTAATTTATTTATATGTACTTTTTCCAAGGAAGAAATATGTCTATAGTGGCTCAGGAGCAACAGCAATTTTTCAAAATATGTATGGGGAGGGGTGGGGGAAGAAGACGACACGTCTTTTATCATACATTAAGATATTCAAATAAAAATAAAATAATGCACAAAAAAAATACACGTAGAAGGAAATAGTCAAAGCTTACTGCATAAATAGAAGGAAAAATCAATATTAACTAATCAAACAAGAACAACTCATTCTATTAGCACCACAGCATCATAGTGCCAAAGGGTCATAGTGGCAACTGATGGTTTCTGTGTCAGTGGAGAAGTGAATCCACTATGGGGTGTAGTTTATTGCTTTTTGTGTGGGAAAATTCCCATGTGATACTGCACCAGAAAGTGAATGCCTCCTTCATTGCAGTCAAAGCATTTGGAGTGAGGAACATATCAAGAAAAGTCTCAGAGGATAAACATTTAAATTAGTACCTCTTTGCCCATCACAACCATCATACCACACACATGTTGTTTAATATAATGCCATACATATTGTTTAATGCAATGCTGCACAGCTATTTATGATCCAAGCAAATTGTAAGGCCAGAGTCCATGTAGAAAGTTTGCCATTGGTGCAGTTGACACAGATAATTCTTTTGGTTTCTTTTGCTGGAAGCCTAGCATTAGTCAGGGATGACATCTCAGAATGCTTATTTTTAGCATATAGTAGACAGACATCACTGCGGGAAGGCTCATATATTTGTTCTTCAGGGGTGAAACAGACCACCCCAAAGGAGTGGCTCTGCACTGCCCCTTTGCTCACTGGATTGGAGCCACAGCAACTGCACACAGGAGTCCTGATCTGGCATTTTTCCAGTGCAAAAAGAAGCAGCAAAATGCCATTCCTTTTTGCATGAGAAAAAGTGCCTATTTCACTGCCACCACAACTCTTCTCTGCTCCTGCAGCATGCAGTGTATAATTGTTGTACTGCAGGAGTGTTTCCATGCTGCCCACCATCTGGTTGGGTGGGTGGCGTAATGCCACTTTAGGGGCAGAGTCGGGGTGGGCGGCAGGTAGTTGCCACACCAAGCTGCCGAAACGCCATCTCTTTTTGCTGGCCTGCTTAGCCCCTCAGTAATCTAAACTGCATAAAGTAAACATTTACTTTATGCGGTGGTAAACCACATACTCACTTTAAAAATCATGCATCTTAATGACAGATGTTCTCAAACCCTGTAATGGTAAATCTCCCTACTCCAAGAAAATTAGTATGTTAGCCTCCCCCTACTCCTACCGAAGAACCAAACTAGATATGTGCTATGTGTTTAACATGGAACTGATCTAGTTACAACTGAAACCAGTGAGAGTTTTAACAACAAAGGTTATGTGAGTGTGAAGTGAGCACCTTCCTTTCACCTGTGACTTACTCCTTACAGGTTTTCAACTATCCCCAAAGCCAAAAGTGGGCAAGACGTATTCAGAGCGAAGATCTGAAGGGAGATAGCAGGAAACAAGCAGCAATTCAGCAGGACTGAAAGGAAGTTCAATGACTCTTATTATTGTACTCTTTTTGCTGTTTAAGTGAAGCCCTTTTCCTGCTTTCTTGTGGGACTGTCCTCAATTGAACCAAATCCATATAGAAATTGCTGTTGTTGCTGATTTACACATTATTGGGCTCTGAAGTAGGACACAGTCTAGTTTATGTATAGGGAATTAAAGAAGGAAAGGAGTACAAGCAAGATGGTTTGGGGGATGTATATAGTTGTATATCTCACAAGCAAAGTAATTAATATTCACAAACAGAAGGTGATCAACAACCAGTACCACCTACCAAAGTAGACAGATTTTTATGGGCCCACAATAAGGTTTTAGATGTTCACACAAAGGCAAGTAATATGGAGAAATCCATGGTGGCCCCATTTTCACTTCAGGTTTTTAGCTAGACATTGTTGAGTTTGGTGGAATTTTCTATGGCCTCAAAATGAATACAATAATGTAGATTTTTTTAAAAAAAAATCTCAATTTTAAAAATCCCATATACTATACTACTGGGACCATCCCTCTGCCCCTTTCCCAACAGTGTATTCCTGTGTACACCACCATCACCTTACGTATAATAATCTAGTATTCATGAGCCATACCCAAAGTGCAGTAAGGTATATTTCTTTTGTACAACATACATAACACATAATAGGAGATAGGTTTTCAATGACACAGATACAGGAATGGTACTCTAAAGCTTTCAAAATAACAGTTTTAAACCTCTCTAAATAAGCACTATTTCCTATTTTGAGAATCATTGCTCTCATTTGCTCCTGTTGCCCACTCATCCTTTTATTTCTATCACTTCATCTATCATGATTTTAATAAGACTGACCCAACAACGTGCAGTAATCATTGCTCTGGCCCAAACTGGAAATTACTCTTAACACAGTGTAATTTCCGAGAGGCACAGTATTTCTGTCTCCATACAGTTAAGACTGTGGCTACTTTCTCATTATAAGCTCCATCTTCACATTCCCCCAAGCTTCAGTAAAACTAATTCTATTCATTTGAAGTTGTACCAGCTTCCCTCTACCTCAGGCTAGAGAGTGTGATGAAACTCTGTCACGGTTTTGACATCTGTTCAGGAAAGAGTAATGAGTTAACAGAAGATGTAAATGCATATTGCTAGTTTCATGGTGGAAGGGGCCCAGAGGTGAGGCACCTTCATTGAACCCATTGCTGGTTAGAGCTTGGAAATATTATTTAAAAACAAAACAAAGCAAAACAAAAAATAATGAGCCAGTGACCATGCCGGCTGGGAACCTCTGAAGCTTGTAGTCCCACAATACAGCTTTTCCAAGCTATTCTTCTAACTCTAAAAACCAAGATCATAACAAACATAGCATCTTCTCATGCTGTCTCAGAAGAACTCCTTGTGCTCCTGGTAAAGGGGGACTGGTGGTGGGGTCTTTTGTTAGATTCAGGACTTAGTAAATACTTGATTTCACATCCTATGGAAGCCAACTACATGGGAATCATAAACCAGGATACTTTTGACCAAATGGAGAAGGAATTACTTCAAAAACAGATGGCATCATCAAAACAACATGTGTTTCCCTCCCTTTCTTTACACCATTTTAGAAGACAACATTCCCTGTATGAAGAATATTGATGGGATATTGTTTCCCTTAAAAATAGTTTAAACCCAAACATTTTAAATAATGCAAGAGAACAAAATAAAAGCTGCCTACTTGCTTGTCTGAAAGTGTTAGCATTCTTTAAGCATGCTAGTATAGACAGAACCCATAGGTGGCAACATTGAATAATCTTTCACAGAAACAATTTCCTTCTACTGTTGCTCTTAATTAAAGTTTTATATATTTATATGAATTATCTTTCCCCTTTGTTTTCAACAACCTTGAATACATATGTATGAAAATGTTTACACATTTAAAAAAAGAGAGAGACAGCACAATAAAAAAGTATACAGACTTAAGCATCAACCTTTTTCTATTTAAAGGCAGGTTTGAGTTTTACTTACTGTAGGTTTCTGGTTTTGACTGTACATTGATGGACCAATTTAATTGTAACTCCAAATCTGTTTACTCTTTCAAGTGGAAATTTGGCTGTATACTCATTCATTTCACCTGTATTTAGGGAAGCCTTTTGTTTTAGAATGTGATGCATTCATCAAGTAATAAGACATGACATTATGTGTATTGTGCTCAATATCTTCACAGGCTGAGTGCAATACAGAGTGTCAGGTTATAGTCTTGATAGTACAGCCTTGAAGAATAGTTTAGAGTGCACATACCAGTGATACTGAGGAAACATTATGGTGAACACCACAATTATGTCATTCTATTTAAAAATAGGCTGCTAATTCTAGAATGCCTTTATTCAGACCTATGTGGGTGACAGATCTCAATGAATCCCAACTGTTTAAGAGGAAGAAGAAATTTGTTTCAGTTCCATTTTGACCACAGTTTATCCAATTCACATTTGAAATGGCTACAGACTGGGATGGAATGTATGAGCTTGTGATTCATGCATTGATAAATAGGTACATTTGAAAAAATAGGTGTTCAGAGGATTACAAGTGTATACAAATCCAGTTTAATCAGTTAGAAACCCCCCCCATATATTTAAAAAATGTATATTACTATTATATTCCTTTAGTAAAAAAACCTGTAGGGAATTACTTGACAGATTGATTGCATTCCAGTTGGCACAAATCAGTCTGATGGGCCTCTGAACTGGAATGAACTTTGGAGGCAGAAATTGGAAAACCCCAATGAGATCACATTTTGGTCCTTGTACCATGAGTGGACAGCTGATATAGCACAGTGGTTTGTGTGTTGGACTATGGGGGGAAGCAGACAGCGCAAAGCGCCGTTTTCGGGGCAAGGAAGGGGAGGGGCAGCTGCACGGTGGGCGCCTCAACCCCTTCCTGAAGACATCGTTGGAGCACCGGACCCTCCGCACATCCGGCGCTCGGAGGATGCCTCTCCACCGCAGCGTCCACACACGCTGCAGCGGAAGAGTCGCTGAAGGTGCGCCGGCAGCCTTTTGCGGTGCACCTTCAGCGACTTGTGGAAGGAGTGCTATTTTAGCTCGGGAATCTCACTAGGTCAACAGGGGCGAATCACAGGTTCTCAACCTCAAGGAAAGGCAATGGCAAACATCCTCTGAACAAATCTCTCTAAGAAAACCCCATGATAGGGTCACCTTAGGGTCACCATAAATCAGAAACAACTTGAAGGCACACAACAACAACAACAACCATGAGTGAAGAGCCTAGCTTCTCTGTCTGCATTAAATAGTTAGGCCATATATAAAATATAAGAAGAAGAAAACTCATGTGCTGCAAAGCTGAATGTCCGTTTGGTTATTGCAGATCACATAGGCTAATGTCCAAGCAGCCTTCCAGTTTATGGACATCCAGTTTGGCAGTTTGGGTTCACCACCTCTGCAGTATTACAAATTTCTGAGTAGCCACCCTGACTTTTTCAGTATCTCGTTCTATTCCCTATTAACATTCCACTGAAAGAGCCTCATAGGCCAAGAGTGCTAGCATGGGGTGAGGAAATACCTAGCTGAAATATTATAGAAAAGGGAAAGTACTGCAGAAGAAAGAAAACCAAAAACAAAGGAGTTTATCACATGGGGAAAATTGGAAGTTTAAATGGGTTGGAACCTGCGATTATCCAGCGTATTAGGTGTAATTGCGTGGATGATTTTCACATGACGTTGCAGACAAACTTCTTGGAATCTGATAGGAAAGTGACATGAACCATCAAATAAGCATTTTCAGAAAAAATACTGCAAATTTGTTTCCATTTCATTCATGAATTCACTTATTTTTGCACAATTGCTCTAGTTTGAAAGCTATTTGTGGGATTCTCCCTGTTTCTGTACTTGTTGCCAGATTTCCCATGATTCTTTGGGGAGAGTAGCCAGGGCTCTTAAAGGAACAGTTGCTGAAGCAAAGACAGGGACACAGAGAAAAAGCTTGCTGCTCCCTCTGTGTGAATGTCTCTTCTCCCTCACCCTTCCCCATTAGCCAGGGCTCTTAAAGGAACAGCCACTGAGGGAAGGCAGGGACACTGGTTGCCGAGAGGGACACAGCCTTTTATGTTGTTTTTCTACCTTTTCTACTTCTTTGGATAATGTTTAGTTCTTTTTATTTAGGTTGGATACCATTTCTTGAAAAGTAAGGGAAAGTACAGTATATTTTTAGAAAGAAAATTGTGTAAATAAAATTGTTTATTTCTCTGGGTGATTTCTGGTGACACAACTACTTCTTCTGTGCAACCAACCTGCCTGATCTGACACTTTGGCCCAATGCCAGAACCCTTGAGTTAACTGGCAAGGATCCACATGGACAGATACCCAGCATGGTCCCTGCCACTAGGTAGGCTACCCCTTAGGTAGAGGTCCCCTACCTAAGATCCTGGAAAGGATGTTGCCTGTCAGAGTAGTCTAGAGAAGCATCTAACCACCGCATTCCTTTCTCTTCCATGTATATTTCATAAGAAATATCCTTAAACATTACAGTGCTGAACCCCAGAATTTCTGACAGGCTTGTTTTAACTTGGCTATTGCCAACAATCTCATATTCGCGGGATATCAAAGAGAAGCCTTAAAGAAGATTAGAGAGATAATCCTTCCATGCTGGGAGTTGTATTTCTCCAATTAAGCATCCATTGCAAGCAATGAAGAGCCTGGCAAAGCTGACAGAGAAGGAAGATATCAGTGAAGCCCTGACTCTTGAGTGCTTTTTTGGAGTCAGTTTAAATTATCACTTAATAGATAGCTATTACACACACTTCTCTCCTTCAGCGAAAATGTATGATGTACATTATATCAGCATCAGTCGTTAATGAAGTTTCATTAACATAGACAGTGCCATATTAATTGTGGCTGCATACTTAATTCTCCCTCTCCCCACCCCCTGGTCTGATCAGAAACATTGCTTTCACCCCAAATCCCCAATAAAAACCTGTTATTTTCTTCCCCATTTAAAATAATAAAACAAAAACAAAAGATATATCCCCCCTCACTTCTTTTTGGAAAAATGTAACAGAATTCCCGAGGCTCTGCTATAACCCTTTGTGAGAGATATAAAAGCTTTTGCTGTGATGTTCAATAAAAGGGGAAGTTTTGCATCAGGCCCATCTGCAATGACAGATGAAGGAGTTTCTCACTGTTAAAAATGACTGCCACCAGTTGTGCTTCTTCTTTTTTCAACCACAGAAAGCAGCCATATGGGTAGCGTTGGAGCATGATTGAAATGGCAAAGTGTGGGGAGGAAGTGGAGACATGGTTATCTCATTAAATGAAAATATGCACTTTTTGTTTAAAAAAAATAACAACAATACACAATTGGTATATGGCTCTAATCAGTCTGGAAAGTTTATGAAGCATACAGAGTAAGAAGTTGGAGAGGCCTGGAGACAATTAAAAAAATGCCTGCCCTAAATTGCTTTTATTGGAAGAATTGTGCATTGCATTTGCCTATCCCTCATTATATACATAGAGACTCCCTCCTTCTCACTCTTTCTAATTATCATGTGACTTTGGTCACTGAATATTGGAGGCAGTTTAATAGCTCTCTCCCAATATTTTAAACCGCTAGTTACTGTAGTCCAGGGGTAGGCAACTTCCCCCTTTAAGGACCGAGGGACTTCAGCTCCCAGAAGCCTCAGCCATGTTGGCCGATAGTCCCATGTTGGCCAATAGCTCCTGGGATTCTGGGAGCTGAAGTCCCTCGGCCCTTAAAGGGGAAAGGTTGCCTACCCCTGCTGTAGTCAGTAGTCAGTAAGCAATATGTGGTACTTTCTCCCTGCTATCTAAAAGATGGTGAAATTTATTTGTCTTTACCCAAACCATCTCCAGTTAGATTAGGTTTTAGTTATTTTATGTAAATATTTATTAAATCCATTATTGTTTATTCTTAAACTACAAACTGCTTGTTTGTTGTTTTTTGGAGTAAGCCTTTATTCTGTAAGAAGGCAGATTTAGAATAGTCTGCCTCACACTTTTGCTGCTCTGCTGATGAAAGCTGAAGTCTAACAAGTTTAACTTTCATGCTTGCATATTTTTGTTTCCCCTTAAAAGGGTTAACACCCCAGGAAACACAAATTTCACCCTACATTTTTTTGAGTTATGGGCCCAGAAGTGATCCTAGTCTAGATTCAGTGAGGTCTGAAAAAAGGTTCCACATTATTTTTAAACTGCTTCTCCTGAAGATACTGACTTCAAAAAAGATTTTTTTCCCTACTCAAACCAAAAAGAATGGCTTCAACTGATCCTAATTCCACTATGATTACTGAAGTATTAACTGCAACAAATTATAAAATGTGGTAATGGAAAATGCAAATGTACCTAATTATGATGGGAATATTTAAAGCAATAAATGGGAAGAGACCCACAGAAGCAGGAATACAACAACAACAACAGTTTGATGAAAATGCAGAGAAAGCAGAAGCTTATATTTGCTTCTCTATAGATCCCAGCATTACTTACCATATTCAAGGTTAACTGATGCAAAACAAATATGCAACAAACTACAGAAAGTGTTTAATTCTCCCAGTACCTCTAATCAAACAGCTCTCATGATGAGAGCTCAATAAATCAAAGGAGAAGTGGAGCTGGAGAGTAGTGGCTTTTTCCATGCCTTACCACATGATGAAATAATGCATCAATTATTTTCCCATGGGAGATGGTTGTAAAAGTATGTCTTTTGTTGACCAGATTTTCCAGCTAGAAAAAAGATGCACTTTTACACTCTTCTCCCATGGGAAAGGAACTGAAGCACTATGGCATCATGCAGTAAGGCAAGGAGAAAGCCTCTACTCTCTGGCTCTGTTTCCACTTTGTTTTCTCATGCAGTAAGGGCCTTTGCAGACTGCCAGAAATAGTGCACATTAAATTGAGGCACTGCCCTGGCTCAGTGCTAGGGAATCATGGGAACTGTAATTTATTGTGGCACCAGAGCTCTCTAACAGAGAAGGCTCAATGTCCCAGAAAAAAATACAGTTCCCATGACTCCCTAGCACTGAGCCAGGGCAGTGCCTCAATTTAATGTGCACTATTTCTGGCAGTCTGCAAAGGCCCTAAGTCTCTTCATCATTGGTCAGGAAATGAAACAGGAAAGGGCTCTTTAGACACATACAGGGGGTCATTTTGCCTAAGAAGATTTTTAGAGCCATATTTGGCATTTTTTCTCCAAAGCACATTTTCAACTGCTCAGGCATTTTGTTAATTTTTATGGATTTTATAAAGTGGGGTTTGGTTATTTTGTTGGTTATGTTGTTACATGTAATGCATTATTTCCAAACTCTGATCTGCATTCTCATGAAGCCAGCAGAAATGGATCTGGGAGAAAATGTATTGCTGTTGCTGTGTGCCTTCAAGTCATCTCTGACTTATGTCAACTCTAATGTGAACCTCTCATGGGTTTTGCTTGGCAAGATTTATTCAGATAAGGGTTGCCACTACCTCCCCCTTAAGGTGAGAGAATGTGACTTTTCCAACATTACCAGTGGGTTTCAATGACTGAACAGGGACCTGAACCCTGATCTCTCAGAATTGTAGTCCAACATTGAAATCACTATACCATGCTGGCTCCGCCCCCCCCCCCCCCCATACACACACTGCTATGATATTTAAATATGCCCCCAAAAGAGATAAAAAATCCAGCAAGAGGAAACAGAGTAACGTCACCACCACTAGGGCTGGACAAATCTATCATTTTTTGCTTACACCCAATTTGAAGTTGTTTAATCTCATATTCTCTCAGGCATATTAATGAAATACCTCACAAATTTTGGCAAGTTGATATAAAAATGAATTGAATTAACACTTCAGGCACCTACAATGACCAAATTCAACAGGAAATGGTGTTTCCAGAATAGGGAGGATTCTATTGTATGTTTCACTCATGTGTCTATTTTTTTTAAGGTGTCTGTAAGAAGAATCAAAAATAGAGAGAGATTGCAATTCTTAATTTAATACCACAAACACACTGAATACAGAGGAATTCAAACATTGACTTTTTAGAGGTAAGAACTCAAACCCCATACATGGCCAGTTTAATATTAGTTTTGCTTTTCATTGCATAGTTTTAAAACAAACAAACAAATAAATATTTGAATTAATGAAGAAATATATACATTTCGGAAGTTCTCATCCAAGTCCCTACATAACTGTTGACTATCCCAGCATACCTTTCTTATGAAATAGAAGAGCTCTGAATTCTAATATAAATCTATGCTGCATCATGATGTGAATGGTAAAAAGTGAATTTTATGTTCTCTGGACACTGAAAGACTCTAATAAGGGGGGATGCAGGCAGCGAAAAAAAAAAGTCTTCATTCCCAGGAAGGGGAGGGGCAGCTGGACGCTGAATGTCCCATCCCCTTCCTAAGGACGTCATCAGAGCGATGGCCCATCCACATGACGAGCACTCCAATGACATCCTTTTGCGGCTCCCCTTTCGTGGTTTGCGGAAGGAGCGCTATTTTAGCTCTTCTTTCGCAGGGGGCGAAAGGATTGAGGCTGAGGTGTCCGGGAGCTTTGGCCTCAATCCTCCGCTTTCGGGGGCAGCCCAAGGCCGCCTGTCTGCTTCCCCCCTAAGATGATTAAAATGAAACTGTACACAATTGTACCCAAATAACTCATTTGCGCATGTACTTACTAGAATGTAAATCTGTGCTAATTTTATTCTTGAAAGAAGGAAGGAATATTTTTCAACATTTCATGGTATTTGCGTATGTGTATGTGTGTGCAGAAAAAAAAGCTTATTTTGCATAGGAAGCTGCTCTTTCTGCATAGAAATCATTTCTGCACACAATAATTATTTTCTGCACAGAAAATGTGACATATGAAAATCCTATGCATAAAATCTGTGCAAAATAAATCCCAAATTATGAAGACTTTTGTCAGCCCAGGATTCTTCACATCAGGGTTTTCCATACACTTAAAAAACATAGGTTCTGACAATTTTGTTTGGTATATTTTTGAATTTTCTCTCAATCCCTAGTGTTTGTTGAGAAGGAGGTAGGTAAATGTGGTCCAACACATGTTTTGGGGCTACATTTAATATAATCCCTCACCACTGACTAAAGTGACTAACTTTGATGGGAGCTGTACATCAAAAATTTCAGGGAGGTGATAGCAGCCCACTTGTTGAACATTCCTGACAATCTCAAGGTAAGGAAGGATATTGCCCTTGACCATTTATTTCCAATTTGTCACTACTATCCAATGGTCTTAATCACCTTCTACCACTACAGTGTCCCCTTGATTAAATATATCAATGAACATTATTGTTCAAGCCAGTTTCCACTGATGAATCAAAGCACTACTGCTAATACTGTATGGAGAGATGAAGTGCATTGCACAGATAGATAGACAGACACAGACAGACAGATATAGATACAAAATACACAAACACTCATCTGCACAGTCTCAAAACTAGCAGGACATTTGTGAATACTTTCACTGGGTGTCTTCATTCTCTGGTTGCTCCTTCACATCCTTTGATACTTTAAACCCATTCTTATAGATGAAAGACATGCATTCAGGCACCATTATTTCCATTTCATCATCCTGGCTCCTCTCCTGTAACATTCTGTGTTTTTCCCTTTCTGATCTCTCTTGTCAATCAAGCAAAATGAGGTTCAGAATCTTTTACTTACCATTAGCAAGAAATACTTGTATGGGCTGGGAAAGCTACCATTTTTACACATGCATGCCTAACTACCACAGCCTTTACTGTCAATAAAATTGAAGGGACATCATTCTCTACCCCATAATAAACACAGAGGCAATTTAGCAAGGAGATTTGAGGAGAAAGTATAGCATAGCATTCAGACACAGGAGCACTGAGACTTCACACAGAAGATTAAAGGATTACTTCCACCTCAGAAACCTTTCAAAACTGAAGGCCTCTGGTATCACTAGCTCCATTTAGTTTTCCACCAGACTTTTCTTTTTATTGTTTTGCATGAGGTACAGCATTTTCCCAAGTGGCCATGATAGGATGGATGTCAGTAACATATCTGTTGAGAATGAGGTTAGCATTAATTCAAGGAACTACGGAGGGTTGCAGACTGCCAGAAATAGTGCAAATTGAGTCCACTTTTAGGGTTAGGGTTAGTGCTAGGGAATCATGGGAATTGTGTTTTTTCTGAGACATTGAACCTTCTCTGTCAGAGAGCTCTGATGCCACAATAAAATACAGTTGCCATGATTCCCTAACCCTAATCCTAACCCTTAAAGTGGACTCAATTTGCACTATTTCTGGCAGTCTGCAGCCCCCCTACCATGGCATCCACTATTGTATCTTATTAAAACTGTGCTGTAATCTTTTTTTTTTTTTTTGGCATGGCAATTTAAAATTCATATTTTTTCTTTCCTTTCCCCCTAAAATTCATCCCTATCTCCTCTCTGTTAAGGAGTGGGCTGGACTCATCTAGGACAAAAAAATAGGGCTTTTGGTTGGACATTTTGGTTGTATTCATGTACAGAGATACAGTATGACTGCCCTTCTTTGTTTGTAGGCTGCTGCCAAGATAATTCGGTTTTGTTAGTTTCACTTTTTTCTCTGCCAAAATTCTGATTGGACATAGATATCCCATTACTTGGTCTTTTAACATGAGCTGGTGAATAGATAGCCTAAAGTCAATGTAATGGTAATGTTACTTATATTGAATCCTGTTAATTGATCTATTGCTCTTTCTGTATATAAAGTTTTTATATCTTTAGAACAAGCTCTTTACAGTCAAAACGGTCAAAGTGATAATGTAGTGGTACTATCATTTTGCTTATGTTTTATGCTAGTATGTTAATATTGTTTTGAAAATGTCTATTTTCTGCTTTAAGCCAATATGTGGGAAATGTGATATGTAAATAAATTGACAATAACAACTGAAGTCCTATGATCTGGCATTTCAGCCATTGCATGGGGAACATGCCTATAAGAGTGGCCACATGAGATGGCATCAGCAAAACCTTGACTTCATTTTGTATAGATTGCCCTTCAACTGCCTACATTCCTTCAGCCCTTTGTATTACATTGGTCCCACTGCTGGAAGCCTGTCAGCTAAAATGTCAGCTAACTGCTGAGACCCACCTTTTATCACCATCACCTCCCTGGATTTACAGCAGGAATCAATGACTGATAGAGAGTAAATAACTTATGGGGACTGCTCATGGAAAACCGGTCCTTGAAAATATCTCAGGAGACACTTGTGTACATTTAAAGGGATTTCAGGAAAAAGAAATGCAGGAAAATTTGTGTATGGACATTTCCTATTATTTCTAGGTATATTGAAATCCTGTGTTGGCTTCAGCAGGTATGATGAGTCTATTCAGAAATCTCTCCCTATAATCCTGTTTGTCTGTTACTCTTGGGAACAGGGTAAGTATGGTAAAGGGGTAGCAAGACTATATATTTTACACCACTGTGAAGCTGCAACACACCCTCCTCACACATTATCATTGTACAATAACTTTCATACTCAGCCAGGCTTCCAAATCACATAATGGACCTCCATCAATATCAAATTCTATCTATTTCAGAAACTGCACCTAATACAGTGACAGACAGTAAAAGCAGAGCCGGAAACAACTAATTGCAAATAACTTGATTCATACAATTCCTTTTTCCAACATGGAAGTATAACTACATTATGATTAAACATTAATGATGTAGAATGCCATTTCTTTTATAGTGTTGCTGTAATAGTTATGGGGTGGCCTTATGGTGGAAGAAGAATAGTACATGATTCAAAAGCAGTTACAGGTACGGAGATGATGATCAGATAGACAGCATGAGACTGGTTTGTGCTCCACAGGCCAGTGGTTTTGTAGCATTCACACTTGAAAGGAACTGAATGCAATTGTGTTAGATACATTTGAGAAATGGGAGAGTAAAAATATAATTTTGAAAAAAATGCCATGACAGTAGTACATAACTGCTGCTCACCTTAGAAAAGTAACTAATTCCTACAATGGTAAGTAACTACTGCCCCTTCAAAACTATAACAGTAACTAAGGGGTGTGCAAACAAGCAGCTCTGGGCCGCCCCAGGAAGTGGCAAATCAGGGCTGCGGCTACCCCAAGCTGCAGCCCCAATCCTCTCCTTTGCCGCCCCGAAAAGAGCAACAAAATGCCACTCCTTTTAGGGGCAGCAAAAGGCTACCCTAAGAGCCAGTGCACAGCTCTTCCTTGCCCCTTCTAGTGCAGCACATCATAACGTTGCACCAGGAGGGCGGCCTGACACCATGCACTGTGTGTAATGGTGCGCAGTGTCAGGACGGTGTCATGTGGGGTTGGGCCAACCGGAGTGTTGCTGCCCCACTCCAACTGTGCCCTCAGGCTGGCTCTTTGGGCTGGTCTACAAAGGCCCTATGGGGCTGTACAGATGGGAAAAAAGAGGTGCTTTCAGGCTGACTTAGAGGCATGTTGTTTAGATGACGCATGCCTAAGGGCCTCTACAGACCGGCCCAAAGGGCCGGTCTGGAGGCAGAGATGGGGTGGGGCAGCTGCACACCACATGCTGGCTGCCCCAACCCCAAACCAACGCCATCCTGACACCGCGTGCTATTATGCACAGCACTTGGCGTTAGGAATCCCTTCTGCTGTGGTGAATAGAATGTCCAGCTGGCCAATCAGGAGGCAGCTGAGACCAGCCAATGGGATTCCAGCTGGGAGCATTTAAAAAGCCCAGGCTGACAGTTAGAGTTAGTGTTGAGATGAGGGGACAGTTGAGAAAGTTAAGGCAGAGGGAGGGCTGTGTTGTAGGGTGCTCTTGAGGGAATTGTATTTTGGGGAGTTAGAGTCTAGAAAGGAGAGACTCTGAACACTTACAGAATTCTAAAGAAGAGAGTTGCTGTGGTGTTCTCCTCAGATAAATATTGATAGCCAGTGTGGCTGAGGTACTGTGAGTGAATTAGAAACAAATGTTATAATTTTGTAACCAAGAAAGACTATAGTAGCAAATTCTGATGAAAGTTACATTTATTACATGCTGTTTTAAAATCAACTTTTCTTCTTGTTCCAACATTGTTTGGCCTACATTTTAATCACAAACCATGCTACTAATATTTTGAGTTTTGGAGGTGGGACATCATACAAAAGACAGTGTGGGTCCCTAACACTTAATTAGGTTGCCAGGGCGGGGATAACAAGTTCCCACAGGACTGCCGGCTAGAGATAAAGTGAAAAAGGAGAAAGGTGTACAGATGGGAAAAAAGAGTCGCTTTCGGGCTGGTTTGGAGGCATGGCGTTTAAATGATGCATGACTAAGGTCTCTGCAGACTGGCCTAAAGGGCCGGCCTGCAGACAAAGATGGTGTGGGGCTGCTGCTGCACGCTGCACGCCAGCTGCCCCAACCCCACACCAATGCCATCCTGACACCACGTGCCATTATGCACAGCACACGGCATCAGGATGGCAGAGATTTAAAACAGCCGTATAAATGCACTACCACACATGTGGCAGAAATTGAATCAGTGATCCAGAGCATGTGACCTATGATGCAGGCTTTAATTTAAAGTGACCTATGCTTCCAGGTGTGGATGCACTGCTGCTTGAATATTAGAATATTAGAACCCTAACCCTAACCCTAATTGTAATCCTACGCATGTGCCCTAGCCTCTATTATGACAATAAATGCATTCCATTGCATGTACACTTGCTGTCAGAATGGACAGTAGTTTGCATGAAAGAGGCTTTTGTGACCTCTTCTGCACAGGTATGCAGAAGACCTGCACACCACTTCCTGGCATGCTGGGGGGGGGGGGGCTCCTGGAGTAACGTTTGTCTGTGTGTCCTGTTGACCATGTCCCTTGCATGACCACCAGCTGTATGTATCAAGTCTGTCCACCCAAACCTCCCTTGCATGTACATCTCCCCTCCACCCTGATCTGTGTGGGACATGTTTTGTAGAGGATGACAGAATAGATGTCCTTTCAGTTGACAAATTTGTTCCTCCATCCCAAGGCTGGCACAATCAGACAGTGGCACCTGTCTACAGCACCCACTACTTAGGGGAAGCCGAGGTCAGTGAATTCTTGCATGATCTGTGGGTCTGATTGTATGCCACCCTATGACATGTTCTGTGCAGGTGAGCAGGGATGCTGAACTTCAGTCACGTTTGTACGCAGAGTGACAGACTGTATACCAGTCTATGACATGTTCTGCACAGATGCACAGGTGTGTAGGGATGTGTTCCTGCACATGTGTGCATGTGACTGAGAGAATGAAAAAAAAAATTAAAGCAGCTGCTGCTGACCCATGTGGTTGCTCCATCTCCCTTCATGGTGTCCTCAGGGCTGGCGGTGTGGTTGGCGGGGCTTCAATATGGTCTTGGAAAAGCTGCATCGACTGCCCCCCAATGTGGTTGCTCCCTCCCCATTTAGGGCATCCTCAGGGCAGGCGGTGCAGTTGCTATGGCTTAGGGAAAAGGCAGCTTCATGTCAACTTTTCCTGTCCATCTGTACAGCCCCTAATTGCTTTTTAAAATTATTGTTGGGCTACAGGGAAGGAGTAGAATCCATATGTATACCAAATGTGTGCAGGGAAAATGGGACTGTTCCCAGTGACCACACACTCATTAACACTGGAACACATGTGCTGCCCTTGGACTAGAGTGGATGCATAGACACTGTTAAGAAGCAAGGTCCCTTGTATAAGTACAATGCTGATAATCTCTAGGGCTTTTGATTGTAAGGAAAATTTGAACATTGTAAGGCTCTTCCTTATTATTGCTGAATGTGCTCTGCCCTAGGGATCAGATCAGTGACTGGGTCAGAGGTAGTATGGTCTTGGTCCTTTTTTTATATGTACAGTCAAAACATCTGGGTGATTTCTTCTTGAAGAGCTCTACCCTTCTGGTGAAGGGTGAGAACTGGGAAGTCTGTGATGCAAATTTCACCTTAGCTGTAAAATCAGTAGATAGCCATTGTCTTATTTTAATACACCAACTTCCATTTTGCTAGATGGAGGTAATAATATGCCATCCATCTTCCAGAGTCATTTGGATTTTTGAAGTGATACACATGAAGCCATTTCAACAACCTCTGATGCATTGCCTCAGTGTCAGGTGTCATTGTATCTTTGTTAAACCTGTGATGATGTGATAAGCATAATCATTTGGCAGGGGGACAGGATTGCCGACAATGGCCATGAAGCATTCTGTGAAAGTTCTTTTCCTCTCATTTACTCCCCCCAGTCCAAGTTTGGCAAGATTTAATATGTGAGACACTCATTTGTTAGTTATGACATTTTCTTAAATTAGGTCTTTAGCTGAAACTCCCCTCCTTAAGGTTTTTAAACCCTGCTGTGTTTTCCAGAGCCTAAGCCTATTAAGCACCTTTCATTTGACACTAAATTGCAATCTACTCTGAAATGAGGTACTCAAGTGTGCTTTTGAAATTTGGTAGGGAGTCAAGGGGGACCAATATAATAATTACTTTCATGAATAAAGATGTTTCAGCACAAGTTTTGAAAAATAGCCTTTCATTTCCTAGGGGCAACTAGCTATTGGTCACTATATCAATAGTTTTGGGGTACATTCAGTCTGGTACTAACCATGTTTACTCTGAAGTTGTTGTATGCCTTCAAGTTGTTTCCTACTTATGGTGACCTTAAGGCAAACCTATCATGGGGTTTTCTTTGCAAGTTTCTTCAGAAGAGGGTTTCTACTGCCATCCTCTGAGGCTGAGAGAGTGTGTTTCAGACTCACTAGCAGTGCAGAGATAGTGGGAAATGACTAATGTTTGCAACGTTCCTGTTTCCTCTCTGGTATCCTCCCATTGTTCATATCTCTACAACAGGATGAAAGGCCCCTATGCTTCATCAGAAGTAGAAAGAGCTATCCAATTTCAAAATATTGGATTGGTTTAGGAAAATATTGAATTGCCCCTGATCCATCTTGTGAATGGGGGAAGATAAATTACCCAACAACAATCAGACACTGTTTGGGAAAAAAAAGTTTGCATCTTTGTTCTCTAACTAGAGTTTATTCAGAGTGCCCTTGTTGTTTATCAAATTTTCAGAGAAATTTATTTTGTACATTTCAAAATGCAGTATCCAGTCCAAAATATTTTTTTTATTGTTGCTTTACATTTGATGCTCATTGGAAGAAATTTGAGAATTACACATGGAAATTTATATTGGAAAGGCTTATTCAAATAATGCTTTGATGGCTAATGGCAGCTAGAATCCATAAGTATCCTTGCTGATAGAACATCATATTTCCTCCAAACCATAAAACATGACAATTTACCATTAATAAATAAGACAACCTGTTTTCCTGTCTGCTGTCAAGACTCATGTGAAATTGGTTTGCTTAAAAGGGTCCACCTAACAGTACCCACAGCCAAATGCACACTGCACACCAAGAAATGTGCACAATTGTTATTAGTAAGCTGGAATTTTGTTAGTTGTCTAAATGGCAGATGTATTCAGCACTCATGTAAACTCCTTCATGCAAAGGTCAACATGAAGGGGAGGGAAAGATCTCTAAAGTTCTATAGATTCCTTGGACCTTGGTGCTACTATTACTATTATTTATTGCTACTTCATTTTTTCCTCCCCTTTCTCTCTCCCCCCCCCCCCTCTCTTTTTCCTTGAACACTGAGATCTGCAGTGGGACCAGCCTATGAATCCCACCAGTGGAGGGAAATACCCTAAGTGGAAGTACAGAAGATAACTTCCTCTGCCGTAGTAGAATTGTGGAAAACTTTCCTCTTGTAGGCCTATTTGATAGAACACCACATAGATTTTATGAGGTATCAGGATGAGAAATGACTTCATTTAAGCACCAAGCTAAAATAAGACTTATTACCAAAAACTATGGGGTCTAAGGATCTTTAGAGTTCTGTTATGGTTTTATATTGTTCACATTGTACATGGTTTTATATCATTTTATATTATTTAAATTGCTTTATGTGTTTGAAACTATGGGCCTTTGCAGACTGCCAGAAATAGTGCACATTAAATTGAGGCACTGCCCTGGCTCAGTGCTAGGGAATCATGGGAACTGTAATTTATTGTGGCACTAGAGCTCTCTGACAGAGAAGGCTCAATGTCCCAGAAAAAAATACAATTCCCATGATTCCCTAGCACTGAGCCAGGGCAGTGCCTCAATTTAATGTGTACTATTTCTGGCAGTCTGCAAAGGCCCTATGTTAAACATTTAAAAATTGGTCTGAACTGTTTTAATCCATTCTGGCTTTGCTTTAAATCTACCCTAGGGTCATTCATGTAAGTTACAGATATACAAATAAATTTGACTTATGTTTGCCAGTTTATTAAACTGTCTATCACAGATATATGTTCCATATTTTAAAATGAAAACTTTTTTAGATCTCTTCAACAGCAAAAAATATGTTTTAATAGAGCCTTAATGAATTCCTATATAAGTAACCCTTTAACAAGTTTCCATTCAGGCTATAATATAGCATCCTGAAAATGCAACATAAATGGGAAATCTTATACACATCAAAAGCATACAGAACATTCTTTAGGAGCTAACACTTTTTGCCTCATTTTATCCTTTTGGATGTTCTCCGGAGTATCAAATATTTCATGTCATGGTTTGCCCTATAATGCCCTTGAGGGACTTCATTTCAACTTTCCTTTAGGAATTTAACATCTTCGCTCTAAATAAACCCTCTTCCTCAGAAGCACACATTTTAAAAAAATCTAACAGATCTTGATATTTCCTTTTGATTATCGCCTTAAATTAGAATTATGGTTCACCCCCTTTTTAAAAAGAAGAAGAAGAAACGCTGCCTATTGTGAAATATTGTATTTAATGAAGCTGGCTGTTATAATAATTCTCAATAGATTATAAAATATTATCTTCAGACATCCTAGTAAAACTTGACCTTATCTTAGTTTGTATAACTAAAATCAGTGGACACATATTTCCATATGCAATAGGTGAAAGAATTACAGGAATTTCAGATTAACTTCAAACCAAACCTGATAGTAGGAGAACTGTTTGTTTTAACAGTTGTTGTTGTGTGCCTTCAAGTCATTTCTGGTTTATGATGACTAAGGCAAACCTATCATGAGATTTTCTTGGCAAGATTTGTTCAGAGGGGGTTTGCCATTGCCCTCCTCTGAGGCTGAGGAACAAACATGCATCTAAGGAAGTAGGCCCAAGTCTATGAAAGCTCATGCTACCAGCTTATTCCTTGCAGTTAGCCTCAAAGGTGCTAGAAAAGCCCTTTCCATATTGAGGCTGAGAGAGTGTGACTTGTCAAAAGCCTGTGTATTTCCATGGCTGAGAGGGGACTGAACCATGGTATCCAGAGTTATAGTCTAACACTCAAACCACTTCACTACAATGGCTCTCTTGTTTTAACATGGGCCTGCCAAAAAGCTAGAGAATAATTTCCTAGAAAAAAAATATATACCGTATTTTCTGGCATATAAGACGACTGGGCGTATAAGACGACCCCCCCAACTTTTCCAGTCAAAATATAGAGTTTGGGATATACTCGCTGTATAAGACGACCCCCCTTTCCAACACGCACCAAATAAAAAAATTTAAAAATTAGATTTGATTTCAATATAGTAATGTTAATTCAAATGCTTATGACATGCAGGTACTTAGCAGGAAAACTGTCACTTATAAACACAACAAACTACAGATCCCTAGCATTTCTTTCTGCAGTGTGTTTTGGACCTTACTTTAAAAAATTGTCCAGATTTAAATGCTGCTGTAAAAATTATTTCCATCTCCCAGATATGAGATGTTTGGGGGAAAATGAGAAAGTGTTGGGGGGAAGGACTGCCAATATACTAGGTGATGCATTCTCGGGTATGTACAATTTGCAGCCAAGTAAGTGACCCTGGGCATGTCACACACTCTCAGCCTCAGAGGATGGTAATGGCAACCCCCATTTGAAGAAACATACCATTCTTTAATGATAAGGTTGCCTTAGGTTCACCATAAGTCGGAAAGGACTTGAAGACACACAAGAACAACAAAAAGTCTGCAGTTGTTTCATAGGTAGTACATGGGAATAGGAGCCAGCATGGTGTAGTGGTTTGAGTGTTGGACTACCACTCTGGAGACTTGGGTTTGATTCCCCACTCTGCCATGAAACCCACTGGATGAACTTGGACAAGTCACACACTCTCAGCCTCAGGGGAAGTATGTCCTACATTTTCTTGTATGTCCTACATTTTTTGTAGTGATTTGTCCTCCTTTGCATTGAACACATTTGGTCACCCTGTCTGAGTATTGGAGTATGACTCTGGAGGCGAGGGTTCGAGTCCCTGTTTAGCCATGAAACCCACTGAATGACCTTGGGCAAGTCACACTCTCTCAGCCTCAGGTGAAGGCAATGGCAAAGCTCTTCTTGAGAGAATCTTGCCAAGAAAACCCCATCATCACCATTAAGTCAGGAACAATTTGAAGGCACACAACATACACATATAACCTCCAAGTAAGGAACTGGGTTCTTCTTTAGATAAATCTTCAAGGGTACACTTTCTCTCTCTCTCATTGTGCAGAATTATTTGATAAAGAAGCCATGTCCAAGCAACACATCAAATTTGGCTGTGTCTGCATTGCAGAAATTTATTAAAGCAATTTGTCACTGCTTTAACTGCCCTGACTATGGAATTCTGGGATTTGAAGTTTTGTGAGATATTTAGCCTTTTCTGTCAGAGAGCTCTAGTACCACAAAGCAAACTGCAGATCCCAGGAGTCCATAATGGAGCCATGGCAGTTAAAGCAGTGTCAAACTGCATTATTTCTGCAGTGCAGATTCAGGCTGCATCCATACTGCAGAACTGATGCAGTTTGACACCGCTTTAACTGCCTTGGCTCCATATTATGAGAGCCCTTGGATTTGTAGTTCAATGGGCTCTTTTCCAGGACATGTCCTCCATGTCAACCCTCTCTCTAAGCATGGCTAAGAAGCATGGATTTACATTTATATTAGTGTTTTTAGCTTTCTCTACATTTTTTTCTTGTATATCCTACATTTTTTGTAATGACTTGTCCTCCTTTGCATTGAAGACATTTGGTCACCCTGAGTATTGGAGTATGACTCTGGAGGCGAGGGTTCGAGTCCCTGTTTAGCCATGAAACCCACTGAGTGACCTTGGGCAAGTCACACTCTCTCAGCCTCAGAAGAAGGCAGTGGCAAACTCCCTCTGAAGAAAAACATGATAGGGCTGCCTTAGGGTTGTTGTAAGTCGGAAACGACTCAAAGGCATACAACAACAACAACAACAATCTTAGAAGTGGCTTCCTCCTTCTTCTCCCCCCCTCCTCCCCCTCCTCCTTCTCTACCTTGGGTCCTTTCTTCTCCTCCTGTCCTCCATTTGCCTTCAGATCTTGCAGGATCTTTTTTTCTCTCCCCCCCCCCCCTCCGTTTGCCTTCTTCTCTGCCTGGGTCCTTTCTTCTCCTCCCGTCCTCCATTTGCCTTCAAAGTAAGTGACTCTGGCCATGTCACACACTCTCAGCCTCAGAGGATGGTAATGGCAACCCTCATTTGAAGAAACATGCCAAGAACACCCCATAATAAGGTTAAAAGTCACCATTTTGACCATTTAAATGTCCTCCATTTTGAGCATGGCTAAGAAGCATGGATTTACTTTTATATTAGTGTTTTTAGCTTTCTCTACCTTTTTTTCTTGTATGTCCTACATTTTTTGTAGTGACTTGTCCTCCTTTGCATTGAAGACATTTGGTCACCCTGTCTGAGTATCAGAGTATGACTCTGGAGACCATGGTTTGAATCCTGGCTCAGCCATGGAATCCCCCTGGGTGACCTTGGCCAAGTCACACTCTCTCAGCCTTAGGAGATGGCAATGGCAATCTCCCCTCTGAAGAAAGCATGCCAAGCAAACACTATGAAGCTTAGGTTTGCTGTAAGTCGGAAATGACTCAAAGGCATACAACAACAACAACAATCTTAGATGTCACACTCTCTCAGCCCCAGAGGATGGCAAAGGCACCCTGTCTGAAAAAACACGATAGGCTCATGATAGGTTTGCCTTAGTGTCATCATCATTTGGAAATGACTTGAAGGTGCACAGCAACAGCAACAGTAGTTTTGGAAGTCACACTGTCTCTGCCTCAGGGGAAAGCAATGGAAAACTCACCTCTGAAGAAGCCTTGCCAAGTAAGACAGCCTTAGGGTTGCTGTAAATTGGAAACAACTCAAAGGCATACAACAACAACAGCAATCTTAGAAGTCACACTTTCTCAGCCTCAGAGGGTGGCAAAGGTAAACCCTGTCTGAAAAAAACAAACACATAGGCAAGACATGATAGGTTCATGATAGGCCTTAGTGTCATCATCAGTTGGAAATGACTTGAAGGTGTACAGCAACAACGACAGCAGTATGACTCTAGAAACCAGGGTTCGAATCCTGGCTCAGCCATGGAATCCCCCTGGGTGGCCTTGGGCAAGTCACACTCTCTCAGACTCAGGAGATGGCAATGGCAACTCCCCTCTGAAGAAAGCTTGCCAAGCAAACACTATGAGGCTTAGGAAACCTTGCCAAGCAAACACCTGAGGCTGAGAGAGTGTGACTTGCCCAAGGCCACCCAGTGGGTTTTTACAGGGCAAAGGAGGGCAGCCCAACCCAGCGAGGGAGGAAGGGGAAAACATTTCACCTTATCCTGCTTCCTCCTCCTCCTCTTCTCCTGGGAGGCCATGCCAGGCCTCCTGCTCCTCCCTGATTTTCTTGAGGGTGTGGCCCAGCTTGATGAGAAGGAGGAAGGAGAAAGGCAAAATGGCCGCCACACTGAGACAAAATGGCTGCCAGGTGAGGAGATTTAAAAGGGTTTTTTTCTCTTACCGGCGTATAAGGTGACCCCCCAAATTTTGGGAGGCTGTTTTGGGGGTTCAAAAGTCGTCTTATATGCCGGAAAATACGGGTATGTGTGGAGGAGGAGAGCTCTAGTTGTACTGTTCTCACATTGCATACCTTTCCTTTTTTTTATGGCTTTTCTCTTACTATTGGATCTCCAGTTCTTGAAAGACGATGTGGAGAGGTGAGAGGCGGGAGTTCAAAGGTTTTAGAACACCCACCATGTGGCCATATCAGTGGAGTGGAGATCAAAGTTAAAGGTGCTATCCAAACTATTGAGTTTGTTTTGGGGACAATGTCCAGCATCTTGGAAAGCTTCTTTCAAGTTTATACCAAAATCCTGAAGGGTTTCCCTACCCCAGTCATAGTGAAACTACAAGATGCAATGTTGAGCTCTTTGCTCTCTCTTTCTCTGAGCTTGGGGCAGGCCAGAATTTAAACAAACTGCACTATTTGTTCATTTTACTCTTAAACGTAAACTAGATGATTAAATCCCTATTGATTTTAGTGAAGCTGTTCCAGTAATTCCTCATGAGAAATTAAAATCCATTGGGCTTTCGTGCAATTTTGCAGTCATAAAAATACTTGTATGCAGACACTGTAATTCTATGAGACTAAAGGCCTTTGCAGACTGCCAGAAATAGTGCACATTAAATTGAGGCACTGTCCTGGCTCAGTGCTAGGGAGTCATGGGAATTGTATTTTTTTCTGGGACATTGAGCCTTCTCCATCAGAGAGCTCTGGTGCCACAATAAATTACAGTTCCCATGATTCCCTAGCACTGAGCCAGGGCAGTGCCTCAATTTAATGTGCACTATTTCTGGCAGTCTGCAAAGGCCCTAAGGGGGGTTGCAGACTGCCAGAAATAGTGCAAATTGAGTCCACTTTTAGGGTTAGGGTTAGTACTAGGGAATCATGGGAATTGGTTTTTTCCTGAGACATTGAGCCTTCTCTGTCAGAGAGCTCTGGTGCCACAATAAAATACAGTTCCCATGATTTCCTAACCCTAACCCTAACCCTACCCCTAACCCTAAAAGTGGACTCAATTTGCACTATTTCTGGCAGTCTGCAACCCCCCTAAATCTGTGATCTCAGAAAACCAGAACACTTTCTCTGATGATCTCTTGCTAACTTGAAATAAGGGATACAAATTAGCAAGCAAGCAAACTTAGCACCCCTGCCTTTTAGAATGCACCCCTGCCTTTTAGAATGCAAAAAAATCTATTTTTTCTTGGTTTGCAAATTCAAAATTATGCATAACTATGGGGTAAAGCAGACTGACTGCTCCAGCCCTGGTCAGTCCCTGATCAACATGGGACCATGGCAGCCAGATAGCCCACTCTGAAAATAGGCTCCCAAATGGGCCACTGGCAAAGAGCAGACTTTCCCCACTCCTTTTTCTGGTGGCCTCAGGCTGCCTTAGGTGGCCTCAGAGCAGCTTCCAGCCACTCCAGGGGCATGCTTCATCTGCACGCCCTGCCCCCAAAGAGGCTGGAAGCAATTTTATTTAGCCCATCTGCTTTGGGCCCATATAACCTTTTCTTGGGAATCTAGGAACTATCTATTCACCTGTTGGAATCTTGTACATGGCATTTAATAATTCCTTCTTCCTCCTTGTGCCTATTCTGTCCTTATTAAATGCAAATCAATTTATAGATTTTATGGTGGAGGAATGGGAAGTAACCACATCCTGATGCCTGGTCACACTGTTTTTCTTTAGAAACATTACCGTGGAAATAGGGTACCACCAGATTATATGGCTCTCAAGCTGTGAAGGAAACATTTGAACTGGGCCTAATGTTTCTGTTTAGACACAGAACTTATTAGATACCTGGACCACATGAAAGCAGCTCCAGTTCACTTCTCACAAGATGTGCTTTCATGTTCTATAACTTGGTAGATTTAGGCTTCAGAGTATTCCAATGGGTGAGATCATTACCTGTTGTGAGGCTATCAACATTTTCTTTTTTACACTAGTTCATGCTGCTAGCTGGTCCAGTATAATAATACACCACCACTCCTGGCAAATCATGATTGGTTGTGTCTTTTTCAAAACAGATTTTGAATCTCTCTTCATTTCTTTCTTCCTTTTGGTCCAGACTTCCCCATCCCTGCCTCTGCTTTTTCATCACAGAGAGGGGTTAGAACCATGAGATCTTCCAGATTTTTTGGACACTTCCTGGATGCCCTAGTTAGCATAGCCAATGCTGATAAATACAGGAGTTGTAGTCCAATAGCATTTGGAGGACCATGATTCTCACTCTATCATAAAGCTTCCCTCTCCCAACATGAATGATGGTGGCCCACATCTATAATCTAACAAACACTTGAGTAGATAATGAAAGCAAATCATACATGCTGTTGTATACCTGCATTTGCTAAAGAAATTTTGTATAGCTAATTAAGGATTGTGGAATGGGACTTTTTATAAACATGATCATTGGCTATTTGCCACATGTAAAAAATTGCTTGCTCTGTAAAAACACATTTGAGCTCCAGAGATCTATCATTTCTGCAAGGAATGATATATTGATATCCAAGAAGACAGAGGCAGAAGCAGGGGGAGATGGTTTGGCTTGTGTGACCTTCTTAAACACAGTTCCTTCTCTCAGATATCATTTATACCTTTAGTCCATCTGTTTAACTTTCAGGTGCATTCCTGAAATTCCACTGCTAAATCCCACAATTTAATAGTGTGTGAAGAAGTATTTTCGTTTATTTTTCTGAAATCTTCCACCATGCAACTTCAGTAGATGAGACCAGGTTCTAATATATATAGGACAGGACTGAATTGTTAGCCTGAAAAATCCAACTGCAGTTCTTTAAAATCCTTGTTAATAAACTTACTTCTCCTCCTATAACAGGAAACAACATTCACTTGAAAGGGAACAATATAGGTTTTTAGATAGCTCTCCTCACCAGAAAGCTATCAGCACCTATTCCCTTTTCCCACAAAGAAGGCAAGAAGAGTTGCAATTAACTTTTAAAAAAGATTTACTGTGTCTGATAATCTTAAAATTGAGGATGTATCTATGATATGCAGAAAGGAAGAGAATTTTCATGCATGGAACGCGGATCACGTTTGAATCTCTCATTATTTATGCAGATATCTGATTGGTTGGTAATGAGATATTTTCTAGAAAGCCTATAGTTCCCTTCTTGAAATTGCATCAGTGGGTAGCAGCTCATTTCCCAGCACAATTCAAAGTGTTGGTTGTGACATATAAAGCTCTACATTATTTAGATCTAGACAATTTGAAGGATAATGTCTCCCCGTGTGAGTTTGCCCAAGTCTTCCAATCTATTGGGGAGGGGTATGTCTTTCACTTACCACCCTCACATCCTTCTCAGTTGCCGATCCTTGTTTATGGAGCTCCCTCTCTGTTCTTTTTACTATGGGGTAAAGCAGACAGTAGGTAAAGACATTTTCCTTTAAACAGGCCTTCAGCTTTTAATTGGTTTGGCATTATTGTTGTTGTTGTTGTTGAAACATTAGCCCTATTCACACTACGAAAATAATCTGGGATGAATCTGGGTTGAATCCTTGTTGCTCACAGACATCCTGAATACACCTTTTTGGGGGGGAGGGTGGGGTGCTGGCAAAAACCCCACTTAACCTGGGAGACTCAATAGTTTCTCTTCCCCTCCTTTTTCCTGAAAGATCGGCATCAATTCTCATCAGCAGCAGCGTGAATAAGTTTCCAAATTGATTCAGATTGCTCTGTATCATTCAAAGAAAAGGAGGTGGCTCCATTTTATCCTGAAATGATGGCATGTGTGAATAACAGAGAGGTTACAATGACTTGAACAGATTCGCAAACTCAAAACAAAATGGGAACAACAAACCCAATATGCATCAGCATGGTGATCAGCATCTCCTCGGGACAAAAAAAAAAAAAAAAAAAAAAAAAAAAAAATCAATGTGAATGCCCCCATTGTTACCATCCAATCAACACATATAACATATACTGATCAGCTAAATGTTAACACTTATATACATTTTTTTTAAAAAAAAGTACATCATAATATAATGCCATTTAACTGTCTTCTTCCATATACAATCCTTTTAAAAGTTAAGTCTAGCCTTCTTGCTTCTAATTTATGTTAGCTTTCCTTGATAGTTCATCTTCTTCATAATCGGCAATAATCCCAACTCGTTAACATTTTCTCATTTTTGCCATATATATTTCTAATATGTATCTCATTTAATCTGTCAGTTTATGTGTCTTATATACATATATTCTCGTTGTCTATTCTTCCCCACTTATAACTGCTGTCTTCCCCCACTTTCTTTTAAAAAATAATATTAGTTAACTTCATTGGTCTTTGAAATTTATTAAATTAGTGTCTTTAATTAGAGTAGTTAACTTACCCATTTGCATCATACCATATAATGTTGTTAACCAATCTTCTGTTGCAGGTTTGTGTTTCAGCTTCCTTTTTTTTTTTTTTTTTTGCATATGCCAGTCTAGTGGCTGTAATCATACAAAGTATAAGTGTCTACTTTGTCTCTTCTATTTTATTATCTACCATATTTAATAAATACATGTCAGGTTTAAATTCCAACTTAATATTTTGTTTCTTCATGATTAGATCATGTATTTGTGTGCAGTATTTCTTAGCTAAGGGACATGTCCTGCACATGTAGTATAAAGTACCATTTTGTTGTTTACACTTCTAACAATTATCTTTTCCCTTTTTGGATATTTTTGCTGATGTCCAATGCCACCTTCAAAGCATTTTATAATAATTTTTCTTTTAAATCATAACTGGCCATAAATTTCAGATCTTTATTCTATGATCTTATCCACTGACCAATTTGGACTGTATATCCAAAAAAATCATACATTGAATAGTGCAGTCTTTTATGATCTTTTCTTTTATGTCTATTTTCAGCAATAGTTTATGTTTTCATTATTGTATGCTTAGCATTTGAAAGCAGTATCTCATTCAGTTCTGTGTATGTAAATTGAAAGCACTCTAATTCACAGTCCATTTTTGTCCTTTCATTTAATTGTTGATGTGTGAACCACTAATAATCTGTTCCTTCTGATAAAGGTTCTTGTCTCATCTTCAGTCTATGTTTTATTCTCTTCTAAGAGGAGAGCCTTATACACCTCATGGGGTGAAAGCCATTCTGGTAACATCTGTTCTTGTATTTAATCCTTACTTTCAGTAAGGCTTTTCTGATTAAATCATTATCAAAATCTCTGTTCTTTTCCAACTTATTATAAATTCAAAGCACTCTAATTTACAGTCCATTTTTGTGCTTTCATTCAATTGTTGATGTGTGAAGCACTAATAATCTGTTCCTTCTGATAAAGGTTCTTGTCTCATCTTCAGTCTATATGTTTTATTCTCTTCTAAGAGGAGAGCCTTATACACCTCATGGGGTGAAAGCCATCCTGGTAACATTTGTTCTTGTATTTAATCCTTATTTTCAGTAAGGCTTTTCTGATTAAATCATTATCAAAATCTCTGTTATTTTCCAACTTATTGTACCATAAATAAGTGTGCCATCTGTATCTCAGACGGACTCCTGAGGCGGAGAGGCAGCATCTGGGACTGCCAAGGTGACTAGGGAGCCCAATTGCCACCACCTGGGCAGTCTGTGCCTGTCCTCCAAGAAGAACTGGGAGGAGCATCAGCGGATGATAAAAACCCCGCCAGGGAGATAGGCCCTCCAATGGACTCCTGAGGCAGAGAGGCAGCGTCTGGGGCCGCCAAGACGACTAGGGAGCCCAATTGCCACCATCTGGGCAGCCTGTGCCTGTCCTTCAAGAGGAACCAGGAGGAGCATCGGCGGGGGATAAAACCCCTGCCAGGAGATCGGCCCTCCAACGGGCCATGGGGAGTCAAACATCTAACACCTGGGCGAGGCGGGGGAGGCAAGGCCAATGTCACTTGGAGGACACGTGTATATAAGTGGGGTGTTGAATTGGGAACATTATCTCCCCCCCCCTCCAAGCAGATTAAAGCAGACACAGCTGCAGCACGAGCTACTGAAGGACTTGAGGGAGGCGAGTTGGGTGGGACAAGCATTAACATTGTTACTAGTAGAACAGCTGCTGAAATAGGAACTGCTCCTTTAAATCTTTACAATGTTAACAGCAGACAAATTGCTAGGACTGGAAAGAAGCTGTAACCTGGGAAGAGTTCTCCCACCCTCTCTCCTCATTCTTCCATTTGTTCAAATAATGGTGGACACTTGGAACACCGATCTCACCAAGGCTATCGACACAATCGCTCCCAAGCATCCTTTCTAGCCCGCTTCTAATCATAAGCCCTGGTATACAGAGGAGCTTAGGAGGATGAAGCGAGCTGGACAATGACTAGAGTGCAAATGGCAAAGAACTCATCTCTTATCCAACAGAACTCGCCTTAGGAAACACCTTGATTCCTATTGGGAGGCTTTAAGTGCAGCGCAGAAATCCTTCTGTTCTGCACGTATTGTGTCTGCAGAGTCTCGCCCGGCAGAGCTGTTTAGGGTGGTGGGGGAGCTGACAAAAGGTTTCACCTCTGCCAAATCCCCTACTCAACCCAACAACAGCCTGCTGTGAGGCATTTAACATCCACTTTGCACATAAAATATTTGGGTAAGAGCCGACTTGGACGCCAGTGTTTTGGCAGAATCCGTAGACAAGGTATCCAGCAACTCCACTGATGGTAATTTACTAGATCAATTTCAATATGTGAATACCGATGACGTGGACAAGCTCCTTGGAAGAGTAAGGAAGACGACTTGTCCTCTCGACTCATGTCCATCTTGGCTGGTCGCCCGGGGGGGGGACGCGTTGAGAGTATTCCTTCGGGATACAATCAATGTGTACTTTAGGGAGGGTTTTGTACCATCTTGTTTGAAGGAGGCCGTGGTTAGGCCTCTCCTGAAAAAGCCTTCCCTGGACCCCTTGGATAGAAACAACTACAGGCCAGTCTCCTTGCTCCCTTTTTTGAGCAAGGTGATCGAGAAGGCAGTTGCTTCCCAACTCCATGCAGTCTTGGATGAAACCGATTATCTTGATCCATTTCAAACCGGCTTCAGGACAGGACATGGAGTTGAGATGGCCATGGTTGCTCTGACCTATGACCTCTGCCTGGGCATTGACAGGGGTAGTGTGACCTTGCTGGTGCTCTTGGATCTCTCAGCGGCCATTGATACAATAGATCATGCCATCGTCTTGGATCACCTGAGAGAGTTAGGAATTGGAGGCACTGCTCTGCAGTGTTTCCGTTCCTTCCTCTCGGGCAGATCCCAGAGGGTGAGGCTCAGGGACAGTTGCTCTTCCAAAATAGAGCTTAATTGTGGCGTCCCTCAGGGTGCCATCCTGCCCCCGATGCTATTTAATATCTATATGAAGCCGCTCGGTGAGATCATTCGGAGGCATGGAGCACAGTGTCATCAATACGCTGATTTCACCCAGATATATTTCTCCATGACAAGATCATCGGTTCAGACTTCAGATGGCATCTCTCCTCTCAATGACTGTCTTAGAGCGGTAATGGATTGGATGAGGAAAAACAGATTGAAGTTAAATCCAGACAAAACGGAGGTACTGACAGTAACAGGCCCGAAAACAGATTTGGGAATACAGTCTCCAGTCCTGGATGGAGTCACACTCTCCTCCAAGGACTGTGTTTGCAGTCTGGGGGCACTCTTAGATTCATCGCATCACATGACTTGTCAAGTGAATTCAGCGGTCAGGAGTGTCTGTTATCAGCTTCAGCTGATACGCCAGTTGCGCCCTTATCTGGGTATGAGGGATCTGGAAACTGTTATACACTCTTTGGTAACCTCATACCTGGATTACTGCAATGCACTCTACATGGGGCTACCCTTGTGCCTAACCCGGAAACTGCAACGGGTGCAAAACATGGCAGCCAGGCTAATTACCGGAACATCAAGGAGGGAGCACATAACACGAGTGCTTAAATCCCTCCACTGGCTGCCAATTAGTTTCTGGGCACAGTACAAGGTGTTGGTTTTAACCTTTAAAGCCCTACATGGTTTGGGTCCATCTTATCTCAGGGACTGCCTCTTCCCGTACGATCCCCCCCCCCCCGCACACTTCGGTTCTCCGGGAGGAATCTGTTGAAGCCTATGAAGACTAGGCTGGCACAGACCTCCCAGAGGGCCTTCTCTGTGACCGCTCCCAGACTATGGAATGGCCTGCTGGACGAGATCCGTCTTATTACTACCTTTGCTGCTTTCAAGAAAGCAGTAAAGACGTATCTCTTCCGGCAGGTTTTCCCAGAATAATCCCCTGGCTCTAGTGGAGGTTATCTTACACCCCTTAACCCCCATAGTACATGGACATGCCCAATTGTTTATTTTGTTTTTATTTGTTTTTGATTTTGTTTTTGTTTTTATTATGTTTTCAAGAATCGTTTTAATTCTGCTATTATAGTTTAATTTAGTTTTAAGGGGTGGGAGGATTAGGGTGTGGGATATACGAATTTTACATTGTCTTTTGTTTTTAAATTATGCTATATGCCGCCCCGATTGCCAAGCAGAGGGGTGGCTTAGAAATACAACTTCTTCTTCTTCTTCTTCTTCTTCTTCTTCTTCTTCTTATCTCATGTCTGTAGCTGCCAGCTGTAATAATCATTTTTCTTCTAGGTTGATCCATTTCTTTATCCAAGAGATACAGCACACATGAGATTAAATTTTAAAGTTTGGCAACCCTAAACCTCCTTTCTCTTTGTCATCCTGTAAAATTCTTCTTCTAATTCTCAGCCTTTTCCCTGCTGAAATAAATTTAAAATTTTATTTTCCCCATGTTTTGAAGGGTTTGTCATTGTTTATAATTGGTAAGATCTGAAATAGAAACATTAATTTAGGTAAAATGCTCATTTTAATGGCTGATATTCTTCCCAATAATAATTTCAGCTCTGACCATCTTTTCAGGGAAGATTTTTTTTTTAATGGAATATACTTTATTTCTTTTTACCATGGCTTTGGAAATGCTTCCAGTTGTTTTTAATTAATTAATTAATTAATTAATGTTTTATGTCCATTATTTAATACTTTTAAAGGATTTGTACTATACATTGTTGTTGTTGTTTTGTTTAAGTTATATTGTAAGCTGTTTTGGGTCCCTTTATGGGAAAAAGATGGGATATAATATAAACAAACAAATAAAAGCTTGTAATAGGTTATAGAAGTCTACATTTACAGTACAAATGAGCTATGTGAAAATGCCTCAAGGGCCATTATTTGAACAAATGGATGAAGGCATCCATCAAACTGATATGAAAATAGCATTTAAAACTCCATTTGAATGGTAGTTATGAAGACATGTGTTGTTTAGTATCAGACAATGAAATATAGAGTATATCTGATTCACACATTTTAATTTTGGAGATGTGGGAGCCACTTCCATGTCAATATGCAAAACTAAATTTTGAACTGGTTATATTGGTTCTGATATTCTGACATGTGTATGCATAGAGAACCACTTACTAGATCCTGTTAAGGAGTCAAACACTAGCATTCACAAAAAACAAAAACAACAACAACAACATATTCACAAAATTCATTTTCTCCTTGTACAGGGACATAGAATGATGGCTCTCTCCATTTTGGTTGAGTTGTGTGAAGCAATAGTCCTGTGTTAATTTGATTCAAAAATATTTTTGAATTTTGCATGTGTTTAGAAGGCCAAGGCTCATGTCTTCTAAGTTGCCAGACAAATCATCTGCATAGTATAAATCCTGCATCGTGTAAATTCTCTGCACATAAAACAAATTGATATAGTCTAACATTTCAGAGAGACAAAGGACATATGCAGTGAGAAACGCTATTAAGGAAAACATCACTGTATTCATAAACTGAGATAATGTATGTTTGAAGTTTAAAGCTTCCCTTTGAAATTTCCTTGTTCATAGATACCACCAGATGAATATAGTTACAAAATGTAGGCACTTTCATTATCATGAAAAAAATATACTATGCTGCTCTCTCTCTCGTGCGCTTTTTCTCATTTTGTTTGCATGTTGCTTCATCAAGCAATTTATATTAAATCACTCAGACATAAAGCTTTACAAACAGCCTATGAAAATTATAATGAGCATTGCTAATTAGTCAATCATCATGCTATAATCACTTCAGGATAAATTAGACTGTGGGAATTAGAGCAATTCACTAGTGCACTGGGGTTGGCATTTCTACCCTTTTCTTTTTAACTTTAACTGTATGTAGAAGGATGTATTTACGGTAATATTTTAATTAATATATTAATATTCCTTTTTTATTAGGCATTTGAACACATATGCGGTGACTTCAACTCTTGTTTCCATTTGATAAGCTAATATGAGTCACTCAATCGCTGTACTTCCCGTCAAAGAAGTTATGTCTAGGACTTTCCCAGGATTAGTACCATTCATCTTTATTTTTTTGAACAAACTCTTGGGGTGTTTTCATTAGCATCATATACGATCAATTGACATTCATAAATCAAAGGCTTATACAAGTTCACCCAATTTGAATCCTAAAGCTTACAATTCTCAGGATTCTCTATCACTGAGCCAGGGCAGTTAAAACAGTTTCAAACTGGATTATTTCTGCAGTGTGTTTTGAACCAAAGTTGCATTGAAATGTGTGCTGAATCATTCATATGGCCAGAATTGGCTTTAATTGACATTAAGCACCAGTTGTGAAAATCAGTTTGTGGTGGAGGGGATTTCTGATGTGAACCCATATAATGATGATAAGTTTGGATTAGGCAGACCATGTAATTTTTGAGCATTTTAAAGATGCCCCTACTGACGCTCAATTTCAATACCCATGCAGATTAGGGCCAATGGGAACTACACTCATCAACATCAGGAGGGCCATACCTACCTAACTAGATGAGTATTTGAATCCTGGGGAACTTTCACACTGTTGTTGCTGTTGTTAACTGCCATCAAGTCTACTTTGAATGAGAGGCCTCCAAGTAACCCTAATCTCAACAGTCCTGCTCTGGGCTTGCAGGTCTCAGTCTCATTGCAGACATTTATTTTATTTTATTGTCTGATTAACAAATACTTAGGTTATCAGCAAATGCAACAAAGTAATATTTTGACCACACCCC
The DNA here is from genome assembly GCA_026167975.1 of Phrynosoma blainvillii. Taxonomy (NCBI): domain Eukaryota; kingdom Metazoa; phylum Chordata; class Lepidosauria; order Squamata; family Phrynosomatidae; genus Phrynosoma; species Phrynosoma blainvillii. Next base: position 185,698,136 of record JANUYF010000004.1, on the reverse strand, counting down.
AGTTACACTGCTAGAACACAAAGGACTAGTACACACCTCATACTTTTACTTGTATGCCTAAAGGCTAGGGCCCTGTTGGGGCAATATGCTAGCTGCACAAGAGGCTGGTTTTCTTAGAACTTGGGTACATGTAGTCCCTAGGACAGCTAATGTGCAAATGCCCACATAGCCATCTCTCACATTTTTGTCTTGGTGAGTGTTGATGGAATCATTCAACATTACTGAACAGATAGATCTACTGAACATTACTGTAGATACACCATTTTCAGCTTCAAAACTGTGGGAACCCATGCAACTATTCTGGCACATTTACACAGAACATTGAAAGTTTGGCCAAGATACATGTGGCATACACCTAAAATATATATTTAAAAATCCACTTAATATAGGGAGAATTAATCAGGATATCTTATTGGCTGCATAGTTCTATAGAAGTATATTAAGGTTTGCCTCTGTTTAATGTGTCAAATATTCCGTAGAAGGTATGCAATTATAATTCATTTGTAGCAACTATATAGTGTAATACACTATTATATATAGTATGCCTATCATATGCAGCTTTCTTTGAACCCATGCCACCCAGAAAATGTCTCCTCCAGTCTGGAACGCAACATACCCCTAATTTTTCTCAGTTTCACCTAATGAATCGAATCCTATACATTATATTTTTAAAAACTAGTAAGTGGATATGTATATAACAACTGTTATAAAATGAATAATATTTGTTCAACTTGTATGCAGAAAATATCTATGTAGAGCAGGTTTAGACTCAGAAAAAGAAGAAGCGAAGACAGGAAGAAGAAACATCAACAATCTAAGATATATGGATGATACCATACTACTAGAAGAAAATATCACAGACTTGGAAAAAATGCTAAGGAAGGTCAAAAAAGAAAGTACTGAGGCAGGTTTAATACTGAAGATAAATAAAACAAAAATAATGATCATGGAGGATCTACATAAATTCAACATAGATAACGAGGAAATCAAAATAGTTAGAGTTCCTGTACCTTGGATCAAACATTGTTCAGAGTGGAGACTACAGCCAAGAGGTCAGAAGAAGACTAGGAATGGGAAGGGCAGCTATGAAAGAACTAAACAAGATCCTAAAGTAAAGAGCACTAAAGTCAGAATTGTCTGAGCCACTGTATCTGTACATGTATCATGTAAAGATGAGATAACTGGACAGTGAAGAAAGCCAATAAGAAGAAAATCAACTCATTTGATATGTGGTATTGGAGAAGAGTGTTGATGATACCATGGACCTCCGAAAGAGAAGCAAATGAGTCCCTAAACTGATCAGGCCTGAACTCTCCCTAGAAGCAAATATGATCAAATTGAGGCTGTCATACTTTGGCCACATAACGAGAAGGCATAACTCAATAACAAAGACAATAATGCTAGAAAAGGTAGAAGGTAGCAGAAAGATACAAAGACTGCACACCAGATGGAGAGACTCAATCAAGAAGGACATGGGCCTGAGTTTGCAGGATCTGGACAGAGCAGTGGAAAATAAGAGGGCTTGGAGGTGTCTCATCCACAGAGTTGCCATGAGCTGGGGTCGACTTGAGAGCAGTTAACAATAACAAAACCCCAAAACTCACAATATTCTATCTAAATGCTGTATGTTTTCCTATATATAATGAGAGTCACCTCTGCAAAAACACTCTATTGTGATATCTGCCAAATAATATAAAAGACATTAAAATGCATAAAACACACACATATCTTCCATTTGTCCCAGATTACTTCTCTTTCTTAAAACCTCTTCAGCTGCTTTTAAAATGTCTCAGTTTCTTTCTCTTCCTCTTACTTCCCCCCTTTGTCCTCAGCCAAAATGATGACTTTTGAAATCTTGATTATGCTGTTTGGCCACCCATGTCCTAGTCTTCATCTGTGAAATGCTGGAGAGTATGGGGGGATGCCCCATGCCTTGGCCCCAATCCTCCCTTTTGCCGACCCAGAAAAGAGCGGCAAAATGCCACTCCTTTCAGAGCCGGAAAAAAGGATGCCCCAAGAGCCGCTGCGTGGCTCTTCTGTGTCTCTTTCAGCGCAGCATGTCAAGACACTGCACCGGGAGTATGTTCTGATGCCATGCGCTGTGCATAATGGTGTGTGGCATTAGGACGTCCTCAGGGAGGGGTTGGGGTGGCCGGCATGCAGCTGCTTCTCCCCATCTCTACCTTGAGGATGCTGCAAAGGGCCCATCTGCAGAGGCCCTATGTCTTCATAACATTGGGGACTTTAATTAAAAAACAACAAAAATGAGTCAGCAGTATCATCAAGTGAAAAACAAGTCCACTCCTCCAAGACCTGCCTGGGTGAGCTATTTGTGGGCTGCAGACTGGTGCAGAGATTAGGGAGCCACCATCTTCCTTCCTTGGCATGCCACTCTCCTTCTTCAAGGTCCTGGGACTCTTTTTGTAGTCTCTGGAATGCCAGACAATCAGGAGGTGGTGGAGGAAAGAGGCTTTTCCTGGGAGATGTTGAAGCTTAGCACCTCACTCAGATGTACTCACGGAATATATAAAGAGCCCTCTGGCATCCCACTGATACTAGGAGTGAGTTTGCCTTCCCACCTTTGCTCCTTCAAGTCATATTTATTTTTGTAAAATATTAGGGGTAACTTGGCGGGATAAGTGTTACATTTCATGATTGTCTTATAAGAATGTTGTGTTTGTTAACTGTTGAACTTTTTCACAACCTTGGAAGCATGTCTTGGGACCAGAATTTATTTAGTGGGGGTAAGGCTAACATGATGCTCATCTTTCCACCCTTTTGGAGGATCCCCTTAAGGATCCTTGGGGTCTGTATATTACCATGGTCAGGACCAGCTCTGATGACATCCTTCCTGCATCACTTCCATGTGGCAAGGAAATCACACAGTGGCTTATGGCTACTGTGGATTGCAGCTGACAGACTGTCAAATATCTAGATCATTTTTTCCCATGCTGGGCCAAGCATATACATAATGAAGTTGAGGTCTTATTGTTCTCCAGTTATGTTGTGTCACATATTGCTAGCCCTGCCAAATAAATAAATACATACATGTATATTTATTTGAGCTCACATTAATTAGTTGTGCCTTTATACATGAAGCATGACAAGTTTTATTTGTACTTCAGAGGCATGGCTTTCTTTAAGCTCTAAGGTTTTGCTTGTTTGGTTGCTTGCTTTTTTTTTTGCTTTAAAGTATGCTTTATAATGCATGTTGTTCCTTAAGTTTGAATGAGGTTGGCACTGCCGATTAGCCTCTGCTGACTTTGTCTCATGCAAATACATTGGGCATCTTCCTTTCTGCCATAAAGTGAGGAAAAAATTCAAACGATGATGAATTTGAAATTTTAATAGGCTGCTATTAATCTTTTGTAATCCCCCACTCACAACTGTGGATCTGGCATATCTACATTTTGGCCTAAATATAAGCCTTGCTATAGCAGTGTAATTTGTCATGCAAAACAGCTGTTTCTGGATACTCCACTAGGCTGATGCTGAGGAACTGAAATAGGAATAGATTTGAAGCTTGTGACAACTAAAACATCATAAATTATTACCAAAAGGGCATTCTTTTGTAAGCTTGTAGGAAATGGAATGGGAATAGAACCATTTTAAAAAGAGAACATATTTCCCAGAACTTGAGAAACTTACTTGTTTTGAACTACAGCTCCCATAATACCCATAGGTATGTTGGCTGGGTGGTTTTGGGTGTTGTAATACACAAGCAACATTTCAAACCTGTGATTATTCCATCTTTCATCATCTCTCTTCTTCACGTTACAAACAGACTTCAGCTTGTCTGAGGGCCTTTGCAGACTGCCAGAAATAGTGCACATTAAATTGAGACACTGCCCTGGCTCAGTGCTAGGGAATCATGGGAACTGTATTTTTTTTCTGAGACATGGAGCCTTCTCTGTCAGAGAGCTCTGGTGCCACAATAAATTACAGTTCCCATGATTCCCTAGCACTGAGCCAGGGCACTGTCTCAATTTAATGTGCACTATTTCTGGCAGTCTGCAAAGGCCCTAAAGCTAGTTTGAGTTTGAAATGTGCATACTTTCTGCCTTAGTTCATCATCAGAAATTTGTTGCTGGAAAACATGCACAGACTTATAGACATCATCCTGTATACATTTTTTCCATAATTTTTTGGAGAAGTATCTGCACTGAATTTATGTGGGAAGCAGCTCAAAGTTTGAAGCATGGTGAAATAAAAGTAATCACACATCAATTCTGGTTCCAGTACTGCAGCTCTTCATATTCACTGCAATTTTGTGAGATATTTAGCCTTTTCTGTCCAAGAGCTCTGGTGCCATTACAAATCCCAGAACTCCATAGCATTGAAACATGGCACTTAAGCAGTGTCAAACTGAGTTATTTTTGCAATGCAGATTAGACCCAAGTCTCCACCTTCCTTTTTTACTGAACATTTATTGGGATTGGGATTACTATTTCCACTCCATGTTGTTTTCTCCCATGCATAGTTTCACCACTTGGCAGCAAAATGCCTGGTGCCATGGGAAGTGTGCTATGTAGCATGCCACAGAGGATGGTCCTGTTTAATGCTAGCAGAATATATAAGTCTGTTGGCATCCCTATATGAACAGAGCAAGGACAATGATTGGGAGTGGGACTGATATTTTGGTGGCCATTACAGTCTGATGGTTACAGAGGAACAATTATATACCATTACATTGTGAAGAAATGGGGAAAGGATTTGCATGAGGGAGTATTGGATATCTCTTACAGAAGTGTCTAACAGTATAGCTACTGGTGTAACTAGAATTTCAATTGAAGGAGTTCACTGAAGGGAGTCACTGAAGAGGGAAACAGCCAATAAATGTACATACAAAGAAGTTCTAAGTGTGCTTAAGAACAGGTGATGAACATATGTGTTATAGTGCCTGAGCCATTAATTTCTGTGGCATATCCCTAAGATCCAAATACTAGGACTTCTTCTGGGCTGAAAACTGGATTGCATCTTTCTTTTCCACTGCTTCTTCCCAGAAAGAAGAGGTTAGCTATTTGTATTACCAAATGTAACTAAATGTTTCCTCCTAGTATAAAACATCACCAGATTTCTTTATTGCTATAGGTGATGTGATTTATCCAATTTTTGTTTGGTCCACATGAATGCCAATTTTTTTTTTTAAAAAATACTGCATTCATAGCTTTGTGAGAATTACATTGATATGATGAAGAGAAGGGAAAACAAATGTAAAATTTGGGTATATCTCCACACTTTTCATTTTTATATCTCAGGCAACAGTGAAATAAATGGAATGATGCCCCCCTCCTTCATTTCAGGAACAAATAGAAAGCTTTAAAATTATTCTAAAGGAAAAATCATGGGCAGTGAATGTGGTAGATATTTCATTCATCACAGCAAAGATTCTGGAAGATATACCATGCCCATTTTTTTTAAAAAAAATCCTGCAGTATACTGGAGGTAGAAATTGTATTTCTGTGATAGTGGGGACAACAGATTATAATAATAATAATAATAATTTTTATTTATAGCCCGCCTCTCTGCTAGGCAATCGAGGCGGGTCACAGCAGTTAAAACAAAACAATGTAAAAACATCCCCAACCCAAGATCCCACCTCCCGCCCCCTTAAAACAATATTAAACAAGAAAGGAATTAAAACAATACATTTGTTAAATGGCATAGCTGACTTCTTATATCAACAAGAGTGTTGACTTGTGTTTTCACCATCAAGAACAAATAATCCCTAAAACTGTTCATGTCATTAAAATGTTCCAAGAAGTGATAACTTCTAAAGAAGCAGAATGGGAACAGAGGTGCTACTAAGCATGGAACATCATGCTGAGATCCATCACTGACTGTCACTGCTGTTTCCAATTACCATTCGTTTTTTGTTTTTTAAAGGGAAATTAAACACTAATAATGCCCCATGGTCTCCTCCCTCTCAGCATGAGTCAACAATTTTCTTAAACTCTGGATCCTCTCCTTAAGCCTGTGGGGACGCTGGAATTTTCCATAGGCTCATATGGGAGGAAAAGGTGGAACCTCTACTAGCTGGAATGGAGACAATGTTTGCTGGCAAATGTTTATTGTATTCATTCCTTCCAGCAAAGATAACTATATTCCGAAGTACAATATCATAGAAAACAGAGGGAATAACCAGATTTAAACAGATCCTATTAAACAATTAAAATAATCTTTATGACCCCTGTTTTCATGAGCATAGTCAATGGTAAAGAAGGCTAGGAATTGCTATCCAACAACATCTGGAAGTCAAGTTTTGTTTCTGTCACTATAATAAGTAAAACTCCTGTTTTCCTTGCTAGGCATAAGGAAGGGATGTCCCATGTAACACAATCATGTCTTCTCCCATCTCTCCCTCTGCTTCTAGGGTTGTTTATGTTGTAGATACCAATCCCTGTACAAACCACTGTGTGTCCGTAAGAAACAGCCTGTGCAGACCGGTGAAAAGGGCCGTCCTCAGGGTGAAATTGAGTGGGGCGGGACAACTGCACGCCAGCCTCCCTGACTCCACCCCAATGCTGTCATCATGCCGCATGCCCCACCATGGTGTCAGGGTGCCCCATTGGCACAGTATGTAGACACGCTGCACCAAAGGGGTCCAAAAGAGCCGCCATGGTGGCGCTAAAGGTGGCTTTTTGCTGCCCCCAAAAGGAGCAGCATTTGCCAGCTCTTTTAGGAGCAGCAAAAAGCCAGATCAGGGCTACAGTGTGGTTGCAGCGGCCCCGATCTGGCACTCCCAGGGGCAGCACAGAGCTGCCCCTTAGAGGCCATATGTACAGCCCCAGAGAGAGAGAGAGACTACAGGTGAATCTACACTGCAGAAATAATGCCATCTGACATGGCTTTAACTGACATTACTCCATCCTATGGAACCCTGGGATTTGTAGTTTGTGGCAGCACCAGAACTGTCTGACAGATAAGGCTAAATATGTCACAAAAGTACAAATCCCAGAATTCCATAGCAATGAGCCATGGCAGTTAAAGTGGTGTGAAGCTACATTATTTTTGTAGTGTAGGTGCAGCCTAAGCAAATAATTGGTCTGGATAAGATAATTCGGGGCTGAGGAGGCCCAGGCAGACCCTTTAAAGGCTGTCTCTTTCCACCACCACCCGGCGGTGAAGCAACCGTGGCAGCAACAGGGCCAGGGAGTCCCAGGCAGACACTTTAAAGGCCGCCTCTTTTCACCACCACCCAGAGATGGCACAACCATGGTGGCAATGAGGATGGGGAGGCCCAGGCAGACCCTTTAAAGGCCGCCTCTTTCCACCACCACCCAGTGGCAGAGCAACCATGGCGGCAACGGGGCCAGTGAGGCCCAGGCAAACCCAGATGATCTGCAGCGGCAGCGAGGCTGAGAGTCAGGCAGGGTGAGGCTTTTCCATCTAGCTGCCCTGCCCATCCACTGCAATGTGGTTGGGAGGGTTATTTTGGTTCCATTGGCTCCTATACCAGCAGAGGCCAGGTATGGTCTGGTAGCGTAAATTGGAGTTGTGCGGGCGAAAGGGAGTTATGGTGGGAACAGAGTGAATAGATGTTACAAAAGAAGACAGGGCCGCTATTTGAAAGCTATCCCGCCTTCAGTTCACTCTGTTTCCCTGAATGGATTGGAGTGCGCACCAACCATTCCACAGAACCTTATTTGCTCCTCTGCAATGCCAGGTCGGTTAAAAATAAGACTCGTATTATCTATGATCTTCTTCTAGATGAGGATGCTGACCTGGCTTGCTTTATAGAAACCTGGCTGGGAGAGGATAGTGCTGTAACCTGGACACAGGCCCTCCCAGCTGGGTATGCTGTCAATGAGCAGATGAAGGGAAGTGGGTGGGGTGGTGGTGGAGTGCCTTTGGTTCATAAGAATACTCTGACCTTGACTAGGATACCTGTCTGGAACACAGTCCACTTCGAGTGCATGTACCTGAGCCTGAGGACCAGGGATAGTTTGGGGATTCTGCTAGTATACCGACCACCCTGTTGTCTAGCAGACTCCCTAACCAAGCTGACACAGCTGGTCTCAGAGTTGCTGTTGGAGTCACCCAGACTTCTAGTTCTGGGCGACTTCAACATCCCACTCGGGACCAGTTTGTCAAATCTAACAAGTGCGGCTCAGGAGTTCATGGAATCCATGACAAACATGGGCCTATCCCAATTGGTCATCAGGCCCACTCATTGTGTGTGTCATACACTCAATGCGGTCTTTAGTACGGAACAGGAATATCTTATTAAAACCTCCTCATTGTCATGGATGGATCATTTCCTGGTCAAGGCTGAACTAAGAACCACTATCCGCCCCACTGGGGGTGGTGAACCTATTAGAATGGTCCGCCCTTGAAGGCTAATGGAACCAAATGGATTCCAGAAAGCCTTAGAGGGTTTAATGGTCGGCAACGCCGATGATTCTGTTGAAGATTTGGTTAATACCTGGAACACCGACCTTACCAAGGCTATCTACACAATTGCTCCCAAGCGTCCTTTCCAACCCGCTTTAAACTGTAAACCATGGTATATGGAAGATCTTAGGAAAATGAAGCAGGATGGACAGCGACTAGAGTGCACCTGGCGGAAGACTCGGCTCTTATCTGACAAGACTTGTCATAGGAACTTTCTTTGGTCCTATCGAGAGGCAATATGTGCAGCACAGAAATCCTTCTCCTCTGCAAGTATTGCGTCTGCAGAGTCCCGTCCAGCAGAACTGTTCAGGGTGGTATGGGAACTGTTGCAGGTTCCACCTGCCAGGAACCCATTACTCAACCCAACAATGGTCTGCTGTGACGTGTTTAACAACTTCTTTGCAGATAAAGTTTCTCAGATAAGAGCCGACTTGGATGCCAGTATAATGACAGAATCAATAGACAAGGTGTCCAGCAACTCCATTGATGGAATTTTACTGGATCATTTTCAATTCGTGAGTACCAAGGACATGGACAAGCTCCTTGGTAGTGTGAGGAAGAAAACTTGCCCTCTCAATCCTTGCCCTTCGTGGCTGGCCGTCTTGGGTGTGTGTGTGTGTGCCTTGGGGTTGTTCCTTGTGGACATCATCAATTAATCCCTCAGAGAAGGTCATGTTTCATCTTGTTTAAAGGAAGCGGTGATTAGGCTGCTTCTGAAAAAACCTTCCCTGGACCCCCTGGATATGAACAGCTATAGGCCGCTGTCCATGTTACTTTTTTTGAGCAAAGTGATCAAGACGATGCTTGCTCTTCAACTCGAAGCTGTCTTGGATGAAACTGATTATCAAGATCCATTTCAAACAGGCTTTAGGACAAGATTTGAGACTGCCATGGTTGCCTTGACCGACAACCTTTGTCAGAGCATCAACAGGGGTAGTGTGGCCCTGTTGGTGCTTTTAGACCTCTTAGTGGCTTTTGTTACAATAGATCATAGTGCCTCCAATTCCTAATCCACTCAGGAGCACCTGAGTGGATTAGGAATTGGAGGCACTGTGTTACAGCGGTTCCATTCTTTCCTCTCAGGCAGATCCCAGAGGGTGTTGCTCAGGGACAGTTGTTCTTCAAAAAAAGACCTTAGTTGTGGCATTCCACAAGGTACCATTCTGTCCCCAATGCTGTTTAATATATACATGAAGTTGATGGGTGATATCATCCAGAGACATGGGGCTGGGTGTTACCAGTACGCTGATGACACCCAGATCTATTCCTCCATGTCTCAATTGTCAGCTGCGACTCCTGATGGCGTCTCTCTTCTCAATGACTGTCTTAAGGCAGTAATGGACTGGATGAGGAAAAACAGATTGAAATTGAATCCAGACAAAACGGAGGTGCTCACGGTAGCAGCCCCAAAACCAGAAATTGGGTTGCAACCTCCTGTCCTGGATGGGGTCACACTCTCTGTGAAGGACTGTGTTCGCAATCTGGGGGTGCTCTTGGATTCATCGCTCCTGATGACTAATCAGGTAAATGCAACGGTCAAGAGCACCTGTTATCAGCTTTGGCTGATACACCAGCTGCACACTTTCCTGGAAGTAAGGGACCTCAGGACTGTGGTGCATGAGCTGGTAACATCCCATCTGGATTTCTGTAATGCACTCTATATGGGGCTACCCTCGTGCTTGGTCCGGAAACTTCAATTAGTACAAAACATGGCAGCCAGAGTGGTTTCAGGAACAGCAAGGAGAGACCACATAACACCTGTATTAAAGTCTCTGCACTGGCTGCCTATTAGTTTCCAGGCCCAGTATAAGGTGTTGATGATGACCTTTAAAGGCCTAAATGGCTTGGGTCCAACCTATCTTTGGGACCACCTCCTTCCATACAATCCTCTCCGCACACTCCAGTCCTCTGGGAGGAATTTGCTGCAGCCGATAAAAACAAGTCTGTGACCTCCCAGAGGGCCTGCTCAGTAACCGCTCCCAGTCTATGGAACAGCCTGCCAGACGAGATCCATCAGATCAAGATCTTGAGCAGCTTTAAAAAAAGATGTTAAGATGGATCTCTTCTGGCAGGCCTTTCCTGACTAGATTTCCCGGCCTCAGGGCCCTTTCATCCCACCCTCTCCCATTTTTGGATGCTGCTACTGCTTTGCTTTGTTATGCTTTTTCAGATTATTATTGTTTTTGATTTGAATTAATTTATGTGTTTAATTAAGATGTTTTAACAGATAACTGGTTTAATACTTTTTTAAGGGGTGGGTGGGTTTGGGGTTGTTGGATTGCATATATTGTATGGAATTTTAATTGCTGTTAGCAGCCCCGATTGTTTGTCAGAGGGACGGGGTACAAATAAAATTTATTATTATTATTATTATTATTATTATTATTATTATTATTATTATTATTATATCTTTCAGGAGCAGTCCATTTGCTAATAAAATAGAATAGCAGAATCAACTTTTTAAAAATCCAGAGCTAACTGTATAGGTTGCTGCAAAAACCATTAAGCTTGGGTACCCTTGTCATTGTTGTGTGCCTTCAAGTCATTTTTTATCTATCACAGGGTTTTCTTGGCAAGTTTCTTCCGAGGGGATTTACCATTGCTTTCCCTGAGGCTGAGAAAGTGTGACTTGCCCAGGGTCACCCAGGTTGTCAAATGAAACATGGCATAAGGTTATTTGGGAATGATGTCTATTAGACATTATAGGATAGTTAAGTTAGTCTGTTGGGGAGAGAGGAGAACTTTTAATGGTGATATCACAGGGAAATGAAATGCATATAGTACAGACAGTGATAGCTGTGTCTGTGAATAATGTAATTATCACTCTCTGTACTTTTTGCATATAATTTCTTTGTGTGCTCACTATTTATATTTCCCCATCACTGAATGGATATGTGCCTGTAATTCAAGATAACATTTTAAGAGTGGCAACCATAATGGTATTTCTTCTCAAATATGCACTCAGGTTGATTTGTACTATTGTATGATGCTACTGTATGATATTTCTGTCAATGCATTTGTAAGATGACTTGAGGGCCATTTGGCAGGAGATCACAAACTGTACATGAATGCAGTAGTCTTTTGTTCTCCTTTTTTCCTGTCATCTTCTATTTCTCTATATGGATTATTGTAGTATTTCTCTTTGTCCCTGTGCATAAGTTGCTGAACAGTTGTTTTTGGGATTCTGATCTTATTTCTGTCACCCTTTTCTTTTGATTCTTGTCTGTCCTTAACTGTCAGAAGAGTTTCATCTGTCATTCACTTCTCTTTCTTTTGGGCTACAGATAATAATAATAATAATAATAATAATAATAATAATAATTTTTATTTATAACCCGCCTCTCTGCATGGCAATCGGGGCGGGGAACAACAAATTTAAAACAAGCAAAGTTAAAAGCAATCCCTCATCCCATAATCCCACCCTCCTATCCCCTTAAAAAAGAATTAAACATAATCAAAATTAAAAATGCCACATTAATTAAAACAGATAAGAACATAGGATGAAATCAGGGCAACAGATTAAAATATATCTCCCAGCTGAAGTTATTCCGGGAAGGCCTGCCGGAAGAGATCCGTCTTTACTGCTTTCTTGAAAGCAGCAAGAGTAGTGATAAGACGGATCTCATCTGGCAGGCCATTCCAGAGTCTGGGGGTGGTTGCGGAAAAGGCCCTCTGGGAGGTCTGGGACAGCCTAGTTCTTATTGGCTGTAACAGATTCCTCCCAGAGGACCATAGGGCGCGGGGGGGATCATATGGGGAGAGGCGGGAGATACAGTTTGAGTCTCCCTTATCTGGAATTCCAAAATTCAAAATACTTCAAAACCCACATGAGTGGTTGAGATAGTGACACCTTTGCTTTTAGTGTATACAAACTTTGTTTCATGTACAAAATTATTGAAATATTATGTATAAAATTACCTTCAGTCTATGTGTATAAAGTGTATATTGTTGATTGCCTTCAAGTCATTTTTTTACCTATGGTGACCCTAAGGAGACTTTATCATAGGTTTTCTTGGCAAATTTCTTCAGAGGGGGCTTTGCCATTTCCATCTTCTGAGGCTGAATGTGTATGACTTGCCCAAGGTTACCCAGTGGGTTTTTGTGCTCAATTGAAGAATCAAACCCTGATCTCCAAAGCTGTAGTCCAGTGTTCAAACCACTATACCACACTGGCTCTCATCTGGAATATACAAAACAGAAATCATTCCATGTTTAGACATGGGCTCCATCTCCAAAATATATCATTATGTGTTTGAAATATTCCAAAACCTGGAAAAAAATCCAAACCCCAAACACTTCTGGTCCCAAGCCTTTTGAATAAGGGGCACTCAATCTGTAGTGTCTTTTTACATTCTTCCCTGACAATTTCCTTACCTTCATTCAGACCAGAGGTCTTCTGGTAGTTGGTCAATTAGGCTTTACAGTGCAACAGTATTTACAAATGGTCATTAAATTCTACATAGATGTTCTTCAGGTTGCATTTTGGCACAGTATTCATTTAGTGTTCTTCTTTAGCTTTACTTTAATATTTGATATGAACAGTTCATGGCCTGTGCCACAATTTACTTCTGGTCTTATTTTTGCAGAGAGAATGCATCTTCTCCATCTTCTGCTTTGAATATGCATTCAATGTAGAATTTTTGTAACTGCGCATTTTACCTTATTGGTGAATTTATATACAACAAGCATATTCTGTAAATAAGGGAAGAAATGTAACAAGTCACACCTACAAATTCTCTAGATACTCACAACTTTAGATGGGTATGATATAACACCCACCCCCCCCAAAATCCACAGGAACCAGCTCCTTGTGCTCATCCAGATGTCATTTTTTGAAAATTTGGCATTTGGGGCCATGTTCTGGAATACAATGGTTTGCCTTTGCTTCCTATGATTTTTGCATGTTGCATCACTCCCATTTATTCTTCCACAACTGGTGAATTTGGTAAGCAAGGCTATCTGAAATGTTGGTGTTATGGGCTATTTTCCTGAACACAAATGGTTAGCCTGAAATGGATACTAGAAAATGATTCCTGAACAATTTCTTTGAGTTGTGACACAACTCCCATCTAGTCTTGTGCATCTCCTGAATTTGGTGGCCTTAACTCCTGAAAAGTTGTCATCCTTGGTCATTTTCAGGATGTTTCACCTAGCATGTACCCTAGAATGGGTATATAAAAGTAGTTTTTGTGAAGTTGTCATGGTTTGTGACATTTCTCCTACCTAATTTTGTGTGGCTGATGAATCTGCTGGGCATGTGACAGCTGGGAGCAGTGCCACCCATGAAAGACGTCAAATAGAATCTGTTAATCTTTAAAATCTACCACAAAGCTCTTTTGTCATTTTTCTGAAAAGACTAACACAGGATGATTTCAGTAAGGCTTTTGACAAGGTCCCCCATGATATCCTTGAAAATAAGATAGTAAAATGTAGGCTAGACAATACAACGGTTAGGTGGATTAGTAATTGGTTGACTGACCAAACCCAAAGGGTGCACAGCAATGGCTCCTCTTCATCCTGGAAAGAAGTGACCAGTAGGGTGCCACAGGGTTCTGTCTTGGGCCCAGTGCTATTCAACATCTTTATCAATGATTTGGATGAAGGAATAGGCGGCATGCTTCTCAAATTTGCAGATGACACCAAATTAGGACGAATAGCTAATACGAAGAAATGTAAGTTACTGCACTTACGGCAAAAATATGAAATGCATAGATATAAAATGGGAGACATGTGGCTTAATGAGACTATGTGTGAAAGGGATTTAAGAGTCCTAGTAGAGCACAAGTTGAACATGAATCAACAGTGTGATGCAGCAAATCTAAAAAGGCCAATGTAATTTTAGGCTGCATCAATAGAAGTATAGTATCTAGATCAAGGGAAATAATAATACCATTGTATTTTGCTTTGGTCAGACCCCACCTGGAATACTGTGTCCAGCTTTGGGCACCACAATTCAAAAAGGATGTTGAAAAACTGGAATGTGTCCAGAGGAGGGTGACTAAAATGCTGAAAATTCTGGAAACCATGCCCTATGAGAGGAATGACTTAGGGAACTGGATATGTTTAGCCTGGAGAAGAGATGGTTAAGAGGTGGTGGTGGTGGTGGTGGTGGTGGTGATGATGATAATAATAATAATAATAATAATAATAATAATAATAATAATAATAATAAATTATTTTTATCCTGTCCCTCTGCGTAACGCAGGGGTAGGCAACCTTTCCCCTTTAAGGGCCGAGGGACTTCAGCTCCCAGAAGCCTCAGCCATGTTGGCCAATAGTCCCATGTTGACCAATAGCTCCTGGGATTCTGGGCGCTGAAGTCCCTCGGCCCTTAAAGGGGAAAGGTTGCCTACCTCTGGCGTAACGCAACCAGAGCAGTGATATGATAGCCCTGTTTAAATATTTGAAGGGATGTCATATTGAGGAGGCAGCTAGCTTGTTTTCTGCTGCTCCAGAGAATAGGACCTGGAACAATGGATGCAAGCTACAGGAAAACAGATTCTACTGGAACATTAGGAGGAACTTCCCAGGAGTGAGAGCTGTTCGACAGTGGAACACACTCCCTCGGAGAGTGGTGGAGTCTACTTCTTTGGAGGTCTTTAAACAGAAGGTGGATGGTCATCTGTTGGAGATGTTTTGAATTTGAGTTCCTGCATAGTAGGGGGTTGGACTGGATGGCCCTTGTAGTCTCTTCCAACTCTATGATTCTATGATAGGGTAAAACAGATGGGCAAAATAAGCAGTTTTCAGATCTGTTTCATCCCTAAGTCCAATAAAAGTCCTTTTTCTTTGAGCAAGAATACATACACATACATACATACACACCACCACATTCGAAGCAAGTAACACCACATTCAAAGCAAGTAACAATCCACTGTGACACATTTCCCCATTAATACTGCCCTCCCACATTTTATTTCCATTTTTAAAAATAAATCCTTCCAGTCCTACACCCCTATTCACTTCATAGCTTCTGTTTTGTTTCCCTGCTATGGAATACATTGCAGTAGGGAAGGGAATGGCATCATGATAAATACAAATATATAGCTCTTGTAAACATTAGCAACCTATTTAAGTTAGGGATTGATGTATCTGGGTAAAGGGTTCAAATGACAGGCCTGGCTTGATGCAGATGTTGTGTTCCCAGGGATTGAGCAGACAACACCTTCATTAGGCCAAATGTCTGTAATCAGAGCTGCCCTTCACAATCTTGTTCCCTTCACAGGTGTTGGATTACAGCTCCCATAACCCCAGCCCTCATGGTTGTTGCCCATGTTATCCATAGCACTAACTGTAGTGTAACTCATCTAGTAGGAACGAGATCAGGAAGGTTTTCAAAGAAGTACCTTTTTATCTTGCAGCATAAGAAGGAGGAGAGGGGGAAAGAAAAGGAATATAGCAGCATCTTTAAGTCTAACTGATTTTTATTGCTGAATGAGCTTTTGTGCATATAAACCAACCTCTTTAGATATACTGCATCCAAAGAAGTAGGTTTATATCCAGAAAAGCTCATGAAAAAATAAAAGCCAATTAAACTTAAAGGTGCTGATACATTCCTTTTTTTTGCTTGCCCTCTCCCTTCCTCCTTTTTAAGAATAGAGAAGGTTGATTTAGATCAGCTCTACAGATCTCCATTAACAGCTGGCAAACTGATGTTGAAATGACACCCCAGGGCCATCCAGTGACTGAGACATGAATTCAAATCTACCATGTCTAGAGCAACCTTCTGTTCTTGGAGGCATACATAAAAGGTCTGACAAAATCTGAAATTGTATTATGTCATACAGTAACCAGTTGCCTCTCCTTCTGGCTCCCTCTGTCTGAAATAGAGGCAGTTGAAAATGTCTTCGATAATTTCCCATTCATTTATCCTGACCTTTGAACATTAAAATGTTAACATGATGATAATCAGACTTAATCAATTACTGTGTAATTGCTGAGTCAATGGGACTGTAGTTAAATATTGATGAATCCTAAAGTTCCATCAGGATGTATTGACAATCTGTGAAAAATATGCTGCCTTGTGTGAGATGAAACCAGAATTTGAATTGTTTTGATAGAGAGCAGCAAAGGATTGAGTTTACATTCTTATTACTCCTGTGAGAGGGGGCAATCCATATGGTTTGCTTGTTTTTCATAAACGTGGAGTAGGGATGATGCTCAGATGGTCTTTCCATTTATTTTTTATGTTAGGGATCATGGGGGAGGAGAGACAACACATCTCAGAGAGTGAAAGATTTGAAGTGGGGGCAATGCCATTATACAATTTGAACTAAACACTTAAAATTATGGAATGAATTTAGAAAATATGAAAGTATCATAGCCAAAAAACAAAACAAAACAGTGAGTAGTCTCTTTAGGTCTCCAGTGGTTTTTCATAAGATTACAATGGCAGCTTGGACAAATTTGTTTTATTATTATTATTATTAATATTATTATTAAGCATCATCCTTTTTTTTGTTGTTCTGTAGCCTAGATGACACAAAACTAAACAAAATAAAATGGCTACTGCTATTTTTCTAGTCAAATGTATTCAAACTCTCCTTTTTTTCTTCATGATGGAACATGACACATGTCTTGGCAATTTAGTGGACTATTAGTGAATGAAGAAAACTGAATTCCATGTTATGGAGGATAGTTGTGGTTATGAATGCAACTACTGTTTTCAGCATCAGTCACATTTTTCTTTTTTTCTTGCTGTTTGATTCCCTACAAAAG